>CM071604.1:28912976-29512976 GCA_036365135.1 Miichthys miiuy
CAATTGTTACGCTGTGTTTTTTGTTGACGCGTGCAGTTGAAGTCATCAGTCATGTACAAGACAGCTCCCACTCACTTGGTACTTTGTTCTACCTACTGCTTATTCTTATTCTTAAATCATCTCCTGTACCATGAGTGCTGATATACAGCGTAACAGCACTGGGACTTTTAACTACATGTATCACTCCATTTTAATGTTACATCAACAATTCAATCATCTATCTTGACCGAAATGTTAATGAACATGAATTTAACTAAAGCTCCGTGTGGAAAATATTACACATAACATAACAATTTCTAACATGTTCACACCATTCTAGAAGATAAAGAACCTCATATGTCGACAGTCCTCTTGTCAGTTTGAAGTCGACAAACTTTACATTTTGGATTTTGTCGCCTCAAAAACTCAAAAAGACATAACAGCTAAAACTTGTTGATGTTACATTGTAAAAAATACAGTATTGGTGCACTTGACTAAAGAAAGGTTGTCAAAAACATTACCAGACGTTGATCCAGTTTATAGATTTGTTTACAGAGTTTATAGACACAATGTACAGTACTTGTCTGATTCCTATTATCTTAAACCCAACCTAAAGTGCTACCTGAATACACCCAATCAAACTGAAAGTAGAGTAGTAGACTGGGCTGATGAACTGATTTGATACAGACCACCAGGAGTCAAAGGGGTTCTTAATAGCAAACCAAGCTGGAATGAGGTGATCCAAACAAAGCTACTCATTCACATCTGTTTACTTTTACCACCTTATATAACAATCACTGTTCTATAAGAACATCCATGGCGAGGCCTGGATCATTAGGGATTTCAAACTTCATCTGGAGACCAACAAGAGAAGAACTCAGGAAAGCCTTGAGTCACCACAGAGCAAAGCAAACTTGCGAAACACCTCAAAATGCTTCAGTCGAGAGAACAGAATGAATGACGTGGAACAATACACACGAACAGAAGATTTGATTATAACTCCACTGGAGGCCAAACATATGCCATTATCTGTCACAGTACCTCATCAGTTACTGCCAGATTTCAAGATGAATTTATTAACCGAGTTTGATTCAGTTTGAGACGTTTTGTGTCACCGTTTAATTCTTTGTTATACGTTTTTGTACCGACTATATGAAATAAATCCTCAACACAGCTTTTTCAAGGTTGTGCTTCACTTCTTTTATCTAGCGCGCATCATTCGTGAGCACACTGTGTGTTTCATAGCCGCTCAGGACCAACACAAATGTTACAAGAGACAAAAACAACGTGACCTCGACCTTCAACAGCGGCACGAGAGTTAAAGCCACTTTTTCTACCACCGCGTCAGTATTTTTCACACAGGAGACAGAAAGTCTACAGTGAGAACGAAAGAAGGAGCTGAAGCAAAAGAAACAAACAAAAATACAAGAATTCAAATAAGGAAATAAAAACTGATCTGCTGATTAGAGGTGTGAGTCTTCTTTCAGTCATGCAACAGGAGGTGGAAAATCTGAATGTTTTTGAAGATGACGATCAGATGAGAAAATTGCAAAATAAAGGACAGTGAAGCAACGTGAAAACTGAAAAGCACACACACCTCAAATGCATACATATTACATAAAACACTGACCTTTCATGTTACATCATGACTTGAAATAACATGCATGGAAGGGCCGAAGCTCTGCGGCTTATTTAATCATAGGTCATTGAAAAATTAGGCGTTGTGCGCAACAAACTTCAGATGACTAAATCTGGCATAGTCACAGCTATGATGCAGAAGATCATCGGCATCGGTATTTCATAGCATTGTCTTTTTTTGTATGCGTTTATTTGAAGTGTTCCATAGTTCATGATTGACAGATTGTTGTTTCTTGGCAGAAGGATTGTCTTGGGTTTGATCCAGTAAAAATGTTGTGTCACGTCATGAAATGTTTTCAAAAGTGTCTCTGTTTTATTAGCATCTCCAGCGTGCGTGCAAGGACAGCAAAAGATGCACATATGCACACGTGGGCCGACATCATCAAATCAAATCAAATTTTATTTGTATAGCTTAAATTCACAAAGTACATTTGCCTCTGAGGGCTTTACAATCTGTACAGGGACTGACACCCTCTGTCCTTAGACCCTCGGTTCGAGTGAGGAAAAACTTGCCCACAAAAAACCCTTTTAACAGGGAAAAAAGGTGGAAGAAACCTCAGGAAGAGCCACAGAGGAGGGATCCCTCTCCCAGGACGGACAGACGTGCAATAGATGTCACGTGTACGGAACAAATCAACACAAACATATTGATCTTCCAATGTGCAAAGAAAAATCAACAAAGTCAAGGAACAGCAAGCAAACACAGAGGTAAAACGTGGAGGTTTCAAATGTTTCATGAGGAAATGAATGGGCTCAGCACATTTCTACAGTTAGACCTGATGAATAGACACGATGCGTTCTGGTGGAAAACACAGGATCTAAAACAGAGGTGTCAGTTCAAGGGCCACATTTCAACAATATCAGTATCAGTTCTTCCATGTTCAGTCAGTTTAGTCTTGTAAGTACCTGGCAATGGGGTGAGTTAACGTCAAGGCCACCACGTAGAAGCTTGAGCTAAAACAGCATGCAATTGTGAAGACAACCAAATGGCTGTGAAATGTTAGAGGGTAATAAAAGCTTTCTGCTTGCGTCTGATATCACAGCGTCTGTGCGAACATCAACATTACGTTCATATTTTCCTTTGCTTTCTTCAGGATTTTCAAATTGTTGGGTTTGTTGGATGCCCACTACACGTTTATTCTGTCCAAAAGAATGAAAAATAACTTCTGAATGTAAATAAATAAGGAAATACATTTTCAGGATATTTGGAGAACAAAATTTTGTGGACCAGAATACATGGTACACAAAATCCTCATGGGTTACAGGTTCAAAGTATGAACCCACAGTCACGTACTTCTCTGTACTGCATGTACAGTTCTAACAGATTATCCTCTGGCGTGTCTTCCTTGTTGGCATCATCATCAACACCATGTTTAACTCGTCATGAGCTTGTCAACTGTTGAAACATAATCTCTGACTCTGTGAGGAGTCAGGATGGATTTGTACAAACTGGTAATTACAAGGTGATCTATCTTCATTCTGAGTATTCTTTTAAAAAGGTCTTGTGCGGACTCCGTGCCAAAGCTTCCCTACAATGCAGCAACATCTAGCTATCCGCTTGCACGGCTTTTCCTATGACTGCTACGCAGATGACACTCAGCTCTATTCCTTCTGATGACAGCTCGGTCTCTGCACGGGTCTTTGAATGCCTCTCAGACATATCTACATGGATGAAGGCACACCACCTCCAGCTGAACGTACTGTACTATACACACCATGACGTCAACATCAAAAATCCAGGGAAGAACTACAAAATAAAACAGGAAGCACAAAACCGACTCAAAACTGTAGCAGTTTTTCCAGCATAATAGTAATATCACTGGGAGCAAAAAAAAGAAACATTTGCATCATATTAAGATTTATTTTGCATTGAAATGATCAAAACTGAAGTACTGACCAGTGACTGTTTTTACTTTAAAACTAATCTCACAGCAGTCGTTACTGAACACGCACTTGATGTCACTAAAATAAGGCTGTGACATATCAGCCTCTTTTCCTTGCTTGTGCTGATTCAGCATGTTTCCAGCCTAATGGAGATACTACAGTCGTGGCAGCATTACATCATTATGTGCAACATATTTATTTTAAGACAGGTGACTGAGATCAGGAGCCTGCCGCAGCTGATAGCGCACGATAATAATAGAACTACTGATAATAATAATAATAAAGCAGGCTGTAAATGAACATGATTTCATTTTAAATATTTGTAATTATTTAGCACAGAGTTGTCCATGCAGAAGTGTGAACAGCACCACAGGCTTTAGCCTTAGTTTGGTCTGGTGGCTTAATAAAAAAGGAGCTCAAACATCTGGCATTCACAACATAACAAGAGAAGCACAAAGGTCAAACCCACGGTTTAGGGTCAAGTTATCTTGAAAAAAAAAAAAACCCGACTGAAGCATAGTGAACACAGTCATTATGGCCTAATCTATTTATGACTCAGCTGAAGGCAGATAAATGAAACACCTCCCTGCTAGCTACCGCACAGTTCAAGCTCACGGGGTTTTTTCCATTTGCGTAATTGTTTAGACAAAAAATAACTTTCGATTTAAAATTTAAAAAAGAATTTCTGTAGATAAAACTAAAGGCAAGAGGCAGAGGAGACAATACCTGACTCCTTTCATAGTTTGGTGTTAGTCATGAGAAAAGATTGATTTGTTCTGTGAGGCAGGAATTTGAATGATCTGTCTGTGAAAAAACACAATGTATGTAACATTTATGTTGCAGTAAACGTGCAATCTTTTTCCTTGCCATTGTTGCTCATGGTGGGAATTGTTGAGTCTCTGTAAATATTATAAATATCGTGGTCTAGACCTGCTCTATATGGAAAGTGTCATATGATTTGTTTGGCACTGTATAAATAAGATAGACACAAATGATTTTCTTCTGTTATTCTCATGAGCGCTTGTTGGTTTTCTACTCTTGTTTGTTTGTCTTCTTTGTGATGCCACAGACAAGGTAATGTTGGCATCTCATACAGGTGCACCAGGTACCTTTTAGTGCCAGCGTGACGCATTTTTAACACGTGATTAACGTGGCTAAATGAGGCACAGTTTTGTTAAGTTCAGGCAACAAAACTACTTGGTTAAGTTTAGGAGATTTGGTTAGAATAAGTATTTTGCAAAGTCACTTTGCCATCACTGTTTTATCTAACTGATTTGTGGTTTCACACAAGACATGAACCCCAGACTCGTGGTTACATTTCCTGTGTTTGTTTGAGTCATCTGTCTGCATCCATCCACCCCAGACAACTTCCTTGCACAGACTCTGTCGCTCTCTTCACACTGTGTCACCTGAATCAGATGGGTTATATTGGAGTAGATGTTGCATGTTGCACCTCTTGCTAAAGGGTACGTTTGTGCATCTGCATGAGACCCCGCGGTGTGACACAATGGCAGTATTTAAATCCCTGGGAATGAGGATGGATTGGCAATTTTTCTGAATTTAGTTGTTAGAAAACCTGTGAAATAGATACACGTCAGAGATTATTTTATTGCTTTACTTGACACCAGCCGGTGGCCTTCCATTCTTTCATCGTGTACAAGCTGTGGAAGAACAGCACCCTCTCCCTGTTTGTTCCAAAACACAACCTGCAGCCAGCATAGCTTATTGCACATACAAGCGTGCTACATTTGTGCTGACATGCTTTCTAAGGCATGCTTTGAAGCTCAGATTTGAGTTCACTGACCGGGGTCAAGGTGGGCTCTCGTGGCAGCCCCACCAAGGGTAAAACACCTGTCAAGCACCAAGCATGATCATTTCTCTGTAAGCCCTGATGGAGCGGTGAATTACACATGACACACGAAGAAGAAGTAGAAGAAGTCACAGAGAATCTGAATGGAAAACTACCAGAACGTTTCCCCGTTAAGGTGCACGTATCTCTCTCTCACACACACACACACACTCGCTCACAAACACATTTCATCAGGTGTTGCTGACGTCAAAGGGAGTGTGTGTTTGATGGCTCCTGGTAGGAGACACATTCCAGCCATTGTGACTACAGACCCTCATAACCTTATAAGGTTGCGAATCAGAGACCTCCCTGTCAATCTGCACGGCAACAGTCTGAGCAGGACAAAAACACGTGCCATGTTATGGTTTCTATTGGTTAAATGATCAGGACTCATGAGTCAGGGAACGCGTGTGGATGTTTGAGAGGCGCTGAGAGAGGTTTAATAATACTTAAAGAGTCATTGGTTGATCTGATCTTTAACTAGCTTGACTCCAGTGTAAAAGGTTAGGAACAAAATCCTCATTCTGCGTAAAAATACAAATGCAATGGGCGTGTTTGAGAGAACTGCAGCATTTTGGGCCGTTTAAAGGTACGCCAGGTCAGGGTTAGAGATGATTGGTAGTTTTGTGACAGCACAGTCTGATCACCAATGCAGGCCCCGATGGTAGGTTAAAGGTCCAGTGTGTTAGATTTAGAGGGCAATTCTGAGGTACTTGTACTTTAGTTACACTTTATGTACACTTTAGAGCTCCAGTGTGTCAGATTTAGGGTGCTCTATGTACAGAATAAGGCAGAAATTGAATATAATATGTATGTTTAAACTATGTTTTTAAGCACCTGAAAATAGGAATAGTTTGCGTTACCCAAGAATAAACCTTTTATATCTAAAGACGCAGCAAGTCCTCTTCTGCTGAGCTCACCATGTTTGAACTACCACGCCAAACACCGGCTCTACCACTGTTTTTCCAACAGGCTTTGTTGAGGCAAGGGGTTTCAGTTGGTTGTAATCTGTAATTTAACTGCTAGGTGGCACTAAATCCTGCACACTTTAAAACATTCATCTTGACCTCCAATGGCACATGGAGAAATTCCCTCTATGTGACATCTTTTCACGTGATTTCAGGGATCCCAGTTCATGGCGGTTACAATGAATTGAAGTGATGACGAGTTTTCATCGTGAACAAACGGAACGGAACAAACTATGGAGGATTGGTCAATGTGCAAACAATACTCATTGATCATCAATACATAGAACCATCCATGCATCTTTAATTGTGGCTGTGCATTTGATTGGTAGCAGCTTTAGATAAATTTCACACTGTTTCTTTATTTCGTTTCACTGCTGCTCCAAACTAATAAAGGACGACCCTTATTGTTAAAGTTATTGGTCGAGTTAGTTACTCTTCTTTTAGCTACTCTCTTTCTGAACAAAACACTCTGCGGTTTGGTGTTAAGCTTCTGGGGATGTTATTCCCACAAATTATACAATCTCATTACCTCCACTGTAAACCACAATAACATAAAATAAGTGCATCTCAGGGGAAATGATGAGGGTCTCTCTCTATGTTACAGACTTGTTTCAGACAGGCTTTTATTGTTGCTTTTATAGCCGTTTGCATGTCTGTGGAATTTCCCACATGATGTGGTTAAGCCATAAAAAAAGATAAAAGAAACCTTATATAGATGAAGTGAGGTCGTTGTACAGAAACAACAGTCCGGAGCATTCACCAGGCTGCCAACACTGACTGTTTATACCAAACACTGGTTGTGCAATAAGTTTCTTTGCATAGAAGTATCCCCAAAATGGACATTTAAATAGATAGTTTGGGTTATTTGAAGTGGGGTTGTATGAAGTACGGATCAGTAGACTACAGTAGATGGCAGCTGGCCAGCATAGAAGCTAAACAGTGCACCACCGTGGACAGGGGAAGCAACAAAACATGTTTAAGCCGCCTAAAAAAGGCAAACGTAAAGGAATTCATGTCTAAGTGTACACTATTTTATTCAATTTTATATTTATTATAGTATTACATATATTACTTTAACCTCTTTAGCTTGCATGGAGCCATTTCCAATTGGAAGCTGAAGCAGGTTTATCGCTGTCTGTCATTTTTGACGGTTTCCATAAGTGTCTAACTTGTTGACTTTTTTTAAGATCAGCGTCATAATTAAAATTGATTTAAGTTGCATTTCTTTCACATCATTTCATTTAGTATGGTTAAACGTACCATTATCTTGAAGTTCTCAGCGAATGAGCGTGTCGGGAGGTCCCATCGGGCTGCTCTCATGTGGGTGGGACTCACGGCATCGACACCAGCAAACAAGACATAATCATAGACATTCGCGCCCCGGTGAAAGTTTTACGCTCGTCACTGCAGGCTTTCATATTGTGTTAATGCTCATGAGGAAATTTCTGAAGATTCACAGACCATTCCACGTTCGAAGCATGCGGCCAACGAGGTATTTGGTTCTGTTTCTCTGCCGTGCGCGGTATTGTTCATGTTAAACTGGCATACATTATAATTTTGTCAACACAAGCCACTTGTGTCCGGGCAAATTAGACTCTCTCTAAAGCCATCAGACTTCATTGACAAAAACTATAATTTTACCTCACATAAAGTTGCGTCAGTTGCTAGTCTAAACTATTCCTTTAACAGATGTTTAAAATTATTATAATGACATAAGAACATACCATCTTAAAAGGGGGATGTAATATAACATTTTGGTAATTGTCTACCCAAATACTATCATCATACATAAGCATACGTAAGATGATTATAATAATTATTTGGTGAACTTGCTTTCGTTCTTCTTGTCTCATAAGTGTCCACTCGGCTGTAGGTTACACTAAGTTGGATCTCAGAACTGAACCTGTTTTGTAGCTGCATTGTATTCTGGTATGTTTCTTTCAAATGTGTTTGAATAAGTTGGTGCCTGATGAATGTCCATGCAAAATGGCAGGAGAAAATAAGACTAATTCTGAGAGACTGAGATGAAAACTTGACTTGACTGGCTGTTGGTTCCCAATCTGTCACGCCATGATCTCTCAATGTGTTGCAAGATTAATCTATATTCATCAATAAGGAATAGGAAGAAAGAAAAACACAACGTTCGCAACAACAACTTTGACCTGAAAATTGATGGCTGATTTATGAAAAAACTGAAATAGAAAGTCAACCACTCTTTGGTCTTCATTCCTTATAGACTCATACAACCAATATTTAGAGCTTATGAACAGTATTTGAGATCAATCACTCACTTTCTGAAGACACAGCACATGAGTATAAACACTTTTAGCAAGTGAAAGTGAGACTCAAATTGAGGCAAGCTGTCTGTACAGATTAGCTTTGGCATCGCTGTCTGGTTTGGCCTCCGACATAAATAGTTCTGTCCTTGAAGTCATTAAATGAATAACACATGACTTATTACTCTATCAGAACAAAGGATTAAGTATATTAGATTAGGGGAATAAGAGTATTATAAGTCTTGTTTTCACCCTTTTTGTCCTTCATGACGAGCTAACCGATTGGCACCTCGGGTGCTCTGGCTGAGAAAACAAAGCAAACTAACTTTCCTCATGTCCAGCAGTGATCAAAGTTGCTTCTTTATTTGCTCTAATGTTATTTGGTGTTGTGCCTTTGTGTCCTGCTCACTTTAAAACTGAACAGTTCAACACAACCCACGGTCATAGAAAGACACTTAAGATTTTACATCAATTGTTGAAAGATTGCGATCATGAGCATTAGAGCTTGTGTTTATCCAGTACTGTTGTGTTGATCTGCAACTGCACTGCTAGATGGCACTAAATCCATAGCACCTAGCTAATATTTCTTACAGCAAGAAGCCTTTTATTTCACAAAGCTCCTGTCAACGACTAAAAGTCTGTCCCGGATTTACTCTTGTCCAGCGGCCTCTTGGTCGATCATTCTCTGCTATTATTGTTCATCGAGGCTGCCAAGCCCAGTTACATTTTTCGCTTGCCCAGCTCGGGTTCTGGCACAACACCAGCTGCATTCCCCTGTGCCCCAGGCCTGAAAACCTCCTCTTCTTCTTCCCGGTGGTCCAAAACACCCGTGCTGCAAACACTTACACTCCCCTGTTCGGGCAGTCTGGCTAATAAACTGAGATAGAATTAGCTAACAGCAGCTACAGTTCGCAACTGGTGGTGTGTGACTTACTGCTGTAAAGCGTTACATACTTATCAAGGGTGTACCCGTAGCCCAAAGTTGCAAGAACAGGCGAGTGGGGTACAAAGTGGGAATGACAGAGACCTTAGTCACCTCATTACTAGTCAGTGTAGTATCAACACGATTTAAAATGGC
The DNA here is from genome assembly GCA_036365135.1 of Miichthys miiuy. NCBI lineage: Eukaryota > Metazoa > Chordata > Actinopteri > Sciaenidae > Miichthys > Miichthys miiuy. The sequence continues at coordinate 28,922,649 of CM071604.1, forward strand.
AGAAAAGTTGCTACTGATGTGGTCAAACTGTACGTTTGTTTCCATGACATCACATAGCAAAATCGTTTTTTTCTTGCAACGTTCATTGGACGCAGCTCGTAGGCCTCTACCCTGTCTGTCTGCCAAACACATGCTGCCGCCTGTCATCGCAGCGTTCCACAGAAGATTTGCAGCGGGCAGGCGGATCAGCAGACCTCACGTCCTGCACCGACATGCTTCAGATCTTCCGCAGTCCAACAATAACAACACAGATTATGAAAGCCAGAGTTAGGTTTCTGTGACCTGTGAAAACCTGGAAAACCTAATGATACCCACCCTACTCTTCTATCAACAATCAACCTTGTTTTTCTTTACTATAAGTTTGTATTATAGTATTGGCAAGACTGACTATTAGTGGCTGAAAAGGATAAATGAAAAAGATACCCGTATAAACATTAGAACTGGGGCGATCTGGGGCTGAAATTCTGAAAAAAACATTTTCTTTCCAAGACTTAGATCACAAGATTAATACGACCATCTTATCTGTACTAAAATAAAAATATGAAACTACTTCCAGCAGCCAGCACTGAGCTTAGCACAAAGACTGGAAACACTAGCCTGGCTCTATCCAAAGGTAACAAAATCTGCCTACCACTATCTCTAAAGCTCAGGAATTAACACACAACTTATTTAATCCATACACAATGCAAGGAGTAAAAACGACAAGTGGCTATTTTATTTGCTGTTGTGTATCAGACTATTTCTTTGCCAGGAACAGAATCAGAGGTGCTGGTAGCTGGATTTTGGTGACTTAACTGTACTGTGCAAAGCCAGTCTAGCTGTTTCACCCTGATTCCATTATTTACACCTCGACAGCTGCTGGCGGTAGCTTTGTATTTGCTGTACAAATATGACAATGATATCAATCTTCTCATCTAACTCTTGGTAAGAAAGCAAACCTGCATACGTGCCAGCCAAGAATCACTAAGTACAATGTTTGTTGCATGCTATTCCTCATCTCTGTCTTTGTTTCTTTGTTAGGAAATTACAAAAGAAAATCAGTTGGTTCTGCTTCATGGATTTTGAACAAGAGTCCAACAACAGGAATGTTAAATCTGTAGAGTCTGTCTTTCAACTCAACAGATTTTATCAATAGACGTGACACATCAGAAAACTAAGTATGTGGACTTCCAAACCTTACCACGCACAGCTGTTTTAACATCTCTTTTCAAATCCATTGGTATTAACCTGCTGATATAATTTTTCCCACTATTCCCACTCTTCTGAGAAGGATATCCACCACATTTTTGAAACTGGATGCAGGGATTTACTCCCATTCAGTCATGAGAGCCTTTGTGATTTCCAACAATGATGTCGGATGATGAGGTTTGGCTCGTAGTTGGTCCATTTCATCCCAAAGGTGGTGGTTATTGTTGAGGTCAGGGGTCTGTGTATAGGCCAGACTCGTTCATCCACATAAAACTGGTAAAACCATTTCACCAGACTTTCTGCACGGTGGCTCATGCCCCAAATTGTTGCCATAAAGTTTGGAATCACTATTTATTGCCTAATCTATCATTGCATGCTGTAGTTTAAAGGACCAGTGTGTAGGATTTAGTGGCATCTATTGGTGAAACTACAGATTGCAACCGACTGAATGGCCTAATCCAAGCATACAGGAGAAGCTAAGCAAAGGCAGAAGGCCCTATCTAGAGCTAAATGTTTGGTTTGTCACTTCTGGGCTTCTGTAGAAATATGACGGTACAACATGGTGGACTCCGTAGAAGAGGACCCGCTCCTTCTGTAGGTACAACGGGCTCATTCTAGCATGAAGGAAACACAACTTTTTTCTCTTTTTTCTCTCTCAGGTGATTATACACAAAATATACCTGTGAATATTCAAACAAAATCTGCCAGTAAGTCCCCCTAAATTTCATACACTGGACCTTTAAGTATGAGGACAGAAAGAAATGTCTGTTTAGGTATCAGGACTTGCATCTCAGCCACTCAGGTACCATGTTCATTGGGCCACCTTCCAAAAGCAAGGCTCTCATTGGATGTTTTCCAGGATAAAATCTCTTCGTGAAAACAGAGCTGTCGCGATTCAGCTCACTTTACAAGGGTAGTAAATAATGCAGATATGCAAAAATCAAAATCAGATCTGTGTGTGTGTGTGTGTGTGTGAGTAGGCCTCTGTGTTTGTTCTAACATGCTGCACCTTGTACAAACTGTAGATAAGAGTGGCGTGAAGGTTTTCGATCTTCATTACCAGACACAGAATGTAGCTCTGGGCTATGGTAGCACACAGGAGCACACGGCGCTTGGCAACCTGCTAACATGATCTGGCTTCAGTGGGTGTTGAATTATAGTGCAGTTATATGTGTGATACTCATAGAGGAGAGAGAGAGCGATGGAGAGAGTGTGATTAGAAACATGGAGGAGAGGTGAGAGTGATCCGGAGAAAGAGAAAGAGAGAGAGTGGTGGTGGTATCAGTTATTTCTAAGTGAGCCAAGTGGCTGTTCTGATGCTGATTCTCATATTCCATACAGAGGCTGTCATATCACACACACATACACACACAGCAATAAAAAGTTACATTATCCTCTGGGCTGCTGGTCAGATGGTTCGGTCACTTTATCTTGTTATTGGCTCTAAGCAGCAGCTCCTCTGTATCATATGTTTATTGTGTGCAAATAAGCCATTGCAGTGTCATTTATATTTAACAGCGTTGGATTGTTTGCATTGGAAACAAACAGAAAAAAATCCAGTTTCTTGTTTCTATGTTGAAATTATTCTTTCACCTCTGGGATACAGAATTTGTTCTCTCGATTTCACTGCATTATGTGCTCAACCTGTCTCTTTTTTTAAAGGCTTTATGTATATTTTACTGCCAAATTTGATTCATGAAAGAACTCAGCTCACGTTGTTCTCCACATAGGGAGGAGGTGGTTGGATTATTGTTATCCCTGTAAGTTTAGAGGAGGTCCCTGAGTAACTAGCTACCTAGGAGGTTGACGTACCCATTCTTATTTCTGTCTGCAAAACTGATTGGTGGATTGTTTCTCCAGCTGAGGGAAACAGTCGTCAATAAGAGCAACATCAGACCTATTTTTCTTGCTAATGTGGCGCGATTGAGAGGTCTGGAACCAGGGTGGATTTATAATGCTGGAAAAAAAAAAAGAAAAACAGATGAATCTACCTCTGATGAAAGACTGTCATTAGACTCTGATAATAACTTTATAATAGCTTATTTATATAGCACCTTTCGCACCAATATGGATTTAAATTTAGACAAGTTTTGTTGCGCATTGTAGATAAAGATGAACCAAGATGTTGGAGACTGCTGGTGGGAAGACGGTACGTGGACGGAGAATAAAGGATGAAAGTCGAAGGATGGAGGGGTAAGGGTGAGGGAGAAATCGGGGGTTGTTGATGGATGGAGGAGTTCAGAAATTGACCGGTGTCAGTGGGAAGATGGAAGGGCACCTGGGGGCAGTTGTGTATTAAAGCCCCATGGTTTACTGGGATGCGAATCAAAGAGTGGGTGAATGGATAAGGTGTGCTTGAGTACTTGAGATGTGGAAATGGGATGAGTTCAAGGCATAGCCCTTGTTTCTGAACCTAGTTATGAAACTCAGTTTACACAGGATATTCAAGGCAAACAAGAGAGCGACAGGCACTCAGGCCAAACAAAGGCAAGACAAAATTAAGATTTAAGAGCATAATAGAGGAGAGGACAAAGAAAGAGGTTTCCAAGCGCAGAATCACTGTATAATCAGAATAGTCAGTATGAATACTAAAAACACTGTTGATGAACACTGCTGTTCCTATAATGCAGGAGGGAAATTAAGGAGCAACCACAGCTGCAAAAAATATCAATTAATATTCCGACAGCAGAAGTACAGAAGTGCAATTCCAACACGTCTAAAAGGACTTTGAAGTGTAAAACTGGCACATAAAACTATTGGGTTAGGATTAGGGAAGACTGTGCTTGTAAATAAGAAATCAGTCGCTGCATTTCCATCCAAATATCTCAAATTTTAATCGAATTCAAATGAACAGTTGTTTCCGTCCCTAGTTGGTTCATCTAGAGAAGCAGTAGGAGGCGCCAGTTCTCATGTCGGAGAACTCGGAAACTAGGGCACAACAAGATGACAAGACGCACCTCGAATGGTAAAAAAAACAATGCAGAAAACATGATGGAAATATGACATTACATATCATATCTATGATATGTCCTGGATGCATCGAAGAGCCATGGGAGCCATGGACCTCCATGTTCCTTTCATGCAACATATTTATTGAGAAGCAGATTTGCAGTGGATATAGAAGGAATCTGACATTTCCAGAGAAGCGGCTGTACTTTTCCACTTTGAAAACCTGCAGGAAATGAGAACTGGCGTGACTCTTGCTGAGGCAGAATAATTAGGGCAGACCCCTCCAAGAGAGACCATTAATCTTATTTCGGGGACCAACAACAGAGTAACCTTTCATTCCAAAACCTGACAGGGTGTCCAACCTAATGCCCTCAGGCTTTTGGTGCAATGCAAGAGGAATTAACAAAAGCTTACCTCTCAGTTTGGACTGTGTTAAAAATCTCTTTTAGTTATCAGGCCCACAGTTAAGACTGAAACCTGCAAGATATGGCAGGCTACGTGCTTTGTACTGGATTTAGTGACAAGCTGCTATGTGGATATGTTATATGTTGTATGGCAGGTTTGTGACCAAAGAAAAAGACGTTCTTGTTGCTGCACCTTTTCCTGAAATGAGTAAAACAGCATGTGTTTAGTTGCACTTTATGTATGCATGTTACCTGTTGTTCTATATATTACTTAATGGGTGCCATTGAAAGAAAAATAGTGATGATTTGATATGCTGAATATGTGCAAAAATGCAGGCGTTTAATAGACATGGAGAACACAGACAGGCCTCGGATCAGCAGATACTTTGGACTGTAACAAGTGTCAGACTTGGCATCGTTCCTCCGTCAGCATCAAGATAAAGACAACACAAATACTGGCTGCGCTGAAGCTCACATAAACAAACAAGAAAGAAATTGTTTTTTTAACAGACGTGAAGTTCTGGAGAATTTGACTCATCGCACCTGCAAGCGGAGAAATCAACCGTCAACTCTTACAAACGGAAGGCAAGATGGACGTTTAGCCTGGGCATGCAGTGTCCCCTTCATGGACTTAATGAGGAACTCCATCTTGTGTCATCTAAACCTCTCGTGTAATATGTGAATATTATTCTGTACATTGTGTATTTTCACCTGGCTGGTTGTTGTCGCCTAATTTTGACATGTTTTAAGTGGGCTTTGCCCTGTTCATATTTTAGAATATTGAAAACTAACTAAATCAATAATGCAAGCATCCCATTACTGTTTTGGACTCATGGTTTTACAAGGTGGAGCGTCGGTGGACCTGAGGCGGGCTGAATGACGCCTGGGTGCTTAAACAAGCCACCTGTGACGGCACCCAGCTGTCAATCAAAGTGGCCACTCACTGTTAATAATGCATGATTTTAAGCCTTGATATAATTCAAATGGGTGAGTTATACAAAAAGTCAGCCTCAGTACAGGAACCACAGTTTTCTGGCACATTAAATGACTTGCACATAGCAAAAACACATATTATGTTTGTCTCTGTTACCTTTGGCACAGCCATACATCATGTTATTTTTACTGTGCATCTCAAACTTATCTCAAATCCGAATCGAGTATAGCGAAGCTACACTACAATGTGTCTTTTCATCATATTACCATGACACTGTTATTGCACAAAGATCGTCTTTGTGCCGTTGTTTTGAAATATAACAAAAGGTTTTACTCAAAGATTCATCTCGCAGACACCCGGAGGGAAGAGAGAGTAGGTTGTGAAAGCTGAGCACGGTGCACCTCTAGCTGGAAACGTATCCTTCCTCCGACTATTGTTCTTGGAAACTAAAGAAAAGTCTGACTTGGATGGATGACAGTTTACATTGTTATTCATATATCACTGTCCATTCATCCTAAAGGCAAGCATTGAGACAGAAGTGTGTGAATTTAATGGCTCTTATTAGTTCCAAGTGTACAGAACAGGCTGTGCTGCCTGTTAGCATCAGAGGCTGACAGTCAGGTTCAGTTACCGTAGCCTTAATCTTTTTGAGGTGATCTTACTGCTTTCCTGCCTGAGCTGTCTGGTGATGTAATATTCCCTGCTGCCTCCCAATTTACATATTTTGGATTTGCGATGCAAATTAATCAAGCACGCCTTGCTTTGGTGCTCTGGGCGCATAATTTAAATTCTGATGCTTCAATGACGCTGATTCCTGTTCGTGTGCCGAGCCGAAAACCCTTTCAAATGTTTCGTATCAAAATAAAATCCAGATGGGAAAATTTCACCTACTCTTTGGTGTGATCACAAATCTGATTGCAGTCTGTCTTTTGCTGGGCCACGTCCAATCAGAGTTGGCTCGACTTCAGTCCAGAGGGTGCTGCTTAATGCTCCTAAACTTCCAAAAACGCCATAAGAAAAATAAATTCTGCGATTCAGCATTTTATTCACAACTATCCGTAAACTAACACAAACACATGGATAATGTTTATTAACGACGAACCTGGCAAACATTTGATTGTATTACTGGCTCACACCGCTCGCTCGCCCGTACGGAACATTGTGTGATTAAAGTAATCAGATAAACGCTGCAGCAGCTCGCCTCGCCTTCTGTATGATCATATGTGCTGAAAACACTCGGCAACAACGGGGAGATCAACGTAACTTCAGCGTTGGTTCAGCTGGGTGGAATAAAGCTTGCATTTGCGTCTTGGATGTATCGGTAGCTTTTCACCATCTGGCTAAGTTGCGTCTCAAGACCACTTGATGAGGTGCATTTACACTGAGCTTTTTGGAGATCAGACAGCCATCAAGTTCCCTAAAGGTACGTAAAGTGACGGCATTATAATAGGTAATTGACTGTTGTCTTACACTATCCATTCATATAATTATTTACCCACAATACTGGCTGACAAAAATCACCAGTTGAATTCACATTTTCTCCACACAATGGGTTTTTGCGACAGCCTGCTTTACTATTTGCATGTTCTAAATCAATTTAAACATTGTTCTGCCACTAGAGGGATTGCTGCAAAGACTTCTTGCTTACTCTCTTGATATCAGATGTATCCCATGTTTACCTGGAAGTTATATCGACTTGAAGGAAGCAAGGATACACCATGAAATCTTTATAATGTTATTTACAAAGACTCAACAAGTTCCACCATGAGCAAGCACTTGGCGGCCACAGTGAGGAAAAACGTCTTTTTAAAACAGGCAGAAATCTCGAGCAGAACCCAGCTCGTTGGTGGGCGGCCATCTGTCGCCACTGGCTGAGTTATTCGTGTATTGTCCTGCAGATGTAATACTTGTGGAAACAATATGTCTGTATTTTTTAGGATGGGAGCGAGATGTTATAGTTGGGTGACACCATTGAAGACAGCATTACCGTCCAAATCAAAATATTGTAACTTTTTGCCTTGACGGATTTATAACCAGATGTTATATGTTATTATAACCAGCATCTGCAGTGATGCGGACATTGTACCGAACATTGTGGGGAAGAGGGAGCTGAGCCAGAAGGCAAAGCTCTCGATTTTCCAGTCCATCTACGTTCTAACCTTCACCTATGGTCATTAGCTTTGGGTAGTGACCGAAAGAATGAGATACAAGCAGCCGAAATGAGCTTCCTCTTCGTGTCAAAGGAGCCAGCTGAGGTGCTTCAGGCATCTGATTAGGATGCCCCCTGGGAGCGTTGGGTGTTCCAGGCACATCCAACTGGGAGGGGACCCTGGGGCAGACCCAAAGCCTGCTGGAGGGACTATATAGCCCATCTAGCCTTGGAACGCCCCAGGATCCCCTCCCAGTTGGATGTGCCTGGAACACCATCAGACTGTTTGTTTTTCCATGCCGGCTGCCTGAATCCATGTGAATGCAGCATTAGTGTTAAGCTAGGACCAAAAATAAGCTGTATACAGGGAGGATAAGTGAAATATTCTGTATCCAAAAGAGAAACAGCAAATTGAATCTAACCTTAAAATATTAGATTCATACATGTAGTTTGTAATATGACTAAAACTGCATATCTTAGACGTCTGTCCAATTTAATTTGATTATACGCCTTTTACTTCCTGTTTGACTCATCTAAGGTGACATGTTTTCACACGAGCGGAGCACAAATGTGACACATCCAATCAGAACAGCTGGTGCTGAATTTCCTGCTGAGGCGAAAATTGTCTTGCTGTCTCAACAATGTCTAAGTGTGCATCATCAGCTGCTGCAGAGGAATTAAGATCCTCAGGTCAAATCTTTGTTGTTGCAGTGGTACAGTTAGAGTGAATGTTATATTCGAAACATGAAGTATGTGCACGTCATTATGTATGGCCAGTGTCGACAGCTGTATTCATTTGACTGTGAATGAATAAATTGCAGTTAATGTTTAAACTCTTGGTTTAGTTTGTAACAGAAATAAATGCACATTTTGCTCATTTGTCCTGATCAAAGGAAGTCTGAAAACTTCATTTTGAGTTTAAGGTGTCCGGCTGATGGGTGGGTGTGTGAATTGTGAAGAAAAACATGGAAAATATAACACTCACATTTCTCAAATGCACTTCAAATATTGGTCTCGGAGGTAAACCAGGTTCCTTTATCCATTCAGAAATCTAATCCCCTGCTCTGCCAATTCATCTGCAGGGATGAGCAAAATTACCAAGACGTTTGTCTCCTCATTCACTTCTGACTTTTAGCTTTGCCTGACAGCAACAGTAAATCATCTACTAACTATGTACATGTTCTTAAGTGCTGTACTTGATAGATTCAAGACCGTGACAGTAGTCCATGAACTTCACCTGGATGTCGAGTTGCATTTCTGGTTGGAACTTCTCCACCTGCTCTGTTTTGGTTTTTTTCCTTTCAGATGAACAGACAAACCGGTTTTTGGTAGGCGGCTATAAATCATGGCTTCTTGTCAGCCGAGGGGGGTGGGTGGAGACAAAATATGATGATTTGAATTTGACGTGTAAGTGATCAGATCTGCTGGCAGCAGGGGGAGAGACAGCTTCATACAGAGTGTGGGAAGGACAGGAGTATGCATCTCCCAATCATGCAACATTTGTGTTATACATACATATGACTTGTGGTCGACCCCTTTGATTTATATTTGAATTACAGATTGTACCTTATAATGTAAGTCTTGTTTTCACATGCCTCATGCTGGAAAAGAGTTTGTACGATGTGTCGCTACATGGCAACGCAAAACTAAAGCCCTTCAACCATGCAGAAAGCAGTTTACTGGCAGTAGTTTACAGTTTACCCTTTCCTACAGCTTTCATCTCATTTCATGGCTGCCCCTTTCTCCTGCTCTCTCTCTTTCCCTCCATCTTTCAGATTCCCTTTCTTTCTCCGTCCCTCTGTCTGATAGACACTTTGAGGACAATGAGAACAGGTGTAATGTGAACTCGAGATGACCTGCACTGGTTTCTGATAGCAAGACACAAATGCACACGCATGAAAAGCTAAGCTGTAAAACCACGCTTAGGTCTCACTTGATAAGTTTTGGGTTTTATTAGATAGTTCTCTTTCCTCCCTCTGTGCAGCTGAGATCTTTTTTTATTCCATACTGTGCAAAACATGTGAGAGAAGTGAGAGAAGCAACCAAACATGGCCTAAATCTGGAGGAGGCAACATGTTAAAATATAACAGCATAGAAGAATCATGCTCAGCAATGGAAATATTAATGCTTAATCTGCACATTACCAGAATAAATATTTGATCTATTTTCTTATTGGTTTAAATGCCTTTAGGGGGGTTTAACTGCAGGAATTAAGCACAAAAAACTCTCTTTGATATGCACACACGTGCACACAACCTCAAAGTCATCACAGTGTCAGATACTATTACGAAACCATCACAGAGCAAAATAATGGTTTGCATTCAGGCCGAGTTACATCAACTGCCTGGTTTCCCTCTGAGACTGAAGTATCTCGAACATGCACAGACAAACATACGAAACACACACACACACACACACACACACACAAACTCACAAAGTGTCACAGTGTTCCCAGGTTTTCTGAAGTTGCAATGTCAGAGACATGTCTGCCAGCGTCATGCCTTTATCACTCAACGTAGCGCCGCAGAAAATGGTTTTCTTGACATCACATAGTGCTCAAAGAAAACTGACAGTTGGCTTTGCAACCAGAGATTCATAAATAAAATGCACAAATACAGAATATCAGTTTCTGGTGTGGCTTTTACTTCTTTAAATCTTGTTGGGGACCCTTTTTTGTGGGCTGGATGTCGCCTTCTGAGCGACGGGTTAGTATCTAGTTCAACAGTAATGCAGCCGCTGTTGAGGGGAGCAGGTGGAATATATATTATATATAATGCACACAAACATATTGTCTGATGAAAACCACGTATCTCCATTTTAGCCTTTTTTCTTCGTTTCGAGTTTTGATTCAAGGACAGACGACGAGCTCTGTGATCTCTCTAAAACGACAGGTAGCGACTGATGAGCGGCAGCAACGAGCGAGTGAAGTGTAAAGTGTGTAACTGCGATGCAACAGAGAGACAAGCGGGTTGACGGTAGGGGTTTGGTTAGCAACTAATGCACAGTTTAGGCTGCAGTTTATAATTACATAAAGGCTACGGTGTCTCAAGGCAAGTGCAGAGCTCCCATGTAATATTTCCTTACTGCTATAAAGAAATTGCGGTTAACCCTGTAGTGAGTGTCAACTTCAGCCCTGGAGGAAAAACATCTCCCCTGTGCTTCCCTCACCGACAGTCAGGCAGCCGAGCAGGAACGCGCTGGATTGTGCTGCCTTTGATCTAAAATAGTAAAATAGCTTTGATTAGGCCAATGTGCTCTGTGGAAACATGTAGGACAGCCTTGTTATTGATGGTTTACCAACTGAGGTGAACATAAACGGTAGAGTTGAGGCTCAGAAACTACCTGCACGTTATTAGAACCATTTATTTACTGAAATAGTATGGGGTTTTTTCTGCTTTGTAAATGTGTTTCTCTTCTCAAAAAAATACTTTTACATTTTCTTCTGTCCGTCCATCTACCGGTCGATGTCTGCCAATCCCAGACAAACTACCAACTTGCATCGTCAGAACTTCACCAACAAAACAGGTTAAAATATAATTCTGGAGCAAAGACTTCTTAAACATTGAATATTAAGGAACAATAATAACATTTGGAAAAACATGGATTTCTACTTAAAAAAAGGGATGACTTTTAGTTGAACTTTAACAACAAAGGAACAGTGGAGATTAAATGACCTTAAGAAAAATGAAAAAGGTCCCTGTACACTTTCATTTCAGACGTTTTACAGTATTTCAGCTTAAAGTTTAAGAATTGCAGAAAAAATGTGGGGAGAGGAAGATGGCTTTCGAGAAAATTAAAACATCTAATTGAGTTTTGAAAATGAAACAGTACAATTGTGCCCCAAAGGCATCATTTCATTAGTGGTACAACTGGTTTCAGTATGGTACCCTGGAGCAGTGAAACAAGGCGTCAATGAATAGCAGGGAGGCTACTAATACATGTGGGAAAGAGAGTGTCGACAAATGCTGCAGGGTTCAGACTTAATGGTAGAAGAATAAAGTACACAATCTTATATAAACAGTTGAACATCTCAAGAGTTTCGTTTGCAATATGAAACCTCCTTCATCAACCAGAGCAGAGAAGGGCAGCATACAAGAGTCCGGGCCTCCAAGAGCAATTCAGTTATTCGATACTCCAAGCCAAGTGGTAATGAAATTAGATAACAACCCAGCAAAACAAAGAGACACTTCCTATAAATTACTTAAATGTATCAGTAAATCACTTCTGCGCCTACGAGTCACATCTTAAAAACAGTGACATCCAGTATGTCTGGGTCTTTGCTAATAATATCACACTTTGGAAATAATTAGGCGCTTTAGAAGTGTTCTTAAATTTCAGCTCCCACACTTTATCACAATGCTTATAACCAAAAGGCAATAGTAGGAACTGAATCTGTCACCAAACCCAACAAAACAACCTGACCTCAAAGTTCACAAATCAAAGTCGTAACCAAACAACTTTGAACCAACCACTTGAAAATAGTCCACCGGGAACAGGTTTCTTACCTGCATTCATCCTAATTCTATCCTTAATTAATACCCAGATTCTATCCTTAATTAATACCCAGAGCTTGAAGTATTCAGTTGGCTGTAAATCCAGCCAAACATTCACATGGAGTTTCTCATAGATTCGGGGAATGGTGCTGGTTACAGAAGTGTTTTTCCCATTTCAGTTTTTCCTTTGAACAGTATTCTTAATGTTACTTCACGTAGAGACACAGGGCTCCTCCAGATAACACGATAATTATAGTTTTTACATAACGACCACTACTTAAAAAATTAAATAGTGTGGAAGATTGGCATTGCAGAAAGGTCTAAATACTACAATACTTGAGGTGTTATCAACTGGTTACCTGGGTATGAAACAAAGCCAGTCAGAACAAAATATGTCGTAGTTGGTGTTCATCAAAAATAAACCAAAAATGCAAAAGTAAATTCATTTAAGCTACAAACCACATTTTCAGTTTTATCACTATCTCATGTTCTCAGTTTTTTCTCAGTCATTATTTATTACAAGCTTGACTGCAAAGCATGCTCACACCATCACACCTTCTCCCCTGTGCTTCACATTGGGAACCACACATGCAGACACCATCGGTTTACCTTCTCTGCATCTCACAAAAACAACCAAAACTTTACTTTACTACTACTTTACTTACTACTTTAATGAAAAGTTTCCATTCTCAGCATTTATGTTCTGGGAGATTCAAGTTTTCATGTCCCATTTGTGTGTTGCATATTGAATCACGATTGGCTTCCAATCAAGTAGACAGCTGATGAATGTGTCAAACTCTGCATATACATTCTGCATACTGAAGCTCAAACTCAACAAGTGAAGTAACAGTGGTTACGTTAAACTGCTTTAACTTTGCTTAACTTAAACATGTTTTGCTGTAATTTTTATGGTGGTCATGAGACCAATACATTCACAAGCAGCTCAGCGTGACCCTGAACTGCTTGTGAATAAATGTGATTCAAAGCATGTTCGTCACAAAATTACAATGTGTTCATTCCAGCTGAAACAAAAGTCTGTAATGTGAAGGTCATCATGCAGCCTTTGTACAAACAGAGGCTGCTGTCTGTAAGACTGTTGTTATTTTGACAGCCAAGGTCTTCTGTTACCTGCTATCCTTTACCAGAAGCTGACTGGGCGGCACAGGACAGGAGACGGGAGCATGCCGAGGGAAAGTGATCTGACACCACCGTGTAACTACATGAATAAAAAAAGAGAGAAGAGAAGTGAATGCCATCGGTCACTTAACTGTAAGGCTATACCTGCTGGGCTGGTCTACTGATAACTGAGGTGAAAGTACATGTCAGGTAAATGTATACAACACAGCATCTCACTTTTACCTGACTTTTTATTCACCTGTACAGAAAACTGGTTTGGTTTGATTGAGTGAACAAGGCCACAAAACTGTGTCACAGTTTAGTAAGGCTTGAACCCAAATGCAGGCACAGGACAGCCGGGTAAGTTGAAGTATACTAGCAGGAATGGAGAGATGTAGCTAGCTGGGGAGAGGCGGAGGAAATCCAGAAGGAGGCTTGGCAGAGGGATCACCGACTGGGAAGGAGGAACAGGTGACGGCCAGGCTGCCAACGGAGAAGCAGGGACAGGTGTCAGTTGGACCACTGACGGAGAAGCAGGGACAGGTGTCGGCTGGCTCATCGGCTGGAAACGACAACCAGGTGTCGGTCTGACCGCCGACTGGGAACGAGGACTGAAGGAGTTCCCATGTATCCTGAGTACTTGTTGGCTGCTTTTTGCAGCACTCCATCACTACCCTTCTCGATTAAACAGCCCTTACACGACCTCAAGTGTGTTTTGGATCATTGTCCTCTTGAAAAACAAATGATGGTCCCACTTAGTGTAAACCAGATAGGATGGCATGTCACTGAAGAAGGCTATGGTAGCCATGCTGACTTTGAATTTTGAATTAATCGCCAACAGTGTCACCAGCAAATCATCCCCACACCATCACACCTCCTCCTCCGTGCTTCACGTTGGGAACCACACATGCAGATACCATCTGCGTCTCACAAAGACACGGCAGTTGATACCAAAAATCTCGACTCATCGGACTAAAATACAGATTTCTACCAGTTTTGAGTTTCTTGGCCAAAGTAGTTGTCTTTTTCTTGTTGGTCAAAACACATCAAAAACATCTCAACCTCTGGAAACTAAAATATACAACATACTAGATTAGATTTTAATATCAAGTGGAGCATAGAAAACAGCCTAAACAGGAAGAATTAAATGTTCTGTCTCCTGCCAGGACACATAAACCCTGATGTAAAATCTCCTCTCTCTGCGCTCCTCTGACCCCTCCTGCTGTGAACCAGATATTAGATGACATTCAATTATTCGTTTAAATATTATAAGAGACGGGATGAAGAGGTTAGATCCACACAGAGCTCTGCAGGGAAGTCACGTTTTCTGGCTTTATGTGTGTGTGTGTGTGCGCACATATGCATGTGCAAGAGGAACAGTGTGAGAAGGGAAGCAGAGATGCATTTATGAAACTGGTGAATGTGCATAGATGCGTGTGCCTTTGTGCCACGTGACAACTGTTTAAACACCAACGACAAATTTTCATATGTCAATGTAAAGCTTGATTTTATTCATCCAATGTTTTCTCAGTGACCGACTGCAGGTGGAAGAGCGGTCATTCGATTTGAATAAATGATGAGTCATGACAGTGGAAAAGCGGCATTTTTCCAGCACGCAGAAGTTCTTATCCTTTCTATAATGTTCATGTGTGCCGTGTTTTGTTTGTTGCCTGCTTGGTGAAATGTTTAAAACATTAAGAAGTTGGGGGAAAATCCTCTTACTTCTCTGAAAGATGTTTGTCAGTTATGCCTAAGATAATAAGAAAAGGTTATTTTCTTATTAGTTTCCATTAAAGTTGCCAACTACTTATTATTTGATATGCTTTAAAAAAAAAAAGCTTTAAATTATTATTATTATTGATCAAAAAACAAGAGCTAGAGTTGTTTTAAGACACCGATTTGTGCAAAACTTTCTGCTTATGGAAGAAGAAAAGGAAAGAAAACAACTGAAGAGAGAAGACAGTGACGGTGAAGAGGACTGAGACGGACGTCAACACCCTGATTCACAGAGGAGGGATGTAGGTCACCTGTAATCAGACCACACATCAGTCTGTGTGTTGGGGGGCATACAGAGATGTTCACTCAGGTGTGAAGATTGTTCTGACCTGTTCGCTTGTTGAGAGGAAAAAGGATCAGCCCACCGCAGGGGGTTATAAGAAAGAATGAAAAGATTGTATGCCTTTAACTGCAGCATAAAAGTGTGCTGTTGAATGAAGTTCCACGTTTGTTGGACTTCCTGAGAAGACTGAGGTCCTTCAACATCTGCAAAAAACCCCAAAAAAAACTGATGCAGATGTTTCACCAGTCTGTGGTGGACAGCGTCCTCTTCTATGTTGTGGTTTGTGGTTAGACAATGGACAAACTCATTCTCTGTTGCACTTATTCTTAGCACAGGTTCAATTTCTCTGCACATCTTTAATTTATTAGCACAGGGTTAAGGTTGATCTAGTCAATAATAAACTAATAAAGATAAAGTGTATTCCTTTACAAACTTCACCTTTTGGATTCTGTAACCTCAACAACTCAAGAACTTGCTATCAGCCCTCTTTGATTCAGTCATCTTCCACTAAAATAGCACAGTTAATCAAAGACTGAGGTGTTAGTTGGTGGAACGGATACACGCTGAATTAAACATTGATTCAAAACACTTATTACTGTTGACTAATAAACGGAGCTTATTGTATAAAACAAAATCTCAGCCATCCTAATATTCAGAATAACAGCACTCCCTCTTGTGTGATATTGTTTTACTTCAGATCAGGCACACCACATTAACTGAGCTGACAATTCTAACTTGGTCAAACTCAAAGACAAAGCCTGCAATCAAGTTAAATTGTCATTTAAAAAAACTTTATTAGATTGTTGCCATGAAATTATGAGGGGTATTTTTACAACTTTTTCATTTTCACAGTGAGTGTACTGAGTGAGTAAGCTGGCCACTAGAAAAAAAAAAGACTGGCCAACACTTGTTTACTCAGCAAGGATTGCTGTTATGCAGCCTAGAAAGCAGTAAATACAGCGGTTAGAGTTGTATACAGTAATAGAGTGTCTCGTGCATAAAACCAATTACAGATCCCGACCTAGACACTTTGTCAGCACCATTGCGCTGGAACCAAAGACACAAAATGAAAAATCCTCCCAGAGGGGAGCCAAAGCCACCACAAGCGTGCTGAGCTGCTTACAGTCAAGACTGCTAAAGATAGACTAAATACCAAAAAAAAAAAAGAGACCCCAACCAGCTTCATAACTCGGCCCAGACCAAGACTCACATTAGCATCCTCGTATCAATTTAAATCAAATCAAGCTGTCTGCAACACATAACTGATCATGAACATCATAAGGCCAGACAAATACCAACCGACTGTACTTCCAGACCACTTAAATTCTGTTTGACATAACTCTGTTTGTTCAGCTGCTGTTTGGGAAAATCAATCACCTGTAGGCTGACAATATGATTATCCCACTTATCCTAATACAGAGAAACTCTGCACAATAAAAGTAACCTCTCAGGAACAGTATTTGTCCCGCCCCTGTTTGCGTGCCAGCGTAGGACTAAACCCAAAACCATCTTTTAGTCAAAAGTTTGTTTGTCTTAGTGTTTGTGGTCATATTAGTTGCACAAAAACATCTACAGCTTCCAAACCCAACCGCTCACATTTCAGGTTTTTTTTCCCAGGAGTTTTATTGCTGTCTGAAGATAAAAACAACATGTCTGATCTATTGATTTCCTGTTTACACTGTTTTGTATCAGTGGGGAGAAATTATGACTGTCCCGAACCAAAAATCCTCCAAGATTCCTTTCAAATTCCTTTTTCACATGCACGCTTCTGTAGCATCACAGTGTGGTTCTTCAACCCCGCCTCCGAGAAATTACATTTGTATATCACTAAACCATAATTGCATTGTGTGGACAAGGTAATTGCTGCCTGGATTATGTTCAGAGAAATTTACTATTTGTTTCAAGTAATATTAACAGTTTAAGTGTTACACAGCATATAATCCATACAAGGATACAGAAAGCACAACAACAAACCACTTTGGGATGACGTTTTCTAATGCCTGGTGCTGATTTGAAGATTGATTCATGTGTCAATAAGTGTATTTACCATTAAAATACTGAATTAATGAAACTAATTTCACTTCGATTGGGTCAAAAACTGAAGTAAATTCCAACATATCCTTCATTATTGGACTGTGTCAGACCTTAAAGTATTCTTCTAAAGTATTATGTTTGTATCAAGTTTGAGAGCTTTACAATGTGCTGTTGTCAAGTTAGATAAGGAGGCATTGACAGTGCATTGAGTTTTCTGCCAGCATTCCTCTCTTGCCTTTTTTGCAGGTGCTTCTTTGCTGTATTCATATTTTTTTATAATGTTATCCATCATAACTCTCCATTATAACAAAGTAGGTGGTACACAATTGGTCTGTTCTGTGCGGAAGAACAGTCAAATGATGTGTTAGATGGGGACGCAGAGTCTGGGAAGAAAACCTGGGCCTTTGTGATACCCGTCGTCTCTGACTGGGCTTTAAGGTTTTGTTGAGGCAGCTAACGCAACAAAAGCCTGGATATGTCGAACTTGCTTCGTGCTACAACACTCGGCTTACTGAAGCAAAAGGCAAGACGGGGAACATAGCAACTAGGACGAGCTGACATTGACACAAGGGAACACAAAGACTAAATACACTACTGAGGGCAGGATAACGAGTCACAGGTGAGCAACAGGTGCAACAGGTGAAACTAGTCAGGCAGGGCCGCCAATCAACTGGTGGGAAACACACAAAGACAGGAAGTGAAGTTAGAAACAGGAGGAGAGGGGGGGGGAATTACAAAATAAAACAGGAAACACTAAACATGACACCAAAACCATGAAATTATCAGCTGTAAATGTCATGCTTAACGCTTCTTTGGCCACATTTGTGATGTCAAGTTATGTGTAGCTGCAAGTTATGACTGTTTGATCCAGATAGAAGTAGCTGTAGATGATATGAACTGATACAATTCCTTTGGCGGATGATGAAAATCGCCATTGAATTTTGTTCTTAGTCCTACCCTGTTGATGTGTAAGGTAATCTGTACAGAGCATACAGAAGTCAAAAGGTCCTGGCATTACTGCATCTTGATGTTTCCCCATCACTTTGCATGGTAAGGTTGTCCTTATTTTTCCCAAACTTTATACTCAAGATGACTTCATATAGTCATCAAGGTGTTTAGTGACTGGTTTTTTGTAAATTTTGAAGTTTTACCCATGCCGCCTGAAGGTTTTTCTACAGCCAACTCTTCCAATAAAAAAGAAAATTAGCAATAGAAACCATCCGTGTTTAAATTAACCAATATTTGCATGTTGCAGCAAATAACAAGACTCACGTTTATTTGTCGTCTTTAGAACATTCTTCACTCATTATTGGCTCAAACTCCAAGAACAAATTTCTTGCAAAGTCATTGCCGGTCATTTGCTTCATATTAAGTGCAATGCAAATGAGACTAAGGCTAATGCTAAATTCTGGAAGACATGGCTTAGCTGGTCACCTCTGTCAAATCAGGTGGTTGCAAATTTTGTTGTCTATTTGCCCAGGATGGTCAGGTCATATATGTAAATCTGGTAAATCTGCACAGGTTCCAGGTGTCACGCAGCAGTGTCCATCTGTCAGTTGTATGTTTCTGGTATCCATTCATCTTCTTCAGAGGTTCCAAGATGTTTTTCTTCTTCCTGCATTTATGCACCTCTCTCTCTACCTTTTCCTTCACTTAGTCACTTTCAGTCCTTCCTTCATCGTCTCTCGATACTTCTTGTTTTGCTACTTTCTTCCTAACCTTTCTCATCGTTCATCGCCGATGCTGCCCAAACCCACATATTCAAGTGAAAAATGTGCACGTTGACCTGAAGTGAATAAAGTCATGTTATTATAAATTATGCCATCTGAGGTCCTGGAGGAAAAGAGGAGGTAATGGATAAAAGAAGGAGTTAGGAAAGGAAAGAAAGAGGTAAAGAGGAGACATTTTTAGAGCTTTGTTTGCATCCACTCTTCCCTTTCTTTATTTCCTCCTTGACTTACTCTCTCTCCCCTCCCTTCTGTGCTCTGCTTCTCCTCCTCCTCCTCCTCCTCTTGGTCCATGTGGTAAACCACATGGTTAACTGTGGTCCAAGCCTCAACGGCTGTTTTTCGTAGACCTCGTGGCGGCACAATGACACCCTGGGCGGCCTGTTGCCACAAAGCTCCACTGTCAAAACAGCTCCATCAACCAGCAGCTGAATACCCCAGAAAATTCTGCAACCGCTTACGGTTAATCAAAATGAATTGAGGAAAAAAACATCCCAGTGCCCATAGAGCTGAGTGGCTGCCTGGAGTTTAAGACATTTTTATGTCACAAGTGGACAACAGACAATAAAAAACAAATATTATGAGTACAGGACAAAATATGGACATGTTGTGATGTAGTGACACCCTGGAAAACTGTTATATGCTGAGGTAACATTGTCAAAAGGTTCATATTGTTCTGGAACAATCTGGCAAAAGTTTCATAAGAACAGAAAATAAGAAAACAATACAGTTGGATAATTAGCTTCTCGGCTTCCAGAGAAAATCTAAATACTGGACAATAAATCATTGTCTAGTGATGTCTGCAGAGGGCGCTAACACCAGGTTACAGACTGCCCTCCTCCCCTCTGAGAGATGCTCAACTCTCAGTTGAAGAACCAGGAGATTCAGGAACAGAACATTTTCTCCTAAAAGCAGGAAAAATGGCAGAGCAAAAGGGTTGAAGAGACTTTGACAAGGGCCAAACTGTGATGGCATCTCTAAAACTGCAGCTCTTGTGGGGTTTACCCAGTAAGCAGCAGTCCAAGGAAGGAAAAGCGTTGAACAGGTGACAGGGTCATGAGCGTGGGGAGCAAAGGCTGCTCCGTGTGGTTTGATCCAACAGAAAAGGTACTGTAGCTCAAATTGCTGAAAAGGTTCATGCTGGTTCTGATAGAAAGGTGTCAGTGCTTTGCAGTTTGTTGTGTATTGGGGCTGCTTGGCCGTAGACCAGTCGGGGTGTCCATGGTGACCCCTGTCCACTGTTGAAAGTGCCACACAGCAATGGTAGAAGGTGGCCTGGTCTGATGAATCATGTGAATGGCCTGGGGAACACATGGCAGCAGGATGCACTAAGAGAAGGAGGCAAGCTGGCCGGAAACTGGAAACAGTATTCACTGATGACAGTGTCCTCTTCCAGCAGGATGATGCACCCTACCACAGAGCAAAAATGGTACAGGAATGGTTTGAGCAACACAACAACAAGTTCAAGGTGTTGTCTTGGCCTCCAAAATCCCCAAATCTCAATCCAATCAAGCATCTGTGGGATGTGCTGGACAAACAAGTCTGATCCATGGGAGGTCCCACCTCGCAACTTACCAAACTTTAAGGATCTACCACTACAGAGTCCATGCCAGGTCAGGGCTGTTTTGGTGACAAAAGGGGGACCTACACAGTACAAGACAGGTGGTCATAATGTCAAGGCTGATCGATCAGTGTACATTTTGCCTCATGGCCTTTTGCACTTAAGATTAATCAAGATCACCTCAAGTAGTCGAGAATATTTTTCAACTCAGTGAAACATACGAAGGCCGTGGAGACATAGAATCTGCCTCAAAAACGAAGAAAACAAATCACAGAGCTGCTTAACTTTATTCTGCCAACGTTGCTGGCTTTAATTATTTTCAAGCTATTTTTAAGCACGCTGGCCATCTGTGGTGGACCAAACTTTACTGTAATTCTCGTGACACATCCATGTTTTTGCCCGCTGTGCTTTATCCTAATTAACCAAAATCGAATCAATTATGGTCAGTTTAGAAAAAGAGCAAGTGTGATGAAATTGTGTCTTTGTGGTGAGACCCAAAATGGTAAACCAGTTTTTCTTATTTGATCAAATATGCGAGCTGCCTCGGTGTGTCGGTACCTATCGCCAACTTATAAATGAAAAGATTAAAAAGCGTTTTGCTCCTGATCCTTTTGCTAAACCCCAAACAGCACGTATGTGAGCTGCAGTACATGCAGTGTGCAGATGCTGCATAAACAGCTGGACTAAAACAAATTGAAGGGCTCGAGCGTCTACGAGAGGATTTCTTAAAATCAGACATTTTTGTGTGCTTCACTTTCTTTAGTGGGTAATCTTGGTTAGTCTTTGTGCCCACATTGTGTGGTCGCTTGCTGCCGGGAACTATTCAGATGAATTTTCACACACAAACACACACACACACACACACACACACACACACCATCTGGCTTTTTTTAACATTATGAATTTCATTTTAACAACTTTGGAAAATTAGATTTTTACCTCAAACCAAAAAGGGTGCAGACTAGAAATGTGGGAAAAGACAGATAAAAGCTAGCACTCTATAAAACAAGCAAATTATTTGAATGTAACAATTACCATTTTTCAACTCGTGCCCATTTATTTTTCCTGCTTTCTTTTAGAAACAGTTATTCTTTTGTTATGAAGTGAATCGATAGTAATAGTAACCTCAGGTTGGGAATTCTCTGCAGCTTCATTCATTGTAGTGATTTCATTAGTGTAGACTTACTGATTCCATTTGGCGGTACGTTAAACTGTATAATCTTAACGTCAGGTAGAGTTTTAACCGCTTATCCTTATCAGGGTCGCAGCAGACTGCTACTCCCACCATGTAGGAAGGAGTGCTACCACAGGTCCTTCATTCCAACAGCACTCAGACTCTTTAACACCAGCAGGACCTCATGACTTTCTTCACCTTGACTTTCTTATTTATGGGTAATTTCTTATCAAGAGTCACCGACTCTCCTGCATGTCTTTGGACTGTGGGAGGAAGCCTGAGGACCTGGAGAGAACTTACACAAACTTTGGGAGAACATGCAAACGAACCAAGAACATTCTGCTAACCACTGCACCGCAGTATATTACTTATTGCTTTGCCTCTGTATGCAAACATATCATTTTAAACTGTTTCATCAATGCTGCTTCACTTCCTGGAGGCCCACTTGTAAACTAGTTTTGTAAAAGTGCCGTTAATATTCATCAGGATCTTTGTCTGCATCTCTGTATTTAACACCAGCAAAGACTAAATGTATCTTGTAGCTTTAAATTTAAGCAACAGGTGATTTTACACACATACACGTGAAGCTGGGCCATGCAGAACATCTGTCATCAGGTCACATTGACGAGCTGTAATTTGCAAAAAAAGGAAGAAAGGCAGTACAGTTTGTGTTTATTCCTGCCGTCATCTCCATAAGCTCATTAAAACCTGTGAGGTAGCTGCTGTCCATGATGCCCCCACAGGTGGAGAAGAAGCAGATGGTGGTCATGCAGCTGATCTCATGCAGTTCACCACATTTCTAAACATTTAGCTTCACCAGAAAAAGACAGAAAGATAATTAAGGACTGAGGAAACAAATATTTTGTGACCGGCTGTTGGACTTTTTAAAAATATGTCAGGCAGTGTTGTTGTTCTTGAGGTTGGTCTTGGTTTCGAGACCAGTCTCAAGACCACTTTCTGAAGGTCTCAGTCTTAACATCATTCTTGTGATTGGAGGTAAAACGTATTGCTTCAAATCAAACCAGTAACTTCAGACCCCCCCCCCTCACACTAAGAGAGTGAGCGAAGGTAAGCGAAGTCTACCTGCTTTGGTTTTGGTCTTGACTTGGTCTCAGACCCTCAAAGTCTTGGTCTTGTCTCGGTATCAAGACTCTCTGGTCTTGTAAGGTGATCTTAACTACAACACTGATGTTAGGAGACATGCGTGCATAGCTCATATTGCTCATACTTGACCTTTTCTTTGGACAGAGTAGACGTACACTGCAGCCGTACAACAGCTGTCTTATTATGGCCAGCTGTTCATACCAGAATCATGACAAGATTGAGGATTAATTAATTCTCACAGACACACACACACACACACACACACACACACACACACACACTGACATGACTAAATGAACCATATCACTGCTCTCCAAGGTCTTTTAATAAAACAAAAGAATTGAATATCTACTCCATCTACATAATCAACGGCCAAACTGTTGAAACGATTACCTGAAATTATCCCTGGATAGCAAACTATGATTTTTTAATATTGTTTTTAAAGCAATGTATTAAGTACAGATACATTTTAAATGACTATGTTTGGCAGTTTTCTGCCATATATCATGTCACTTCATGGTCTTTTAACCTGCAAAGTAAATACAGGAGCCATGTACCAGCAGGTGAGGAGCTTGATGGATGTTTAAGCCTGTCCTGTCTCATGCTTCAGTATTGAACCAAGACCACAGTGCCTCCTTAAAATGAGTGTTGATTGTCAAAAAACAAACAAAGATAAAGACGCTAAAAGTTGCTGAGATGTCAGATGATACCTCTAACACATCTACAGATAATGCACGATATGTTACTTTTGTTATTCCAATAATAAAACTGTTGTATATTGTTGCTCACACACAACAAACAAACTCTGTGCATCTGGTATTTTGAAATGTCCGTCCTCGTGTGGGTGGTGTCAGCAAACCACAAGTGTCCAGTTCCCAAAAACATGTTTTTATTTTTCCACGCTGAAATAACTCCTGTCCAGTGGTCCCTGATAATTACAGCATAAGTGACATTATCCCGTGCATTGTCCTGTAACAGACTGTTACAAAAACCCTTTAGGAATCAGACAAAGGGTCCGGTGGGAAGCCAGCAGCGTGAAACTAACTCCTCCAGACACGTACAGTATTGTTGCCGCGGTCATAACAAACCAGGAGCTGTATACATTAACGAGCTCGGACATGCTAAATAACCTGCACTGCATGCTGCCGCGTCCTCGTCTGCCTGTCGCGGTCCAAAAAACTTGTGCAACAGCACTTGTGGTCATCTTGATGTTTCACAGTTCACAAACCAATCAGATGAAAGCTGTAAACAAGGCTGTAATTTCTGATTTCAAGGTTTTCCGTTTGACAGTTATGACATGGAGAGGGAATTATGACCAGAGAGAAGAAAAAATGCAAAAAGGGGTCCAGTAGCTGGACCTCAGGCCGTCCTCAGGGCCCCCTGCTGGTCACATGACTGGTGACTTTCGACAGAATTAGTTGCTCGCAGTGGCGGCGGCTACTGAAAACATGGACACGTCATCCTGGTAAAAGCCTTTAACTTTACTTAATTCTAAATATCCAGCCATGTTTTTCATGCATTTCTGTAAGCGCTCTGTTGTGCTCAGCAACACTCAATCACCTCTAATGATCTTATAATGTGGGAAGCAAGTATATGAACAACGTCGGAAAGAACGCTCCTTCAACATTCAGATCAAGAGCTCTGTTCGTGTTTCCAGCAGCGGCCATCACTGTGAGTAACCACAGTGGACATGGTCACTTTTTAAACCAAAACACCAGCAGTAGTTATGATGTTGGCTCAAGTTCCTTGTACATGAGTGACGCTTAAGCAACTGGACTGCTTATTTTTCACATCAGCTTTGCATTATCATAACAGCGTAAAATTCACCTGTCTCTCATCCTCTGACTTCGTTCGACGTGTTTTGTATACAGCTAATTCTCTGATGAGCCTCCATGAAGGGTAGATAGAGGTTGCCTAGTAATTCGTGATGTGTTTGCAAAACATCTGAAGTCCAGCTCAGAGTCTGGCCGTTGGATTTTTTGCATTCCACGTGTCGTCAGGTGTGCTCGCTCTTTCCTTCCACGTGACCTCCAGTCGTTGTAATTTCTCTGAGGCCTTACGCTTCGCCTGCCCCTGCGACCTCGCCATACCTCCCATCTGTGGACACAGGTGACTGAAACCCCATACACACATAGACAAGAGGACCCAGGTGTGTGTGGGTGATGTAACTAAAGAGATGGCATATGGTTTTACATTACATCTGTTCAGCTTGTAACTCCTATAAACTGCATGCAGCTGCAATCGTTACGCGGCACACAAACTGAGGCTGTTTGTTAACAAGATTAACCAGATTAAACATCATGTGCAGGGTTTACAGCGAGCATTTCAGATTTGATTTTATGTTGAATTTTCCATCTTTACACCTCTTTGTTGACACTTCTGCAGTTCTTTACATAGATATTGCTGCTCATACTTATTGTACATAATATATGATGTGAACACATGAGCGTAAGTTCCACCTTGTGACTCCCAGTTGCCTCAAACCACTGCAATAAACCTCTAGAATGAACACTATTTAAAAACTCATTGACACTGACATAGACCGATGATTGCCAAGGAATGGAGTCGTTTAAAAACACATAACTTACCCCAGAGTTATGATCCTTTTAAGCTCATGCAGCAAAGAGTCTCTTTAATACTGTGAAGCTCCCAGGCGCAGTAAGATGAAGGCTCTTCTTCGCACTGAGGAGCAGCCAAGAACTCCAAACTCCTAATTCAGGCTAACTAGAGCATAGCTACTCTTGAGGAGGAAGACTATCTACCATCAGCAGCCATAGAAGCAACAACAAGCCAGAACTAAGATCATGTCGAGCTTGGTTGGTCTTCAGAAACACAGACCAGACGCTCTTTTGCAGGTTCTTTTGTAAGTTACTGATCAGAAGCAGGTGTAATCATTTGCTCTGATGAGTCTGTCTTTAAGTTAAGCCTTTGAATCAGCCCATTAAATGAAGTGAGATGCAGTTCTTATGAATTCTTATGTTATTCTGCAACTATTTTCTTAAAACATGATGTAGACTTTCAGATGTTCGTCCAACCATTGGTTACCATTAACGTCTCAATGGTTTAACCTTGTTTTTAAAGAAACTCCATTGCTGTCTGTCTAGTTTAGGGTAATGTGAAGAAGCAAGCTGTGTTCTTGCACTGCCAGCCACGGGGAGGTGTTCATACAAAGTGAAGGACGATGAGTTTGCATGCTCAGTCCTGCATTTGTTAAGGTTTTGGCAACAGAGGCACTTTGGTTAATGCAAGGATTCATGTTCTGCAAATGCTTTCACACTATTCCAGGTACTGTAAAGATGTTATGGCAATTCCAAGAAGAGTCGGTACTGTTGTTGTTACTGAACCTAAAAAATAAACCACTGATCAACAGTTGGTGGCAGTAACCACCCACAGATTTCCGAAGCGCTGTTTTGAAGCTCAAAATATGCGGTGATGGACGCCGCCATGTAGAACTCGGCAAAGACGTGGATCGTCGGTGGACCTGAGGCGGGTTGAATGACGCCTGGGTGCTCAGACAAAGCTACCTGTAACAGCACTTACCTGTGCCAAACAAACACCGGCTCTAGATAAGACCTTAAGCTTAACTTCATGCTTGGAATGGCACAACTGCACCAGTAGATGCCACTAAACCCTACACACTGGAACTTTAACATATGATAACAACGCGTTGGTGGAAGTGGCTTCGGTGTTGATTTCAAAATAGTATCAGAGAAAACAAAGAAAAAGACAGATCAGTACCTATTTATTAGGAGCAAAAACACATCTTCCTCTCACGGAAAACAACCGACGAGAAGGTTGTTGTCGTCCGAATGAATAATGCAGCAGTGAACGGCGTTTCAGTCTGAGTATCAGGATGAAAAAATCATGAAAATAAACAAACACTGGAGAAAGAGGAAGCATTAATCTTTCATAAAGCACACGTGCATCATTACTCAAGCAGTGCATGCACATGAACGCATAAGTTCAGGCCACGATCGGGGCATTTTTAGAACATTTTGTTTCCCATGAGTCACCGCAGCCCCTTTAGCTGAATGAGAGGACATTGCACTGATTACATCAAAATAAACACATGGCCATACGAAGTCACGTTACACGGGCACACGGATCGACTGCAGTCACATCGAACGCCTGCAAACAATTTGCAGATATTGTCTTGCTGTTATTATGATGCTGCACAAAATCAAGTCAAGATATTAATGCAGGAACCCCGGGCTGTGTGCGACACACGAGTGGAAGTTTTTACAGAGTGGAAAATGTAACAAACTGAAACAGATAGAAGCTCCGTTTAACTGGTGAAACTGAGGAGTAAACAATATAAAAATGAGGCTGCTGTGTCTCTCCGTCCCCGCTGACTGTGCCAGTAGTCAATTTCAGAGGAATTCAGACTCATTAGCCTCTGTAGCCATCATTACAGCAAAATAACAGAGGAGAGACAGCGGTGGCAGAAGCTTAAGAGGTTAGTGAAGCTCCAGCTAAAATGGTTGTTGGTTTAAATCCTCTGATCCGCAGGGGGAATCTGTTTTGGAGAAGAGAAAGACACATTTATTTGATTTCCATCAGCAGCTACAGTTGAAGTGAAGACATCCCAGTTAACTCCCAGTGCCCAGCGTGACCACAGTCTTCTGTGTGCAGAGTACTGCGGTAACGCTGGGCAGCGCTCAGGTATGAGTGTCTGGAGTCGCCACAAGAGCCTCCAGATTACACGACGATCACGAGGATTTTATTTCTCATGTTATTATACAACGGCGTACATAAAACTCTTCATTCCTCTGTCATGGAAAGATGAAGTGACAAAGCCGCAAATTACACACCCTGTTTTCATATGTTTGTATACAAAGAAGGTTAGCAAACACTTTGGTTTTGGCAATAAGCAAACTGGTTTGGCGACGTTTGAACTTGGTTTTCATCAGTGATTAATTTCAGTGTTTGTAGCGTGTGACCAGGAGTGAAAAATACGAACGACTGCGAGGAGTCTGGATTACATAATGACCACATTTATAAGAGCAGACGTCAAGTTTATTTTATATTATTTTCATCTAAACTTTAAGACAAAGTGGCATCTGAGATTCACATTCATAAAAACACACACACACACACACACAGCCGTGCCTGGGTCTCTGCTCGTCAGCTCAGCAGGCAGATCTGTGTTGGCATCATAAAACGGTTGTGGCATCTTGGTATTTTCTGGCCATCTGTCCTGCTCTCTTGTATAACAGATCCCTCTGGGCTGTTATTTTCAACTTCTACAATGGGTCACTTGTTGGATGACCAAAAAAAAAAAAAAAAAGGACACAGGGCATTAATTTGTTTTTATCATAATTTCAATTCTTGGCTTTGCATCACAGTCAAATTCCAAGCAAATAAGTTGGCAACGTGGAGCATCCCGGGCTGTACGTCTACTCTCTGTTTATGCTGCAACGCGCTGTGCAGTCATCATCAGCTGGACGGTAAAATAGCAGAATAGTTCTGGCTCCCAGCACGCTATCACCACATAAACACTGGAACTGGAGGATCACGATGTCCAAAACATAAAGCATTTGAGGAAACACCCAAAGAAAACATTTGTTTTTCTTCGGTTCTTCAACCTTTTTGAGTGTAAAAAAAACAACAACACACCAACATGAAGTTACACATCCGGCTGATAGGGAGCAACATGAAGGACAGAGATGTGGGACTGGGACAGTTTCAGGCATGTGCTAAAACACATTTAGCATCATGTTTTTAAATGCTTCGATTACTTTAAATACATTTTTCTACCCTTATTTTAAAGAAACATTGCGTAGAAATTGGTATTTTTGGCTAATCTCAAAGACGTGGATCACCAGTGGAGCTGAGGCGGGTTGAATGACACCTGCAGGGCCGCAATTTCTAGCTGTTTGGGGACCAATCCAAAACAGTAAAAATAAATTTACTCAGATGAATGAAAACACAATGGACCAGCCTCCATATTAATGTGCAAGCAATACAAAACAAAAAACTAGTAAGAATAATGCTGATGTCATTCATCCTGTCATACCCGGCTGCAGGGTTGGACATTTGAACATGGGGACTTATGGAGACTGACTCACTTCTGTGTGGACGTTTGAGGAACTGCAATTTGAATAAAATCTCTTTAATCCTCTCAAATCGCAAAAGGAAAACATTAGTTTTTCCATCCATCCATTTCCATCTAAGTATGTTTATGTACATCCACCTCAGGACTCGTGGGTTTGGTGGGAGGCTTTCTGAAATACGAGGAGCGGCTGAAGGTTTTGTATAAGTTTGCACATGTTTTGCCTATGGCAGCTTCAAAGCGTGATGAGGTTTGAGGAACTTTGTCGTCCCTTGTGGTCGTGAAAGGTCACAACAAACCTCCCTGTGACTGTGAAAGGGGTTAATTCATTCAGCTTTTATTCATAACGGGCGCAGAGATCATGAAGTACCCTTCAAGAAAACATAGTAAAGTGCCCTTCCTGTGGGGAGAAGACAATATAATGCCATACACAGGCTGCCCTGCTAAAAAATGGTTGGTTTCTAAATGGTTATATAATAGTTCCCTGTGTGTTTTTATTCCACAGATGTAATAGTTATACTTTAAATCTGAGCCACGTGATGAAACCATTTTAATCTTCACCAGGGTTTTAACTGTTTCACCATAAAATCATGAAGACTTTATGATTTCAGTGCCAAAAATAAATGTAGACATTTAGATAATCAATTTACAAAACTGCAGATACAAGAGAGACGTACGCTCAGCTACTGTGTACATGTACTTACATAAACTCTGCATTCACACATGAAGAATACAACACACACACACACACACACACACACCACAAACTAGCTACAGTATACAGTCAGACAGAATAGCAGGGATTTAGCAATGAGATCACGTGTGCATCCTGCCAAGCAGCCGTGACATGATGTTATGTAACATGTGAGACACACACACACACACACACATAACTCAACTCTGTTAAACTGTCCAACATGTACACACACTCAGGGGAATGAGTGGGAAATATAATCTGAGAAGGACCCCCTCTTTACAGTCAGAAGGAAAGAAGACACACAGAGCAGACTCTGCAGAAAAGCACGAGCTAACAACTTTTTTTCTTTTACACTGTACGGGTTTAAATGTAGATTATAACACCTCTAAAAAGCATACAGCGCAACGACAACGTTCCTTTTTGGGTAAAACAAGTGCTGTAAAAGTGATTTTGCACCTCAAAGAATAAATATAAAGTGACATATCTTACCTGGAGATTCAATAAGGTAGCAGCATATATCATGTTTGTGTGCTTTGACGGTGGCAGACTGACATCACACCGTATTTCTAACTAGCCGTTCAGCCACAACATGACACTATTTGTTCGCCTGATTGGTCATTGGATTTGGGCTTTTAAAAGCCTAAAAGCAATCCTGTCCTTATTTTACAGCCAGTCAATGAAAGGGTTTGCTTTAAGCCTTAATATAATTTCAACAGGTGAGTTGTATATAAGTTCACCCTCAGTACAGTTGTCATGAACGGGGAAATTAGCTGTAGAGACATTACCGCTGATTGAATGACATCTACATCTACTTTCAGAGGGGAGGAGACGCCGAGCTCCTCATTAAAGAGCGTTAAGGTCTTGTCCTTTGGTTGTTACATTACAGTAATAGTCCCTTGGTGGTAGCTTTGTACAGTGATTATGGGCGATGTTGTTTATGTGGCGAGACAGGCGGTGCGGTCGCTGGCATCAACAAAACATTTCATATCCTCAGTAAAGAACCTCCAGCAGGGTTTGTGCTTTTTTCCCATGTATCCACAGTTTATATTAGGATTCAGCGGC
The DNA here is from genome assembly GCA_036365135.1 of Miichthys miiuy. Taxonomy (NCBI): domain Eukaryota; kingdom Metazoa; phylum Chordata; class Actinopteri; family Sciaenidae; genus Miichthys; species Miichthys miiuy. Next base: position 28,953,352 of record CM071604.1, read on the forward strand.
TCGGAACTTCCTGTCCCGTAACGCTTTATATTCCTGTTCAGGAGTCACGACGTGTACAATCACAGAAGACTTTTCTGCTCTCAACACATCGATGATTCAGCTACAAACTTTCTCTCAACATTCCACCAAAGAAATGTCTGTAAAAACATGATTTGTGACCTTTCAGGAGCAACAGGTCCTTTGTGGAGAGAGATGTCGCTGTTCAGGTATGGCCTGATGCTACCTGATCATTATAGTATTTGCATTGAGATGAAGCCCTCAGAGGATTTCACTTCAACATCCTTTGTGTTCAAGATCATTACTTCTGTTAGCTGTCACCTTAAGCATCTCGAAATGGTTACGTCTTTGTGACAGGAGATGCATGGAGGCATTTAAAAGCTAGTCGAATTACATTCCAGACTATTCTGTGTTCACATGCGTGGAGCGGCGCGTACATTTTGTCTCATGTCTGAAAAAAAACGCACTGCAAAACGTGGCTTCTGCGGGTCAGACTCGTTTGTCGAGCATGCCCCACAGGTGATTTGATTCGGAGGCTAAGTCAGTCAACCCCTTCAACTCATCATCGTGTCAAAGATTCATGAGCCGTCTTTTGCTTTTTGAACAGGTGAGTTGTATATAAGTTCCCCCTCAGTACAGTTGTCATGAACGGGGAAATTAGCTACAGAGACCAAAACTGTTTTTTGTACCAGGCTGTAAACATGTTTATTTCTGCTGTGAAGTTGGACATTTGAACATGGGGACTTATGGAGACTGACTCACTTCTGGAGCCAGCCTCAAGTGGACGACAAGAGGAACTGCAGTTTTTGGCTTCACTTCACAGCCACAGAGTTTGCCGCTTGGATCTGAGTCATTACTTGGAATTTTTCACACATTTTATAAATTACAGTTCAAAACATCAGCGCGCAGCGACAGCTGGCTGCAGCCTCAGAGAGCCATGACAGCCGAGTACTAAGTTAAACAGTCAAACACTAATTCTGTTACACTGTGCGGTGTTAAATACAGAAATAGGCAGCAGACAGTCGAAGGCCAGTGATATTTCTGACACCTCCATGAGAGTGTGTGTGTGTGTGTGTGTGTGTTTACTTTATTCATTCAAGGACGCATTGGTCCAAGGTTCCACGAGCTTTGATTCGGTTTTATTTTTATGTATGTGGGTCACATGCCTGTCTCAACAGCAGATTTGGTGTGTGTGTGCGCTTACATGTGCTACATGTTTGCAGTTGTTCCTGTTCACAATGCTTCACCGTGTGTTCGTCACCATGTGACAAAGCTACACGGCAGGTCTATTTTTATTTCAACAAAGACTGAGAGGGCTGCGATAAAAACCACTGAACGCATACGTATACCGGATTAGTTCATGTGAGAAGTGTTTATAGTTGTTCCACGCAGCCACACTTGGATGGCGGAGTTCTACGAGTTCACCTCTTAAACATAAATGACGAGAGTAGGAGGCGATGTTAGCGCTGCGGTGATGGAGTCAGTGTGACTGTGGCAGATTTAAATAACTTAAGCCACATCATTGTTAGCCCGAATGCCGAGCGATGCGGCCTCATCACATCGGAGCCGCGGCGATTAGAACCCGAGAAATATCTCTGACACAAGTGTGAAGACCCGCGAAGCATGAAGTCATTAGGTATTTATTTGACAGCCACTTCGAGGGAACGCGATGACATAATGTTTGATTACAGCCTGTGAGAGCTTCAAACTGCTGCTGGAAATTTACAAACCGGTGACAGTGAAAGAATGACGAAAGAACGAAGCTTTTACATTCAGAGTCGACTCTCACAAACACATAACTCAGATTGCTTCTTTCTGCTTTTACCTCACGAGCTGTTTAAATCTTATAGCGTGGATCAAAAACACGAGGCGGGACATATTCTCAGTCTTCTCAGAAAGACTGAGAATTTATAAGTGTGCAGGATTTAGTGCCATCTAGCAGTGTAGCTGCTGATTGCAACCCCCTCTCCTTAGTGAGAAGGAGAAACTACGGTGGCCACAAAAGGCAAAAACTCCCTGTCTAAAGTCAGTATTTGGTTGGTCTGTTCTGAGCTACTGTAGAGACAGTTCAACCCGCAGCGTCTGTAGATATAAAAGGCTCATTCTAACGTAACAAAAACATAATGATTCTTATTGTCAGTTGTTTAAACACTAATGAAAACATACCTATTGGTATCATATTCCATTTCTGCTATATTCTGTGAATAGAGCCTGCTGAATCTGACAAACTGGACCTTTAAGGACTGTTGTTTTACACTACATATCTCATTCACCCATTCACACACATTCACACACCGATGGCGCAGCCTTCAGGAGCAATTTGGGGTTCAGTATCTTGCCCAAGGACACTTCGACATGCAGACTGGAGGAGCCAGAGATCGAACCGCCGATCATCTGATCAGTGGACGACCCGCTCTACCTCCGAGCCACAGCCGCCCCAAAAAAAGTCACGTTCATCATCTTATTTTATTGTGTTTTAACAATTGCTAATTACACAAAACACAGAAGTACAGATGGAGCTGGAAATATTAAATATCTGAAGTCAGGGGAATCACCAAAGTCAGTACAACTGACGCTGAAGGGTACGAATGATGAAACCACAGATGTAAAGCTCGTGTTAGCGATAGATATAAAGCCAGCGAATTCATATATTTCTTTATTTTCGATATTTCATATTTATTTATGAGAATTCAAATTTGAAGTGTCGAAAGCTGAAGAAAAGCTAGTTGTTTGTCGAGCTCCTATTTCCTGTGAACTTGCACATCAAAGATCAGTCTCCGTGAAGAAGACAGTGTGATATGGTTGAAAACGCCACAGAAGCTATTAAGTAGAACATCATTTTCTAAATAATTTCAGCTGTTACATAAAGTTGCTTTTTTATAGTTATTACCGCTGATTGAATGACTTCTACATCAGGCCTCATTTACAAACTTTCAGAGGGGAGGAGACGCCGAGCTCCTCATTAAAGAGCGTTAAGGTCTTGTCCTTTGGTTGTTACATTACAGTAATAGTCCCTTGGTGGTAGCTTTGTACAGTGATTATGGGCGATGTTGTTTATGTGGCGAGACAGGCGGTGCGGTCGCTGGCATCAACAAAACATTTCATATCCTCAGTAAAGAACCTCCAGCAGGGTTTGTGCTTTTTTCCCATGTATCCACAGTTTATATTAGGATTCAGCGGCTCGGAACTTCCTGTCCCGTAACGCTTTATATTCCTGTTCAGGAGTCACGACGTGTACAATCACAGAAGACTTTTCTGCTCTCAACACATCGATGATTCAGCTACAAACTTTCTCTCAACATTCCACCAAAGAAATGTCCGTAAAAACATGATCTGTGACCTTTCAGGAGCAACAGGTCCTTTGTGGAGAGAGATATGTTGCTGTTCAGGTATGGCCTGATGCCACCTGATCATTATAGTATTTGCATTGAGATGAAGCCCTCAGAGGATTTCACTTCAACATCCTTTGTGTTCAAGATCATTACTTCTGTTAGCTGTCATCTTAAGCATCTCGAAATGGTTACGTCTTTGTGACAGGAGATGCATGGAGGCATTTAAAAGCTCCCAACCCCTTCAACTCATCATCGTGTCAAAGATTCATGAGCCGTCTTTTGCTTTTTGGCAGAGTGCCTTCTTCTACTCAAAGAGGCCACTGTCGAGAGGGAACACCCTTCGTGACATTCACAAAATAAATGCCTTCTTCTCACACGGCGCATCCTCGTGCAGTGTGTTCCTCGACACAGGTAAGCAACACGTGTGCACCCGGCCACCCACGTGAAAAATAAAAGAAAACATGACTCGGCAGAGCAGGCCTTCAGGTCTTCCACTGCACCGAGGTCCGGTTCTGAAGCAGCTCATGTGCCCATTGTTGGCACTTTCGGCAGTGGATACGGGTCAGCGTGGACTCTTTGATAATAATGCAGCAGCAGCTCAAAGGTATTCAGGTACACATTATAGACTCAGGTATGTCAGCCTGTGTGCTGTTACCGTCACCTGTTACATAGCACAGTACTGTGGGTGTTTGATTTTTGTGTTTTTTTAGATCTGCACCACCATCTAGTGGTTAAAACTTAAAAATACAATTCTTCTTGTTACCCTCCTGTACATTTGACAGCTAAAGTTAGTGGCTGAGACTCGACATACCAAACATAGTTGATACATTGTTATAGAAAATTAAATTAGCTGACTACACAGCAGGATTAACAAACTGTGGATAAAAATTCAGCCTCCGATGCTGCAGCACTACTGTGCTCAGGTTTTCTGTGCCAATTAAAGGCAGTTTAATTTAAACTAAAATAACTTTTTTTTTATACAGTTTGAGGGCCTTGTATGAACGTAGAAGCCACAGAGATTTGGTAATAATGCGGAAATCGCTGTATATTGGAATTAGTTGTGCTGTTTCCTCAACTAATTTTTCATATAAACGTATTTATAAAGATCTTTTGGGGCGTTGCAGCAGTTGCCTACATTACCAGGTTGGTTATTCAGCCTTTCCCAGCCAATTGTTTCCATCTCGTGTAGCTACATGGAATATATTAACACTCCGAACACGGCCATTACGCATGAGTACGTTTTAAGTAACTGTTGCTGAAAATACATCTGCTCATTCCTCATTCAAATTTTGATTGTACGACTTTTAAGTAGTTGTTGTGCAGTATTTTTATTGTCGTACAACTGACTCCAGATTTTCATTTCCAGAAAATGTCCCATCATATATACGTACATGTACACAGTTCACGGCACATTTTGCATTGTGTACTAACTAGAATTGATTTTAATTATTAACGATTCTTTTCATCAGCAAAATATCTCCTGGAATAATCGATTGTGTCATCTATAAAAATGTAAAAGCTGAAGTAAAGTGTTTTATTCACCCACAGTTCAAAACCCGAAAACCTGTTTCCTGTCATACAAGACAAATAAACCAATCAAATCTTTTAAAAAATGACTAGAATTCAGTACGAGACTAATCATTGCAGCTCTCATTATTATCCACTGTGAGGACTGAAAACTGTCCTGAAGGTAAAGTTCATGTTAAAGACTTGAAAGAACTTCTTTTTTTAAATCTTTTTTTATTCAAGTTACCAAATGAAAACAAATGTTTACACGTCCGACAAATCTGCGCATGAAGTAGCATGAAGTCCCGCAAACTACAAAAATACATATAAAAAACAAAAACAAAAAAAAAACTAAAACCATTTCAGAGAAACTCAGACGACTTCAAATATTCACAGGTCACGGGGGTTTGCAGTAGAAGAACCAACGTTCAAAGTTTCAAAATCAAAAATAACATAAAAGCTTTTCTGCTCAGTTTGTTGTCCGGTGATTCTTCTTAGACTCGACACGAGACCGAAACACGTTCACGAAGAGACACGAGGCAGTTCAGCTACTTAAAACCATGATGAGACGTTTGTAATTTGGTCTGCTACTCGCAGAGACGGAAATTTATGAACTGCTGCACTGAGCGACGTCGAATGAAAAATCCTGAGAAACAGAACGTGAATGTGAACTCACCCATGATCTTTAAATCAAATTAGCTCAAATAAAAACTAGATTATAGACCCTCTTAGTCCAAAACTAAGAGAAAAAGTCCTTTTTTTTTTTACATCTTTGCAGCCCCACAAAAGAAAAGTTGAGAATTTGTGTCGTGTCTGACCTTCGAACCACGAGAGGCCGGTGATGACAGAGGAGTCTGAACATGTTTGAACCCAACCCGTTTCAGCCCGTCATGACAGCATCTCCCTCCCTCCCTCCCTCTTCAAGGCGAGACACGTCCCAGCTGTCACAAACGCTCCCTCGCACCAGGTAAGTGGTCAGAGGGTTAGCCCACCCTGAGAGGCGGAGCGACGAGGACGACGCCGTCTCCTCTGACGAACAGCATGGGGATGTTCCTCTTGGTCGACTGAAGAGACACAAAAATCACTATGAGCGATATTCCATCAAAGAACCGATTTTAACAGACAAAATAAACAGGCGCGTGAGAAACTGAAGGTAAAGTAAGCAGAGAAACAAATCATCTGCTGTGATCTTCACCAAACGCCTATGACTGATGTGTTAGTCAGCGTTCTCCATCGGCGTCATCTCAACACCAAATTAGGGAATATCTTCTGGAGGAACGGTGTTCATGCCTCCAGCAGACTTTAGAAACTTTTAGAATCAATGATAAGACCAGAGAACTCTCCTCTCTCCCTCTTCACATATTAGAAAATCTAAAATGATTTTATGCTTGAGCATGTTCAGGATCAGCAGAGGAAGATAAAGTGTATTAGTGTGTCAGCTCTCAGTGCTTCACAGTAAAGCAGAACACATTTAAATCACAAGGAAATAAAAGCTAGAAAACTATTCTGGACGTGGAAATAAAACAGAAATGGAATGAGTGAAAGGACATTTTGAAACAGTTTGCAGCTCTCGTCCTTTCAGGCAGTACACTCCACAGTCTCACAGCCCGGACTCACAAAGGCTCTGTCGTCTTTGTGAAAACATCTGGACCAGAACAACCAAGAACGACACATCCCGGAAAGCAAGGATCAAATCTGTGCTCGCTGTGCTTTATAACTAATCAGTAAAATAGAGTTAAAATCAACTCTATCAGCAGCAGGTAGCTAGTGTAAGTGTGTATTAACACCTGACAGCAATAACTATGAATAAAAAATCTGCAGGTACTGAAACAATAATTGACTTTTTCTGAAGTGTTTGTCAGATTAAATCCTCTGTTCACTCAAGACGGCCAGTGTTCCTGGATTCTGGCTGCTTTGTATCATGTACGCTGTAACAGTACGAGAACATGCATGTATATTCTGCTGCTTTGGAAGAGCAGAACATATTCATGTTGTACCTTGTAGAGTTCTTCATACGTCTCCTCATCGATCTCCACCGTCGTCACCGTCTCCTCCACGTCACCCAGGATCATGTTCAGGTGCTGATCGTAGGCCTGGAACACACAAACAAGCACGGATATGAATAAATGATGATCAAGCTGCATATTTAAAAAAAAAAAAGGGATTCCCTGGAGGGCGTGAGGACCGCTAACACACACACACACACGTTAGCATGATACTGGGTGTGAAGCTCACATGCAGTCGGCCGCGGAGCTCCCGGTCGTTCCTCATCTTGACGTAGATCCTCTCATCGAGACTGAGTCTGATCAGATCGAGTGGCTCCTCAACCGTGTTGGTAGTTGGTTGCTGCAGCACAGATAAAAAAGGACATTAGACATCAGACTGAAGCTCCCATCGCTCTGCGAGGTGGTTAAGCACAGCACGATTCACTGAAGAGCCGAGGGCGAATGTACACAGAACCCGGCTGCACATTTATGACAGATTAGACATGTTTTGTTGACATTTTTCTTCTTTTACAAACATAAATACACATTAATTAATGTTAATTAAACTCCTAAACGTTGGTTCACATCACGCACACACATACAGAGCCTGAAATGATGTATATTTCTCATGTGTGTCACTTCTGGACATCATCTTAGTTTGTAAAGATGCAGCTTGTGAGGCTGGACAGACCACTTATTCTGGATTATTCTGGATTTGGGAAACACCTTGAAACACAGAGGTGAGCCATGTCTTTCCTTTCTTACTTCTAGAAGAATGATATTTTATATGTCTAATAAATATGAGGCACAAAGTCCAGCAGCTGGAGCGGTCGGTGCATCATTTTGAGCTGTAACAAAGCATCCACCCAAAAACAGGAGCACGATGAGATGGGGTGACATCTCACGACATAAATAAAGTCAAGACACACTTTTAACATAACATAACAAACACAGCAGACATTATTGGAGGCCCTTGAGCGTGCATTTGATCTGAGGATGAAGTTCCATGTTTCATTGTTGGATTGTCCGCTGCACAAAGAGACTTTCAGTGTAACACTGTGAAAGCCTGTATCTGTGGTCTGATGCTGCATTGTTGTTGGGCAGCCTTAACATGCAGATTCAGACTTGGCGGAGCAGTTCTGCCTTTAAAGTGCCTTTAAACATTTCTATCAAAATACTGCAGAACATTACGATCAAAGAGGGAAAACAACAGAAGAAGCTCTGCAGAGAAACTTCTTTGTTTTGTATTTTTGCCATTACACCCAAACATTGTAGCACGAACCTCTGCTACATGCTGTGACTTCCCTTCATCTGTTTACAGCCTCATTTCACTGCACACAGTCCTTCATCCCCATTTATAGTTCTTTCTCATAGTTTTATAAAACATTTTTATTTCTACAGTCACTTTCTGTACGCAGTTATAGATTTATTTTCTATGTAAATGTTTAATTCCTCTGCACATATTTAAATTCAGATTGATCTCAGGTTAACTTTAACGTATGGTTACTGTGTTATAAGTTCATTCTAATGTATGTTTAATGTATGTTTGCACGCTGCTACTGGATGCTTGAATTTCCTTCAGGATCAATAAAGTATCTATCTATCTATCTATCTATCTATCTATCTATCTATCTATCTATCTGTTGGACTTCAGATGAAAATACCTGCATGATTTTTTCATTATAGTTAACAACAGGAACTTGATGTGATGGAGTCAGATGGAGAAGCAAATATAATTTATTATAATAAGAGACAACAAACGTGTATTTATGTCACGGTTTGTAACGCAGACAGATGTGGGCTTCAGCAAAACTCCATCAAAGCTTGTATTAAAATCTGCATGCAGCTGAAAAGTAGCTAACTTCAGTTATTAGAATCAATATAAGACAGCTAAATCAGAGCTGTCTGACACAGCAGGGCGGTAAAGACGCAGAGAAGTCAAAGAAATTCGACTTTTTTTCTGTCTTTTACTGCATTTTTGTACCCGGACCAAAACAAAGTCCAACAAGTGTCCAGCCGCTGATGTACAGCAGCTCTGCGCTGTCCGCTGCGCTTCATTTACCGTAAACCTGAGAGCTCTGACCGTTAACCGGCGCCGCCGATTTAAACACGTTTTGTCATTCATACGTTAGCGTTACGTGCTAACTATGCTAACTTAGCTTAGCTGGTTTGACAGGCCTCCCCGCGCTGTTAGCGCCACAAACACGAACTAACTGAGACGATAAGCGTGCTAACACATGGACAAGAGTAGCACGGTTCACTGTCGGTCTTCTCGGGATGTTTACAGACACGCTGTGTTTCAGAATAACGAAACAATTTAACGCAGAGGTACCAACCTGCTCAACTTCGTCCGCCATGAGTTTAGAGTCTGCGCAGTCAGTGCAGTCTGACCGGTGCGGGGGGTTGCCAGGTCCGCAGAAAACACGCGTTTTCAGATGTGAGGTGGCAGATCTGCATTTTAACTTCTCATATATTAACCTTCTTTAAACTGCATTTGGTATTAATTTTTATTCAAGGTAATAGCTTTTGCTGATTTGTGGTTATACATACCACAATCAGGGGTTGCAGTGTTACATGTTAATGTTTCTTACTTACACTAACTACCTATTTATCTTGTGTTTTTTATGTTTCCTTGTCCCATTCTGTGTTTTTATTTTTATTTTTCTACCTCAGTATTTTATTTTATTGTATTTTTATTGTATTCAAATATACCGGACTGCTATGACGACCTAATTTCCCTTCGGGGATTAATAAAGTCATCTATCTATCTATCTATCTATCTATCTATCTATCTATCTATCTATCTATCTATCTATCTATCTATCTATCTATCTATCTATCTATCTATCTAAAGGTCAATCTATCAAAATAGGGCCCCCCCCCCCTCCAAATAGCATCTTGCACAGGGCCCCCAAACAGCTAGAAACGGCCCTGTGTATACAGTAGTGTCGTATATTACTGGAACCGTTCCACCACTGCACCCTATACGCGTACCGGAGGATAAACTCCAAACCTGGCAACCCTCTCCGCGAAGATAAGCAGTACCACTCTCTCTCTCTCCTCTCTCTCTTTCCAGACCTTTCCATCCTCCACGTCTGCACGTCGCCCTCCGACTGTTCGCTGTAAGTGTTCATTAAACCTCAAACATTATTATTTTCCGCAGCTTTTCAACTCATTTTCATCCTGTAACAAAGTGTCGACCGTCTGCACTCAAGTCTGTCGGTGTGTTAACGAGTGTAAAGCGACAGCAGCTCAAGTTACGGCTCAAATTTACGAGCTGACAAGGTCAGTGTGTTTGACTTCAGGTTAAAACGACTGTTAGACACTAAAATACGACATTCAGAGGGCGTTATAAATCAAACAATACGGTAATATCCTACAGTGCACTGTGCGCTATAACCGTAAATTCAGGTGAAGAGTCGCTGGCTTGTAAAATGTAACTTTAAGTCGAGTCGCAGGTGAATTAGGTGGATTTTTACTGTTTTATCATCATTTCTGATGATTCATCTTCGTCCATAGATCAATATCTTTATGTTCAGGTCTTTATGTTGAGCTCGGCTCTCACTGTGTTAGTGCCACGTGGGCAGCAGATAGGACAAGGTCAATTAAAGCCACAATATTTCAAGTATGTAAACATACAAGTCAAACTTAAATATTATTTCTCTTATATTACACATTATCTATTAGATTACCGTATAAAACGACTTGTTTGACCTGCATTTCACTATTTGTGCTCAACAAATTCATCAACTACTTAATATTCAGAATATTCAGAATAGAGCTGTAATAATTAGGTCTAATTATGAATGTATCTGCTGATCATGTCCCTGACTGATCGGACAATTATTGCACATTAACCATCACGTTTAACCTACAATGACCTCTCATCATTATCGGTGATTTGTTTTTAATTTAGTTCAATGTAAGACAAGGAAACAAGCGATCGACCATTATTTAATTTAAAAATATTAAATGAAATAAATCATTTTAAATCATAATACAGTGAAAGTACGAAAGTAGTCACATTCAATCAGTGATTTTAGAATAACTTTTTATTATTCTTTTGTTATGTCTCTTATTCCTACTTGTGTTTCTTTGTTTATGTACATGTAAAGAGTGTGTGTGTGTGTGTGTGTGTGCGCGCCTCATGTCCCAGTTCAGCCCAGTGCTTCATACTGGGTGTTTGTGCCGGCTGAGGAGGCAGAGCAGAGCAGCGGTGTTACCCATTCCACCCTCAGCTGCAGCATAGCTCCGAGGTGGAAGAGATCCCTGCTACAAACTCAACACAGCAGCTAAACACTTGACCCCGCTAATGCAGATGTGTGTTTGTGTGAAACATTTCTGACCTGTGTGTGTGAGGGACGTTAATCATTAACTGGCACAGACGTGGGTGGTGGTCTAGATAAGGCGGATGGTGAGTGCTGACACTCTTTGTCACTCTTCTGTCTGATCACATCCTGCAGGATCCAGCGTGACAGAGACCGGCCACAGGATGGCGCCCAACAGCAGGAAGACGGGAGTTGAGTCGAGGGTCATCGATCCAGTTTCAGTTCCTGTAATAAACTGTTGTTCGTGTCTGTGAATTTATTTGTGTAAAAACAAAGTCAAAACCTTCAAACCTGCTATTATTAATGTAGTAACAAGATGTTTTTTTAGGTAAGTTCACAAGAAAAGTGAAGACTTCAGTATAATTTACACTTTTACACTCACTTACATGTGTCCCCTCAGCAAATACTTGGATACTTTACTTGTAATCTTGGAGTGAGTCTTGTTTCTCTCTAAAAAAATCTGAATTTGATGCACATTGTATTTATTCATTCAATAAAGTCACAGTTTATCACTTTGACATGTTCTCGGTTGAGTCTTTCAGTGATGAAGTGATGACATAACTTCAGTTAAAAATGTGCAGGCAGGATTCAGGACATACAGCTGCTGACAGCCACTGAATATGAAAGCTGTGATGACATGAGGTCTGTACACAAGATGATTAATAGCTTTGCATTATGGGATTATGATGTGACACAGAGCTCATGCGTGTAGCCGCTGTTCTATATGTGACCGATGTAAATACAAAATATTAAAGGATCACTGCAGAGGGTTTAGTGGCATCTAGCGGTGTAGTCGGTGGCTGCCACCCCCTTGCTTCACCCTCTTCTTCCCAGTGTGAAGGAAGGAAGGACGTTTAGTTTGTCCTTTCTGGGCTACTGTAGAGACATGGACTGTAAACAGACCCAGTGTTTAATGATTCACACACAGAATAATATAAAAGTGACTGCTGACAGTGTTTCCAAGGGTCAGCAGGTGTCACAGTTACCATGGAAACACTGGTCAGCAGGTGTCACTGTTACCATGGAAACACTGGTCAGCAGGTGTCACTGTTACCATGGAAACACTGGTCAGCAGGTGTCACTGATTGTTACCATGGAAACACCGGTCAGCAGGTTTCACTCACTGCTACTACTGAATCAACAGCCAGCAGGTGTACAATGTCACCATGGAAACACTGATCAACAGGTCACTGATTATTACCATGGAAACACTGCTCAGCAGGTGTCACTGATCATTACCATAGCAACACTAATCAGCAGGTGTCACTCACTGCTACCATAGAAAAAACAGCCAGCAGGTGTAAATGTTACCATGGAAACACTGATCAACAGGTCACTGATTACCCACACTGGTCAGCAGATGTCACTGATTACTACCATGGAAACACGGGTCAGCAGGTGCCACAGTTCCCATAGAAACATGGACGTTGTCTCCGAGTTATCCTGGGTTAGAATGGCTAACCTTTCAGGCTTGTCATTTTGTTATAAAAGTTGATGACGCTGTCTAATTTTCTTTGAGTGAAGAGCAAAGCCTGGCCTCACTCTACAGACTGCTCTAAAATGTGACTATTAGATTTTTCCTCAGTGTGAAGTCTGTCTATCTCTGTCTATGTCTCACTGAAGTCTATCTCATCTTATTAGTTTGGGACTAGCCACAGTCAAAGTGCATCATTGTGACAGCAGCCCACAGGATCCGAAAACTGGAGCAGCAAACATTCATTTTGTTATTTACACCCGAGTCTTTCCTACAGTCACACGTCAAAATGTGGTTCTGTGAAAAAAGGCCTGTGGTTGTTCTGGGCTGATTACTGCGAGGACGGTTAGCTACAGAAATAAAATAAGGGCAATAAAACGAGGCCGATGAGATAAAATGGGAAAACAGGGTCAAGAATACAGATTAAACTGAACATGAAGGCGGAGAATGTTATAAACTGATGAGGCTGAAACACAATGACCACCACAGAATGACTCATTAATGAATCTCAGCTACAAAATGGATCTCTAGAATAAGTAGCTGTGTCGTGGCATAATAAGACTTGATTCAAATACACCATATGAAGACAGAATTTATTTTGAAAAACTACATTTGTAAGACTGATTTACTGTCAAAGACCAAGAGATGCAATCACATCAATGTCCACAGCAGGTCAGTGTTGGACCACAAAAACACAATGTGCCCCTGCCTGCAGTGTCTTCAATAGAGTCTGCCAATGGATTTTAACTACGCTGAAAAGTTACGTGGAAAAATAAAAATAACTTTCAGTGACGAACATGTTAGTAATCGACTCCACTGAAGGACATTTAAGGAGAGAGAGAGAGAGAACATCTGACAAAGGTCAGGGGTCATATTCAAACCAGTTATCTGTGAATGATTTACCTGATGATGAAATGTGGAATGAAGCACCTTTAAATGTTTAACCACATGGTTCATGAACAAGCCAGTAGAAGGCAGAATTAACCATTAACCACCACTACTGGTTTATTATTGATGCTTTCATTCCAAAACCACAGACATGAATCTGCGTGTTATAACAGCTTCCAGTCCTCTGGGCAGATTTTCCACAACTGACTGAGGTTGGACAATGACGTTAGCCCAGCAGTCAGCAGTCCAGCTCATCCCAAAGGTGTTTGGATGGGGTTGAGGGTCAAGGTTCTGAGCATACCAGTCAGGTTTTTCCACAACAAACTGGAAAATCATTTTTTTATGGACCTCCTCTGTGGACATTTTTAAAAGACAAACAATATCTTTTTAGCCTGGCTTCTATTCAAGGTGCCTCATCATTTATTGCTTTGTTTTTAAGCCTCGATCATTTGTTTTCATACTTTTGTGTTTAATATTTTAAAGGACCAGTGTGTAGGATTTAGTAGATTGCTCCACTCGATTTCCTGTTCCAAGCATGAAGGTGAAACTATGGTGGTCGTGAAACACAAAAAAACATGGCAAAAACACAACAATTCTCATTTTCAGATTATAGTTTTGGATGTTATATTCCATTTCTGTCATATTCGGTAAATAGAACCCCCTAAATCATCTGACACACTGGACCTTTAATGGACTTGCTGAATTGGTCATTGTTTTTCATGTACTGGGTTTTACCACCAAGTCCCTTACCATACCATAAACCATATAATGTCCGTTGTATTGGGGAAGAGTTATAGGAGTCTAAACTGCAGCTGTCCAGGCTTGTCATCCTGTCAACACACACTGAGCCTGAAACACTCACATACAGTAGATTTGCACCTCATCACCAGCGCTGCTCATCTGCATTGTTTCATGAAGATTACTCACTCTGACTCATTTACATGAATAACATTTTCTCCATCTGGAAGATGACAGAAGCAGCTAAAGAAATCTGCCACCAGCGACTCATCTCTGTGTGTGGCTGTGTTTACATGGACTGTAATGTTCTCACACTGACCCAATTAAGACAATACTTAATATACTGGATGGAATAAGGTCTGTATTGTTAAAGTGCTGTTAAAGTCATGATCCTGCTTTTTAAATAATATTAAAGCAATATTACATGAGAGGGAGTGATGTCCTGAATATTCAGTCACTGGCACAGCCGTGCTGATATTGAGTATAACAGCACAACCTCGAGTGTATATTGCTTTTAAACAGCAGTTCTTCAAGTGTTATTTATTACTTAACAACATAAATGGTTGTTCCTTGTGTGTCATTAATGTTCATGTTGTTGTTGGAACACCTGTAAAGCGGAGTGACACATACAGTTAAAAGTCGCAGTGCTGTTATTCTCTGTATACTTTGACTTTCACTCTCATTTATGTCAGCGTGTCTCTTCAAAATGCTGCTGAGCGGTCAATTTAAAGGAATTCTGAGATACACACATTAAAAAAATGACAAAATGATTGATGGGACATAATTAAACATTATGACCTTTTTTTTTTTTTTTTTAAAGGATATCAGGTCACTTGCAGCTGCATAAGCAACCTTCATTCTGGCAATTACAAGGCGTAAATGATTTAATGTGATGTCAGTAAAGTGCACACAGCACGCTGATGTTTAGAAATTCATTCAGTCTGTCGTGTTTTTGTGCCAAGAAGACCAACAGGGTTAAAGAGGAAGAAACACTGAACAAAAGCTTTCCATGAGTCCGCTGCTATTTGTGAGTCCGTTTAGATTCAGCACTAACTGTCAATGGAGATTTCCCAACAGTGTCCAGTGCCAAAGTCATAATTTCCTTTAATCAGATTGGCCAAATCAAGATCGTCTTAATTAGTGTTGATGGAATGCTCTTCTCTATTTTTAATTCAGCTGACAGCTGGGATTTAATGTTATTCAAAGCGAAATAGACAACCAGGGGCAGCAGTCACAGGAGGATGAAGCGAATTAGTGACAAAAAGGAGTGTCAACTCAACTCAACTCACAACTCAGTTGTCTCAAGTTGCTTTCCACCAACACCTATACAACTCTTTGAAGAGTATTTGAAGCCACAAGGGGGCAGATCAGCGTTGAATCATCCCCGAGCAACACCAGAATATTTCCATGACCACCAATTCTGCCCAGTTTTAACCAAAGTGCTGTGCTGCATGGATCATCGATCATCATCTAAAACCCGCTCCACCCACACCTCTCCAACTTGACACAGCGATAAGGTAGTGAGGTGAGAAGATGTGCAAGATTCGGACCTCTCTTGGACCCTCTTTTTTCATTCTTCACACTACTCCTGTCACTTTTCTCGACAAGCTCTATCTTGTGAGCTTTCTACCATTCTTTCGAATGTCCCGCCCTCACTGTTAATTCTGAGGACACACAATAAATGGTCTGAGGAAACAGACATGTAGTTACTCAGCCTCCAGGTATGGGAAACAGCTTACATGTACTGCAAGCCCAATGTGGAAGGTATCTAAATCAATAATTTACAGGCTGTATCGTCTGAATCTAGAATATCAGTAATCTATTTCAAGTAATGACTGAACTATGTGTGCCATTATCTCAGTTATATGTTCACAGTTTAAGTATTCACACTCATTCAAGCATTACAGCCTGATGGCAGTCCAGACGAATGACATAACAACATGGCGTTGAAAACATGGCAGCTTCCAACCACAAAATCCTGTTGGCACGTACCCCCCAAATATAAAAATAAACAGCAACAAGTCAGAGTGTTTTGACACCACCATTTGTCTATTGACTGATGTCACTGTTTCAATTCTGTCCGGACACAGATTCACAGTCATAAGTCAGTCTGTTGCTCTGCGTCATCTTCTGCTCAAAACCTTTAACACACTGTGGTCGGACCAAACAAGAAGTCACTGTTTCACCACCAAAATGTTGTGAGTGTGTGCCAAAAAAAATATCCTATTATGTCAAGACTGATGACTGCATACTGTATGAACCACCTGTAGTTTTTGCCAGGCTTGCTTGAGCTAGCGGAAAGAGGCAGAATCTTACTTTGCTTTTTTTATTTCTTTTTTTATTAAGAATGTGTTCACTTGCAGTGCATAAGCAGTTACAATGCACATCCTACATCCAAACAAGTACAAACATGTCAAGGAGCATAAGCAGTTATTTCAGTAAGATGATTTACAACAACATGCATAGCTGCATTGATCTCTTTCATGCTTGTGACCATCTTTGTTGCTCTGGCAAAGAAAGAGATGACGTCCTCATTTATAATCTTACCTACAGAGCCGTGATTGGCTCCGTTGTAATCTCTATAAACAGATATCTGCATATGAATGCAGAATCCGTAGACAAGGGAGCAGGACCTTTGTACTAGAAGCAGTCTAGTTTCCAGTTGTAATCCGAGTAGTCATGTCAGAGCTCGCATTGGATGTGCAAAGCAAAAGAGACGGAGCACGTTGGGCCAGAATGCAATCTTGGAGACCATCAGCTATCGTCAGCTTTATATTAGATTATTAAAGTTTAAAAAGAACTGGTAAAGACGGAGATTCATGATGAAAGCTGTCTGACATCAGACTGTAGTGTTAGATTATAAATTTAGCTGAATTTAGCTGAAAGTGTCAAAATACAATGTCACAACAGAGCATTGACTTCTCTTGTAAAATCTCATTTCTTATCTTTATATTTTATGCTAGGATCTAAAAATAAACCGAAAGAACGAGGAAGAGCCAAGAAATGAGAGTGAAGAAATGGAGGGAATGGTATAGAAGACTAATTCAGTGCTCAGAATGAGTGATGAAAGGACGTACCTGTTAGGTCGCTCTGACCCTAGAATAGCCCTGCAGTCGTTAAAATGCCATTCAGTCCATCACAACGCAGCCGTGACTGACAGACTGATTTATATGGATTTAATTATGGATGAAGCCAAAGTCAATGGAGCAAACTGAAATACAGACGAATTTACGCGCAGGATACTAATATGTATGCAGGAAAATTCAAAGTCACAAACACACTTTTCAGCGAGTTCGGTCAGAGCAGTTTGTCTCCTCTGAAGCTATTTCTACAGGATCTATTTAAAACACGAGCCGAGGAGGAGATGAGGACGACGGGGCCAGCCGAGGACTGCAGGGAAAAACACACATGATCCATTAACATCCATACGCTTCATTAATCACTCCAATATGCAAAAAAAAAATGTGAACATGGGGCTGAGCATTAAGTGTCAATCCAATGTACTGTAACATTTATTTTATTTTTTAATAGATTCATTTGCAGTCATGTTTAGGTCTCAGCTTCTGTTTCTAAGGAAGAGACACCCGGCACTGTTTACATTTCTTTCATCATGTCAGATGTGTTGTATCCAGATAACGCTGAATATGTATTTAATATACAGTATGTGCAATATCATAAATGCATTAAAATGTCTATAAATGCTAGACCAATCTTCTATATTTTTGATAGGTTGTTTATTTACGTTATCCCAAATGTTTCCAGCAATATTCAAGTCCACAGAAATATGTCCTTTTATTCTGCTAACGTTGCATTTCATGCTCTTTCCTTGCTAACTTCCAGTTGCTATATCTTCCAGGTAAAGATAGAGTGCGGAAAAGAAGATGAACGTGACATGAATACAACTCAAGTGGCATCTTCCGTGGCTGTGAAATGAAGCCAACATGAGAGTGCCAAAGTGTGTGTTCATTCCTCAAATGGCCACTTGAGGCTGGCTACAAAATGATGGATGACATGACACACAGATCATGTACTCATCATGGATCTAATACCACCATTTTATACCTTCTACTCCGATGAGACCTCTCTAAAATGATGTGTACATGATGCACAGCTGGAAAAGCTGTGAAAAGAACACCAAGATTTAACAATGACTGACCCTTGTCCGGGTTTCGGAACTTTTTGCATAGTAACTTCAAAGTAACAAATGAGGCTTTTCAAATATGCATAGAAACACAATTGCTGGGTGTAAAGTAATTATTCGACTATTTGCTGTTTGCAGAATAACTAGGACCAGTGTTCATTCTTTTGCCATGGCAGCACCATTATAAATCTTCTGCTGGTCACATTTTCTGTGCTACTCTTCACCTTCCAACATTTCAATCATGTAAATACAGTAAAGTTCACAGTCAAGATGAAGAGAAAATAATTAGCTCAACTTTTTGTTTGTCGTTCCTGGGTGTTAATTAGAAGGTCCACGAACCCCTGTATTTCGCACACAGCTAGAATAGATGCTGTATGCAACTACTTCAACAAACTTACTGCCATAGTTAGACTCTGGAGAAGTAAAGATTGGATTTGTTGGAAAAGAACATGCATTAGCATCCGGCAGTGCCCAGCCATTATGTGTCTCATACTAATGTGCCTGTAATGGTCTTTGGTTGCATTTGATATCAGATAGCTATTGATCCAACCAAGACGCATGAAGTGGTAGCATAAGGGACAAATTAAATGTGCGATTTTTCCTTTTGTTTTTCTCTTGGGTCCGTTTACACACCATTCATTTCCATTAAACGTTTCAGCAAAGGCAATGAAACCCTACAAGAGTGCGACTTTGTGGTGCCTGGTTTCCTGCACCAGAAAAAGTTCTTGGTTTCTTTGGTCAGAACTTACCATGTCCGTTTGCTTTCTGTGACAGAAACCCATTATGGAGAAGAGAGTTGCAATTTAGGCTGCGACCCACTGCTGGCTATTTGAAGCAGTGTGAATTAGAGCAGGCAGAAATGATAGCTATCTATCACGAGGTTAGACTGCTATCATCTCCTATACTACCGGGGAGACAAAAGGAGAGGAATAAAGGGAAATGAAAGTTGGGAGGGGGGGGTGAAGATAAAGATGACAAGACAGGCAAACAAGTGATGGAAAAGGAAAGGAAAGGAAAGGGAAGGAAAGGAAAGGAAAAACAGGACAAGAGGAGAAATTCTGAGGGAAGAGAAAACCGTTTATATTGGAGGCCTGAAACTGCAGCAATGTTACCTATTTGGGGGGAAATGCAATCAATCTATCAAGTAAAAGCTCTGCAAGAGATCCCTTGGGATCCCTAATGTAAGTATCTCTGTATAGAAATGATTTTACATCTTAAGTTAAATGATCTGTGAGGACATTAGATGATAAAACTAATATATATATATATATATATATATATATATATATATATATATATATATATATATATATATATATATATATATTATGCTCATTAGTTGTTTTAAGAGATTTTCCAACAGTCTTGAGGGAGTTCCCATATATGCTGAAATGCTGAGCACTTGATGGCTGCTTTTCCTTCCTACTCTGCCACCATCTTAACTGGGTTTAGGTCGGGTGATTGTAGGGCCAGGCCAGGTCATCTGATGCAGCACAACATCACGCTCCATCTTGGACAAATAGCCCTTACATAGCCTGGATGTGTGTTTTGGGTCATTGCCCTGTTGAAGAACAAATGATGGTCCCACTAAGCTCAAACCAGATGGGATGACATGTTGCTGAACAATTTTATGGTAGCCATGGCGCCCTTGAATAAATTGCCAGTGTCACCAGCACCATCACCCCTCGTCCTCCATGCTTCATGGTGGGAACCACACATGCAGATACCATCCGCTCACCTTCTTCCAAAAATCTCAAATTTGGACACATGAGACTAAAGTACGATTTCAGCTGGTCTAATGTCCATTCATTGTGTTTCTTGGCCCAAGCAACTCTCTTCTTTTCTTGTTCTTCCTTAGTTGTGGCTTCTTTGCAGCAATTTGATGTGTCCAGACTTTTGACTATGCTGAAAATGGGGCCTACAAGTGTGGTAAAGTGAACACAATGCCACCTGCTGATAGACAGCAGTAGGTTAATAATATCTGTGTGTGTTTGCGAATCAAGGACTTGTTATTGGGTCACAGGCTCATCTCTGAGGAGCAGCAGCAGGACACACAGGCATTAACTGGCTCTTTGTAATGGTAATGTGCTCCAGCAATGTCAAAACCAAAACAATCAGAGGTGAACACCGAAATAGACCAAAGCAAATGACAACAGTCAGGGGGACAATACATTTTATAGAACACAGACACAGCGCGCTTGTATTTTTATACTTGTGAAGACCCTCATTGACATCATGCATTCACTGACCATTCACACACTTTACAGACACACACTCTGGGTTAACATGAGCGGTGTCTCTTGTAATAATCAGGCTTGTTATCCAGACCAATTAATATATCAGAGTGTCAGCTGGTGGAGCGTCTCCTCACAGCAGAGACCAAACAGTATTTGTTACCGGCCAGGAGGCTGACACGATGAAAACTAATGCACACCAGCAGCATGTCTCCATGGAGCAACGACTCTGCTAACACATTCATTCATCACTGAGCTTCAACCGGGCACTTGTGTTGTATTAGAGAAAACGTTTATAAATCACTCATGTGTTGAACATTATAACCTTTGTGTAATACCACACATAACTTTATGTTATGTTTACAGAACAATGGAGATGAGGGCGGGACGGGCTTTAAAGCAACATTGCTTGGAAATATTTTTGCGATTTTTCAGAGTGTAATTCCACTGTGGTAAATATGGACAGCTGTAAATGTGTATTTGTTACGATTATGATCAAATATTAGTGAGTCAACAACTTTGAGAACAGCCAAACATCAACAAGGTCACCAACAGCAGACATAGCAGCCAGCTAATATTACTGACTAGTCCAACAGCAGTCAGCCCAGCTCGGCGTCTGTCTTTCAGCCTTTTATCTCACCAAGCTCTCACCAACCACTAAAAGTCAGTCCCAGATTTACTGTCCATTGGTTTCTTGCTTGGTGACTCTCTCCTTTTTTCTTCTTAGCTTCCTCCCTCAACGTCCTCTTCGGCCTTTTCACCTCTGACATCATGCGCATAGAAGCTACAGTTCAGTTACATTGTCCGCTTGCCCAGCTCCTGTTCTGGCACAACACAGGCTCCGCTCCCCTACTAAAATAAGTGAAATACTTATGTTCACTGGAGCATGAAGGTACATGATTACACATCAGTGTAGCATCAAAATGATTTAAAATCTGTGATTTTATGGTAGAAAAGTTACGCAGTGTTGCTTTAATATGACTTCCAGGGACATTACAGCTACAAGGACCTAACTAATCTAAAAAAAAAAACATGCTGATGTTAAATCCTTTAAACAGACAAACTGAGGTGTTTTTATTTTGTCTGGTTATACATCTTCTCATCTTACTGACATCTTTCTCGCTCTTTATCATTAGTAGAGTTTGGTAAACTTCAGTTATTCCCAGCGTCGGTCCAAAAACATCAACCCAGCAGTGGTCCAATTAAACAGAATATCACAAACCCATGTGTGTGTGCACCTGTGTGTTAGCTGAGCAAAGTTCCCTGACCCTGAGCAAAGTAAAAGGATCACAGAGGCCATGGGTTGTAGAAACTTGTCTCAAAAACAACTTCACTAACTTGACTGAGATTAAATCTGACAATAAAAAAAGAATGAATAGATTGACTGAGCCTGTTAGTGTGCTCGTTACAATAATGAAGCACAGATAGAGGCCATTAACAACCAAGTCTAGTGCCTAGAGTACGTGTAGTTTGGCCCATGTCCCATCTGTTAACATGAAGGTTGCAGGCTGTATGACCAATCCTGCAGACAGCAACGAGGGGGCGATCGAGATGTTTTGGATTCAATTTTGGGGAGCTGTCATGTCATCCATCTTTTTCGCATTCACTGATTCATCCCCATGGAGTCATGAATGTCTGTACACATTTTCATGATAATCCATCCAATAGCTTAGTGCTTCAGTTTGGACCAACAAATAGACGCTACCATCCGTAGAGCCACAATATTAGTGTGTCCAAAAAGACGTCTTTGCTTTTCATTTAACAACCACAATACATCAAATAACTCATGACAGCAGCGCCATTTTTCCAGATATGAGGCTATCTATGTAAAAATAAACACATCATTTATCTCAGAGAACCAAACAATGACAAAGAGCACTGATCCAGAAGACGTAATTGTCCATGTCAGACATGAGCTCCTCATTAAAAAAAACAGAGAGCCGGTGACCAATGAGCACCAGAGAAAGAAGAGGCTGCACATGGCTGTGGTAGCTGCACATAATGAATATATTAAAACCATAGTTGACAGCAGCAATATTTTTCTGTGCAGTGGATCTTGTTGCAGAATAAGGGGATCATTTATTACACAGCTTGTTAGACCAGGAGCAGTTGTTACTACCTGGCATGCATGTAATCTTATCTGGTATTAGTGCTGTGTACTGTAGAGAGCCACTGCAGACATCCTCCCTTGTGTATTTGTCTTGCGCCTGTCCTGCATTAGGCCAACACAGTCTCATTACAATTCAAGAGAAACGGGTGGAACACACAGCTGTGTGAAGATGATGAGTTAGCAGTCTTTCTTGCTTTTTTTACTAATTTCACTGAGTTTTCCAAAGAATATGCAACGGTAAGATGTTTTAAATAGTTCTAATAACATTGAATTATTATTGATACTTTCTAGCCAATTAAAACCGAGTGCAGCTGTCCAGGAAATGTATCAAATCTATATATTTTACATTGTGTAGAGAAAGCAGAGCTGAGGAGGGCATCTTCTCCATCACAATATTAGCTCCATTATCTAATGGGTTTGGATATGACTGCACTGCTGCACTTACAGCAAGTCTGCCACAACACTGTGTGTCATCAAATATCTCCCACCATTACAGACTCACTTATTGGGTTGATTATCGCAATGGAAGAAGGAAAGAAATGAGAGAGGAAAGAAGGGGGGAAAGTGATAAATGTTGGCAGCACTGTTTCTAATATCACTTATTAATCTCCATTATAAGAATGCAGACTCATTTTCCTTGTTATCACAATAGCAAGAGCGAAATGGACGGCGCAACAGAGCGCTGACAAAAGAGGCGAAATGGAAGAGAAATGTTTGTTGGCGTAATGTTACGAGTTTCACTTTACAGACTAAATGTCATGGCTGAACGCCGTGCGGTTGTCGTGAAGGAAGGAAGGAAGGAAGGAAGTTTAAGCTGGACAACTCTGCAAAATCCTGGTTGAAGGTAGGTGATCGTTGATGGGCTGCCACTTTGGGCTAGGCTGAAATATCTCAACAACTGCCATGAGATTTCGTACAAACATTCATGATCCCCAGAGGATGAATTCTAATTCTTTGATTGATGATTTTGATCTCAAGATCTAGATGGATTCGCTCAAAATTTAGTACAGACATTCATGGTTGCAAGATGATGTATCCCAATGACTTCAGTGATTCCTTGACATTTCCTCTTTTATTCATCCAGTACACTGGTTTATGACCAAATACCTGCAAATTTAACATCATTCCCATCAGCCTCAGCTGTATTTCATGATTACTGCAAAGATTTGCAAGCTTACATGCTAAGCTAAGATGATGAACACGGTAGTGTCATTGTGACTTGGACTTGGACGTCAATTTGCGTATTTTGATGTCTTGCAACTTGACTTGACAGAAAATAAATGACTCGACTTGGACGTTAAAGACTTTAAGTTTCAATATTAAATAAAAAATATGAAAAGTGACATTCATGACATTCATCGTCATGCCTGTGTCAAGAGTCACTTTCAGATTCAAGAGTTCCACAAGTGAAGGAAAAGACATGCTGAATGCAAGACCTGCTCAACATTCTCAAATAATTTCTCATATTTGTTTAACACATTAGATGTATTGGCCAATAATATCATTGATGATTTGAACCTGAGACTTGAACCAAATGACTTGAGTCACATGTCTGCAGCTACATATCAGCATGTTTATTATGTATATTGTCATTGTGAGCATGTTTGTATGCTGCCATTAATATTTAGTTCAAAGCACTGCTGTGCCTAAGTGCAGCCTTAAATAGCTGCTAGCATGGCTGCAGACTCTTGTTTGTTTTTCAGTACACATAATTGCAACCCAGAACCTTAAAAGACTTTCTGTATATACTGTGTGTGTGTGTGTGTGTGTGTGTGTCTCTTGGAGTTTGCCTTATTTAAAGAAGCCAACAGTAACTGCTGCTCTGAGAGAGGATGCAAACCTCGGTCCCTGGCATCTAAGTAGGACATCATTTTATGTCCACAGAGGCTTGCATGTTGTGGAGCTGTCTTCTCCTGCTTATGACCATCAGCCCGTGAGAGCAAAGGCTGCAAAAATCACAAAATCTGTGGTACAATTAAAAGCTGACACACAAAAGACTGAGGTAATTAGGGTTGCAAAATTCTGTTGGAAACTTTCCATGGGAATTAACGGAAATTTATGGGAATAAACAGAAATAAACCGTGAATTTACAAAATTGAAGGTTGGCCCTTTAACAGGAACTTAAATATAATTGGGGAAAATATATTTGAGCATAATCTTGACTAAAACAACCAGATTTCATGCAAGTGATTATCACATGCACAGAGCACACTGCTTACTGCAGGGCTATTGAGGCCACGCCCCCCTACCTGCACAGGTGATTTCTGTACCTGGATCACACTTTAGAGCCCAGAGCACACAGAGACTGTTGAAGACACACATCTGAGCTCGTGGACTACATAATATTGTTCAATGAAATAATTCAAACTTGAAGAGAACTTGAAGTGTCTGCTTATGATGAAACAAAATGTTTGTATTTATGTTTGGATATGATACAGTTTGTTTAAATTACCAATTTCCAGTTAATCCCATAAATTCCCCCAAATTTCCATAATTCCCATGGAAAGTTTCCACCAATGTTTGCAACCCTATAGGTAATCCGCCCAAAAACACAAATGCACATGCACCGTGGTCGTGTGTGACAAAAATATTGACAGGAATCATAACTGAGCCTCCGCACAGCTGTTCACCTCAGTACTCTCCACCATTCTCCACAAATGGGCACAGGAATGAGGAGATGTGTAGATGGAGGCAGAGGAGGTGGAGGAGGCGAAAGATGGGGAAATGTTGGGAAGCTAGCTGGTGATGTAACACCTTATTACAAGCTGGAAGTTTTGCAATTGCCTTACAAATCTCCCAGCCACACCATGGAGGTCCACCCGAGAGCATAGCTGTGCATAAATAATGGCTAACGCATCGAGAGCATGAAAAAGACAGCGAGAGGCATACAAATCAGTTATGTAGCAGTTTATTGTTGCACGCTGATAAGGACAAAAAAAAAAAATCCTTTTAACAAGTATAAAAGAAGGAAATGATGGAGGGAGAGGAGAAAGATGGGAAATTAATGAAATAGCAAAACAAATGTGTTAGCACGCCGTGCCGATCCTGTGAATGTAACAGAAGAATTTAATAAGAGCTGAATAAATATGTCGAACAAATCACCGTCTGCATTGTCTGTTCAATCACGTCTGTTAGTAGCTTGTATTGGAGATGACAATGGTGAGATGGTAAACCGCTTTAATCCGCTTTACTTAGCCTATAGTGGGAAATAAGGACACGCTGCTGGGTATTAAATTCACACACACACACACACACACTTCAAAGAGTAAATGTGCGTAGGTGCGTCGGTGTATTGTCAAGACATAAGATTGAAGTTGACTGATCCTATTAGATTTCTCTGTTGACACATGCGTGAACACTCACACCTGAAGGCGCTTCCCACACACACACACACACACACACAGGCATCCACACAAATGAACTGAACTTGAGCAAACTCACACACACACACGTCGTTGTGTGACTCAGCTGTGTCATATTCACAGCTGAGAGAGGGAACAGAGCGAGGAGTGCAGAACTAAAGAACGCCTGTCAGGTTTATTTCTGTCTCGCTCTGGCTGGGCGACGGTGTGCGGCTGAGAACGGGGAGCTTCATGCTCTGATCTGCTGCTGTCCCACTTCCCCGTCCTCTCTCTCTGCATTCCAGAAAAAAAAAAAAAAAAAGCTAAAAACAAATGAGGTGTGCTGCAGCATTCAACTTCTTCCACCAAACCTCTGCAAAAACTCAAAATAACGCAAACAGCAAGTATCGACTATTTGTCCTGCGGACTGAAGGCGGAAGGCTGCTCATAGCACCTTTACAGGTTAACTTAGCAAGCTGGGAAGTAAGGCAGACAGAAAAAAAGATAAAATAACTGAACAGATCATACAAAATAATTTTAATACTTTGACGGATTATCCACAAATCCTGCATACGTCACTGCTGACTGCAGTCCAGACTGGTTTTTACCTTCCATGTTGCACTTTAGTATCAATTCAAAGAGTCAACCTGCAGATTATTTATCATAGTTAAACCTGAAACCACGTGACAATAACTGCAATAACAGAAGGAGATCATTCAAATTCCAGATGTGGAGGGACGCTGGACCTCAGGTTGTTCCCCAGCTATGCACAACTTAATTACCTTAATTAGTATCATAGGTAACACTGTGTTTACTATTTTATGTCAAAATGGCTGCTGTGAAAAAGGTCAACTGTAGATGGTTGTGTCAGGAAGACATAAAATCTGCATGCCAGGTTGGGTTGGAAACAGATGATCTGCTGTGACGACCCTTACAGAGAGAAAAGATACCGCCATATTCAAGATTATAAATCTATTTTTCAACAAGGGCCGAGGCTGTATCCATGAAATCTTTGACCAAAGAGCTGTTTTCGGCTGATGTGAACATGTCAGTAGGAGTGGCAGCTTGAACGTCGAACAAAGACAAACTGACTCTGAAACCAAGCAATCCGGAGACTGAATACATGAGTGAAGGCAGAATAAGAAGACACAGGTGAAACTAATCCGGCTGATACAGACCTTCAAAACTGGCAGGAAGTAAGATTATAGGGGAGAATTTCAAAATAAAACAGGAAACACTAAATAAGAAAGCAGAGTCAAAATTCTTGTACGTGTACACATACCCGGCCAGTGAAAGTGATTCTGATTCTGGTATGTTCACGTAACGTGTCATTCCCACCTGGCTTCTATATATGTTTGGTTGGTTATTGTGTCTAACATTCAGACCTTTCAGTCGGTGTGATTTGGACTAAAAGAAGAGGACGAGTT
The DNA here is from genome assembly GCA_036365135.1 of Miichthys miiuy. Taxonomy (NCBI): domain Eukaryota; kingdom Metazoa; phylum Chordata; class Actinopteri; family Sciaenidae; genus Miichthys; species Miichthys miiuy. The sequence continues at coordinate 28,980,853 of CM071604.1, forward strand.
TAAAGTGTATGCGAGTTGTTGTTGTCACTGTAACTGTTCCTGTAACAGTTTCCTCTGCTGATCCGGACTGAAGTGGATCCAGAGCCAGGGACAGTCACCAGAGACGGATCAGAACACATTGTTCATCGCCACGGCTGCGCAGTGATGTCACCGTCGTCATGGGCAGCCAGGGAAACGTTCTCTTCTCACACTGACTTCAATCTGTCTTCTCGCTGTGAGACTTGGACAGCACGTGTGTGTGTGTGTGTGTTAACCTGTAGTCTCTTGTGTTTCCACATTAGTCCAAAACTTTTATTTCATGAGGACCAATTAGAGTTTTAAGCATGAAACACGTGGACATTCTTGGAAAACGACCTCACTTCTTCAGTTTGGGCGTTGATATAAGAACTCGTTACAGGTTGTGGAAGTGATGATTACACTTGGAGTTGTGTGTTAGGGAATGCAATATGCCACTGAGGGCCCTCACAAGCATAGAAGTGCAAATGTGTGTGAGTATGTGTGTGTGTGTGTGTGTCACAGGCTGTGCGGTCACAGTGTGTGTCTCACTCTGCCAGGACTGCCACTTGGCTCGGCCAGAAGAACCAACCAGTAATGAGATCTCACTTCTGGCTCTCGTTCGTGCAGCGATGGCGTCAGCAGACACAGAAAAAGACATCCTCCAATTAGACACAAATATAGCCATTATGCAAGAGAGACACACGCACAGCGAAAAATATAGAAAGTGTGATCTGTGTGCAAATATGTTTTGTGAAAAAAAAACATTTTGGGATAATCAGTTGTTTTGTTAAAAATGGATTTAAAATCCTCCCTTTCTTTTCCTTCCTGCTGAGGTGTGGATGGATAATTAGAGCTGCCACGGTACACGGTGCAATGAAACCTGATTTGACGTCCGAGGGCATGCAACCCTATGCCCTCAGAAAATCGGCAAAAATAAAGTTTTATTAAATAATTTCCAATTATTTGGACATATTTTAGTATTTCAGTTAGTTCAGTTTCCTGTACTTGTGTCCCCGCATGGTTCTCTGCCAGACAATGAGGTAACATGGAGCTGCTGGCCTAAGCAAAAGAGTTGGGCTATCTGTGGGTCTCGTTCATGAGCGATGGGAAAATGGACTGGCGGGTTGGTGCAGCGTCAGCAGCGATGTGGCCAATTTCCCGGACTGTTGTGGTGAAAAGGGAGCTGAGCCGGAGGGCAAAGCTCTCGATTTTCCAGTCTATGTATGTTCCAACTAGGGCTGGGCGATATATCGATATTTTATCAAACGCGATAAAGCACGAGACCATATCGTTAATATTGATTTAGTTTATTTTGCGTTAAAATGACTAAACATTTCTTCCCTTGAGCCGTCAGTTCGCTTTTATTCCTCCTCTCCTTCTGTCCAGGTCTCCCGCTGCTAAAAAATATCGTGATATGACTTTTGGTCCATGTCGCCCAGCCCTCGTTCCAACCCTCACCTGTGGTCATGAGCTTTGGGTAGTGATCAGCGTTGAAGGGTGGACTAGGTAGCTGGAGAGGTGCCAGTTCACCCCCTGGACACTGCTGAGGTACCTAACCTCTAACTGCTCCATAACTCTACAATCTCTCCACATTTTCACGTCTATGAGTGGTTGTATTTCCCGTCGAGGGATCAAGTATTTATTTAATTCTATCAAAAGAACAAGATCGCGGATACAAGCACCCAAAATGAGCTTCCTCTGCAGGGTGCTCAGGCTCAACATCCAGAGGATGGCTCCTGGGCACCTTCCTTTGGAGGTGTTCAGGCACGTCCAACTGGCAGGAGACCCTGGGACAGACCAAGAACCCACTGAAAGGACTATACATTATAACCCAGCAGGCTTGGGTACACCTCGGGATCCCCCAGGAGGAGGAGGAAACTCAAATGTCTTGTCAACAAAAAGAGACATTTTGTCAAAGTTGTCATCGGTTCAGTTACATTGTCGCATTTAGGAATGAAATTCGAATGTCTGCAGAGGAGAGATTGCAGTTTCACAGGTCGCATGCTTGTACCTTCCAACGCTGCATGTTTGAGTCCAGCTCGTAAATCTTTCCTCTTGCCGACTCTCAACATTTTGTCATTAATGCCGAGCGAACCCAATTACATCAGATCAATCAATCTCAGTTCATGCAAACTTCCGGTGAATGATTCATACTTTTAAAGTTTGCTTTGACATAAATGTCCTGACTTCGTTGCTCCTTTCCTGTAAACCAGCCGCTTATCATCATGAGTCTGAGCAGATGGAGGCCTGGCTATGTGAGATTAGAGGAAAACTCGGTCAACGGAAGTAAAAAAGATTTCAAACAATTCCTGTGTGACCAAGAGACAATATTTATATATTATATCTGTGAAACTAGCACGATAATACAAGTATTTTGGCCATGTTGTGGTGAAGCCGTGACTGATTGAGAGAAGAGAAATGGATCATGTTGAGCCTGACTCAGGCTCTTCTGAGTGTGAACCTCATCTAACCTTAACATATGTAACGTAATTCATAAAGCTGAGTGTATGGTTTGATGAAACTGTTTGTGTTTACACCGGAAAAACAGGCAGTGGTGTGTTTTGTCACTAAGCGTGTGGGGACCTGCATACCATGTGACACACGAAAAGGGAAAAATGGGATACAGATCTTGGATTTGAAATGCAAAACTGAGATCGGAAACTTCTACGTGCGACCGGAGTCAAAGCTGGAATCATGGTGGAAAAACATCAAGACATTGTTTAGAAAGTGATGAATATTGATCACAACACTTGCACGAATTATGATGCACCTCCATATTTCCAGTAGACTGTACCAATTTTCCACTGATAACTGTCGTATTTTATTAGATTTGTTCTTTCTTTTTGTAAAAAAAAGAAATTCTTTTTTGGAGATTCAACAATTTGTCTTGCGTGAAACTCTTTTTCTTTCTTTGTTCATATTACTGGTGGTTATATTACTTTGTTGTCTATTGATTTAAAAGGAACAGTGTGTAGGTTTAGTGGCATCTAGTTGCAGATTGCTCTCCCGTTCCAAGCATGAAGGAGAAACCACGGCTAAACACACGATATTTGGTTTGTCCATTCTGGACTCATGTAGAAACACGGTGGTTCAACATGGCGTCAAGTTTGTTTTACCAAAATGTAAAAAATGTGCTAATTTCAGCGAGTTTAAAAACCTAAACTAAAAGTTTCCCTGCAGGGATCGACAGAGTGCCGCACTGTATTATTCAGCCGGTGACTCACGGTTCACACACGGTATAAAAAGCACTTTTTTTCCCCCTGATTAAGTCGCGTATAAAAACTTGTATCATTGCATGCGACGCTCACACCTTTCCTCGTAGCTTTCAAGTGCCAAGGCGTGTCTATTTCTGTGTGAGCCTGCCGTGCACAGTGGGCGGTGGGAGCGTGCACGTGAGGCAGCTGCCGGCATAAAGCCAGATAACCTGAAGCGCACACGCACACACACATATGCTAGAAACCTGAGCTGGTGACGGCTTGGCCCCCCGGTTAGTTATTTTAGTCAGCAGACATTCAGAAGACGCGTTCGTCTTTGTCTGGATGAACGGATAGAAACGTTTTAACAGGACTCAAACATGTTATTAACTCTCACTAACAGCATCGTGCTAATTGATAATTATACTCTGGTTTGTCAACTGAATTAATAACGCCTGAGTGGCTTATCTTTACGTTGTATTTTGTGTGTGACGGTGATGCAACAAGGTTCAACTAAATGTCACAATCAACACTCAATACAGCTATGAAGTTTCTTCATGGTCGAACACGTCAACATGTTTCTGATCCGACAGCAGCAATAAAAAAGAATCAAAGCACGAATGGAAACAAATTAGTTTGAAGTTCATCTCAGATATCTTTTGGTAAAATGTCTCATTTAATTCTGTTTAATGAACACTAATGACCGGATACCGCTAATGAATCATTTAATCGGATGATAAATCTTTCAGTCACTCCCGTCACTTTGCTGGTTTTAATGTTCTTTCTCTCTGTGTGGATTAAAAATGACTGCCGCTAATGAGCTTTTCCAAGAAGATCAAACTTATATCGCAGTTTTCCGTGTGATGTAACAAGGAGTATGAGAGTAAATCATCGGGGGAACGTGTCCTGAAACACAAACAGATTCATTCGTTTGTGGCGTTTCTTTGTTCATCACGGCTGGTTTCAGATAGACATACAGAAGACTTTGTATTTATATACAAACTTTGGAATAATCAGTATTGTCTTTTCGAATGACCTCACATTGGTACCAGATGGTTTCATGTAGACAGCTCATCACTGGAATCCACCCTGATTTCCCTTCTGATTATATTAAACATTAAATCTTCACAAAGAGTTTTTGATCTCAGTGAGGCGTCTGCATAGTCCGACCTAAGATCTTTAAGTGACCAACTCAGTTTTCTAGAACACTGGTTCCCAAACTGTGGTACGGGTACCACTGGTGGTCGACATCCTCCATGCAGATAGTGCATAATGCATAATACATCCATGATTAGGTAAGAACTAAAATGTGACGGCAAGATAATAAGGTACTAAGATAATGAGGTAAAATGAGCGACAAAAGCCCAATGATTGAGGCTCCAAAGTGGATCAGGGGTAACCGTTTTGTTGGTTTTGTTCAGGAAACAACAACCACAGTAAACAATAAAAAAATCTTCTTATTAAGAATAAACCTGCAACCTACCTGTAACTTGTGTCATGATGTTGTTACTTGGAGAGATGAATATTTTCTGAGGTACGCAGTGTAAAAAGCAGATTTGTTGAGTTTAAATGATCTAGAAAATTGGTTTGACTTTATTCTGTATTGTCCTTTTTTTACTCAGATCTACTACTTTGTTTAGTCAGATTAAACAAAAACTGATTTTGGCTGTTCACCTATGAAATATTTAAATTAGCGAGTTGCTTTGAGAGCCCCTGGGAGACGAGAAAAAAGACCTTTTATCGGGATAAACTTTACGCCTGTAGCTTTCCAAATGTAAACATGTTCATTAAAAGTTAGCAGACGCATGTTTTACTGCTTCAGGGTTTGATATATAGCAACACATGTGGGATGAGCCAAATGTCTGGCATGACACAGAAATAAAAACTAACTAACTGGCTAACTACAACCGCACACCATAACCCCGTAATAACAATTACAACCATCACTAAACGTCAGATGAGTGCAGTTGAGTAAGCTGTATGGAGTCTCTTTAATTAAACACACTTACAGTGTATGAATCAGAATCTAAAATTTCACACTTACATATTAACACATGTACACACAGACTGAAATAGCTCCAGCGTTGCATGCACAGACATGCAGACAGACAGATGCCTTTCTGTGTGACCCGCACTTCGTTACTTGTTGTGCCGTGAAGGAAAGTTGTGTATTTGAATGAAAACATCCCTATATATACACAATGAACACACACACACACGCGTATAGCAGGCTGAGTCAGAGCGAAAGCCTGTTTGTGTCGCGGTGTATTTGTGTGTAAGGACAGAAACATCTGAGCTAAAAACACTGGGCACCTGTTCCCTGGATCCCACTGGGAGAAATTCCACTCCTCAGTCACTGTGTGTGTGTGCATGTGTGTGTGTGTGTGTGTGTGTGTGTGTGTGTGTGTGTGTGTGTCAGTAATAAGAATGTTGACACTGGACTTTCCTGTCTCACGTGGACACCGTGCGACATCACTTCCTTTACGACCCTCCTCTATTTAAAGTCCGGTGCGGAGCCAGAGGGGCTTCATCAGGGGATTAAAGTCAAAGCCCTCGCACCCTTCACACCAGCAGCTCACCCACTAACCGAATGGCCATCTGGAAGGTTTCGGATGTTTCCCTGAAGATCCATCCCGGCTATAAAGGCTGAAGGCGAACTCACTTTTGTCTGCAATCATCCGGACAGTTTACCTCTGAAAGTCCAAGACTTTTAAGTCTTTATTCGTTAAGCTAAACTCTTATTTTTGGAAACAGTTTGGAGACACGAACGGACTCAAGGAAACAAGGAATTGCCACAACACATTCTGCAAGATCTTCAACTAAAGCATACCACATCCCTTCCGGTAACCTGTCACCATGAGTAGCGGTGGGACCACCACGATATCACCACAGGAGCCACCGGCTTTCAAACGAGCGGTACGGAAGATAAGATGTGCCGCTATGGTGGCCAACTTGGCCAAAAGCTGGCAGGGTTGGGCCAATGACCACTCCAACAAGCAGGACAGCATCCCGAGTGGCTGGATGCCTTCGTCTATTGAAGAGGAAGACAAAAAAGAGCGTAACCACGTGGTCAAACTCAGCATCACCCCGCGTGTAGTCACAGCCGACGCCGGAGACGGCAGCGGGAGTAAGATCCGGGCCTGTTCTGTGACCAAGTCCGTCCAGCCAAAGCGCAGCGAGTGCAGCAGCATCGATTTGGTCAACGCCATCCGAGGCAAGATGGAGTCGGGTCCCGAGGAGAGCAAGCAATTCCTAGGCAACGAGTCGCCGACAAGGCGGCGCCAGATGAGAGCACTGCAGAGCGCAGGAGGAGGAGGTGGAGGGATTATCCAAGACAAGAAGCAGATGCTCCAGGAGAAGAAGCCCGGGTCAAGGAGCAGCAGCGTCGACACAGAGGACAGCGGGCTGGGAGAGGAGGCCGGGCTGAGCGACAACGGCGAAACAAAAAACGAGCAGAGCGATGTCAAGAAACCGACCAACAGGCCCAAGGTAGAGTTTATTTATGTTTAAACATGATGATATGTTATAAGGCACCAATCGATCAAAGACATGTGTCTGGTGTGGGACTCGATGAGCCCACAGAGAGCTTTTGAGCCTCTTTTGTCTTTTTGTTTTGGTTTTACAGCAAATTCTCTGTTTGGTTCGCACTTTTAGCCTGTCTCCATCAACAGGAGACTGCTGTTTTGAGTTCAAATCTGACAATAAACTGGTAAACCAAATTACCAACTAGCCGGTAATGGAGCATTTAGATGCTAACGACCAAAAAAAAAGAGCTAAAAGGAGACTAACATCTGTCCAATGCGTCAAATATGGCAGCCTGGTCAGTGGTGCTGCCCTTCAAACTCTTTTCTGGAGGCGCGTCATGTTTTGATGTACGATTGAATCTTACTGACCAATGAAAAGATGTTTTGTCACGTCAGATAGAAGGATAACATTGGATAAATTAACATTTTGAGTTTTGATTCACGGATAGACGACGAGCTCTGTGATCTCTGGACCGAGTCAGACTGATGCATGCACGTCAGTGTCAGCTGACCTTTAACCTGGATTACGCTGATTTCAGTCTAAAACAGTAAAATAGCTTCGATAAGGCCAATGTGCTCCGTACAAACATGTAGGACAGCCATGCTATTGATAGTTCACCAACTGCGGTGGACATAAACCGGAGAGTCGAGGAGAACATTTCTAAAAACAAAACATGTATATCCACTTTTGCTCACAATCATCGATTTCCATTTTTCATCAGTGTTAATCGGCAGTTTGCATCTAAAAATGGCAGTGATGGAGTTGAGCATGCATCTCATATCTGTTGTAGATTTAACTGATGTCCTTCCCAAACGTCCAAATAACTAAAATAATTCAGAGGTTGAAAGCTGCCAGAGGACACTTTTCACAATTTGTCATCAGAAAATACATAAAGACAAGTGAAAACACAAGAGACGGGAGGAAAGGCCAAACACTTTATCTCTGGCTGACATCCAAACCTCTTATTGTGATAGAGCTCATGAGAGAACTGGTTCTTTGTGTCTTTTAGTGTTGTTGGCTTGTAGAAGATCGAATGAGGAGCGTTACTAAAGTTACATTTTGCATAATTGCCCTTTAAAGTCGAGACATTTTATATGCGACACAATAAATATTTCTCATGTCTCTGAATCAACCGCACGGCGGAGGACAAATACTCTAAATTAAAGCATAAAGATTGACAAAGTGTGAATAAACAAGTTGGAGCAGAAGTCTCTTTGAAGTCACCTGAAACTCAAACAGCTGCATAACTCCCAACATTTAACCTCTCTCCCTCTATAAAAGGCGAAGGAGCGGCATCGCCAGAGAGCGCGTCCAACACATAAAAACAGAAGCTTGGCCTCGCCGCAGTGGAATATATACGTAAATAAAAATAGGCACGCTCCCTGACACGTTCTCCAACCTGACCTTCAGGTGGAGCAGGCGGGGAGGTGAGGAAAATAAGACACAAGAAAGAATATCAAGATGTTTTATTTTATTCATTTACTTTATTTATCTTTAGCATTACTGCTTTAATTTCTTCACCAGCTGGTCACAAACACAAAGTTCGTTCACACAGTTTTTAGAAGAGTTTCTGGAAACAAGGTCGACGAACCAAAACAGTAAAAGGTGCATAAACGGCTCATTGTACCTGCAAAGACTGGTGTGTGTTGTGTGTGTATACCACTCACATACACAGCCTTGTGTTTATAGAAAAACATTGATTAAAGTGAGTTCAAAATTTGACAGTATAAATTAGCCTTATTGATGTAATAAACGTGCAATTAAGAATTCAAAGTAAAGGTTATTAGATCATATTGTGTAATAGCTCCTTTGATACAGTTTTATTATTATGGACTGGATGTTTTATTGAGTAATACTGATGCCACGATGTAAACAGCTCTTTAATAGGTTGGTTCATCAAGCTGAAGCCCGTTTAAGTACTTTCCATATCACTGAGTACTTCAATCTATTACAATGAGTTATATTTTATAAGATATTCATATGTTGACGATTTTAATCTGGGAAGATAAATTGTGCATGTAGAGCAAAGTGTAATGTTCCTCTCTGAAATGTCGTGAAGTAGACGTGCAAACATGGAAACACCCAAGTAAAGTAAAGATGCCACTAAACCAAAAATGGAGGGAAAAAATAGAAGAAAGAAAAACAGTGTGAGGATCATTATCACTTTAAGGGTTCACAGAATTTTGTAGACAGTCCCTCCGCGACAGGTCCTCACTTTTCATAGAGCAAATACCAAAGAGATACGGTGACACTGATCTGAAGGCCTGGCAAGCTGAGGGAAATACCAATGGAGGCTGGAAAGAGGGCGAGACCAAGGGAGGAGGGGGGGGAGGGGGGAGGACCGTGACTCTCCAACCTTTCCAGTCATGACCCCCCTTCAGAGGTCGAAGTTCACACCCTCCACCCCACAAATTTCCTCAACGACAGGGAGGAGCAAGCAACCAGTAAAGAAAGATCCAAGTTGGATTTTAGTGAAATTAATTTCAGCAGGATAGAATCAGAAGGTTTGAGAAGCACTGGGGTTAAAAGACAAGATTAAATATGCAGAGCAGAGAGATTTATTGTTCGTCAGAAAACAGATATTGGATCCTGTTGTTTCCATTAGTGCATATGTTTGGGTGGATGGGGATCAATTACACCAACTAGAGGAGAGTTTATTTCAAGATTGGAGGGTCATCAGTCAATGCCGATGTACATGCAGAGGGGTGGGGTCAGTGCACATCTTAAGGGTTAAGTTGTACTCGTTGGGGCTAGTAAACTGATTTTGCTATGTAAATATTTGAGGTGCTCCTTTAAAGAAATGTATATAATATAGTTTATAAGACACATAAACTGTGATGTTAACCAGCCCATCTTTTATCATTTATTTCCAGATTAAGATTGCTTCTGCGAATGACATCAAAAACCGCTGGCAGCAGTGGTCCAAGCAGCACATCGAAGGCCAGAAGCTCAACCCCTTCAGCGAGGAGTTTGACTATGAGTACGCCATGGCCCAGCGCCTCCGCAAGGGCGACTCCGGCTACGGTCGACCGAAAGACGGCTCCAGGACTGCAGAGAGGGGCGACAGGGCCCAGAAACACATCCACAGGGAGATGGAGGAAATGGTGTGGATCATCAGAGACATGGCCCATAAGGACAGAGAGGGGAGGACCGTCATCACCTTCGGCCGGCTCTTTGACCGCTACGTGAAGATCTCGGATAAGGTGGTGGGCATCCTGCTGCGCTGCCGCAAACACAAGATGCTGGACTTTGAAGGGGAGATGCTGTGGAAAGGACAGGACGATCACGTGATCATCACACTGAGGGACTGAGGACAGACACGATGTCTTACGAACATTCATACACATGCAAACACAAGACAAACGAACGCACAGCTTCGCAGATAGGCGACACGTGGAGGAGATGATAGTTTCATCAGTGAAAACAATGAAAAAGTCTTTTAAATTTTAATGTACATAAATTATTAAAAGGCATGCGCGTGGAGGCGACACGCACACAGTAGACTCATTAGTTCTTCTCATATACCTGACAGATCATCAGGCGAAGGGAAGCTATCTTTAGCATGCTAACCATGCTCGCCTTGCTGTCTATGCTACACGTTGGAAGTCTCGAGAGTCCGACACAATGCCAGTCATGCTGGGAAGCTTTACTCAGACGATGTGCTGAAGAAAGTTTCATCTCATAATTCACAGCAAGACTCGACAGAGTGTGTGTTTTTGTCCTCTTTGGCTGTTCTTTCGTTGAAAATAAGTAAACAAAAGGTGGCGTGAAGTCGGCCTCGTCACAGAATATCGTGACTTTTTGGTGTTTCAGATAGAGTTCATGGTGACAGGACAAAAAGACACGAATCACACAGACATGTGACCAAGATTTGTTTTTCTCTTTTAAACTGAACTTTGTGTTTCTTTGTAAAGAAAAAAAAATAGCTAAAGCTCTTTTTTTTTACATTAATGTTATTATATGTGCATTTTGTAAATACCAAAGAACCCAAATTAAAACAATGCCACCGACTACTCGGTTTAAATTAAAAGCAGGTTTAAAAGAAGGACTGATGTACAAACACGGCTGACTTTTGGACTTTTTCTAGATCTGGTAACTTTCTCTGGATCGCTCCAATGATCTGTGAAATGTATGTACACAATAGTATGTTGCAGTGATGTAAGGTAACTAAGTACATTTATTCAAGTAAGTACTGTAACTTATGATTTCTAGGTGCTTAATTATTACCTATTTATGCTACCTTATGGCTCTACTCCACTACAGTTCAAAGGGAAACATTTTACTTCACTACATTTATTTCACAGGTGTAGCTACTTTTATTTTACATACAGGGTTAAATAACATGCAGAGTTACTCAGGTGTTTTCAGTTTCAACTAAACTAACTCTGAGATGGGTTATTCTGTGTTTTACTTTTAATAATTTAAGTACATTCTGATTAAAATAGAATTTTGGGTGCAGATATTCTGTCTGTAGAGCTACAGGCCAATAATCAGCCTGAGCTTCATAATAGAAATCTTAACTGTGAATGTATGTTTGACAAACTCTTGTCTGTACATATGTGATAACGTGTGATAGTTCTGGCATAAATGATTTTATTGTGAAATGTATTTTACCTCATTTTAACATTTTGGACTTTTATTGTTGTAAAAAAAAAAAAAAAACTTTTTTTCTTTCAAAATAAAAGTGTGTAACAATTCTATTATGAAATGTGGTACAAAAACTGTGTGGCATACATGAACTGTGACTCCTCTGCCTCCTGACTCCGATCGATCCCTGGCTCCTCCAGTCTGCATGTCAAAGTGTCCTCGAGCAAGATGCTGAACCCTAAAGTGCTCCTGAAGGCTCTTCCAAAGGTGTGTGTGAATGGTTAGCTGCAAAAAAATGTTGCAATTGCATGGCAGCCAATGTGATTAGTGTATGAATGTGTGTGTGAATAAGATATATAGTGTAACAGCGCCATTTACTATTAAAAGTGTCATTAGAACAGGCATTTTCTGTGTAAGCATACATGGAAAAACTGGCTTTTCTTTATTAAACATGGTAGAGTGGAATACTGAGCTCATCTGAAAGAAATTATCTTTATAATTCCACAAATAAATGACAAAATCTGAGTGCAACTGACAGCTTTCGTACCAGCCCAAACGAATCGATACCAGACGGTGTAGATGCAGCAGAGTTTTTACAAACAGGTCAGGTGTCAGGTGTGAAAGCACCTTTAATTCAGGTTAATAAGTGAGCCACAATCTCCATCCCTTGCTTACATTCTGCTAGGCTTGAAACCTGACGTTGGCACCAATGAAAGCTGCTTTATGACACCAAATGTTAAGTTGGATATCTATATATCTATTTTACATAAAACTAAGTATTAAGTATTCAAATCACAAGATGCATAATATACTCTAAGTAACTGAAGATGTGAGGGAAGATTTCTACCTGTTGGGGTTGATTTGTGCCACGGATGTGTCCCCTGTGTCCTCATTTACGGATGTCACTGTTGCCATGAATTATGGGCTCTTCACTGAAAAGTCTACAGAGTTGCAGACTTGCTAAAAATCCTTTGGGGAAGTCTCCAGAAGTTCATGCCAGAGCCCTTAAGCGCTTGCTGATACTGCAGTGAGACACTCTTAAGCCCGTGTGGACTCTGTGGCTGTCAGTCCAGACACTGTTAGCAAAACTGCAAAGCCTTTTCACTTTTCCTCCTCGGCCTCCAACCATTACTACACCACCCTCTGCTACTGGAGCGTCCCTTGGAGGAGACATGAGAAGAAAAGGAGTTGAGTAGAACGCTGCTGCTCAAATGCTGCTGCTTCGAAGTCAGTATGAAGACGCAAGCCAGAAGATCGTTCATGTCAATGCTGACTTCTTTTAATCAACATGCTACATACATAAGTTACTTCAGGTATGCAACTTTCACACAGATTTGAAAGTGTAACTGGACGTTACATTGCTAACTTGACCGGACACTACAACTTTATTCTTGCAGAGCCCTGCGTGTCCAGACATGATGCTATAGTGCCATTTTTTGACGTGTAGGACCAAGTTGGAGGTGAGAACTTTGTTCCTAGTAGAGACCATGTGGGACAGTTGGAACAGTCCCGATATCAGCTACTGAAGTTTTCCACACCTTAGAGTGTACAACCAATGTATGTGCATGTATCCTTAAGGACTTCACTGAGCCCCCTTCTTATATTCTTAGTCTCTTTGCCTCGTCTTTAGGTAACAGAGGCTGAAGTAGTGACATGTCACAGAAAGTCTTAAGAGTGTGCAAATTGTGTACTCAGCACCTGCAATAACTTTTTTTGGCCACTTGGGATGCAGTGGAAACAAGTTGTCAACTCAAAATCAGAAACACTTGTTTCACCCTGATGATATTGTGAACTTGGCAATGAAACTCACTAATCACTCATCTGGGCTCGTGTTTCTGGCCACATGACGAATGTAAGTAGAATATTTACTTTCTTTTAAGGGAAATGCTCATCTGTTTAGTTGCTGAATGTGCCACTGTATTAGCCAGCTAGTCTCTAACCGTGTCCGCCTGCAGTCAGACTGCAAGACAGATAGCTAGCAGGCGCAGTTCTCTTCATACTACGTCGAGTAGCTAAATGGGTCTGTTTCATGCATGTGCAATCACCTTTAGGCGCATATATCTTTGTGGACGTTCTTTACGTTTTCCACACAGCAGATCCTCTCAAGAATTGAGGGAGAAAGGTTTGGTTGCTTATTTGTACAATGTTTCCTAGTGAGAAGCTACTTTTTTTTGACGATGAGCAGATCGAATGTAGTTAATTTCCAACAACAACTTACTAAAATATAAAACAGGAACCAAGAGCGACGGAGTAGCAGAGAAAAAAGGTAAGAGATGAGAGTATGTAGAGGAGGAGAAAGTCATTTTGGGCGGCAGTAGCTCAGCCTGTAGGGATTTCAAGTCCAGCATGGACCAAAGTATGGAGGGTGGACTGGTAGTTGGAGAGGTGCCAGCTCACCTCCTGGGCACTGCCGAGGTGTGCTTGATGTACTGAACCCCTAACTGCTCCAGGGCGGCGCTCTGTGCAGCTGTCCATCACTCCACCATCTCTCCACATTTGCATGTCTATGAGCCCTTTGAGTGAAAAAGAGGGCTCAATAACGTATCTATTCTTTCCTCATTTGTTAGCGGTATTTGTGCAAAAAGAGTGAAGCAGAGCAGGACACATTCCTGGCTCAGCGTTAGTCGATTTCCTTTTTATCTTTCTGTGTACAAAACCTGAAAATGTCACGCTACCAAACAGCGATGCAGCAGGGGGCACTACAGCGACGGTCTGTGTTGAAGCACGGCTTCCTGTCCTGTGTGGTGTCTGTGTCTGACTGAGGTGAAACATGCTGTTGTTTGGAATTTGTAATTTCCCCCGTGGAGAAAAATGATTTATGTCTCAATTTGCATTTGCACCATCTGAAGGCCTCCTGCTGGTTCGCCCAAATTTAGTGCGTGGATTCGTCTTCCTGTCTCTGCGTATGCAAGTCACGCTAACACTTGTACGTGTGAGTGTGAGTGCGTGTGTGTCTGTGTGTGTGTGATGTGGTGTCTTTTCTGTCTGTCAGCCTGCGCATGTGCATGCAAGTCATGCTTTTGCCTGTACGTGTGTGTGTCTGACTAGTGTGACCTGCCTTACTGTCACGCAATTGCTTTGTGTGTGTGTGTGTGTGTGTGTGTGTGTTTAAAAGAGAGAGAGAGGGAGAGAGCTTAATACAAGCTGATCAGTTCGGTCGCCAGGGAGTCTGGACGTCTGCCAGAAAGGAAAAGAGACAGTGGGAGGGAAAATAGTGAGTGACGGGGAGGGGAAACATTGAAAGCAGGAGAAAAATGGATATAAAGAGAAACGATAGCAGAAGGAGGTAAAACAAAAAAGCGAGGGAGGTATTTCATCTAGACAGACAGGCTAAAGCTTCATACTTGGTCGTCCTTAGCTGCTGACTGTCAAACAAAATGAATCCCTCCTCTCCTCTGCTTCTCCCTCAAGCTCCACGTCTCATTCTCTTCCTACGATTTTCTTATTATTGTGTTGTTCTTCTCCTCCCGCGTGTCTTTTCTCCCCCTTCCTTTCTCTCTCATTTGTTCCCACAAGAGGTTCGCAGGTTATTGAGGTTCAGGAAAGTTTCTGGTTGGTCAGCTTACTTGTCCATTCATGAAGATACTCTATTACTTTCAACACATTTTAAAGACACAACCCATCAACCAGTGAGATTATAAGCTGCCATCTTTGGGGGTGAATAGATCATATTTGGACAATCGCGCAGATCCGTTGGGTGATGTTCTGTGTGTTGGGCTCACATATGCACACCTGCTCTGCATGAAAAGTGTCATGAGATAACTTGAATTGAACAATGCACTAAAATATGTTTCTGAACACATCTGAGGAGAGAAATAGTTGATGCAGTAACAGAATCTGGATTCATATTTGATCAGCCTAGTTTGGTAACCGTGTCCTAAAGCACACCCTGCTTTAATGTCTGTTTTACTCTAAATGGGTCCATAATTTACAAAATGAACATCTTGAAGAAGACTTGAAACTCGCAATTGAGACCATAAACTCTTGAGTTAACTGTTTACTGAAGTAATAAATCAAGTTAGAAGTAGGGTCTGAGGGATCTACGGTTCTGCTAGTTTCTCATTAATATCTCCATATTCCTGAGATAACTGAGTTTCCTTCTTTGGACACTTCATTGTTTTATCCCAAGATCAACATTTCCCATGAGATTTTAGCCATAAGTAGGCTGGCAAAGCTACATAGGAGCTCTTACATTATTTTACCACCACAAATCAACCAAATACATAAATGAGAACAAACATTAAAACACAATGTTTAATGGAGTTAAACTATTTTTATTGACAGCTGGAATAGAATAACAATACACCAAATTGTGCATTTACTCAACAATATAACAGTTTGCCAAAGAATCTGCAAATATACTTGTGTTTTAAATGACAGTGCGATGAATAAAAACTAAAGTCACACCACTTTGTCACTCTGATAACATTCAGGTCCTCAAGGCAGTAATACATGAGCAACAAATGGAAAGCAATGCAGATGGGCATTTGCTGCTTAATACTTTGCTAACATTAGTTTTTGCTTGACGCTAATCCACAAATGAGATGTAAAGTATTGAAAAAAAAATCACAATATACTCGTAAAAGGAAGGTTGAAATCCTTAAAATGGCTATAGGTGATTCTTAAAATACGGAGTTTAAACAGGGACGCTGCTGCTGAGCTGCCAATGAGCAACAAATGCAACAAGTCTGAAAGGACGGAACAACTCTCATTAAATCTGTTTAACTAAAGGAATGTGTAGCTGAGAGAAAGAATATACAATACGCTTAGAAAACCTTCCCTGGATAAATTTCCATCAGCATTGCTTCCAACGGTTGCCCATATCACATGTTCCTGACAGCATGAGAAGGCCTGTAAAACTGTTTCATCTCGGCATCCCAAAACCAAAACATCACCTTCTTATATGTAGTGTTTTTTTTAGGGACGTTAGGAAAAAGTCATGTCTGGAAATTTGTGTCCTCAAAAGGCCTCAAACGACGGTTTCGAGATGAGAATTTAAGGCTGTGAATGCTGCAGGTAAAATTACTCTGTATCATCTGTTATTAGAGAAACAAAAGGACGATTGGTTGAGAAGATTACGGGGTTGGAGCGAGCAATGAGTTGACGCCGGTGCGTGTGTGACTGAAATGTGAACTCGTAAAGAAAGGTAAGAGGTAATTTAACAAGAAATGGTGTTGAGAAAACACAAGTTACGACCCGCAGTGGAACTTTGATTCCCACTGGGGTCACCCAACCTAAAAATGTCCTCACTCGATGTGGGATTCTTTGAACGAAGCGATCATCCAGATGGCATGTGGGGGAACACTTTTATGAGGGTTGGGGGGTGCCTCTGAGGAAAAAGTTTGGGAGCCTCTGCAGCACAGCAGACTGGAGGAGATGTGTTGCTTTTGGGATCCACCAGCCACCGTTTCATAACATCCGCAGAGGAGCCGCATCTAGCCTTTCATCCTCCCACTCCTCCACCAGAACAGGATGTGATATGTGTCTAGAAATGTACACACTGTCACTGTAAAAGAAAAGGACACAAATAGTGCTCTCTTTCTTTCAGCAAAACCCCTGAACTTAAGAGGAAAATGATATGATGGACAATTTAAGCTCGGGTAAGAGACGGGTTTCTTTTAAAAGAACTTCAAAAGACCCAGATTCACTTCTTAGGTTGATCTTCTGCAAAAACCGAAAAGAAAGTTTACAGCTTTGCCTGTGCAAATAATCAAGTTTACCAAAATATGCCATCCCTGAACTCAACAAAATCAAAAATTCCACCATTTTGCATCACAGTTAATATAAAAATGTTGTCATATCAAACACTGGAGGTGCAACTGAATTGTTTTCATTTCACCTGGAAACAGAAGCACATACCTAAATTACATAAAATAACTTCAAACTACATGAGGGAATCTTTTCTGGTCGCTCATTGAATAATAACAGAAATGATGTACGCAACAATGGAAGGAAATGACCAGTCAGAGCATGCGGTATATGTAATCACTGGCTCAACCCTAAATATGTCTGCAAGCTTCGGGCTTATGAACTTTTTGTGTTATCAGAACAAATGTTAAAAGTACTGAGAAGCTGCATCAGTGTCTTTTTTCATGCCTCATCATGACTCGATGCCAATGTTTTATCGGCCCAAACGTGGAAGCGAAAGGAAGCGACTTCCATTCACTTCAATGGAATAATAATGGGACGCCATCTTGTATCAAATTCTCTTAAAACATTCATGGAACCTTCGAGTTCTTGTAGCCCGAAAGAAAATTTGCCGGTCACCTATAAATTCACCAATTTAGACTTGTTTGCATGTTACTACGCGTTGCCTGAGCAATGGATAACGTATTTGCGGCGAGGATCACATAATGATGAATGAACGTTAACATCAGTGATCGTGAAAGAGCATGTCATTGTTGGATATGGCTGAGAGAAAAGTTTAGGGGACGGTCATGTTACCTCCAAAGTTTTCTCTTTCCATTGGTCCTTATGGTGCCACACAATTGAGTGATAAATTACAGGAAGGTTTTGCAGAATATCAACCTAAAAAAGGTAGTTATGATGTAAAAGACCGCCCAACAGGACTCCAGTACAATTCTTACAGATGGCTAAATTGCGAATGTTCTTGTTTTTTTAAATCTACTTGGTTGAAACCACAAAGTACCATTCAAACATCAAAAGAGAAACACTAGTGTAAGATAGTGTAAGTTCTAAGTTTAGAAAATAAGTCTTGTTAAGAAACAGGTCAGAATGTTTGAATATCTACTCTGCAAAAAATGTCTTTTTTTTTTTTTTTTTTCTTGCTCAGTTTGTTCAATTAAGCCCACACCAAGGAGTGGGGGAATACACAAATAGTTCAAATATCAGTATATCAGAAATTCGTTAAGAACATACGCAAATATAATCATTTCCTTAGATGACACTTACTTTAAGTAATGGGTTGAAATGGTGACACTGTAAAAGTTTTTTTGCGTCATTTTGATTTACTTTATGTGACATTTCTTAGTCCTTAGCCCTGACAAAATGTATATCGGTGTGTTTAAGGCCTCTACTTACATTACAATTGATAGTAGTACATAATTAACATCCATGTGGCAGACACAATCAAAACATGGGTGACTGCGAATAAACAAAAAGGTACATTTTTGGTGCTGAATATGTTAACTACAACATCTATATAGTTCGTTAGCTCATTCGTTTGCCTTCAACGTTACAAAAAAGTCACAAACAGAAGTCAGACTGGTGAACAAGAAGCTTTTTGATGAGCGAAATTACACAATCAGTTTTTAATTAAACAAACATTAATTACTCTTAATCCTGCTAGCAAAACGTTGGCATATATTTTGTCTCTCCCCCCCCAAAAAACAATTAGAGAACATTTTCTTGCGAGGGTCAGCTGTATACATGTTTACTGCACCTGTAGCCATCATAGAAAACCCATCATTCAACCGCGTGCACGCCATATACTGCTGCTGCCATGCTGCTCCTCCCGTGAGAGGAACTGTTAGGAATGCTTTTTTTATCCTTTAAATGCTACAGTGGACGATTAGCTCTTGATTAATGTTGATTAATAATAATGTCGTACAGGCAGCTGCTGCAGGTTAGATGTAGACGGATGGGAAACTTCTATGATGGTTACCACTGCAACTTGTTTCTGACTCTCTTTGTGATCCGTTTTCACTAAATCTGGATCATCGTCATGCAATATTACTTTTGGTTCAGCCGCAGAGTTCTTCTTCTTGGATGAAAGTCGTTTATTTAGAACAGGACGTACTCTGCTGGCAGGTTGCTGAAAGAAAATTTGATGCCAAGTGTGTAAACTTTCCTCTTTCGTTGGTCCTCGATTGGGAAATCAGCCCTCTAAATACGTTTAAAATTTTGGCACAAAAAAACACTGACAAAAACACATTCCTTGGGTCACAGTAAGAGGAGTTAATTGTTTTAAATATATATTTATATCTCGTATATGTATATATTTTATTTATACAGCTTTTCTATGATCACCTCTTTTGTGTTCTAACTACCAGGCAGTTTCATTAGAAATCCATGCTATTCAATGTCATTTTAAGGTTTTGAAAAACGATCCTGCGTTTTTCCAAAACCAGAAATTTGTAACCTTACATGGGCTAATATATTCCAGCTCCTTCTGTAAACAGAGATTTCTGTACGTGACGATCTCCCCGGAATAAGTTATGGAACAAAAACATGAATGCTGGGTTCAAATGACAGATCTCAACGGGTGATTTCCAGACCCTCAAGCTCTTTCAAATCATATTTTTTTTTGTCCGATAAATCAGAGCAGTGACGCGTTTTGGACTCACAAACGTTTGAAAGGTTCAAATCACCGGCTGAGCTCGTCATTTTCCCCACAGTTTCTACTGAACAACTGAAAAACTGCAATGACTGGATGCTTTTTTGATTATTGCTTCACAGAATGTTGCTAATTTGTTTGGAAATAAATACAGTATTAATATCCCTGCAACACTTTGCTACTGGCAAAACAGAGGCCTATTTTGCAAAAGTTCATTTCAGAGTAAAGTTACTCTTCTGAATTTAAAATATTAGTTAATTTGTGTAAGCGATTTTATTCTGAAATCCTGCTTCAAAGTTAAAAAATAAAGTTTTTTTTTGTCCCTCTTGTTGTGTGAACGGAAAAAGCCCAAATTGAAATTCAGTAAACTTTGAATTAAATTGCTACATATGTTATTCCTCAATTAAAAGTCGGGTCCACACCCAACAACGTTACATTTCATTCTCTTTTCTTTCTTCGCAGCGTATAGCTCATGCTTAGTCTTATCGAGTTGTCTGCTAATTAATTAGAAGTTTTAATCAGTCATGCGGATGCTACCAGCTAATGCTACAATCTTACGGTAACTAGCGAGGATATCCCTTCCCTCCCCCTCAGATTTTTAACATTAATCAACTAAGTCTTTATAGATTAACTTTGGCTCACTCCAAAACACACTAACAACCATAATATTTACACATAAAAAAAGACACTAAGAATCATAAAGTGCCCAAATTAAATACATATACTTTTGTTCATTAATAAACTATAATTTCTCTACAATGTGCACATTGTGCTCCCTTTAAATTCATCCTATTTTTGTGTCCTTTTTTCTCTCTCTGTGAATCCTGACATCAGTCCAGACATTTCCTTTGTTTGGATGATGCAAAGTACATTTCATGCTTCCTTCCTCTCTCTTTCCCTTCTTTCCTCCCTCTCTTCCTCTCTCTCCACACTGAGTCGTAGCATGGCTAATCACCAGGTGCCTTGGCGGTCTGTGGATTAGGGCTGTAATTTAGAATAAAAGGGACGCTTCTCTGCACAGCCTGAACGCTGTTGTCAGATGTTGTTAGTGGTTGTTTCTGTTCCTCCCTCACAGTAAGCGCATGCCGCAAGGTAATTGAAGGAGAGGAAGGAGAAGACACTTGCTGGTAGAAATTGGCACAGTAGAAACTTATTACACAACTGTTAGCCAAAGCTTTAAAAAAAAAAAAAGAAAAAGAGAGGAGGAATCTTAAAAATCTACTTCTAGTGTTAGCTAAAGCTAAAGAGCATTCCAAACTACAGTTAAACTGGCATATACAGCAAGATTTCAGCCCTACACTGACAGTTTACTGTCCCCGATGCTCAAAGCATCACGTGTCAGTGCTACAACACCTCTCCCTGCACTTGAGAGCCGGTGGATGTGAAAATTTAGAACAGCACAGAAGAGAATTAA
This sequence comes from Miichthys miiuy, assembly GCA_036365135.1. NCBI lineage: Eukaryota > Metazoa > Chordata > Actinopteri > Sciaenidae > Miichthys > Miichthys miiuy. Next base: position 29,001,866 of record CM071604.1, read on the forward strand.
ACCGATCGAGGTCAAACAAACCATTTTCGTTTCAGACCCCATTTACACCTGCCTGTTTCATCCTGATGAGGTTTAACCACACCGCATTTGGACGTGACAGTCTCATGCATGTACGGTTAGCCGCTCTGCATTCCAGTCGTGATCTAAAACAATATACTGCATGCATCAAATCCGATTTATTTCGGCTGTGGTGCCAGATGTCTTTATATGCCTTTTGTCCACTTTAAAATGCATCTTCAGTGGCCACGTTGCATAACGTTATGCACCAGTGAGGGTTGTGGTTGACACACAACAAATACCTATGTACTTTTATCCCAGCTGGCTGGAATTATAAGTGGTTTTGGGCAATCAGATTCAGGTTCTTAAGTGAATTTACATCTGCCCGCTTAAGCTGTAAATCCGGATGCAATCAACTTGCTGCAGATTCAAGAAACAACCAGGTAAAATGGGTCGTCTTAGATCACTTTTTCTACAAGGTTTTCATTCCTACCAAACAGAACAGAAGCTGATTTATCTGACAAGAAGAGATGACACGATAATCAGTAAAATCAGCTAATGTCATGGCTCTTGGGTCATAGTGGCACATGGTTTTTGGGAACTCAGAACCTGCTAGTTCTTCTTTTAAACCATATAAATCCGCTCAGGATGTAAATGTAATTAACTGCAGTCTGAACTAAGTGGTAGGATAGAAACCCAGCGGTACTCTAAATCCCCAAGATCAGGCAGAGATCTAGATCCTTCCACAAGTCGAAAGGGGCTTTCATTCATGCCTATACTCTACTCGCGTACACGTAGTAAGTACCAAATGAACCAAACACTGAAGGGCCAAATGTGTGACACAAAAAAAAACAAACAGCTCAAGTCAAGAGTGTTCAAAAACCAAGATGTCTTGGTTGGTAACAACAAATATGCAGATTCCTCTGCTCCTCCGCTGTCCCCATGCTCCTGCAAAATGGGAGGCTGGTGTCTCAAACAGTCTGAGGGCAGTCTCACTCCCTCTCTGGACTCGTGGATTGACAGATAACACTCAGGAGCCGTCCAGCCCCCTTTTAATGAGGACACGGCAAGACAACAAGCAGTCCTGGGAATGAGAATCGAATGTAGGCTGTGAAGAAGGCGCGTAGCTGAAGCAAAGCTGAGCCCGCCGTGTATTGTGGTCCCAATACGATGTAATCAATGTCGGCAACCGAGCCCTCCTTTGAAGTATCCTCATTAGAAGGGTTTTGTTTTGGGGGTTTTTCAGCAAAGAGATCTGAAGAGAGCAAAATTTTCCTGTGAGTCTGAGGGGCGGCCGGTTGCAACAACAAAAGAAATGTGCTTCCCATGAGTCTCGGGAAACAGTCTGATACAATATCAAAAGAATTACCAATGAGTGCCAAAATGACCTACTAGTTAGTAAAGTCATTTACCAATCAGGGGAGTGGTTGAGTCCCAAGTGTGGTTGGACCTGGCAAAGTGCCCTTGAGTAAGATACCTTACCTGCTCCAGGGGCATTACCACCTGGATGACCCAGGCGCAGGGCTACAGGGTATATAAAAATGAGTCCTAAGATTTGGTTGAGACAGCAATGAAATCTTAGCTGCGACAACAAAACCACGTAATATTTTTAACGGGAGTCTTAGGATCGCTCACAACACGGCCCAATGGTGCTTTCCAGGGACATCTGGGATGAGTGGCGGATGAGTGGCGCCATCGTTGGGTCCACCATGGAGGAGGTAGGGAAGAGCTTGTACCAGCCAATCACCATTGTGCTGAGGTCCAGCTCCTCCAATAGGATTCGAGCTACACCCATGAAGCATTTTCGGTCCATCCGTCCGTAGTTTCCCCAAACAATCACCTGCAGAAGAAGGAAGCAGTCATTGGTGACAGATGCCTTTTTGAAGAAACACAAATATACCTGGGCCATAATATACTAACTGAAGTATTACTCAGCAGTTTCTACAGTCTCTTTGGAGGACTGTCAGCGTTTTCTCTATTTCAGGATGTGCGGCATTAGTATATCGCAGAGACATCCATATGGATGACACTGACATTGCAAACCAGGGTTCATTTTATGTAACCGATGTTAGGTTAAGGCTATTAACACACTTTGGTTTTGGTCTTCATGCTACGTAAGAAAAACATTGTTTTACGGTGGAGTGCAGAAGATGAGTTACAGCCTAAGGAAAGAAGCCGACAATGGTACCACTTGCCAGACAGCAGCAGCAGGGTGAACAGGCTGTTGCTGGATTTTAATATCCTTTGGGCTCTGCGCAGGCACCCTACCTCACTGATATCGCTGATGCTCGGTATATAAAAGGTATCAACAATGTCTTAATCAGCCACTGCAAAGTCCTCCTGTCCTGGGCCACGCAAAATCCATGCCAATACATTCAACACTTGATGATGATGATTCTTTCTAATTCTCTTCTCTAAAAGGTTGACAATTTTTTTTACATTTCTTCAAAAAACAGCCATTTCTGACCTATAGTTGTTGAGATATTTCAATAAAGAACTAAAGTTCACTTGTGATGGTGCAGGAGGAAGAGTCGAGGGATCAGCATGGTACAACTTTTGTCCCAGTTCTTGTGGGAGGTGTTGAGATATTTGACAGGAATATGTGCAACCTTAGACCACCAAAAATTTGTTAAAATGTATCCTGAATGGACTTTGAATATTGGTTGTAAAATCCATTGAATAGCCTCAAATGTAGCAAGAGGAAAAGTCACCAAAGTTAGTAGGATTTCATCTTCCAGGGACCAAGAATTGTATCTAACAGTTGTGAAGATGTTTCAGTCTGGACCAAAGAGGCAGAACAACCAGCATCCTTGGAGCCATGAACAAAAACTAATGAAACAGTGGGCATTTAGCAGGAACACTAGATTACTTTCTACATAATATATAGTAGATCATTTTGTGTTTACATTTCTGCCATAAGTTTCTTTTCCCCCCAGTTTGTTACCACCAGAATTCATTCAAAAAAGTCCCATAACAGTGATGGTAGTTTATCTTCTTAATTCAGGCGCATACCGTGTGACTTCTGGGAGACAAGCAGTGTTACCTGAGAGAGTAAAAGTTTGGAATTTAACCAGTGTTGTACTTTCACAGTCTATTTCCGATCTATATTGTCATTAATATCACGTAATCTTAAATAGAAGGCATCGATCACCAAAGTTCTGTCTACGTACGTAATGTTCCCCTCGGTATTTTCAGCCCGCTGAAGAGAATTCAATTTATTTCAAAGGATTTAGTGCCTAAACATGAGTTCAGAGGCCCTTCAATTGTGCACATAAAACATTGCGGGGTAATGGAGGATGAGGCAGATTAATTGACAAAGCGATGAGGTTAAGAGGGCTAGGTTAATTTGCAATAATCAGACAGTTTAAAAAATCTGTTCTGAAGCAATACTAGATCTTGACAGTTTCTCTGTTACAGCAGCACCGAGCAGGTCGAGATTTCAATTAAAGTAAATGAAGAGAGATTGTGTGTGTGTGAGAGAGAGAGAGAGGGGGATGATGGTGCTTAGAGATCTGTGTGTGTGTGTGTGTGTTTGTATGTTCGGTGTCCTCTGTCTCCTGAAATCTTGATAACATCAGGGCTCCTCCCAGACGGCTGCACATCTTGTCAAGCAGCGGACAAAATAATCAATATCCGTCTGCGCATGTGTGTGCTCATGTGCTGTGTGTCTGTGCATGTCGGCATACCAATTTGTTTCGTGTGTGTGTGTGTGTGTGACTCGTGAGTGTGTCTGCAAGTGATTTCCACAGAGACACAGACGCCAAATCTGCTTCAATCTATCCCCTCCGTCTTTAAAGAAGGAGAATCTATCTCTCTTTCTGTCTGCCTGTGATCAGCTCGCCAAACAGGGTCCTGACCTCAACCACTACAACTCAAGAGAGAGAGAGAGACATCGGGAGAAGGAGACAACAGAGTCTGGCTGAGTGTTTAGCATGGAAGATGAAAATACAGTGTCCTAGATCGTCTTCTGGTCCATTTTCTAAGAGGTGGAGACACAAACACACACAGTGACGGTGCTGATGGAAAGACAAAAACAGCACTGAAGTGAGGATGAGAGTCTACAGACAACAGATAGATGAACTTGAACTGAAGGAAAGAAAACTGTGTAAGTGCTCGGTCACACCAGAAAGTAGGGCGGCAAAATTAATTTCCATATTCTTGTGAAATACGCGATATAATCAAACATATTTAAGTGCACTTCTGTGCTGGGCTGGTTCCAATGAAGGATGAATTATTGCTACAGCGTACAATAATATTCTAGTTTATAGAGTTCGTCCAATTTTGTGGCAACAGCTTCAAAAACGCAGAATGCAAAACTCAGGAGGCAAAAAAAATAAATAAAATCCAGGCAGGCAAACAAAGTTTAAAGGGGCTGAGGCAGAATTCAAATACTCAGTGTTACACTCATGGCACATAGATACAATCTGGCAGAGATCTCATGGCTAAGGAGCGGTGTATATATATATACTGGGGAGTAATGAGGGTGAGCAGGTGAGATCAATCAGGACTTGAGTAGAGGGAGTGGCTGGGTCTGAAATGACAGGAGGAGTTAGAACATGAACCACAAGGCCGGATGAATGAATGAAAGAAACGAAGCGTCCGCTCAAATAGTCTATTTTGCTTAGGAAGGTTTCTAATTGCACGAAACGGCCGCCGTGATAAGAGCTGTTCCAATTCTCTAAATGTTAAGGAAAGGAGCTTGAGTGCTTCCTTTCTTATCTCCTTTAGCAGAGGATACACCGGACCATCCTTTACGAAAGGAAAGGAGATAATACCGTCCCACAATTCCATGCGGCAGCAACAAAAACCACACTCTTCAGTCATCATCACATCAATAACATCCGCCGTCGCATCATGACACAGCCGTAGTGTAAGTGCAGTCTTCTCCTAAGTCCTTATGACCTCTCCTTCACATCTTTCCTTGACCTTGTCACGTTTTCGATGGAGGTCGAGGAAAAGTGAACTTTAATGTATAAAGAAAGAAAGAAAGTTTGAATGCTAACCAAGCTAGCCCCCTTTGAACCTCAAGAGGCCATCATGAGTCACCCCAGGTGGTCTTCTTTCTGGATTTATCTTCTGGCACTCGATGGCTGACCCCGCGTAACCCCTGCTCAGGCGTCCACAGGTCATCGCTGACTGATGCCTGACCTCCCTCTCCCGCCTCTCCTGTCCCCACATGATCCCACCAGAGTCAGAGTCCTGGTCGGAGCTGCTGTCACTTCAATACTGTATTCCTCCGTCATCAAATCTGGAGGCTGCTGAGTCCGGTTCTGTTGCCCGCTCACCCAGCTCTGGTTCTAGCGCTCATTCCAGTGCCACCAACCTCCTGCATTCCCGCGCATTCCTGGAAACCTCCTCTGACCTTCCTCCAGAGCTCCTGTGCGAGCAATGTAAACAAACACCAACACTTCCTCGGTGCTCCGAGGTCCCGAGATAATGAAAATAGGACTGTTAGTGGCACGGCTAACTGAGCTAACGGCATACATTTAGCAGCAGTTAGCTTAGTCCTTTCCTGTTTCACCATGTTACTACAGTTTCCTCATTTCGGTGTGGAAGAACTTGACTGACCCGCACAGAGCCCTGAAGTCGACCACATCAAACACCTTTGGGATTAACATCAGTGTCTGACTTCACTAATGCTTTTGTCAGTGAATGGGAGCAAATCCCTGAAGTGGAAAGCCTTTACTAGAAGAGCGGAGGCTGTTATAGCAGCAGATTAATGCACATGGTTTTGGAATAAGAATAAAAAATCATATGTGGGTCTAAGGTGTAAAAGTCCACATACTTGACTGGGCTACTCTAGAGTTCACCAGAGTGCTGTGCAGATTTATTTCAGGGAGCAAATCTATTGATTTCATTTGAATGGACCGATTTCTGTCAGAAACGTTGGTGCGACTGAGCTCTGGAGTTTACAATCAGATAGAGAGATTAATTTCAAATGCTCAGCGTGTCTGTATCTGACACCAGAAACTCCCTCTGGTTAGAAGAGGCAGAATAATAAAGAATGATGGGACAGAGGGAGAGAACAGTGACACATTATATATATATATATATAAAAAATATGATAAACCCTGCATTTGCTTCTTTTGCCAGTCTGTAAGATGTAGTGGGATTTATTGGTAGAATATTCAATTAAATTTGATTCATATAGCCCCAGATCATAACAGAAGTTATCTCACGTCACTCATGAGACCCAACAAATCCCACAATGAGCAAGCACTTTGAGCAGAACCTGGCTCATGGAGGAATATGGCACAAATGGAGTACAGTATTCAGTATTCATAGTATTTAATTTGTGTATAGTCACTTGAAAATTATCTTAGAACGAGCCTTTTATATCTACTTTGCGTGTTTTCTTTTGTAGTTTCTCCTTCACAGGACGGATGAGGCCAGCGGTATTCAGTTGGTTGCAATCTACAACCTCACCACTAGATGCCACTAAATCCTTTAAGCTGTACCTTTGGTAATAGAACTGTTTTTCATTGATAGTTGTTGACTGACATTGATGTCATGCACTTCAGTTATCCTGTGTAACTGAGAAGATTTTTAAACAGAAAACAACCTGATAGAGATCTTTAGCATCCAACCAATCCGCTTGTATTAACTCCATAAATCATAAACCAGACACACGAGAGCATCCGGAGAACAAAACAACATAAAAGATTACATGCAAATTGTCAGAGAGCACGAGATAAGAGAGAAAATGAGATGATCAGGGGATTGTAGCCGAGCAGAGGAGAGAGAAAAACGCTCAGCTGATAATTAGAAAGGAGGCGTTCGGCGGCTAATTACGGCAGCAGAGCAGCTTCAGGATGCCCTGAAGGCGTCTTCACTCAACACAACACGGAGGTTTCAAACCTGTCACCTTCAAAACCAACTGACCTGACCTCTGATTAACACACACACGTCCCAACCGTACACGAGAGATGCTCATCATAGTCATCATAGTATGCGAATTTTAAACAATTATACAAAAGTCTTCACTTGTGTAAATCCTGCATCTGAATGACTGAAACCTTCACATCAAAAGTAAATAATGAAATGAGCTGTCTGTACGTTTAAATAAACGTGCAAACGATGTACATTGAATGAAAAAGTTTCTTCTGTCAAGGCCTGAAAAACCAGAGTTAGTCACGTTGAGGAAGGATTTTCAATGAATTCTCAGCATGGACTTCTCTGCTAAATCAGGAAGCGTCAAATTGAAAAGCGTTGCTGATTTCAGCGATTTTCATTATCCAGTGTGAATGAGTTTGATGAAACTCTGAGGACAGCGACACAGACAGCAGATAATTAAGAGGGAGGCGTTTAGTGTCTAATTACACAGCGACAGCAGAGCAGCAGAGCAACCCGAGGCAGAGCTGCAGGCCTTTCCACTGAACGCACCACCGTTTCCACCTGCTGATGACTGAGGAGACCCGCCGCACGTCAGGTTAAAACACACACGAGTGTGCACGTTGGTTATTTTACCATTATGAAGGCGAAATGAAACAAATATGACAACATGGAAGAACAGGACCGAACAGGAAAGACAGGAGGGAATGAAATAAGGAATGAGGGAGAAGAAAGGGAGAGGAAACACAAAAACTGGATGAGTTAGCAGGTAAAAGAAAGAGTGATAACAGTGAGAGTAGAAAGCAGAGAAGGAGAAAAGGTAAGAGGAAAGAGTGACAGCAAAAGAATACAAAATAAAAGAGGATGGAAGGAGCTGTGGGAGTTCAGAATCGGCTGTAATAATCAGGCTCTCTCTGATATTTCTGATCCTGAAAGCAGCTGAAGCTCAAACAAGTGAAAGAACAAAATCAGCTCAAACCTCCGCCTGGTCCCTCGGGTCAGATTCTCACTGTAAATGTCAAAGTCTTCCTCCCAGTTTTATTTCTGCTGTCTCTCCTCCACACCTCCTCAACCTGTTTCTTCACTGAGTCACGAAAAGACAACCAGAGCTTGCAGAAATGAGAAACTGCGATTTAGCGGCCACAGTTTCCGAGTGTAATCCCACTGTGGTAAATATATATACATATATATATTTAGATAATGTTGCTTTAAATTTCAATCCACCACTTTGGACCAGACTGATTTATTTACAACATTCGTGTTCCCCAGAGGATGAACCCTCCTGACTTTGGTGATCCCCTGAGGATATATATTTTATTCATTTTCAAAGTATATACTGAGTAAAAAAAACATGACGGTGTGTCTCACCTGCACCACTTTCCCCTGTGGGCTTTCAGAGAAGACCAGGACCTGGTTGTAGAGAGGATCCAGAGACTTCCTCACTGACTTGGTCTTCTTCTTGGCCACACAGATCCCGTTCTCCAGAAGGTAAACTTTGATGTAGGCCGCTGAAACGACAGCAGACAGAAACGTTAAACCTGAATTCAGTATTAACCATCATCAGAGTGCTCTGCAGAAGAGTTAGTACAGCACAGCACAGCACAGCACAGCACAGCGGAGCGTCAAATAGATGTAGAAGTAGATGAGACTCAAGTCAAGGTATTGATACAACCTGCAAGGTGAAGGTCATGTGACAAACGGAGATAGCCAATGGCAGTGGGCTACTTTTCTGTACGTCTTTCTTTGTAGTTTAGAGTCAGTTAGAGCACCTCACACAACACAAAGAAACATACCTTCATGAATATTCATGCAGACATAACCTCTGCTAAATTAAACCACATTCATGGAACTCTTTATTATAAATTCTGTATTCGGCTCTGCATTGTTGTTTAATTATCGATGGTTTTCCCTTAATGTACTGAATAATGTCAGGTCATGGAGAGGAAACAGTTCCCTGTCATTGTAAATACTAAGTGTTGGGAAGGCGGTAAATTGAACTAGTCTTGTGGACGCGTAGTTGAGTCATGAACTAATCATCTCCGTTTCCTGTCCTGACTGAGCTTATGCAGCTGCCATGTGGCGAGGGAACGTACTGCATGAAGATAAACGAATCACGATTAGAACGAATTCGATTAGTTCAAATTGAACGATACGTTCACGACCGACACACCGCTAGTAAATACAAAGACAAACATCATTTTCAAAGATCAATTCCTGCTGAAATGTTCCCATCGACATCCTTTATCCTGATCCGAGTCGCACACACTGGAGCCACAACCTGAAAAAGAGCTAAGATAGAACCAGAGCATGAACATGTGCATTGTTAGCATATTTGGCACACCTTAGTTACTTGATCTGAATACTAAAGCTCCTTGTTCGCAACTATTAAGCTGAAAAGTTCAAACTATTCATATGATATGAATAAAGATTTAAAAAGATCATGTTTGGGTCGAGTACAAACTCCAGCGTGCAGAGAGCTCTTTAATTAGCTCAGGACGTCTCTAATTAAAACACTCATATAATACATGTTATGTATGCAGGTGACAGCTATGGCTCATAAAGATAATACAGTCTTCTGCTCGCACAGCTGGCAGTAAACCTGTTAGCAGATTAGCTTAGATCATCTACACCTCGCCTTGCAGGAGCCCGGTGATCCCTCGAGAGTTTTTCAGAGTGGTTGAGCAGAGTAGACAAAAACAGAGTAAGAGGAGAGGGAAATGTGCTACAGCGTGCAAGAAAAAACACATCTGAACAACATTAGTTTAGTATGCAAAAATAAAAAGACTCAGATTAAGCAAAAAAAAAAAAAAGTATAACACACTTCACACATCCACATGCAAACAATAGCCGTCAGCACTCTGGAGGGAGCGCATCGCTCTCTACGGACACAAAGAAACTTCTGGAGCGTCGGGAAGTGTTCAGAAATGTTTCCTACAAACTGACATCTGTCTGTCATGTGTCGGCTTTCACGCTGCCGGTCCACGACTTTACAGGAGAAACGTATAGCTCGCTAATAATGCGCCCGAACATCAGTCTGCAAGTTGTAATTTTATTTGCTGGGATGAAACTTTGTTGCTAGGTAACCCAACCCAAAACAATATTAGAGAGGCTGGACCTCTGACTTTGACTGAGACACACACACACACACTCCAAAGCTCCTCGTCCTGTATGTTAGATGACAAGATTAAAGATTCGACCCCAGCGTGCTGAAATATGGAGCAAGGCTCTCCTTTGTCTTTCAACTATATTTGGATTTCCTTTCATCTCCAAATCATGTTTTTCCTTCATTCACAGTAAATTGCTCTCCACTTGCTCCTCTCTCCTCCTTCTGTCTCCTCCTCCTCTCTTTTATCTCTCTCATAGTTTTTCTTTTTTCCCCCCCAGATAAGATTTTAGTTTTCCGTATTTGCTGACGCTGTTTTGTTCTCATTCCTATCAATGGCTGGTTTTACTATTATGCAACCACGCAGCACGATTGAATACAATTAAAGGAGACAAATGAAACAACAGCACGGCCGTGTTGACATCACGTCAGCTCTGTTTCTATTCCTCCGCATCACAGATACGTCCGAGATATAAAAGATCGAGGTCAGCTGATCTGATTAATTAGCCCGTTCTTTGCTCGATCACTTTAATGTTTGGATGATTCATCGCTCTGTTTAATACACAGTTAAAGCAGCTGGGCAGTAGCCAGCTCATATTAACAGCTCTCCGAGTACATTTTGGTTTTGATATACCTCGGGTGCATTTATGCATGAAGCTGAAAATCCTCTGGAGTGTGCTGTAAAAGATTTCAAGTGTAGAAAACGTGTCACTGAATTTCTCCTTCACCTGTGACGGGCTGTGGACGAGTTTGAGGCAGCAGACATATTTTGAAATCTGCATCCGTGTTTGCCAAAAGACAGAAGATGCTTTACAATCCCTGCCAATCTTCCTGTCTCCTAAGTGGGCGTAGTCTCCTTGTGTGAAGGTAGTGTGGATGGATGAAAAGCAGGCTGTGTTGTACCACAACACTACGTTTCAGTTCAGTTGTTATAGATCAACTTTGGTGAAACCAGACCGACGAATCAGCACCAAGAGAGAGAGAAGAGATGTCTCCTGATTTGTCTTTCCGAAAAACGTGATTTTAGTGTCAATAGACTGAAGACCTGAGCAGCAGAGGCTGAACCATATAAACCATCGTCTCCGTGATGTCTGTCCGTCTTTATGGGTAGGTTACCCATGTGACGCGGTATATTCTGTGTACGCTGTGCTTCACGTGTATTACTGGCCACCGATGTTTCCATCTGATGACGTTATAGCTCCCCTGACTGCGCTGTCCATCAAAAATATCCCTTTTTTCTTCACTGTACAGCTGCCACAGAGCAGCATTTGAAGTCAGAACAACATGCTGCATGTTTCACTCCAGCAAATGTAGACCTTACTTATTTAGCGGATCTCCTCCCTCCGCTCTGCGCGTTAACTCCCTGAACACTTGAAACACCATTTCCTCGTCTTGACTCATGCATCTTTCATATCTTGGAGGACCATGATTGTGTTTGTGAAAGATATATCCCATTAGAGTTAAAATGTCCACTACAGGCTGTTGTGTTTGTGTGCAGCCGATGCTATCCGCTGATTTGTGGTGCATTCAAGTGCTGTGGAGTCTCCGCTTTCTAATACACGACAGCAGCCTTTTTAATGGAAAAGATACCAGAATCAGATTTTGTTTATAGCTCTGAACATCCTGCAGAAAACACACAGCTCATCGGTCAATAAATCAGAGTGCTACAGACTGACCTGGAGGTCCCTTTGAACCTGGTTTCATGGTGAGTCCTCTGGCCTGGACGACCTCCACCTCCAGGCCCCCGTTCCTCTCCATTAGGCCGATCTCTACGTCACCTGGGATCCATGAAAAAACACGCAATGAGGATGGAGGAGAAAGAAAGATATTACAGATTTCTAACAAACTATCTGCATGTGACATTAGGTGGCAAACATGTTAGTAAGAGAAGGAGCTACAACTTAACAGTGATGTAGTAAAGGAAATCCTTTAGCATCCATGAGTGGCAGTATATAAAGTGTTGCCTATTGTTTTTAGTAGACGTGAGACTTTTAAGATGGACAGCAGGGTAAAGGGCAAACACAATAACTGCTGACAAAGAGACATGTCAGAGCTCTTCGTTGTCATGCATCTTTAAAGAAGTTCTCTGTTCGTGTATCTGGTATAGCAATATGGAAACATGCATATCAGGGGCTTGACATTGAACCCAGTTCGCTCTTTTGCCTGTTTTAGCTCATTGTTTTGGTTTTACGGCATCTTTACTGTATGATTTAGTCTCTCCACTCTCTAAACTTACAGTATTAGCACCAGCCCTAAATGACAGAGATGAAGAAAGTGTGTATCATCTATGGACCAAATATTTTCTAAAAAGTGTGAATATTACACACACACAACCCTAAATATATGCTAATATATGCTGAATGTGTTCAAAAATTCAAAATACAATTCCAATACAACTTAAGCTTCTCAAATGTGAATATTTTCTGTTTCTTTGGGTTGTGGGCAAAACATCTGAGTCACCTCGGGCATTGGAAACCATTTCTATGGACCAAATGACTAATCGATTAACCGAGAAAATGTTCAGCAGATTAATTGATGTTGAAAATAGTCATTGGTTGCAGCCCGAGGAAGCAGGTAAGTGTCTGATATCATATCGACTCTGTGAGCACGTACGTCGTACGTCTTTCTTTCTGTCCCCATCAGATCTACGTCTGTCTTTATTGCCGTCTGTCATCTGAAACTTTTTCTTCATTTCACTCACTGGACGTCATCCTGGATAACAGTTTCCAGCTAAATGTCCCCAAAATGACAAACTCATTGGTTTGAAAGTGACAGAGAGCAGATGACGGCCAAGTTATTCTGAGTCCTCTGATATTATATAATGTTGGACTGGGCAGCGGGTTTTGGAGTGAGAGTCGGTCCAGTCAGTGTCACTGTTGTCGGGCCAAGGACACTGTCTGGCTGCCAGCGAGGAAACTGACCCACTTACAGTAGATCACTGCTGTGGAGGACAGGCTGCATACAATATATCCAGCACATACAGCCTGGAAATGAATAAGTGGAGGGGACGATGGGGAAGAACTCTGCAGTAGGACACAGCTCTGATTTATGGAGCACGTTTTTTTTTTTTTTTACCAGCGTGAAACGATTTCAGCCGTCATTTGGTTCAGTTTTATGAGGAAATAATAAATAAATAATAACCCATTTTTCATGCAGAGAGTGTCTCGTTGTTTGTTTCAGGTGCGTTTGAGAAAATATATACAGTCTGTGATAGTTGTGACCCTCAAATCTGAATAATTTTCCTCCTTAAAGAGGGACAGATTACAGTTTTAGTCTTGCGTTAGCCGTCTTTGTTAACATAACTGACTCGGCTTCTGTGGCTTGCAAAATGGCCGTCTTGTCTCACCCATGGATGTGGTCGCCAGCGTCTGTCGCCCGACAAACTGGGCAGGTCCCATCCCATCGAGGAAGTCGCTGAACTGCGCATCCGATGCCAGACACATGCCACTGTAGTTGAGGCTGCAGAGAGTAGTGAAAGAGGCAGACAGAGATAAATGGTTAAACACAAGCAGGCACTTCTCATTATCCTTCAGTTAGAGAGAGAAAGTGAGTCAGAGGCTTGACGAGGGGATAAAGACAGAATGAAAGGAAGGAGGAGGTCCAGAAAAGAAGCGATCGCTCCTGTTTCGACTTCGTTAAACTAAAAAACTCAGGCTGGTGGTTTTTAGTTTGACCCACTGTGTCCTTATCTTGTGTGTTTGTGCAAAGGAATCAGCTCAGAGTGCTTCGGTGGCAGCGGGCCAGGTAGCCTATACTACAACTGTGTGTGTGTGTGTGTGTGTGTGTGTGTGTTTCATGGAAGGACAAATCCACCCGAACATGTTCAGATGCTCAATCCGTCTGAACCAGGACGAGACTTAAGATCCAAGAGGCGCGAGTCGACATGCGTTTGAACCCGAATGTCCGATTACTGTTCACACTGTGTTTCAACGTGTGTGTTGTCGTGTGTGACCTGCTTTGTGCTAAAAGGTTTCTGCAACCGCACGGGGGGTATGACCTTCATCGTTCCACGTGTTACGGCGAAGGAAGCCACATAAAAGCAGGCGTTCTTGGTATAATAAAGTTATTTATTAAGTGATATTGGGATTAATCGAGCGATGGAAGTGATACAGATAAAAAGAAGCTGTCAACTCTTTTTTTTGTTTGTTTGTTTTGTCTTTCGTCTGCAGTCCTGGGCTCGAGCTGGTCGACCACCCACAAAGAGACGGGCTCAGTTGCAGCTGGGGACGTTACGAGGGTCAATAATCCTACATCTTAAATTATTTTCCACTGCTCGGGGTGTGTGTGCGTGGCGGGTTGTGACACCTGCTCTCTCTCTCTCTCTCCGGGAGGATAAACTGCACGGTCGTGCAACTGTTGTACGTGTCTTTAAAATTGTTGTAACTGATTGTAAATTTAGCAGCCTAGCTCGGCAGACAGTTGCAATAGTTAGGTTCCATAAATAAAGAGCTAACCAACAAGTTGTCACAACATCACCAAAAATCCAGGAGGACCACCCAGGCACTTAGCTAGTCACATCCAGCCTGGATCAGGGCTATCGAAAGCCCGCAATTATCCTCTGCTGAGTTTGTTTATTTCTTCTTCAGCTCCTTAAACTTAATTTTTCTCCACTTTCATATCTCACTCTGACGTCTGCGCGATCTTATCTTTATCCGTCCCCGCTCTGATGAGTGCGCTTCAGCTGCACGTTTAAGGAACAGGCGTATTGTTTTTAACAGTCCTTCCACGAGGACCTAAATTACCCGACAGCTTTGTCTTTGGTTGTTAAACGAAGGAAAGAACAGTGTTGAAATATTTACTAGACAAAGGCACACACGGCCTGACGTTTAATATCAACTCCAGGAGGGAGAAGCCGAACACAAAGTGCTTCCAAAATAATTTACAGGCCCGTCTCTCTCTCTCAATATAATTAACACAGAAAATCACTTAGTTTTGATTAGCCATTCATGCCGACGTTAGCAAACATTAAATTATCACAGGTCATTTGAAATATTAATTTATAGTCCGAATTTCTCTTGTTTGTGCTGTAGTCTGTATTTAAGTTCACGTGTGTGTGTGTGTGTTTCCATCCCTAATGTATGTGCTGCTGTAAGTAAATTACATGGAATTAATAAATCAGCAAATTAGATTGAGAGTTATTCTAACAAGGTTAATGTGTGTGTGTGTGTGTGTGTAGCCCAGTCAGTGTTACTGGGTGATACAATCCTGAGCTTTAGATTATAATATTGGTGTGTGTGTGTGTGTGTGTGTGTGTGTGTGTGTGTGTGTGAGCACATCTGGGGATTACGCTGCTGTTTCACAGAAAGAGGACGCTCAATGTGACGACACGCTGGAGTAATAATAATAATAATATATTCTACTCTGCTCATCGACGTTTATGTTTCGCGCGTTAACGTGAAGTCTGGTCTGAATGAGTTCACGTGAATGATGGTGAGAAATGAATGCATCATTCAGCATGATGCTGGAAACATAAACTGGACTGATGAAGCATGTGTCAGCTCTGTGTGGGTTGTTGTAAGTGTGAGTACAGTCCAGCTCGTTTACTGGTTCATGTCTGCAACCGAAAACTGTCGATTTCTGCAAGTTTTTCCAACAATTTAAACCAAATCACGATGTATTATATCGAACGATGTGTAACACCCTTCACACAAACAATAGAAACCATTCCCATTTAGCCCCATCAGCACACACACACACACACACACACACATTTGCTGCGGTCCTGAATTGGCCGAAGCATAAATCAATAAGCTCATAAGTGTGATTGGACGGTGTTAGCTAACAAAGTGCTTATTCATGGCCATGCGTACACGCGCAGGCACGGAGCTTTTCAATCAGCGGACTGAGCCAAACAGCTGACGGAAACACAGTCAGGCAGCAGGACGAGCGCCGCTTTGCTGCCGATTTAAATAATGTGTCGGAGCGGCTCGCTTTAATGACTCCGCTGTAGTTTGTAGTCTGTCACACAGAATCGACACAAATATTTATCCATATCTACAGCAGCTTATCTCGTGCAGGGTCACAGGGAACAAACTTTTATTTCAGATTTATTTCCTGTGTGGTCGGATTTAGGCAGTAAAAACTGTTACGAAGATGAAGATCATTCCCCAACCTGAACCAAGAGCTGCGAGCGCCACAAAAAAAGTCTAATTACGGCGTAGTTGCTACGAGCAAATATTATACGCAAACTAATTAAATACGTTATCTGGCAACATTTGGCTGATGCAGTCAGGATCAACGATTTGTGACTTCGTTAATTAACAAGATTTCCTTGTTACATCACGTTTCCTTCAAAGCATGTCTGCAGTTTGAACTACAAACATCATTTCTAAGGGACAGGGTTGCGGTTGAGGCTTTTTCGTGAAACTGGATCATATTTTATGGAGAAAATGTTTTCTGGTTTTCCCTCTGATGGCTGCTCCGCCTCAACTCTCTGTGATTTACAGAGTTTATGATAGACAGTGAAGTAAACTGCTGACAGCTGTAGCTGCTGCTAGCTAATGTTAGCTCAGTTTGTTAGCCGGGTTTGACCTCAGTTTTTGAGCTGAACAAGGGGGGCAATGTGACAGGGCTCAGCGGCCTCTGTGGACATAATGGCAGAGGCAGAAATAACGAAGAGGGACGAAAGTTGGAGTATAAATAGACAATTGTAGTAAAATAAACATGTAAATGTGTATTTTGGATGCTTTCTTTCCTCTAGTCTGAAAGAGGACGTGTTATTGAAGCAACAAAAAGTCAAAAATCTAATAAACAATAATGCCTTTTTTCTTTACTCTACAGCTGCATACGTGGTCCCGACTACCTCTGACGCCTACAGTCTGCTGCCTAACAACATTAAACCATATATAGAGTTTATATTACACAATAAACCAGCTGGTGTCTGCTATATTTCAGCTGATGTATCCTTTTTTTTGTTTTTTTTGGCCTACAAGCTTTTCCTGCATCAGCTCATAAACACAAAATCCACACGTTCCAGATATAAATGGAATATTAATATGCCTGCAAACACGCTCAGTGATGCAATCATCCTCTACCTCGCTCGTCTGTTTGTCTTTAAATCCTCCCAGCCCGATCCCCCCATCAGTCTGTCCGTCTGCCTCGTCTCGTTATGTAACTGTAGGAATTCAAGCTGGTAGCCAGGTTGGCACTGATCAGCATGTGATCATGTGTTTGTGTGTTCAGTAGTACTACACTAGTGTCGCTGATGTCATTGCCACTTTTCCACTGGGCTTCACTGGACACGCTCTGTGTGTGTCCTGTCACTGTTTCCTGTTAGATGGATGATGGAAACACACGAGCAGGAGAAGAGGAAGATAACATGGAAACCAGAAAGCTGCAGGCGACTTCCCGATTGATAAAAATCCTCCAGATTTAATTTTTAATTTTTATTTAATCTGGATGCATGATCACAACATCCACGGCTGGATTCTGGCAAAAATAACAACTCATTTAAACATGTCAGCAGTGTTCAACATTTCAATGAATGTGATCCAGATGAACTGGATTGTGTTTCACTCACTTGCCCTCGGAGCCGTAGCTGTTCATGCTGTCCTCTATAGACTCGTGGCTGGCCTGGCGGACGGTCCGGCTGGGCATCTCGACAGCCAGACCCGTCTCTGTGCTCCTCTGGATGCCTCCCTTCAGCTTCCTGCCCTCTGTATCAACTGCAGGGAAACAGACGGACACAAATACATTCAGCTGCTGGTACACACCGATCTTTATACACAGAAAATACAAATATTGTAGCTTCATTCTGCGGATCTGTTGTGTTACGATGGAGGCCTCCTCCCTGCCTTATGTATCCTTTCTGCGTCGGGTGTGTGTGTTACTGGTCCTGGCCTCCCGTCTTCCTCGCCTGATTGTCTCCTCACCACCTGCTGCTCATCATGAAATCAACCCCTGCTGTATGAAAGGCCGTGTCGACCTTCCAGATACGGCCGGATCGTTCAGTCTCGTCTGTGGTGACTATTTAACAGCCAACCTTGAATACTTGTTTTTAACGCCGCTTCATCTCCAGCTCGAGTCCTATCCTACGAGCCCTCCAGGCATCCTGCTCCTGAGTTGCACCGCGTTCTCAATTAACTGTTTAAACTGATTCTGCTCTCCGGTTGGTATTTGGATTTTGGGTAACTTTCACTATAACGTAATAAACCCAGAAGGTTCTTTCTGTGTGGAGTTTGCATGTTCTCCATCCGTACGTACTCAGTCTTCCTTCCACAGACCAATGACCAATGTGACTCCAAATTGCCTGTAGGTGTGAATGTTAGTGTGAATGGTTGTTTGTCAGCCCCATGATGAACTGACGACATCCATCCATCCATGGAAAATAGATGGATGTATGACGGATGTGGTCTGATTCATAAAGATTTTGTGCCTTACCTTTCTTCCAAAACAAATAAATAAAACCCAGATTTCTTTTCTGAATAATTGAAAAGAACATCGTCATCTTCTGTGTCTAAACTGTTCAGCTGTAGCAGTTTATGTGTTTGTCCTGCCGCGACCTCATCAGTGTCAGAAAAAAGGACGAGCGCGAGCGTGATGAGAAATCATTTTAACAAGGCCAAGGACAAAAGCACTCGATTCCTCCTCAGAGCACAGACATACATCTTGTTGCAAAATAGACCACAAAATCGATGCACGCCGCACTTTATGGGACCTATCTGTGGCTGCAAGGTGTCCTGTGTGTGTGTGTGTGTGTGTGTGTGTGTGAGAGGTTGAGTTTATAATGAAGTGCTCTTGCAGGAGGTCTTTGACCTTGTTTTTAGGACAGGACAGGAAAGTTGTTTTCCTTTAATAGTAAGGACACACACACACACACAGGGACACACACACATACACACACGTCTGACACTGGATTCAGATCATGTGACAGTGTCACAGTTTTTAGTGTGTGTTTCCTGAAGTGCTAAAATTCATCAAATAATTGGATTAAATTTAAAAATCAATCAAATAAAATTCATGTTTTTTTGTCTTTTATGCCTCCTCCACATCCATCCAGAGACGTTTGTGTTCCTGTGTTGAAGCCAGTCACCGTAATGGAAATAAACATGCTTTAGGAAGCCTGGCACACACACACACACACACACACACAGTCACGGTGCCATGAAGTTAGTTCTGCAGTTATTAAAGAGCGACCTAGAACGGTGGTGCTATTTCTATCGTTCATGTGGGACGGGACGGTGGCAGATTTGGGTTAGTGCTTCTGCTTCCTGACTGGTTCCACGTGATCACACAGTGTCCATGAACAGGCAGACATTAAAACAAACATAATTTAAATAATTCTCTGTTAAAGAACTGCAAACTATGATCTCTTCAGTCTGATGCTCTCCAGTTTGAGATGTTTGACGGCGTGTCCACTCCCTCAAAATGTCTCTCCTACCTCTAACTGTAGTTCCCAATATTTCCTATAAAGGCTCCAGAGAACAGTTATATCATATGCATAACTAGGTGTAGCAGACAGGAAATAGAGCAACAGGGAAGGACATGTAACAACAGAGATGTTGCATTTCCACGTATGGATCGCAGACCACCAGGACACGGGGATAAATCGCCACATCCCCTTTTTGCCCTTAAGCCTGATGTGTCCAGTTCAGTCTCGTCTACAGCTCCTGTGGGTTTATAGAAATTGGTGTCTGAGCCTCTTCTCTGGTGGATTTGTTCCCAAACATCGCTCCATAAAGAAGTCTTTTCGATTCTGAGGGGCCGACACTAAAACTGTAAAATGATGTTTTCTATCTCTGAAACATTTTCTACATTTAAACTCAACTGGAGCTGCAGGAAATACTTTTTTTTTTAAAGCCTTTGCACACATGATCAGCGGTAGTTGGATTATTCTATGGGCCGCTGTGCTCAAAATTCAACTTCTTTCAACTTTGACCTGCCATTTCAAAGTGCAGCCAGTAAGATAACAGCTGTATGTGACGTAGTGTAGTATAGGTTTGCTCGAGTCATCGAAACATTTCATTTCGACGTGACTCTGGTGGAACAACAGAGGCCTAAATTGAGTCAAGCCAGACTGGGTCAAAGTTAGCTCGTGCTAAAAAAAAGGAAAAAGTCAAATATGGGCCAGAGCCGAGGCTGATATCAGGTCATCAAACACATTTATCACAACTCACGAGCTACCTGGGATTCCATAAACTTAATATAACACACATATACATGTTCATGAGCATGTGCCATTTCAAACATTTACCTGACGCTGTCACTCTAATTTACAATGAGCTCCACAGAGGCAGAAGTCTAAAACTCCTGAGATTACAAGAGACATAAAATTGGGTCAGAATGCACCTTTAATGCTCGTGAGACCCGGTGAACAACCTGACCGTGTTCTGTAGCTGTAAAACACACTTCCTAATCCTAATCTTGCCCTGTGTCTGGATTTACAAGCATCCAAATCTGCAAAAATGTTTTACTCTCCGTCAAAGCAGCCCAATGTGCACTATTGTGGTAAGGTCACGATCATCTTTGCTAACATTTAAAGGTCTGCATGAAGTCACAGACATTAAATGTTTCAGTCAACGATCAGAAAACCTCCAAACGGTATCAATATATATATTTTTTGTTTGCTGCTTGGCCTCAGATGAACCTGATTCACTTCAGACCGAGCAGCACCAAAAGGCTCACTATGGAAGAAACCACTGGAAGATAAATGAGTGCATCTAACAGAATGACATGCTTCACAGTCTGGAGACAGTAAAAGTCTTCACGATTACTACACCAAGGCTGAGACGTGTCAGGTCTCTTTGACTGCTTAAAAAAACAGAACCATCCATGAGGTGCAGGTGAAGAAAAAGTTGTATGTTCATGCAGGTATGCACCGTGCATTGTGCGTGAGTGTATGATTGTGTGTTAGAAACTTTGTGTCTTGTCTCTCTCTGCCTGAAATAAGACACCATTGTTTCTCACATTTATCACACAGCATTACCACCTCAGGAAATATTCAAGTACCACCATTATGACAGCCATTAAAGACAATCGCGTAGGCCAACCCCACGGACAGTTTGAGCGAGAGGTTTATTCCTAATGAGGAAAAAAGAATAAGAATATTTATTGTTGGATGTTGATGAAAAGGGGTTACTCCTGATCAGAACTTCCCATTTGGAGCCACAGTTGCAGTGTGTGTCTGTTTGTTTGCTTGTTTTTATAGGCGATAGATACAGCTGGGAAGAAAGAGAGAGGACATTCAGGGGACAGACAGAGAGAGAGAGAGAGAGCAGAGGATTTTATCTTTGTATCGATACACAATTACATGCCAGTGATCTTAAAATTATGATTATTTATTATCGTTATTATTTTCTTGGGTATTTGACAGCTGATGACAGACTGGAAAGCAGGCAGAGAGAGATAAGGGATGTCAAACCTGGGTCACTGCATCAAGGAGCCAAAAAATTAAAAAATGATTATATATTGTATTATATTGTCAGAATAATGTGTTTTTAAATGAACATGCATGAGAACTTCTGTAGCACACTGAGTGTAATGTGCACACTGTGTAGTGCTAACAAACATTGTGTCATGTGAACAGAATGAGTGCAGCGTGTGCACTACTTTCTGATTGCACAATGCAATGCTCCACATTATATATAGACGCTGCGGCTGTCAGCGATGACACAAAATGATTGACAGCTGTCCGAAATCTTAATTTGCTGCTCGCCGCTGAGCGTTAATCACACGAGGGACTGAAGGAGGAAGTGATTTGGGATGCAGCTTGTGTCATCAGCGGTGCGACACAGACACGGTTGCCATGGACGTGGATGTTGTTACTACGGAGACCACGTTGGAATCCGAACCTGCAGTGACAATCCTCTGAGAGCCGTTTAGTTAGGTGTGTGTGTGTGTGTGTTTGTGTGTGTGTGTAACCTGCTGTCACCTCTGAGGTGGAGTAGAGTTACATAACTAATACAGCAGGTGGATAATGGCTGGAGACACATCAACCACTCTGCTTCTCTGCCACCCTTTCATGGCGCTGATGGGATATTATCTCAGTTGAGTTCAATCCAATTGAACATGCTTTATCTGCAGCAGAGTGAAAGGTAATCTTCCCAGGCAATCAAGATAAAAGATTAAAATTTAGAAGATTGACAGCTTTTCTTTATTTACAACACCTCTGCACACAGAACACTAAACCTGCGATGCTTTCTCTCTTTCTCCGTCCGTCTCCACCTTTCTATTTCTGTGCTTCGAGCTGGAGTCAGCATTATTATTCCCTCTGCCAGTCGGTCCCAAAAATGTCAGAAAACTTAAGTGCACATGTACTATTTTGGGACATGGCGAAGAAGACTCTACGAGCTGACCGTTGCAGCAGTTTGTGTTTGGTTTGGAGGTAAAGCAGATGTTAGCGCTCAGCCGGTGGTCTGCACAAACTAGAAGAAACATCTCTGCACTATTTTCTTATTCAAGATGGCTGAACTGTTCGATCTCTAATCATCAAACTAGTTACACACATATTCTTGTTGCAGCTTTTTCTGACTTTCTCCCACAGCAGACTACTCTTGTTTCTCTCCAACTAGGGTTTAATTGTTATTTAAAGCTCCAGTGTGTCAGATTCAGGGAGATCTGCTAATAAAGATGGAATATAATATCCATAGCTAAGTTTTCATTAGTGTATAATCACCTGAAAATAATAATAATTATGTTTTTGTTACTTTAGAGTGAGCCTTTTAAATCTATAGACACCACAGGTCGTCCATGAGTACCGCCATGTTTCCGTAACCCACAGCAGACAAACCAAACACTGACCCTATGAAGGGCTTTTCACGTGTTTCGTATGATCTGCGGCCGCAGTAGTTTGTCCTTGATGCTTTGAACAGGACAGGAAGTAGAGAGGGTTGCAACCTGCCAGTGTTGTAGTCAAGATCAACTGAACCGAGACCAAGACCAGAGTGTATCGAGACTGGGATAAGAACAAGACTTTGAGGGGTTGAAACCAAGTCAAGACCAAGACCGAGGTACTGCCAGACAGAGTCAAGACCAAGACCACACAGTATAGCTAATAGAAATGTGGTTGCTACATTTGGTCAGCTCATTAAGCGCGCCTTAAAGTATTTACCAGCCGCTGTGTGTTCTTTTGGACGCTGCTTTGTGGTTTAGGAAACCAGATTTTATTTCAGAAGATTTGGGCGATATCTCCCCCCAAACAGTTAATAAATAATAAATCAGAAAAAGCACAGGCTGTTAAATGACATCCTGCAGTTGTGGACTTTGTCTGAGACAGAGGCCAAATATAAATGCAATCAATTCTGAGACAAGACCGAGGCCTTTAAAAAGTCCCATCTAAAGTACTACAACATCTTTTATAGGTGGAGTCTACCATAAGTTTCGACTCACGCGGTTGTCAAAACTCAATGAGAGCTTGTTATTACGCTCCAACTGTAATCATTTCAGTATAAAGATCGACATTAGAGAACAAAATATACATTATTAATGTTTTCTAAAGCTAGTCGTGGTTTATTGAATCAGAATATCAAGTTAAGTAGAGCGATATTTTGAATTATAACCAAAGAAACACAATCTGACTCAATTCCAACTATACATGCAAATGCCAATCATAGCGGCTTTAAAATTATGCTGATGACATGATGTCAATCCCTTTTAAAAACCAGCACAGTCTATGTGTTGCATTCATGGTGAGCAGTCAACACCAGCTACAGGTAATGACCCTGAGACATGAATGTGTACGATGCGGAGGGAGACAGATGTTCAGACAGCCAGCATCTGCTTGGAAAGCCAAGACGCACCACTCTTTTCCCTCCGTGACCAGCTGTTGTTGTTTATTTGTCTCCAGATGTTTGGATCTTAAGTCTGGTCCAGTCATTATAAAATCTGGTAGCTCAGAGGAATTGCAAAGTGGGCTTCTGTCCACTTCTGTCAAAGCCAATTTCTCCCACAACTCCGTGACTGTTAGTCCTCTAAAGGTCAAACATCTGCAAGGAATGACGTCATTATAACATCGTACTACTACTACTACTATTAAAATGTGAACACCATTTTTAAATATGAGCACGAGCTCCCAGTCTCTTCTCCGTGCAGTGGTTGAAGCAAAATCCCACTCCCCTCTAAAATAGGCTACTGTGTTTGTGGCGAATGTGGTTCACAGCGTGTGATGTGGAGCACCCACTGTGATGAAGCACAAAAAAAGTGTCTGATGTGAGTCACAAAAGTTGTGATGTAGCAATCAGAGAGCCTGGACTCATTAGTTTGTCTCCCAGCAGAGAGACATTAATGAAAGCAGAACAGACACAAAAATAGCTGCTCTCCATTCAGCCAACTTATCCGGCCAACACACTGACTGACAGAGAGACTGATAGGAAAGGTAGGTCATACCTTGTGGCCTGAATGACTCAAAAACACAGAAACACACACAGTATGCGTGCGTCGTACAGAGTGACACTTTTTAAATGGGTTATTGTGACACAGTGAGGATTCTTGGGTTGAATCCAAATGTCCAGACTTCACCGCTCTTGCAGACTTTGCGGGCGCGTTCCCAGGAAGTCTGCGAACGCTGAGCTGGGCCGTCCAAACCCACAACTCATCCAGTCCTCAAGGGGGCCTCGAGCAGACTTTCTGCAGACTGCCAAAGAGTCCGCATGGGGTGCAGACCTCACCAGATTTCACTGATTTAATGATGACCAATGATTCATTACAGACGTGACATTTCTTTTCCAATTGCTGACTACAAGGCCAAAGAGAACTTATCATGTAGGTGTAAAAACAATGTTTTTTTTAAGTCATGAAGGCCAGAAATACGAAATATGACAGACCTGAGGCCTGTCGATCAGCGGCTTATAGCCTTGCAGTCTCACGCCCTTGTAGACTTGACGTAATGACAGTTTTACAACCGTCTGCAAGGGCAAGTCCAGAAGGTGGATACTTTGACTCTCTTTAGCAAACTATCAAATTATTATGCTGGCGCTAATGGGGATCCTGATAAATAAAGAAGAAACATGCTCATGTTAACATGTTTTTAGCAAGAGGCAACCTCCGTGGCTGTGAAAATGAAGCCAATGCAGAAGTGTCAAAAACTGCAGTTCGTCAAACGTCCACTTGAGGCTGGCTGCAGAAGTGGGTCCGTCTCCATAAGTCCCCATGTTCAAATGTCCAACTTCACAGCAGAAATAAACATGTTTACAGCCTGGTACAAAAAACAGTTTTGGTCTCTGTAGCTAATTTCCCCGTTCATGACAACTGTACTGAGGGTGAATTTATATACAACTCACCTGTTCAGATTATATTAAGGCTTAAAGTTATGCAGGATTAAGAGCGTGGACGCTTTGATTGACAGGTAGGTGCTGTTACAGGTGGCTTATTTGAGCACCCTGGTGTCATTTTGCCCGCCTTTGTTCCACCAACGATCTACGTCTACGTCACTCATTCCACGACGATTTTACAGTTTGTGACATCTTAAATATCCACACATTCATTTTGGTGGCATATTACAATCCCAGTGCTGCTGATGATTATTGTGCATTTGGGCTGTTAGCACTCTACAATGAAGATTAAATACACGGCTAGCATAAATAATTTAGTGTGTCCGGAAGGCTCCTCTTGTTTCTCGTCTTTGACAATCCTCATTGTACGTTGAACATTCTTCACTTCCACCATTCTTGATCTTTGGTAGACATTGATTTTTTTCTCTCTCTCGTCTGTTTCTTGTTAGTTTGACAGTAAAGTGTCTTCTTCTTCTTCTTCTTCTTCTTCTTCTTCTTCTTCTTCTTCTAATGGTCAGATTTTAGTAATGAAATGAGCCGTATTAAACCAGTATGGGAAAGAAAATCCAATAAACCTTTAACTCCCCTGACCATAAACAGATCCTGATTCATTTGGTGTCTGGACTACTTAAGCAATCAATGACATTTGCATCAATCAACTCATGACTCACACCTTAGTCACATTAACTATAGAGATAGTCTAACATCCTCGCTGAGACAGACCTGCTGAGAGGAGGAAAAGGGGGAAAAAGGTAGGTATGAAGCTGAATCTAAAGATTTGCAGACTGAGACGTTGGATGACAAAAACGTCAGCTGCTGTTCTGTACCTCCTTGTTTCTCTGAGAGTGAACATTTCTATATTTATTCCACCTCTCTACATAAACAAACATTTGGTGCAGGATTATATCCAAACCTCCTAACGGCACTGCAAATACATCCACTTCTAGCACAGTTGGGGGTTACATAGTGGGAATCAAACGAATCCAAACCCTGTCGGTGTCACACTCTATACGACAAACTGTAGCACCCTACAGGTTCCCTTACTCTTTCTTCGAGACGTCTCTTGAAACCCTTTAGAAAGTTTCAAAACTCTCGACTTCACACACATCTGAGGCTCTATTTGCCACCCATGTCATGCAGAGAGCTCGTGACATATCGCTGCCTCCACCCACCCACCCACCCAACCACCTCTAACTCCACACTAAGTTTATCACAAACGCTAATGAAGGCAGTCAGGGTACATCTCCTCTTCTGGGTGACATGGGATAAAAACAAATAGATAAAACATCATGATGCGTTTTAGCTTGGCCTAATTTCACACACCCAAGAAGCAGACATCTAAAAATGTTTCTCGGTATGAGATACGGAATAGTTCGTCAATCAACCGTCTTCCTAAATTTCACTGTACACATTTTAGCCACCATTCCCTGCTTCTAGTTCCACAGACAAGTCATTTCTCTAACCAGCAAGTCATCACCCCATTCCTTGTATCATCATTGGCTTAAACTTTTGATCTATCCTCGAAATGAAGCAACACTTTGCTGGGAAAGGGCCTGGCAGTCCTCCACATCCAAACCTCCACGGACTGAATAAATGTTAAATAAAATAAAATAGATGTACGGTAATATCCAGTGAGTGAAATTGCTCTGTCACCATCAGACCATTTATGACAGAAGTCAGAGAAAATATGGCACAAGGTGCTAGTCAGAGCGAGATAGAGGAGAACGAGGATCCTGGGAGGCGCTGAAAGAGTTGAATTTATTTGAAAAAATGACTTTCCTGTAGAGGAAGTTCAGCCGATGACGAGTGATGACTAAGGCTTGGAGATGAATAAGACGCTGCTTTTTGAAAAAACCTCTTGGCACGGCAAACGACGGGCAAAGCAGAACGTTGCGAGCCGGAAGACAGAGTCAGAGCTAATTACTTTATTGGTAGATAAGCATTTTTTAACCTTTCTCCAAAATGAAGGGATTTGCTGAGTGCACCATGTTATTTTTGAACACCTGGAAGCTACTGTACCAATTACAGTTGCAGCAGACTCATAAAGTTGGCACAGGGAAGCTAAGGTTTAAATGCCTTGCTCAAGGACAAATTAAGTTAGATTGATGCCGAAGATGGAAAACTGGCAGTCTGTCAGGAGCGTGAAGCGAGTGTTTTGATTCAATCACGTCTCACAATCTTTCCTCTGCTTGACATCAAACAGTCACCGTTCATCCAGAACATTTATGCCCAACGCAGAAAAGTAATCCAGGTTTAAGCACCAAGACTAAGTGTCCAGTGTCTGAATGATGGTTCAGACAAGTAGTTACTGTATCTTCCATTGTGGCATTAGTTT
This sequence comes from Miichthys miiuy, assembly GCA_036365135.1. Classification (NCBI taxonomy): domain Eukaryota; kingdom Metazoa; phylum Chordata; class Actinopteri; family Sciaenidae; genus Miichthys; species Miichthys miiuy. Next base: position 29,029,338 of record CM071604.1, read on the forward strand.
TTACAGCGGTGGGACCAATGACCTCCGTCCGCACCAGAGCTCAGGTGACCTTAATGACTCGGGCAATAGCTGTCACAGCAACAAAGAGCACTGACGAACCAAGTGGAAACAATGACCTGGTTAATGATCCCACCAAGACTAAATACCTGGGTTTCCCCACCAGTCAGTCAGAGTTGATGAGAGGTGAAACATCTTTACGGATCGGCGACCAAGTCAACCAGGTCGCAAAGTGGAGCACTCTAAGAAACCAGGCCAGACGCAATCTGAGAACCAAATCGGCTGTCGCCTGATGACGATTTAGCCTCTGGCGGCAACAGCCAATGTCTCTGGTGTAACTAGTCATTATCCGGATATCCATGCAAAGACTTCCTCTGCAGTCCAATTAGCAACTTGATGCACAAGAAGCATAAGAAACACACATTTCAGCTAATCTCTACAAACATATTTACAGCTAGTTAATAAAAGAGTTTATAAAAAGCTAAATCATTGTCAGATGATAGCCAATGGGTTGGCATTAGGGCCAATTCTTTTGCTCTCCACACGGGATGTCGCAACCAAAGCTTGCACAAATGTGACTCATCAATACTGTCCAGTCCCAAAGTCTTGGTTCCTTCCCTACAAATCCTACATTCATATGCAGATATCTGTTCATTGAGATTGGACCAGATGCTTATGAGCTAACAGATCGTTGGTTATCATGAAAGAAAGTTCCATAATTTTAAAATTAGCACATTTTAAAAGGTTTCTGTGTATTTGTTTGGGTTGAGATCACTTGATCACCTTTTCTTCCTCTCTGCCACTGAAAATTTCGCTCCGGCAAATTGGAGTGGATGTTTTCCATCGTCTCCACTCAGGGCAAATGGAGTTTCACGGTGACCTGTGGGGAGAGTTATTGATCGCGCCTGCAGCTGCCAATACTCTGGTTAAACCTTTGTATTGATTCTACATTTCTGTCATAAAAAACCTCATTCATCATTGGTTCATTAATGACCTTTTAACCTGCTGCACTGAGGTTGACCTGCTGTACTGTAGTTTAAAAATACACACGCGTGGCTTGTAAAACCGGTCATTCTATGGACACATAAGACGTCTTTTCATCTGTTATGTGAAGGTTATGGCTCGTTTATTACATATGAAATGAGAATGTCAAGCTGGAAGTGCTCGATTACATCAGATCAGAGTAATCAAGATGTTATGTTCAATGCTGCACATCTTTACTGTCATTTGGCAGGTTTGTAGGTACAACAGTTTACAGCCATGCTAGCAGAGAGTCTGTACTTCAGCACTTGCGCAATGAAACCACTAACATGCTGGAGTAGACACTTAGGTTGTAGGATATTTTGTCTGAGAATGGATATCTGGTCAAATTTTGCTCTAGTCCGACTAGTATGGCGGTTCTCCAAACTTTTTCTGGCGTGCCGTCCCTTCAGAAGCCGTAAAAAAGTTCATAGTTGATCATCATCTACTAGATGTGGCACTGGATATGTGAAAATACCTGCTGGAGGTATGAAGAGTCATAAAATTGCCAAATGTAGTTGAGATTCATCCTCTGGGCACCGTGAATGTCTGCTCCAGATTTCAATCTCTCCAATCCATAGTCTGTCGGTCAGCCACTGAAATATCTCTGACGATACAAGCTATATATTTCATCATTTTACCTTACTGCTGAGCACCAACAGAAGTCATTAAAGCCGAAAAATGAGTACTTAGCCTGGAATAACGGATGAGGAATGGCAGAATTTATCTTAGTTACGATGGAAAATTTCACGTTCAAGCTTTATGGAGACAGTTTTGTTGGAAAAACCTCATCAGGTTCTTCATTACTCCAGTTCAAAATACCAAATCCTCCAAATGCTGGAGACAGTGTGGTTTCTCCGAGGCGAATCACTGTCATATATTCTGGTTTTTGCCTATTACTGAATCTTTTCTGACAGGAGGTTCATAAAATTTTACAAAAAGTATTCCAGGTAGACTTTTAACATTTAAACTAGAGACTCTGCATGTGGACGCCCTGCAATCACAGAAAGTTACCTCTCGGGTTGGATATTTGTTTAGGACTCGGATGATTGGCTTAACTTTATTTATGATGTTTAGGATGGGAAGAATTACTTCATGATGAACAACAACCAACACTGAAGTTTGCTTCTGGATTATCCATCTAACCAACAGTTAGCTTCTTTTGTAATGCTTACAAAATGTGTATACTGTATGGATCTTGTCATTAATAATAATAAGTCTACTTAAGTTTAATGTTGAAATATAAATGTGACCACACGTTGTGGAACAGCCGTGAATTTGTAACAGTGCGAGGACGTCGGTCGAGCCTCTGCTGGGATCTGTTCAGTGTTTGTCAGCTGGGAGGATCTGAGGACGTTGACGTCACGCTGTTCATACATTATTTAATTACACACACTTAAATATCTCCAGTGAATATTGTAACTGTCCTAGAGACAGGATTCATTGGGTTGTTTAAATGTTTCTGTTATACAATACATGGTTATTTGAGTTCATAAAGTCATGTTGAAAACATGGATAAGCGAAGACAGAGCGAAGACCTAAGGCCCCAAAATTAGTCAAAGTCCAAGAGGAACACACGGTATTACATGTGTCTTGATCTAAATGCTGATATGTTTTGACATCACTTTTCTGTTATGCTGACATGTTTCAAGGCCGTTTAGCGGCGGACGCCAGCTTGAGAGATGTATGATCGGTCTGAAACTGCAGGAGACTGTGGTCTGAAGTATTTGACTAAATTTGCAGAACAAACTTTGATGCATTTGGTGAAAGGGCGGTGATACGCTGATAACAGAGACAATGAGCGATAGACAGGAAGAAGAGAGAGAGAGAGAGAAAAGAAAGAGGGAGGGACTCTGGAAAAAAAAAATCTGTCAGGACACAAAAGAGAAAAGAGGCCGAATTAGAAATAACGAGACAGAGTTTGAGCGACGTGAACGAGAGAGACAAAGAAGAGATAAAGATAGAAAGAGAGAAAATGAGAGGCTGACAGTGGCAACAATGAAAGAGAGGAAAACCGAAAACCGCGTCGCTGAAGAGATACAACAAACTGATTTAGAATGAAATCACTGATATTAATCTTCATTGTGACGGACCAGGCCAATAAAATAATCAGTGTTTCTTCACTACTCGATAAAAGGCAGTGATAAAAGTCTTAAATAGGTAGTTTATAACAAATGAATGCAGTAAAGACGGTAGATCACGCTCAGGATTTCAATGAAGTCTCTCAAACAATGGCAGTGAGTAACATAAAGTAGTCTGGAGCTGTGTTTTTTTTATAAATGCAGCTTTTCTTACAACATTTACATGTTTGCTCATCACTCCCATCAGTTATGATGGTATTTTTATTTTATGCATTTCCTCAATTGCAGACACATAAATAGATAGTCAGTATTATTTTATGAGCGATGAGAAAGGCTTTAAAGGAGAACTCTGCACACCCAGCACTGTTTAAGGACTTGAACCAGTGGATTAATACACCTTAAATAATATCGACAAACAACCGAGTGACACACTGAAAGGACGATGGTGAAATCCATTGAACTGAGTACAAAAACCATCTTTTGGTGTTTGTGTCTTCTGCATTGGGGCAATGACTGGACAGTTTTACCGTGTTTCTGCAGGGTGAACAAATCACTTTAAGGAGATCCAATTCTGTTGGTGCTTCCAATTAAATAAATTTAACATGATTTTGGCTGGATCTTTGAGCAAAAACACACACACACACACACACATGAAAAGCACTTGTGTTAGCACTCACACACACACACACACAACAGAGTCCTCTATCCTCAATTATAGCTGGCACTGCGGGGATTTCTGCCCGCCAAGGTCTGTATTGAGACAGCAGGGAAGCAGGGTGGACTAACTCATCCAAAATGGGAGAAAAGGCTCCAACAAGGACTTTTTTAAAATGAGGAAAATGTCTGAGTAAGGACTTTTAGAAATGAAAGACCACTTTGAACACTCAACTCTACAAAGACTTGATGAAATTAGTCAAGGGCTCCAAATGAGCTCTTCAAGCCAAGTAAATATTAACAATAAAGGCCTTTTTTTTAAGGACCCTCTCCAGAATCAGCAATATTTGCACAAAATTTTAGTAATAACCATCACTGAGGTTCTTTTCAAAGCTTATTTACTTGAGCCACCCTCCCTCTGAGTGCTTTATACACTCTGACGGCCTAACAGCTGTTACAATTTAAAATTTTTATTGTATCAGATGGCAACACGTCGCGTTGCTCTGGCTGTGATTTTTGATAATTCGCCCTGCGCTCGCACTGGAAAATGATTCCCAACATTTGGAAAGCAGGACGCACTCTGATGAAGGACGGGTCGTATTAATGTTAGAGCCGACTTCAGAATCAGAAACACTTTGTTGGTAGGTCCACATGTGGGATTGTCACAAGGGACAAACACTAATTAAAAATCAGACTGACTGACGAAACAGACACATCCTGGATATAAAGAAGAGCCTGAGTTTGTAGTGTGCTCACTGTGAAACCGTTTGTAGAATAAAAAATAACTTTTAAAGGAAAGTAGGCTGCATTTTTCTGTTGTGAAGTCCAAATATAGCAACACAACATGTTGTTTGACCATGCAGCTGAGAGCAACACACGCCCCGATCAACAGAACAACACAGTTTGTCTGCTTTCAAAGCCATTTCCTAATCACTGTTAGAAAATTACACCAGTTTGATGATGATGATGACAACGCTACAGCTACGGCTACAGCTTAACTCTACATTAAGGTTAGGGGTGCATCATCATCATGGCTGCTATAAAGGTTAGGAAAAGAACATTGTTGTTGATAAAAGAAACTAACATTAACAGTACATTTTTACAGTAAATTACTTGTCAATGGCTGCCAGTCAAATACTGTGATTTTTACAGTAAGATACTTGTCAACAGCTGCCAGTTAATTACTGTGATTTTTACAGCAGGTTACATGTCCATAGCTGCCAGTTCATTACTGTGAAATTTACAGTACATTACTTGTCAATGGCTGCCAGTTATTTACTGTGATTTCTTACAGTGAGATACTTGTCAATAACTGCCGGATAATTACTGTGTTGTTTTTGTTGTTGTTGTTTTTTATAATAAGTTACTTGTGAATGGCTCCCAGTTATTTATTGTGATTTAGTTTATGGCAAGTTACTTATCAATGGCTGCCAGTTAACTATTGTGAATTTGAGTTTCTTGCCGTGTTGGAAACAAGAAATGAACACTGGGTTTGTGTGTTTGAATCCCAAACTTTGGTTGACCTATCCATCCACCTCAACCACCTCTCTGCACAGACTTTGTGGCTCCATAATATGACCTGACTTACTCATACTGATGCGCTCAAAGGACAAGAGTCCTTATTCCTATGGCGATCGTCTTCAATATCAAGTAATTGTTTATATTTGAGACCTTTCAGACTCCAAAACATATTGGATTTAAAAAGACGTCTACGCCTATAATTTAAAATAATAAAGTAACATAAGGCACTCCACAGCCTCAAGCTAACTTCAGTAGTCATTTTATTACCATTGCAATACCATACAATCTGAAATATCAACACTGAGCTGATGTGGTGACACTTTTGATAACTATAACTAAATTAGTGAGTCTATCTTTAATCAGAGTAACAATGCGCTCTCGAACGCCCCTCCCAAACACTCACAAGCAGCATCTTGCCAGATAATAACCGGACGAAGCAGCACTCAGCTGTAAAGTGCCGCATGTGGAGAAAAGTGGCTCGGTTCAGTCAGTGCATCATAAAGACACTTTTACAGCGATTCTGTACGTCCTCGCGTTCGTTTAATTAACATACTGAAGCAACGGGAAACGTTATCTGCAGTGTGCAGGTGTCATTAGAGATTTTGTAACTCTATTAAGTGTTAATGCACTTTTCTACATGATAATCACATCAAGAAATTACACAGAAAATTTAATTACAGCTAATGTGCGCGTTCTCATTCTGTTATTTTGCAAAGCTGCACAAACGAGAAGAAACATCTGATGATTCTCTAACTTTAGGCATCAGAAGTGTAATGTAAGCAAATTATAACTCTATTACAGTCAATTAGATGAATTAATAAAAAGCAGATAATTACACAAACTTAATTTCATTAAGGCTTAGCAACATGACACCAAAGCAAACGGGGAACAAACATTAAAGTTGACAGATGTGTGCTCACTCTGAGGAGTGGTGGTAAGGTGCATTGGTCTTTGATGCCGTCACGGCTTCGAGCACAAATTGGTGCGTCAAAAAGCCCAAACATATGTGAGAAACTCAAATTTCACACCAATAAGTGTGTTCACAGTGCCTGGAATTCAACCCTATCTCTTACAAATCACATTTACATACTTGAAGGAAGCATGACACATCCTTATATTAGCACAAATGTCACAGGAAATAGGAGTATGAAGCACCAGACACTGGAGACTGGAAATCACATCCATTAAACTACTAAAAACACTCGGTTAGAGGTCCAGTCGTTCAGATTTAGGATGCTCTATTTTTAGAATATGGCAGAAATTAACTATCATACACATAACTCTGTTTTCTTTAGTGTATAATCACCTGAAAATAAGACTCTTAATGTTTTTGTTGCCTTAGAATGAGACTTTTATATCTACAGATCCATTTAGTCCTCTTACACTGAGTCTGACATGTTTCTACAGTAGCCCAGAAGGGACAAAACACTGGCTCTGGATTGGAGGTTTACTAATTTTAATGCGCTTTGTGGACACTGTAGTTTCTCCTTCATTCTAGGCTAGAAGGTTGCAGTCCACAACTAGACCGCTAGATGCTACTAAATCTGTCTAGCTTAGCTTAGCATAAAGACTGGAAACAGGTGGAAACAGTTAGCCTGGCTCAGTCCGAAGGTGACAAAATCCTTCTACCGGCACCTCTAACCACCTAGTCTTTGTGTAAGTATAAAAATGACAGCGTTGGTTTTGTGCTGGACTATTATCTTGGCTTTGAGTAGTTGCCAGGCAACCAGCAGAGACTCCTGTGGATGGCCAAGAAATTACGCCTTGCTCAAACTGATTTTTGCAGTAACTTGTCAATGGCTGCCAGTTATTTACTGTAATTTCTTATAGTAAGATACTTGTCAATGGCTGGCAGTCATTTACTGTAATTTCTTACAGTAAGATACTTGTCAATGGCTGCCAGTTAATTACTGTGATTTCTTACAGTAAGATACTTGTCAATGGCTGGCAGTCATTTACTGTAATTTCTTACAGTAAGATACTTGTCAATGGCTGCCAGTTAATTACTGTAATTTCTTATAGTAAGATACTTGTCAATGGCTGGCAGTCATTTACTGTGATTTCTTACAGTAAGATACTTGTCAATGGTTGCCAGTTAATTACTGTAATTTCTTATAGTAAGATACTTGTCAATGGCTGGCAGTCATTTACTGTGATTTCTTACAGTAAGTTACTTCTCAATAGCTGCCAGTTAATTACTATGATTTTTACAGCAAGTTACATGTCGATAGGTGACAGTTAATTACTGTGAAATTTACAGTACATTAGTTGTCAATGGCTACCAGTTATGTACTGTGATTTCTTACAGTAAGACACTGTTTCAAGTCTTTATGCTAAGCTAAGCTAACATTGATTGGCTTTATCGTCGTGTTTAATGGACAGATATGTGGTATGAATCTTCAAACTCTACACCAGACAACAAATAAATGTATTTCGCAGTCACATATGATGAAAAAATTTAGCTTTTGCTTAAATATTTAAAAAGTCAGTAGGTCTTGTCTCTTGTCTCTAAGACTGACTCTAAAATGAAATAAAAATAAAAACTGAATTTGAATTTTACAGGAACACGTTTCCCACCAAACATATTGGCTTGACACAAACTGCAAACGAGCTGTATGAATTAAATTTAGAAGACAAGGGTTGCTCAAATGGAAACAGTTCATGGCTTCCTGGGACACTTGAATCAAACGGCGTCGCCGTTAATGTTGTTGGTTCCATCTGTGCTTGTCTGCTGTGAAAAATGTTGATTTTTCTGCCGCATTCCCACTCCCAGATCTCAGCAGTCACACTGACACCACAACTGATGAAAACAATGACCAGAGCAGTGAAAATTACACAAAAACAAGACGCGAGCGCGAGAAAGGAAAAGACGAAGACGAGAGAGAGTGCAGGAAGTGAAGGAGAAGACAGAAAATTAGAGGTTATGAGGGGTGAAGACTGAAGAGGAGACGCACAGTAGGAGAAGATGAGCGAAAAGGGGAGACGAGACTTTAAAGAGGAGTGGAGAGGAAAATGGAAGATAAACAGAGGCGTGAAGAAGATGAGTTCAAGAGGAGAGGAAGGACATGGGAGAAATGGAGCTGATTAGAACATGAAAACAGAGGAGGAGGAGAGGAAAGTGAAAGGTCAGAGTGAGAGACAGATATGAGGAAAAAAGGCTTCTTAACTAATATTTCCATTTCATTGACTACAGACACTCGTATCAGAACAATTTACAAGCTGCCGGAGCAGGAAGGGAGGATTTAACCTGTCATCAGGAACAATGGGAGGTGGCTGTCAAAACTCGACGGATCAACACATTCAAATTGCCTCTCAGTGATTTCCTGTCATTACCACACAAAGCACGGCTGTTAACCAGCTCTGGCATTAAGAATGAGATCACGTGCTCATTCATTATGTAACGCCATGGCTGAAGAGGCTTCGTAGAGCTCGTCTCATGTGGCTTTGTCTGCACTTGAAGCCCACATGACAACTTGACTTCCTGCTCTCCCGTCTGGCACAATGCAGCCTGTCAGGACAGTCGAGCCTGTTTTCGAAGTGCATCATTCAGACCGACTTTCTGTCTCCTGACCGTCATTTTGCGTCTCGTTCCTTCTTTGCATCCTCTGCTCTGCACCTCTGCAGTGAAATGATTTTTTCGTGGCAGTCGGAGTGCAGGAAAATTGGTGGCATGTGTTGCTTTGCTCTTTGATTGGTGAGATGTCAAGCTGCTGCCAGCGTTCCTGTTCAGATCTAAATGTCCTCTGGTCTGTTCCGGCGTACTAATGTGAGGTCTTTTCATGCCGCTTTATACCTCCTCTACACGGCAAAATATAAGCATTTAAATTAGCTTTAATTACTCGTTACTTTACATTTTCAGAGGCTGTTGCTCGAACACGGCCCGGCAGCTGAGCCCGGTTCTGTTGCCTGCCAACAGCAGATTTAGTTAGCAGCAGTTAATTAGCGGTTCGCTACTTTAGCAAATGGTTAGGCTAAAGCTATCTGTCCATCAGGAAACTCTGTAAATCAAATAATGTTGAAGCTGCGTATATAGCTGAAGGACATCACATGGAAAACCAAGCAGCGACCTCCGTGGCTGTGAAATGAAGACTGCAGTTCCTCGTACGTCCACTTGAGGCTGGCTCCAGAAGCGAGTCAGTCTCCATAAGTCCCCATGTTAAAAAACCAGCCACCTGGCCACAGATTTCAGATTTCTCTTCAGAAACGTGTGTTTGACATCACGCTTACGCTGTCCATGCTTTGAACTGTCAGTGGGGAAAAGCAGCAAATATATTGTGTTCACCAAAATCGCTGAATAAAGTTATGAAGTTGTGCTTTTGTACGGTAATCAGTGAGGCCCGGCCACAGATGCAGTCCTCAGAATCACTCATCAAACAGGCAGACCGTCTTAAAACATCCGACCTGGCAACAGGCTTTAAGAATAACTACATAGAAATAGCCAAAAACCTTGTTGTAGTTCTTCTTAAAATGAATTCATGCGTGTCCAGTTTGGGTAGTTTTTGTTCATTAAATGTGAGACTAATAAAAAAACATACTGCGAAAACAGTCCAGCAGTCAGTTTTATACTAATTAAGCAAATTGAAAACAAATAAAAATCTCCTGCAGAGCAGCGAAGTCCAGAAAAAGCTGAACTTGCCAACATTAAATCTTTGTCCTCTCGCAGCTCTCGGTTTGCTGAAGATGAGCACATTGTCTGACGTCACGTTACCGTATAAACCCTGAGTAATGAAATACTAATTAATCAAACGTCAGCCTAACATGTGGGTGCTGCTGATGTGCATCGCCGCCTCCTACATCCGCTGCATGGAAACAACCACCACAGCTATTATTCCTGCATTAGACTACAGCACACTGAAGAACACCTTCCCTGCTCCCATACTGCTCGCTATAACAAATGAACACCTGCAGCCTTCACCTCCTCCTCCTCCTCTTCCTCCTCCTCCCCTCCTCTGCCTCCTCCCTATAGAATAGACCTCCTTTTCCTGGCAGTCCATTTTGTACTCCTGACTTTTCTGGGTCATCTCTCCAGCTCAGAAGCACACCAGAGACCTCTCTCCTCCTCTCGTTCCCCCCTTTCTTTCTCCTCCCCTCGTTCTCCTCTATAACTCATGTTTGACATTAGCTCTGTGCATCTTTTCCGCCTTGTTTTTTTTTTGTGGTATAACACATTATCGCAGCCGCAGTCGCAGCACTCCTGCAGGTAGAAGTCTTTTAACTACGTGTTCTTTCATTAAAAACACCGCAGCATTTACTCCGACTTTAACCCCCGTCGTTCTCTCCTTCGTCCCTCCTTCCTTGTGATTTGACAGCAGGGATGAAGACAGAGAGATGGAGTAGGAGACAAGGGTAACGAGCGAGGAGGGAAAACGAGACCCACTGGGCCATTTTAATTTTTCAACTTTCACTTCCTCCCTCCCTACCTCCCTCCCTCCCCCTGCTGTTCTTTCACCTCTATCGCTCTTCTCTCCTTCCTCCTCATCCCTCCATCTCCCCCCTTCTCCGTGCATGCATGTGACCTGTCGATGCATGACTGATGCTGCTTTCTTCTCTCCATATCTACTCCTACTTGCCTCTCCTTTTCTTCATTCTCCTTTCTTACCCTACTCCATCCACCTTTCCTCCAGCATCCATCACTGCCTTTCCTCTCGTTCTTCCTTCCTTCCTTCCTTCCTTCCATCCTTCAAATCGTTCTTTTTCCATCCGTCTGCTTATTCTTTAAAGGTTAGTGTCCCCGATCCTCCAACAATAAGTGACATCTCATTACTTTAGCTGCTACTGTGGCGTCCTAAATGAGCTGCTTAAAGGTCCACTGTGTAAGATTTAGCGCCAACTGAATACCCCCTCACCTCACCCTCTCCTTGCTAGAGAAAAGGGGGAGGCTACGGTTGCCGGTTGCCTCGAAACTCTCAATCTAGAGCCAGTGTTTGGTTTATCGACTCCAGGAAGCTCATTCTAGGGGCAACAACAACACAACAGTTCACATTTCTGAGGCGATTACGCACTTACATTTGAACATTATATTCCATTTCTGCCAACAGATCCCCCTAAATCTTACATACTGGACCTGCGAGGAGATGAAAAAAAATAATTTTTGTCTTCTTGGGAGAACATTTGGTCCCTACAAGCGGAGAATTACAGCAGCAGACACTCTCACAAAAAGAAATATAGACTCAATTAGTCTCCCTGAGCAGAAGCAGCAGCAGCAGCAGCGCCTGTTCTGCTTCTATATTAGAGATTTTTTTTTTTTGCTTTGTCTGATTAATGGAAAGATCTGAATGAACAAGAACAAGAAGAAGTCTGAGAAGGAGAAAAAATCCTCCCTGAAACACTAAAAAACGTATATGTGTTTTGTCGAAGTTATTTCTAGGAGTTGAACGTTGAAAAAGTACAACAAGTAAAGTACGAGTAACTACAAGTATTGACAAATATACTGGAGTATATAGCCGTGTATGTACTGACTTTGAAGGTTTTATATGGAAAGCCTGAGGAAGCGAGCCGTACATAAACCACATGAATCACTGTGTAAACACTGCACTTTAACTGACACTAATTCAGTATGAATGGGTCAACAGGTTCAGCTGAACTGAGCCGACTACGAGCAGCAGCACCGGTCCTGGTCCGAGTAGCACCAAAAGTGAGTGATTTATAGAGCAGGCCGGTCCGCGTGTTTGTGTACTTCCCATGTGCAACAGTTGGCTATGAGGAGAGCGACTCTAACAGCTGTTTCACTTACGGATTTATTTTGACCGAAACGACCAAACTGGTGAAAGTTGGATCAGCGGGAAGACTAACGAAGACGGTTTAGGTGAGTTTTAATCTGCTTCTGTGCACAAGTTACAGTTTGATAACATGGAGAAGATGAAGAACGGTATAACTCTTTACATTGTTGTCTTACTCTTCAACAAGAAGGTCCGCCTTTGTAGGGATTCTTCCCATGATGTTGTCAGACATGTAGAATAACCATGTGCGCCTGTCACTTGTACATCTACGTAACATACTCTCTGTGATTTCCTGCCAACTGTAGCTGCTGTTAGCTCAGTTTGTTAGCCGGGCTGCCCAGACTGTGAGCTCAGAGCACCGGAGGAGTGTTTAAGTGTTTGTACCACAGTTGTTTTGGACCACGAGGGAACGTTGACGGGGAGCTCACTCGCTCTTTCACTGAGTTGAAGAGCGAGTGATTTATGTTCCCGTTGTTTCTGTGTGCGCTCTACGATTATATGCGACGTTGAATTGCTGGTTTTGTCAATGGAGCTGCCGGTGCAGCAGCAGCAGCAGGAGTGAATTTCATATATATAACCTTTAAAATGAAGAATTTTCTGCCCACCAGAGATTGCTGAATCATACGAGTGGGTCACATACTGAGTCATATGTCTGTGAAGGTTCTGCTGCATGAAAGGAGCACAAGTAACATTTTCGAATGCGGCGAGTACAAATCTACTCCAGTAGTAATGTCAAAGGAACAGATCATATTGCTGGAAAACCTCTGAATGTATTATTCAAATCTGTTTCGCTACTGTCACACAAGAAGATGCCAATAGTCTGTGGGAATAAATTATTACTCTCTTTAGAAGATGGGAGGATTTAAGGGACAGTGACTAACGTCATTTCATTAATGTAAACACGCTGACTGTGAGGCTGAAAGGACGTTGGATGTCGGTTCGCGTCTCACAGGTGACGAGGCGGACGGATCGACGAGAGGCTGAGCGAACGTTTAATTTTTTTTTACATTTTCTCTGTAACGGAGGGAAATCTGCGCTCAGCTGTCAGTCTGTCACCAAGAGCGGTGAGATCTAACACCTGAGCTGCTAGATAACACATACATAAGTGTGTGTGTGTGTGTAGATCAGCTGGAAAGACATCAGATCTGAGAGGAAAAACATCAAACCGTAATTCAGGTCAAAGACAGAGACGTGTGTGTTTTTTCAAATTTTTCTACCAAGGAACTCGCCTCGCCTCTCTCTCTCTCTTGAGTTAAAGGTTACTTACTTTTTAAACTGGACATAAATCTTTACAATGTAAATTCACTCAGCCAACCCCAAAATGATTACTCAATTTGGGCTCGTTGTCAGTTTATTAGTTCCACCGACAAGTAATGCAGTCTGATAATTAAGACGACAAATCATCCTGCCTTTAAAACAAAAGGCTGAACCGCGGTCGCTTGATAGAATCGACTATGAAATATGTGGAATGAGTTTTTATAATCTACTATACCTGTATCTTAATGTCAGGCAATGAACGTCTGTTTATCTTTTGTTCCCCCACATTTATGTTATAACTTCAGGTATGATTGATTATGTCACCTTTTTGGTGTTTTCACTTCACTTTCTGTCTTGTCAGTCTCTTTCTTCTCTGATCACCTTCAGCTCATCATCCGATCACCAGTGCAGTACATAAACCTGGTTTAACCTTCCAGACTCCACCACGCCGCAGCCAAACCCAGCGCTCCTTTTCTTTTTATGTTGTCTACTCCAGTTTTTGTGATTTGTTGCTAACCCTTGCTCTCGCTGCGCCTCAGGGTCCCTACCTGCCACTCACCTGCCACGTCCAGCCTCACTTCTTTACCACTCCTGTCTCTGGAAATCAGCCACCGACGGCACTGGATCACCTCACCGCTTGACGCCTACCTTCCCCTGCAGTATTCACCCTCAGGCTTTGTTAAATAAACTTTGAACTACACTCAGTCGCCGGGTTGTGTTTGTGGTTAAACCTCAAAAAAAGCAGTAATCGAGTGAACAGACCATCATTAAGTCGTCCAAAGTCGTCAAATATCGCTGCCTTTACGTGGCTGACGAAGGCATGATGTTTCAATGTGCAGGTGAAGTCTGGTGACGGAGTATAAAGAGTGAGAAAGTCTGCATTTGGACGAGGTTGAGGTGGTCGTATGAGTCAAACAAACACAGGACTTTCACCCAGGAGATTGCTGTCGTGTCCCGCATGAATACAACGTCAACGCTGACCTGCGTTTCTTCCTTACATACATCATGTACGTTATGAATTTCTTTGAGCCCAATTACGACCTTTCCCTAACCCTAACCGAGTAGTTATTGTGCCCAAATCTAACCAAACAAGTCTTTCTCGACAAGCTTTACTAACTGACGTTGCATAGCTGGCCATGCTGCCTTTTGTGCCACACTCTTGTAGATTTGCACCATCAGGCCATATTCAGACCAATAAAAGCACCGTGTGAGAAATCACAGCTTCCAGTGCACAGTTTTGGATAATCAACCTGGTAGATTAGACCACATTGTAACGTGACTAGTTCACTTCTACTGTTTCTCTTTCCTCTCACTTACATCTGTAACAGTGTGTGCTCATATCACAGTAAGAAAACTCACATCATGTTTTAGATTCTCCAGACACACACAAACAAACGTTCAGGCAGGTGAACTGCTCTGTTTTTATTACTTCGCTTAATGCTCTGCTGCCGTGAGGACAGACTTCCTTCCTGTCCTGTCAGTGAGTCATATTCGAGTTAAACCGAACTGAAGCGAGAGCGGAAAACATGAAATATGAAAAAACGAGTGAGGGGAGCGGGAGAAGAGAGGCAGAGAAAACAAGAGGGAGAGCGATTAAAAGATAATTTAAGGTGGAAAGACAGAGTTAACCCGCGGACAGGATTTCCAAACCACCGAGTGAGACGGGAGAGTGAAGGCTCGACAGAGAGACATCAGGACAGAATGAAAGAGAGAGAGAATTAACCTGCAATCGGGCCTCTATTTAGCTGTAGTCAGCCACAATCAGCAGCCATATTAGCATTTAATTAGACTGAGAGCCACAAACCACGGCCTGCCGCTCCGCTCTGATTACCTCACACACACACACTGCTTTCATATCTGTGTGTGTGTGTGTGTGTGTCTAGCCACACTCGTGAAAGCATGTGAAGACGTATATATTTCTGAATGCACGAGCACTCATACAGATGTGTGTGTGTGTGTGTGTGTGTGTTTTCCCGTGGAGATGTCCAGAGGAACAAAACAGCATTGGTATCTGTTCCTCAGTGTAAACTAATTATTCACACCTTCATACAGGTGATGTTCCCAGCATGCCTCCCTACATCAGACTGTTCTTGGTTGCCGAGAGCAAACACACACACACACACACACACACACACACACGTTTGAAGCAGGTGACAGTGTGAATTAGCTTTAGCGAGGATCTGGTCTCATATCGTTGGATCTAATATTTCAGGAAATTAGATAAAAATATAGATATGCTGTCCAACACTTTGTAATTATGTGACGCACAAACACAACTACACTTTTCTGAATGCAACGTTATATAACTTTTCTACTGTAAAAGAATTGTAGCATTTTGATGCTACACTAACATGTAATGCTCTGTATGATCACACACCACCAACTACTTCACTGATTTTGGTGAAACTGGATCAGATTTTATGGTGAAAATGTTTTCTTGTCAGTGTTGGACCAGCGGGAAAAGGTGGTTTTCAGGTCTGGGAATGCAGATGCTGGAATGGGCATGGCCGGGCAAGTGGGCAATGTAACCAAGTCAGCACTTGGCAGAGCACGGCAGAGGTGACGAGCACGGAG
The DNA here is from genome assembly GCA_036365135.1 of Miichthys miiuy. Taxonomy (NCBI): domain Eukaryota; kingdom Metazoa; phylum Chordata; class Actinopteri; family Sciaenidae; genus Miichthys; species Miichthys miiuy. Next base: position 29,045,161 of record CM071604.1, read on the forward strand.
ACGAAGAGAAAGGAGAGAGTGAGCGAGCAAGAAGCCGGACAAGAGTAAATCTGGGACTGACTTTTAGTGGTTGGTGAGAGCTTGGTGAAATAAAAGGCTGAAAGACAGACGCCGAGCTGGGCTGACTGCTGTTGGACTAGTCAGTAATATTAGCTGCTGCTGTGTCTGCTGTTGGTGACCTTGTTGATGTTTGACTGCTAGTTTTTGATCATAAGTAATGTAATGAGAAACAAAACAGCTCCAAACTACATTGTGGCTGCTTCTGAAACAGGCTACTTGCATCCTAGATGACATTCTTCATGGACGACGAGAGACTAATTGTTGAAGTGGAACAACACACAATAATTTATGACACAACAGATCCTTTTTATAATCTCTTCCACGTCGGAGAAGCAAAGTAAGCTGTTTGTTGTTGTTGTTTCCTTTGTGTATCACAGTTTATCGCGGGATCTCGCGAGGACGGAGCAAAATCGCGGCTCAGCCGCTCCGCGGCGCTTACGTCCCCGGTGTGAATCCCCAGTAATAGGTACACAAGAAAAGAAAACACATAAGTTTGATCACAATAGCGCTATTCAAGGTTATGTCAAGAGCTCAGGGTGGCTATTAAATGAGAGCACGCTGACCTCGACAATGACCCTGAGAAGATGTGAACATTTGGGCTGGTGTCTAACGAGGATCAGTCCTTATGGACGCGTGAGCTCGACTTAAAACTAACAGACATAATGATAACACGTGTATTATGATAATCACTACGCTTTATTAGAAAAGAGAAGACAGAGTTGAGGGATGACATCCAGCAAAGGTCCGTGGTCGGATGTGAACCAGGAGGTAGCTCTTCATTCATGGTTGGAAAGGACAACGCAGCGAGCGAATGATCACGGAGAACCTTAACCCCCGAGGACACAAAGTCCACAGTGTTTCTGGTGGATTAGCTTCGCTGGCTCAGGTAAGACGTTGACTTTAACCAGTTTGATTAAAGGTGATGTTCGTCCTGTGCACAGCAGTGTTATCTCTGATCGTTACGGACACGCGGGCCCAATGAGAGTACAGGGCAAATAATCTGTTAACACACGGAAATTCGCCGATAAAACAGGTCGTAATCATTTTCAGCGCTCTTCCTTTAGTGTGTATCTCGGATTTCACAAAAGCAATTAGTTGCCCACAATTGTGTGTGTGTGTGTGTCTAAAACAGCAGGTGTTAACAGTGTGCAAGATATTTCTCGAGCTTTGGCTCCGGATAGGCCGAGGTACTGCAAGTATTGGATTAGAAATGGCTGTTTTCCGCTATATAAATAATTACAACAGATGGTTTGATCCAAGGAGACTGTTTGGTCATGTCCCAGCTGCTCCGACAAGTTCCAACTGTGTGAAATAAATCCCATGAGATACTACTGACCATGCTGCTGCCGCTTGTTCTCTCATGCTTTTTTTTTATATAATAGAAATGTTAATGATGCAGCGCTTTAGGCCTTAAATAAAATATCCTCAAGGATGCACGAGTATACCTGTTAGGAGTGCAGGGGGCTAACATGAGCTGTTGGGCAAGCCTCCCATCTTATCAGTGCAAACCAACAGACTGCACTTCAATGCTGGAATAAGAATCTTTCGCACTGCTCGTCTGTTTCTCATTTACATTTCATCATGATGTCTGTTAGCGCAGATTCAAAACTTTAAAGTTCGCTGCACCACGAGGTCTAAAGTCTAAACTCTGTCGCACCTGTAGCCACGCCCGACGGTGATGTCACGGTGTACTAACACACCCAGCAGTACAGTTCTACATCACCGCAGCTAGGTGAGAAGTTAGACCTCTGCAGGTAAATAATAACTGTATGAATCAGCTCAATTTTAACCGTATCGGCGAGTTCAGGTTAGCGTTGTTACTTCTACTACGAGCTGCCATTTATATGCCACTGTGTGGTTTGATGTAAAAGTAATATGTTCCAATATGTCCCACAACTATTAGAGCCAAACCCATAATGGATTTTTGGACTGATTCCAAGCCGCCTAAAAAATTCAGGCCGATATCCTTCATGCATTTAAATAAACATATTTTTTGCAATGATCCCTCAAACGTAGTTATAAAACACTCGTCACAAAGCTGGATATTTCAGTTTAACTCTAAACTTTGTTGTCCAATAATGACATCAGTGCACGGAAACAGTTCCTGCATTACATATCGGACAACATACACGCTCATACCGATATATTTGTGATTATCAGGCGATAAAATTGGACTGCTGATATATTAGTCAGGCTCTAATAAAGATAATTTCTAAGTGCAATATAAACTTTAATGAATTTAGCCCACTGTAAGCAGATATATGCTAATATTTGTGCACAATATACACACACTGGATCTAACGTTTAATAATCTGACATGTAACATGAATAAAAATGTGAATTTTGCATATCAGACACGATGAATAGTGAAGATAAGCAGTGTATGAGGTTTGTGCAGCACATGCACATGTTGAGGCGATTTACTGAATGAGATTGTCCTCTGAGCCATGACAGATTTACATAACACCCTGCCTGACGCATGGATGGAAACATCAGTTTTCCAGCAGACAGGTGTCAAATAACATCTGCCATGTGTGGCTCAGTCAATCTTATTGTGGTTGCATGTGTGTGTGTGTGTGTCATTCAAACTCACCCCCATCGTCCTCATCGAAGGAGTTCATGCAGGGGAAGTAGATGGCGAGGGCCTCAAAGGATGCCGACAGGCTGATGCGGCTCTGCGATCTTTCCATGTACAGGCCCGCCGTCGGGCCCGGGTCGGCCGGCTTGGCCAAGCGCGGCTGGGCATTCTTCACGCGGAGTACGGCTCGCGGCGTCTTGGATAGCTGTCAGCTGCCCCCCACGGCAGATCCACCTCAGAAGAGTTGAGCGAGAACCCCCAAAGGTGCTCACACCAAGTACAGTCGGTGCGAAAACTTAGTGGCGGCAGAAGTTAACGTCAACGAAAGGTTTTGATGTTGTCAGCCCCGATGGTGCAAAATCATCCTCGTGAAGTGAGATATCTCTCAGTTGGTTGCTCACTCTCGTTGAGGTGAAGTTCTCTAATAAATGATATCTTTGTTTATGCTTTTTCTAACTCAACATCTACCTGCGGTGCTGCGTAGCAGAGTTGAATCTCTCTTCTTGTCATTGCTGCTCTAGTTTTTGAATTCTTGTTTTGCTTCGGTTCTCAGGCTGGTGTACATCGTCCTGTTCGTCCCTTTTTGTCCTCAGATTGTCTGATGAACTTATTGTTGACCGGTTGCAAGTCTTCGTGCTGATAAAACCTGATCTTTACTCACTTTCTTCCACAGCAAAAAAAACTCCCTGAACTCTGCATGTCAATCTAACATCCTCCTGCTTGTGCATTCACAGATCGGATGGCTTGTCTTCTTCTTCAGATCCCGGTGAAGGAAAGAAGATGGGAGGAGACGCTGGTGGAGGTGATGTTGACGCCCAGCTTGAAACGTGTTGCTCCCCGACTGAATCAAAGGTTTTCCTTGCTGTTGCTCAGCGTTGTCATCCCCTCGTGCTCTGTCACACCAAATCAACTGACTTTCAAAATCCAGGAGACATGCAGCTGCAGGAGATGTTGCAAAAATGCTTCGTTTCCAAGCCCAGATCAGCTGGGAGAGCATCAGTTGCAGCAACAATTGCAACAGAGAGGGGGAGCAATCTGTTGCTTCTGCTTTGATTTGAAGTGCAGCTAATGTTCTGGGGTAAATGTTCTTAATGTTGTGTTGCTGTGTGCGAGGTTTGCCGTCTTCCTCTCTCTTTCCACCGTCAGTCCTGTGGCGCTCCGTTGCCGTGCCGATGCTCCACTGACTGTCTGCTCCTGAGACGGGAAAGGACAGAGAGAGAGCGAGAGATGATGAGAGAGGAAGAAAAAGAAAAAGAGAGAGAGAAGAGAGCGAGAGAGAGGCTGTGCTGTTTAACAGCTTGTGTCCGACTGGACTCATTCACTGACGAGCTGTATGGAGAGCAAGAGAGAGAGAGAGGGAGGAAGGAGGGGATGGAGAGCAGACTGTTGCTGGCAGCCTGACCAATCAAAATGTGGATGAGGGAATATGGGCGTGACTTGGGGACAGCGGAGGCAATGCAGGGCAGGATAAGTTTACAATGTCTCTCTCTCTCTCTCTCTCTCTCATCTCTCTCTGTCTCTCATTGTATCTTGCTCATTTTTTCAAGGCATAGATCATCAGAAAAACATGAATCAAAGTCCAAAGAAGGCTTTATTATTTTTCAGTGCAGGATGTTTTACTGTGTGCATTTTGACAAGGTAAAAGGAGACACACACATTAAATGTGAACCTAGAAGAGATCTCAAGCAGCAGGTCAGTATTTTGGGTTGGTAGTTCAAAGCCAACTTTGATTTGCACCAGAGAGCATTCTGGTTTTCATGTCCGAGTAGTATCGACCAGTCGCGTTGAGTGGTCTTTGGTTTCAAGAGTCTGTATGGAGACCGAAAGAGGCAGAACACAAGATGCAAACTCAGAACCATCAGCTACAGTCTGATGACCATTTAGAGTTTCATTTTCCGCCCATACATACATTCATTTCCTCCTTATCTGGGGTCGGGTCACGGTGGCACCAGGTTTACCAAAGCGGTCTAGATGTCTCTCTCCCAAGCAACTCCTGAGGGATCCCGAGGCATTCCCAAGCCGAATGGGTGATATAGTCCCTCCAGTAAGTTCTGGGTCTGCTCTGGGGTCAGTTGGACTTGCCTGGCACACCTCCAAAGGAAGGCGCCCAGAAGGCATCCTATTCAGAGGCAAAAGAGGAGCGGTTCTACTCTGGGCTCCCTGCGGATGTCCAGACACCCTATGGAGGACACTCTTGTATCCACAGTCGCATTCTTTCTGTCTCTCATGACCATAGGTGAGGGGGGCTGGAACATAGATAGACTAGAAAATCCAGAACTTTGCCTTCCAGCTCAGCTCCCTCTTCCCCAAACAATCCAATAAAATGTCTGTAGTACTGTACAACTCCATTTTCCTGTCACTCCTGGGATACTTGAGCTCCTTTGTTTGGGGCAGAAACATTGGCCATTACCCCCACAGACTAAATCATTGTCCAATGTGTTCCAAGATTGGTGATGTCTCAAGCTTGCATCTCGTATTGCTGCTTCACAATAAAAACTTTCATGTGATTCACCAATGGAGAGCTTTTATTGTGAAAGAACGGCAACAGGAAGCGATATCTCTCTGAATTAGTAGTAAGTAATGGCAGTAAACGCAGCACAGACATGGTGTAAAACAACTTTGCACTCGACGTGAAAGATTGACTTCCATCGACCGTTTGAGCAACCGTTCATCTGTCTGACTTTGTTCCCTCTGCGTCCTTAACTGTCTTTTCTACCCTCATCTTTCTCACCTCTCTGCGTCTCTTCCTCATCATCTTCATTTCCATATCGTGCACTCTTTCCCCCCGTGTTCTTCTTGTGTCTTGTTTTCTGTGAAGCAGAGAGGGAAGCAGGGAGGAAATGGTCTGTGTAATCAACGGTGCCTCGCAGGGCTCCATTCATCTCTTTGCTTCTATAGATAGAAGCCATAGGGGACACACACACACACACACACACACTCACAAACATAATCAGAGGTTGAGGCTGCACAATCTCACAATTGCTAACGGCTATTGCTAACGTGGTCACAATAACAAAATAACATGCTGATGCTGAGCAGGTGTAATGTCACCATCTTAGTCACATTTTAGTCATTTAAAAGTTTTAGTCTAGTCGTTGGTGTGCATAAGAGAGAGAGAAGAAGGCCTGTTTATGATGATGGGTAACTTGTTTTTCTGCTATCCAACAATAAAGAGCACGTTTCGAGCGCTCCGTCTGTTAATTTAGCCGAGATCTTCCCGCTAATGGAGTATTGTGGGCGGGGGAGGAAAGAGAAACAAGAGAGCTCTCTGACGGCTTCTAGGTGCTCCTAGCAGAAGAGAGCACAGCGGTGTTCAGACCTGCTGTAATGGATAAAGTTGGCGGTTTGCTGGTCAGATTGGGTTCAGGTTGTTGATTGACAGATATTTTTGCTGATTTTTTTTGTCCAAAATCCAAGTCACGACCGCGGGCAAGTATTTGTTTTTTTAAGTTGTGACTCATTTATTCTGGCTGAGATGATATTTTATGTAAAAACTGTGTCATGTTCCTCGCTGTCCCCAGTCTTCAGCCTCTCTGCTTGCCAAATATTACAACAATAATCCTGTCAGTCAGATTTTCTTTTTATCTCTCTATTTATTTTTGTTTGAGTTCATATATATATATATATATATATTCAACATAAGCTATGACGCACAATCACGCATTTCCTGACTAACCACTGTCCTCTTCAGTTTGGGTGTTCTTTTTGTCCATTCAGCAAATCCTGTAACTGGTTGTAAACAACTCTTCTGCTCAGCGTGGACAGTAAAGACCTTTATATGTTGGTTGTCTTTATTTGGGTTCACGTTTGTGTTACTTTCAGTCAGCGATGCTTTATAAAGCTCTCTTTACACTGCGATGCTTCCGTCCTTGTGTGCTCTGCTGAGTGTACCGTGGCCAGTGAAGTGCACTGGTATCGCGCTGACAAGCGTTCGGCCACTCGCTGTGAGCATGCTGTCCAAGCACACCTTATCAGAGGAGCGTTGACCTTTTACTACAAGCACCTGCCTCAGTCTCTGTCTCCACCTTTTTCATGTCGCTGCCCGTCTCTCTGCCGCCGTGCCTTTTTTCCCTCCATCTGCTCCTCTGTCAGACTACCTGTCTTATGGTTTACCTTTCCATTTGCCTTCCTGGTGCTATTGCCTTTATTTGTCTAATGAACGAATGCTGACAGTGAGCAGAGCTAGTGTCGTGCCAGAACAGGAGCTGGGTAAGCATACAATGTAAACCGGGCTCAGCAGCCTCTATGAACATAATGACAGAGGAGAAAAGACCGAAGAGGTTGTTGATGGTGTAACCTAAGAAGAGAAAGTGAGAGAGGGACTGACTTTTAGTCGATCAGTGGATGTGACTGTAGTTTATTTTACTTATTTTAGACTTTAATTTGGTATCATGGTAAACTGAAATTCTTCTCTAGACTTTTATTTATATCTTTTTTGCCTAAGAGTAAATTGCTCTTTCATTTCTTTACTGGGAGCGCCTGTCAATCAAACAACGCGCTGTGGCATTTTTGTGTTTGGCTCAGCCATGATGGCTCGACAGTTACTCTTCCACCTGTAAAGCCGAACCCTTCCTCGAGCTGTGCTGCTAGGAAAACAATTTGCAGCAATATCATCAAGATAACCACCAAAAAGATATAAAAAGAAAAGAAGGGCAACATTTCTTTTAGGGTAAATACATTTTGGCATAAAATCAGAAACACGTGAGCGCAGAGTCTGCGAACAGAAGGTCAAAACAGTGTTCTGCTTTATTAACTGGAGGTAGAGAGCAGCGAAGCTGACATTTACTTATATGAAAATGTCACAGTATTACTTCAGGTAGGTTAAGAGCTCCTCTGGGTAGATTTCAGTACAGATCAACAAAATAAGTTTGCTGCAAAGTTTTTTATGATATGACCCCACTATTAACACGATGACATCAACACTTCGCATTTCTGCTCATCCTATAGAGAACTTTAAATTAAAGGTTAAAGTCAATGCACACTTTAATCGACCAATAAAACTCAGCCTGAATGAACCTTGACCCGGACGGTGTGATCAGAGGTAGGGCATAAAGGTCACGTCTATGCTGCCTGCCTGCTTGGCTGCCTGCCTGCTTGGCTGCCTGCCTACCCAAACCGGGGCGTTGCCAAGGCAACTGCAAGTTGCAGCAGCAACGTCAGGATCAGCTGACACTGATGTGAGATGACAAGACCACCCGGAGAGAGAGGAGAGAGTGAATGGAGAGAGAGAGAGAAAGAGAAATAATTAAGGAGCAGACTGAGGACATTTCCTAACAGTGACAGTGACACGCTGAAAGAAAAGAAGTGATGTTAGATAAACTTAAGTCCAAATCTGTTACAGATCGAAATTCACACACACACATTTATGCAACTGAATGTGTGTTATTCCATCATAATCCTGCCTGGCTCGGTATTAACATTGAAACTTTCATAGAGCCCAGCAGGTCTGAAGTGTTCTCCACAGTCCATGTCACTCTGCTCTGCAGCAACAAAACACACCAGCTCTCTTTCTGATGCTCCTGCTAACCTAGAGTTTATTTTAGAAGTCTAATTCACTTTCATTTAAAGGTCCGGTGTGTGTGTGTGGAGGATTTAGTGACATCTAGTGGTGAATTTGCAGATTGCAACCAAGTGAATAATCCTCACTTTAACACTTTTAAGTGTGCAGGAGAAACTGGTGGTGGTTGTGAAACTTAAATGGCGTTTTCTAGAGCCAATGGCTGCAGGAGGGAGGGGCTAGCAAGGTCTTAACCTCAGTAATTTTGTGATGAAATATATTAAAGTCTGTGTAGAGTAAGAATAAATATGTGTTCTGACTTTGTCAGACCAAAGAAGAAAGTGTTATTAACCACCCAGCCAAATTTTATTGATTAAAAATATTGACAAGTTTATGAAATTAGGTGTCAGGATCAGGTAAAAATGAACTCTCAGCTGCAGGACTGAACGTGCTGAAGCCACGCCCACTCGTTGGAGCAGTGGAGCGGCCATTTTGAAGCGACTGAAACGTGTCAGATGAGTTCAGAAAATCACCTGACGGACTTTGAAACACTCTCTGCTCAGGGTGGCCTCAGCGTGTCATCGAGCCGCCCTTTAAGGACCGCCCACAAAATCCTGAGACTGAAAACTGGTGAAAAACTGTTTGAAGTCTTTTCACGTGTTTTCAGCAACTATTTCCCAACATATTTAATGTGTTTTGAAAGAAAGACTTTAATGAAGGCATCAGACTGACTTATATGTAACAAATAAACTTTTTTATTCGTGTAGTATGATGACCGTTGACCTTTGCATGATAACGCTGACGTTAGCAGTTGTAGCAGTTTCTACTCTACCCAGCAGTTCCTACAAGTGTTTAAGTCGGTGAAATACAAGTTTGTGTCTTCTAGTGTGTTGAAGCTAATCAGCTGATTGTGGACAGCTTTACTTTCTTTGACTTAGCACGTGGAGACATCTTCTTTTGCCAAATTGCTCAAAATTCAGTCAACGTTTGTCAAACGATGTCTGATTTAAACGTTTTGTTAACATTTGATTTGTTAATTCAAGGTTTGCCTGGAGGTACAGTAGGTCTGTACGTGACGTCACAGGTGCAACATCCATGTTGTATACAGTCTGTGATTGATACATGCGTGTGCTTAACGCATCACTTCTCATATAGAGAGGAGGGATGTGTTAAAGTTGACGCCTCTGTCGTTGGCAGATGCCCAGTGGATTTCTGGTTCATTGTCTCGACCTCTCAGCCACGACTAATTCTCCTCTGAATCACCTGCTTGTCCAGGACTAATGGAGCTTTACAAATTGAGCCAGTGAGCATTGATGAACCCGAGAATCGTACGTCAGCATTGTTTCTTCAGCAGTAAACAACGAGTCTTTACGCTGAGAGGAATTAATGTATAAAACATTGACGGATTTAACCAATTTTATTTTAATGTTTTAATGTCATCCAAGTAGACTTCTTTTAAACAGTTTCTTGTGTCTATGAGCATCATATGACTTTAAAGACGTGACAATATTGATGACCCAAACGTTAAATATGACTGACCCTACATCTGAACCCTGTTGAACGCCTTTTCTAAGGACACAGGTCTCTCTGTGGACACTGAGGCCTAACATCTGTCACGTAGCGGACGTGACTTCAAACCCCACGAGGAGTGTTTCAGAAGTGTTTTGCTCTCTTGTTAACTTGCTCGTTTAAGTGCTTCTAAATATGTAAATTTGCTCTCTTAGTTCTTTCGTAATTGTTTCCCTTTTGGCTGTTTTGGAAGTTTGCAAGGCGCGTTTTATTTTGAAAATCGACCGGATTCTCTGTTCAGTCTCAGATCTCTTCAGATTTTTCTGAAGACGAGCAGACAGTTGAGTATACTTTCCAGACCATGAATCATGTGCTTCTCAGTTATGCTGTTGAACACACACACACACACACGCACGCATACACACACACACGCTGACGTCAGTCTGTCAGTCTTGCTGTGCTCTGGGGTCCATCCAGGAAGCGACAGAAGGCTGAGCAGCCAGAGGTAAAGACCTCCACTGAGCTACCACAGTGACTTTGTGTGTGTGTGTGTGTGTAGGTGTGTGTGTGTGTGTTTAATAACAAAAACACGTGTGTGTGTGAGAGAGACAAAGACTGTGACACTGTGATTTTTTTGTGTCTGTGTGTTCATGTGCAGACGAGTGAAGGGGACAGATGAAGGTGTTATATAACCGTGTCATGATGATGATCTCCAGGTAGTGCTGTGTGTGTGCAGGTGCGCGTGTGTGTGCGTACCTGTCATAGTAAGCTCAGGGCAAATCTATCTACACACGAATACAAAGTGGAAGCACAAATCTCATTACATCAGAGAGCCCAGCGCTCATTATTTTTAGATTGCATTTAAAAACCTCTGAATTCATCAACGTTTTGGTTATTTTAGAAACTATTGTGAATTATGATGAAGTACAGGATATAAAAATACAATCTGGAGCACAATCACTCTGTAGTTTTGTCATTTTTTTTATGATTGGAAGGAAATCTGCAGCGTTCAGGATCCTTTTAGTGTGTTAGTGGGTGTAGATTCAGAAGCATCGTCTTCACAAGACAATCTAGTTAAGTATAAAAAATTTAGATCACTCAGAAGAAAGAAAACAACAATAAAATATTCATGAAAGACTACTTCTAAAAGTCAAAGTCTGGGTATTAAATGACGAAACTCTGTCTGACTGTCTTCAGGACTTGTTGATGCATTTTGACAAAACACAGATACCAAAAAACATGAACGTTGTGTCAGGTTTTTTTCAAAGATTAATGACATATTTAATGTTCAGAATGATAAAAATGTGTCTTGTTTCACACAACACGTCTGAACAAAGTTGAGACAGGAGCAACAAAAGACTGCGGAAGTTGCTCACAGTCTTTTGTTGCTTGAGATTGAAAGGCTCTGTCTTTTTATAATCAAGGACGGGGCGACGTTTAACAGTTTGTTCTTAAACCGTTGGGCTATTTGCAGCTTGTGCCTCAATACACGATTCAGAAGTTTATGGATTTTATTATCGAAAAGCGACACTAGTTCTTCATTTACTGATGGATTTATTCCTCTGTTAATTGCACTTCACCTTCATCAATCAACATCGAACTGTTACAGAAGAATATGCAAAATAAACACACATTCATTCAACGCAGAAACATCTTTATACGTGACAAAACAAACATAAATGAACGTACCTCGCTGTCTGCACACAACCTAGAGGGAATGTGTCGTCTTAAACAAAATGAACTCTTCAAAAATTCAAACTTGAAAATACAAAATCACGTGAACGGATCATAAAACTTCTTCTTGCTCGCGTGCTTTAAATAAAAAAGTTAAATGTGTCCCTGCACAACAGGTAACAAAAATGAGTTCCCACCCGGTCATGAAATAAATCATATAAATAACACATCAAAACGAAACATTAAAATAATTAAAAAATAATATTTATGGCTTTTATATTTAGTTTTTAAAGTTTAAAACCTGAACAACAAAACCAGAGATATCACATGTTTTTATTGAATGTCTGACTCGAGTGACATCATCGGAGGCACAACAGGCTTCAAACAACGTCACACATGCGACGCTTAAAAAATGTATTTAAGACAAACTCCACTGATTGGACACAGCAAACACCTGCATACGTCATAGGCTGCAGCACTCAAACACACCCATGCACACACACACACACACACACATTTCTGTATGTGCACTATTATATATAATCATATAATCACGAGCATTAACACACACACACACGCAGAAATGAGAGCAAACAGACCCAAAAGAAAACAGAGAGAATGTGGCTCAGCTGCTATTATATTATATTGTGTTCTCTGTGTGTGTTTGTGTGTGATGGAGTGTTGAATCATGGGAGGTGAGCGGCTTTGTAGCAGCACGTGATATGTGCAGCTGTTGGTGTGTGTGTGTGTGTGTGTGTGGGCGTGCAAATATAGAGGTGACATTGATTTCTCTTTGAGGATGAGGCGTTCCTTCCCATGTGGCTCATCCCTCTCTCAAACCTCTAACCTCCTCCCCTCCTGTTTTTACTCCTTCTCTACCTCCGAGCATCGTTTATGTCCAGCTAGCCCGTCTTCTCTCCTCCTTCCTCAGACCTCCCGTCCTCCTCATCCCTCTCCTGTCACTCTCTCCATCCTTCTTTTGTCTGATCTCTAATCACAACGAAGAGGAATGTGTTTAATCTCATTGAAACACACGATGAGTCATTTCCTTTAAGTCTTATTATTAGTCATGAAAGAGCTCTTCCTCTGTGTGACGTGTTTTCCTGTTGAAGCAGGAGACAGAGGAGGAGACAGCAGGAGTGTAAGATCAGTGGTCTATCAGACGGAGGTGGTTCTTTAGTTAATGACAGACTCAGAATGCTCAGATTGTTTAGAAACGCGTGATTATTCTGTTCATGACGGAGATGATGCTTCCTCTTGCACCACCAATGAAATTTGTTGCACACATTCATGCACTCGTGTGAGTTAGGATACTGTGCAAAGCGTAAATAAAAAGACCAAAGACGAGATACCTAATGTTCAAACTTTATTGTTTTTTTTGTAAATACACACTCAATCTGAATTTCAGTGAAGTTGAGTCACCTGTTTGGATCATTTATCAGGTAAACAGGTTCATTGGTAATGTATAGCTGCTGTGTGTCTGTGAAACAATCAGCAAACAACTTTTTATGTCACTGATTAACCGGCTTCACTGATGCTGACGCTGCCTCACTCTCATTCACTGTCTACGTCTCTCAACCAGTGTCTCTCTCTCTCTCTCAAACCATCGGACACAAATCAAATTAAACTTCTTCTGTGTCACTATTTTGCAGCGTGAAATGTGAGGCAGACTCAGATTTAGAATCTGGGTGCATGAAATAGAGCGAAAGCCAGAACACGCCCCTGAGGCCAGAGCATTCAAATGAATGGGAAAAGTTGTGTTTCCGCTTCCACGTCTCCGTCGCCGTCTCCAGAGAGTTCAGCTCGACTTCTCCTCCAATCACGTTTGCTAAATCATCTTACAGGAGAAACTGTAATCCAGTTACTTAAGTGCATGTACTGATCGAAAGACTAGACTCAGGCAAGCAGGTTAATTACACCTGAACGCACAGATTAATCATAAAGAATGTGTCACGTTTGTCTGACGTTACTTTAACGTTACATCCTTTAAATATCGACCGCTTTGGTTTTATCTCTCTGCTGACCCAGAAACTGAGGAAGTAGATCTAACGTACTCCATGTAGCTTGTGTGTGTGTGTGTGTGTGTGTGTGTGTGTGTATTGGAACATGTTAGTTAATGGGCCTTGGTCTCTCTGTGCTGCAGACTGAATCCCAATCACATGTTGGGAAAGTCCCAAGAGAGCGCAGGTTCAATTCCTGCTCCAGCCTTTCATCTGCTTGTGTGTGTGTGTGTGTGTGTGTGTGTGTGTGTGTGTGTGTGTGTGTGTGTGTGTGTGTGTGAGCATGTAAATAATGATTTTGAGGCCATGTGACTGTGACTGTGTGTTCAGGGGAAGGAAACGACAGAAAAAGAAAGAAGGATGCAGAGTAAAGGAGGAGAAAACAGCAGGAAGAACCTGAAACATTTTCTCAGGGGTGTGTGTGTGTGTGTGTGTGTGTGTGTGTGTGTGTGTGTGTGTGTGTGTGTGTGTGTGGAGTGTTAGATATGAAGAGGAAAATCACAGAAACAAAGTGACTGATTTGCTCCTGAAGAGCTTCAGTTTCAGTGTGAAAATGGCAGAGCCAGTGGCAGCTGGTGGGGAATAATAATAATATATATATATAATATGCTGCTCCATGTTGGAAACGTACAACACAGGACTTGGACCATCTGCTTACGTCTCCTGTTGTGATTCTGAGTAGGTAAAGCAGGTGACGCACTTCATTAATACATTAATTTTGATTTATTAACACCTTTACTCAGATGAGCATTTAGGATTTCACATAAATGAATCAGTTCACGTGAACAGAAGTGGTTGTTTCAAACGCAGTTTAATAAAATTCAGCAAGTAAATTCTCAGATTTATGCAACTTTATCGACACAGCAACAACTTTGATTCGACAGCAGTGACTTTTCACACAGTAAAAATATTAAACTTAAGTAATCTGTACTGCTTTTGCTATATTTTGTCCAGTAGAGAAAAAAGAAGCTACATCCTGATATCTGATAGAAAAAAGAATCAGATCAACCAAGAAAGAAGAGTACAGCGGGTTGGATCAACAGCTGACACACTGGTGGCGGTCTCTCACTCTGACGTTTGTCCTGGTATCTGAAGCTGCATCGCCATTTCAAAGACACAATCCGAAACATTCTGGTTTGTAAAACACAATGTAGAATCTAAAAGTCCCCATGAAGTCAAAGTTAATGTGTTTTTATCGCATACGTCTGCGCTGTATGTCACTTATACTCCAGTTTCTCATTTTTTGGGTGTTCTTCGTGACATTTTAGAGTTTGTAATTTCCTAGTAAACGATAAAAAAAAGTTGTTGTTCTCTCTTCTGACCGCCGGAGCAGAGTGCTTCCTGTTTGATACTGAGGGCTGCTACAGTCGTCCATGGCCGGGCCTCACTGATTACTGTACAAAAGCACAACTTTATAACATTATTCAGTGATTTTGGTGAAACTGGATCAGATTTTATACATAATATATTTGCTGATTTTCCCTCTGATGTCCTCCGGCTGCTCAGCTTCAAGCCGTGAAGCTAACCAAATTGATTTGGCACCGGGATGTCAGGAGCCAGACCCAGCAAGAAAAACCACCTTCCCTGCCACGGCTGGTTTCAGAGGGTGTGTTTGGTCCCCGCTCCAGCCATCTGGTCTACTGTCTCTGGACGGCAGACGCTGACGCTAGCTCATAGAGCTACCTGCAATTCATAGCAGTGAAGGTGTAACACACACTTACTGTAAACACCAATCAATATCTGCAACAAGTTCCTCTTTACCTGCCCTTTTTTTTACAGGAAACATAAAAATGAAGCAAACAGCACTCTGCTTTCTCTTTCATGGTGACTTTAAGACTTCAGGTTACAGGAAGCTTCACGTTACGGATTCCCGTAGTGGAAAAACATGTTTAGTTGACACCCAGGCTCAGGTGTGAATGGTGTCAATGGAGCTCCACCTCAGGGACAGTTTTAAGGGATCTGTTTTTCAGGTGTGGATGTGACACATTCTGCACAAAACACATGGTTTATTTATCAGATCGTGTCAGGAGGGCTCGAGTCGCCATCTGTCGTTTTAGCCAGTACTGTAACTGAAAGGTGTGTCGCTTTCCTGACTGCATTTAAGGTACGATCGCACAGTTGAAAGGAAACATGATTGTGTATTCTGCTGGGCTTACTCGTCTATTATGGGTCCGTTTTGCAGGAAAAATTCACAGTAAACTAACGCGAAAAGAAAAAAATCAAAATGACAGCAGACCAAATAAACAAAGCAATAATCATCAATCAACACAACACCTGAACATGCGGCGCTGTGGAGTTTGTGTTCATTAAACTTGAATTTAAACTTGACAATCAATGAAGTATAAAAAACCCGGGCCGTAACTGCATCATCCTTTCTTTTGTGAAACATTTAGAGGGAGAGTTTATCTCAGCATCAACACCATCTCCACCTCCACCTGCTCAGCATTCACAATTTCCTGCAAAATTCCTTTGACTTTCATTGAATTAATCAAACTAAACATTATCATCTCTGAGTAAACCTGATTTTTTAAAGTGGATGAATGTTTTATTATCTAGATCATTAAATCAGCGGTCCTTCTCTTGCAGGATACATCTGGATGTCTGCTGGTCAGTCCCAGGAGCTGCTGTCATAGTAAATCATGCAGATTGCAGCTTTATGGGTGACTCTTTTTGTCTCAGTGCACTTTACAGTTACTATTATTTATGTCGACATATATTATCTTGAGCTTTACTCAAGCTTGAGCATTTACTTGCATAGTTTCACTCAATTACTGGCTGCCCATGGGATCATGAAACAGTTGAGCTAACATAACCTAATATTGCTTTTTGACTTCAGACTAAATACATAAAAAATGGTCTGCCATAAAGCATCTATTAATTTCTGACTAACTTTTCTACCATAAAATAATTCTAAATCATGTTGATGCTACACTGACTTGTAATCTCCGGCTGCTCCGCCACAACTCTCTGTGATTTACAGAGTTTCCTGACGGACAGTGAAGTAAACCGCTGCCAACTGTAGCTGCCGTTAGCTTAGTTTGTTAGCCTGGCTGCCCTGGACTATGAGCTCAGAGTATAGGCGTTTTTGGACCATCGGGAAGAGCAGAGCGGAGCTGGTGTTGTGCCAGAACAGGAGCTGGGACATTTATTCTATGTAATCTTCTTTTGGACACTAATGTAATATTTTTTTCAACCTTTGCTGAAATTATTTGGGCTATATATCACTCTATTTTCTTATTCTAATCCAAGTTTTTAAGTTATTAATGATCTGTTCTTGTTTTCTTCACTTCAGTCTAAACCTGTGCACTTACGGAAACGTTTTAGGCTCATTACATCACCTCATAAAAGGACAATTGTTTGTGTGTGCTGGTGCATACATTATGTGTTTCTGTATTACGTACGTTCGCAGGTACATAATGTTCGAATGTGCCTGTTTTTAGAAAATGTCACAGAGCTACGTTAGCAGAGAGCAGCTGGCTCTCTCTGTGAATGACTAACGCCGTCACCAGTCATACCACTGGGCGCTGCTCAGCTGGGCTTCCACACAAACACACTCATACACACTGACGCTTGGACATACACACAAACACGTTGGTTGCACAAAATAGTTTATTAGTGACATCTTTTTCATATGCACAAACTCTAAAAAAAGACTTCAGAACTGTGTAGTTGGTGATGAATGTTGCCTCCATGTACATCACCTGCCTGCAGATCAGCCAATAGCGAAATTCGGTTGCAATAGCCGGGTTTCAACCAGTAGAGGCAGTCCACTATGCATTTTTATAATATGTTAAATTCAAATGTACTAAAATGTCAATATTTGGATCTGAGTCCATCAACAACACGACTAAATATCCATATATATGTTGGTTTTCAGGGTTTGGTTTGAGGGTTTGGTTCCACTTTTACAAATAAGAACTCACGGCTCTGCAAAATGCACAGCGCTACACCATATAACAGCGGTAGCTCAGCAGTAGCTCAGTCCACAGGGACCACTGGGACTTGACTTGGGAAACTGGAGGGTGGTCAGTTCAATTCTAGTATGGATCACAGTGTGCCGCGTGGATTGGTATCTGGAGAGGTGCCAGTTCACCTCGTGGGTACTGCAGAGGTGCCCTTGAGGAAGGTACCGAACATCTAACCGCTCCCAGGACGGCGATACGTGGCTGCCCATCAGTCCACCATGTCTCCTATCAGATATGTTAATATGTTCATTTTGGAATAACTACAAGCCTTTACAAAGGTTAGTGAGAATTTTGCTCTTTTTTCCTCGTTTGATCCTCAAACAGGAACAAAATGAACCAAACAGCACACAAACATGACACCTCTGATATAGCAGCTTGTCACAGCCCACACGTTGAATATACGACATCACTCAGACACAATCACTGGCTATGATGTATGTTCATGGCTGTTTATGTGTGAGAGAGATATTTAAAGAGACAAATAGAGTGTGCGGTGTCTCTTTTTCAGTCAGGAGGGAAGAGGAAGGCAGGCACAGATGGAGCCCAGAAACCAGACCGGAGTGTTTGTTTGTTTTGTTTGTGCCAGAAGCCTTTTTTTCTCTTTTTTTTTTGGCAGACATTAAATGCCAACAGACTTTATCAGCGCTACAAATCCAACCCAGTGAGCCAAGTACAACTACGAGCTTAACAGTGATTCTTCACCTAGCTAATGGCCAGGTAGTCGTGGTCATAAGGAAGTGGACGCAAAGCGACACTGGGTAGAAATTTACTGCGATTTGACACCCACAGTTTTAGAGTGTAATACCACTGTTGTAAGTATGGGCAGTTGTACACTTGCATTTGTTACTTACTGTTGCAAGTGCAACAACACGAGACATAGCAGCCAGCTAATATTACTGACTAGTCCAACAGCAGTCAGCCCACCTCTCTTCTCCTCTGTCATTATGTCCATAGAGGCCGATGAGCCCGGTTACATTGCCCGCTTGCCCAACTCTCTCAACTTGGGTTCTGGCACGACACTGGCTCCTCCACTCAGCGGTGGTCCAAAACATCTGTGCTACAACACTAACACTCCCCCAGAGCTCTGAGCTCACAGTCCAAGCAGCCCAGCTAACAAACTGAGCTAACAGCAGCTACAGCTGGCAGCAGTTTACTTTACTGTCTATCAGGAAACTCATCAGGAATCAGACATCAAAGGGGTCACACAGTGTGAGACCAGGTGTTCAGGAGTGGGAATGAGAGACAGCATTCACCTGTTATTCACAGCACCAAGGTCAACAGTAACTAAGGTCAAAGTTGAAATCATTTGAACTTAGCAATACGCCACAGAGAGCAGCACTTTGCCTCTCTGGGTGCTCTCCCCATAGGAAAACAAAGGTACAGCCAGTGCTGCAGGAGTTTTATGTTGATCACGTGTAGCTTCCTTAACTGTGTACAGGTGCAGGCAGGTGTGCATCCGTCCACCTGTCTGTCTGTCTGTCTGTCCTCTTGTTCAGTTAATGAGTGTGTGTACTGTACCTCGGCTACAAAGGGGCAGCAGGTCCCGTAGGGGCAGAGGGAACATACCATCCTGTCAAGGACACAGATGCTGCCCAACTGTTCCACTTACACTAGAGTTCATACACACACACACACACACACACACACACAAACCATTTCTTAAACCATTCCCTTCTCTTCTTTCCTTTCATTAGTTTGTCCATTGATCGATCGACGTAAAACACTGATCCTGACCAATAGCCAGGACTTCTAATTACTGAGCATAAATGACTGCTATGCCTGGATATTTTGGTCTTTCCAGACTTTATAACTCTAATCAAAGTAAGAATGATGGAAATGTGAACCTATTAGTGACTCATATGGGGATTTCTATTAAAGTAAACTCAATGTGATACAGCGAGAATGTGGCGGAAAGTTCCAAGTTGCCTGTAATTCAGCTTAAGGCTAGATTACCAACTGGGAAAAAGCAGCAACTGCCTTGAGTGTTAAACCCAATCATGGAGGCATAATGTTTGAAACACAAGGCAACTTTGAGTAAAATCCAAAAGTTTGAAGGCTTACCAAGTGCAGAAACACTGTCTGAGATTTTACAAGTCTGGAAACTTATTATGGTTTTAATGATCATTTGATGACGCAGAGCCTCGTCGGATGATATCACACTGCATTTCAGCAAAAGTTGAGCCAGATTGAACATTTTTTTGTTTGCCCAGACAATATATGGTGGTCGTATTGGTCATTTTTAGTCAGTACTTGTAGGTGCAGCAAATTCATCTAATGCATCCTGCATCGTTCTCTCTCTCTCACTCTCATTACATATGAAAATGATATTAAATGAGAAAGAAAGAAAGAAAGAAAGAAAAAGAAAGAAAGAAAGAAAGAAAGAAAGAAAGAAAGAAATGTAAAGCAGGAGCAGATAACAAGACCACAGGAAAGATCAAAGATCTGAGAGCTAATGAGAGTGAAGGAGGGAAGGAGGTTATTGTAGGAGGAAGGAAGGAGATAAAGGACAGGTAAATAGGAGACCTGGGAGAAAAAAGAGAGAAAGGGCAAAGGGAGAAATTAATGATAAAGAGAGAGGGGGATGGGAGCAGGTTTTGCATTGACAGTTGAGTAAATCCGATAAAGACTTACTAAACTGCAGGTCGTCCAGATTAAACGACACACAAGCGCTGTCTGATCTCCTCTATTAGCAGAACATCATTCTTTGTCTGCTATAACAATTCACTGTTTCACATCATGAAGTTTGGCAAAAAAAAAAAAAAAGAAACCGACTTAATCAACAAAACAGAAAGAAATTTACAACCATGAGTTTTCATCTTTCATTTTAAAAAAAACTTTAATTTGATACTAAATATGTGGCATCCGTAGCTTTTTAAACAGAGTTTAAACAAAACACTGAACTGTTGTAATTAGATATTTCCTTTATATCCTTTACCGACCCAGTCAGTCCTCCCTCCCAACCCTTCGGTGAACCTCCTAGAAAACAGCAACCCACATAACAAACAGTAATGTGGTAGTAGGTAGTGTTTTTGGAAACTTATATGAGAAAAGAATTGATTTGGAAAAGTTGGTGCAAGCCAGTCAGCCCTCCCTGCCGACTCTTCGGCGAATACTCGGCGGTGATAGATGGTTATGTCTGTTTAGTGTCTATCAGTGTTTACTGATGGTGATTATGAACTCCTCCCACTTTCCTCTCAACCCGAGGGTGCTTTGTTGGCAAAGACATTTTTAGATTTAAAAAATAATATATACCAACATAATGATGCATATTTGAGATTCCAGTTATTGATGACAACTTAGACTATCTACAATACAAAGCTCAGGGCTTTATTTTCTGTGTTTTGATACACGGGGAATGATTTTAAAACGACAGACTGGACTGCTGGGCGCTACAGTGAAATATAGAACAGGAATTGTGGAGCGCTTTGGGCTCTGGAGGGTTAAGAAAAAAAATAACTGCACTCTCTGTTGTCAAAGTCTGATGTTTTGTTGACCCATCCATCCACGCTGACCTCCTACTTATACAGACTTGGGTGCTCTATAATAACATCACGTTCCTTCGGGCCTTTAAACATTATTCAAATTGGACAATCCGAGAAGGTCAAATCACTCTCTGGCTGAACTGCTCACAACTTGCTGACATGTGCAACGACGAGGAGACGCAAGAAGACATTAATTTTAGTTGATTTTATTATTATCATTATTGTTGTCGTCATTGACGAGGATTTGACAGAATAAAGTGAAATGTATTCAGTGAAGTGAACTGCCACGGGGGGAAGTGGAGTGAGGACAGGTTGAGAGGACAAATCAGAAATAATAAACTGAGAAGAGAAAGAACCAGAACAATTTGTGTGTGTAAGCAGCATTACTGTGATTTAGTGTTCCTAACACGACATAAATCTGCAGTATTGGATTCAGCTAAATGTATTTCCCTCCACACACACACACACACACACAGAAGAGCTGAAGGCTGCAGGTTGAATCTGTATGAAGCATGAAGTGTGCAGGTTGGGCAGCAGATGACTGATGATCCCTGGGAGCTTACAGAGGCTCAGTACCACTCTGTGTTGTGTTGATGTGAAATTCAAGGTAGTGTGAGCGACCAACAGGAGATCTGAGGACACTTTAGCATCACAATGACGCCTGCCGCATCAAAACATTCCTGCAATTTTGCATCATTTCCCTGCTACCTCTTTTCCACCAACATGGAACTGGTTTCGTTCCAGTTTTGCACCTTATTGGAGCATTTTGAACAAAAATAAATTGTATCGTAATCCAAAAATTTGGTTACTAGCTAGGACTAAAATATGGAAGGTTTATCTTGACCTAAAGTGCGAACCAAAAAAAGCAACAATGGAGAAAGAAACCCAATGCTTGGTGACGATTTGGTCATCTCCTGAGTTTTTGGGATAAAAACAAGTAGCTCTTGCTACAGCTGTTTACAGCCTCCACTGATGCATCATGACTACTTAGGTAATGGGGGCTAAGTTCACTAGATAGCACAAAGTTTCCAAGAATCCTGAATGGAACTGGATCAAGAACCAGAGCTAATTTGGTGGAAAGACAGAGATAGAGTCTCTAACATACAGGCCTTGTAATTCCCAGTCTGTCTTTCTACCAATCACATAATCTTCACGACTTTGGTCCAGACTGAAATATCTCAACATCTATTGGATGGATTGCCTTCAGGTTTTGCACATGAGTTCATGGACCCCAGATGATGAATCCTACAGATGTAGAAGTTTACACTAATCCTGGGAAATACCTACACCTACAGGATGGCTTGGCACTACATGTATCCCAATGACTGTAACAATCCCTTGACTTTTCCTCTAGTGCCACCATGAGGTTAAAATCTGTGGTTTTAAATGAAATGACTCAACAACTATTGGATGGATTTGCTACAACATCTGTTATTTCTTGTCATTTTTGTTCCTTCCTTTGTACTCTCCCACTCACCTGCACATTCCCTCTTTGTGTTCGTCACCTCACATAATCTTCTGAATAGCAGGTGACAGATTTTTCAGATTTTCTAAACACTGTTTACTATTTAACATCCTACTTATTTGAACATGAGACACCAAGTCTAGCTCACTTCTTAGAGTTGCCGTTGTGTCCACGGCTCGTTAATGTCACAGTTTCTTTGTGACTATATAAATATCTTCTCCACAGATGAGGATCGTCCCCAGGTGGCTTGAAACAATGCAGGTGGCTCCAGCTTTGCACCATAAATAGCTCGCAGGCCGTCGTCATTTGTCGGTGTGACATTTTCATCGTAAAGGTTAGATGTTGCAGATGTTGCAGGATGCATTCCTCTCATAGCTGAGGCCTGTCATGCTCCACTGTTCTGTGTCATCGCCTGTGGTTACACTTGTTATTTCGGTGCGATTCGTAAGATCTGATTCTTGAGATCAGATTTCATGAAATCACATCTCTGCATGTCCACACTTGGCCTGAAAATAGCACTCATGTGGCTGCTGTGACTATTTCTTTAAAACAGTGCCTGCTTTGCTTCTTCCTGATGTTGCTCTCCATCTCTTTACATTGCTGTCATGTAACATTGCAGCTGGAAGTCCTCCACACCATGCCGTGTTTGGATCATGGACAATTTTTAGCTTTGCAGACCTGTTAATGAATGTGTCCAGGTGTGACTGGAAAAGAAATGTGTGACTAATAACTAAAACCTGTGATTCTTATTCTTATGCGCAGAGACAAGTGTTGCATTTTATAATATGAATGTGTCCCTCAAATAAAAGCCTGTATTCAAATAATGGCCTCAAACCAAGTAGAAGAAGTATAAATTCTGACCTGCAGTTGGCACAAGACAGAAAGTTGTGAGATCCATCCTCTGGGACCATGAATATCTATGAAATGTAATGGCAAACCATCCAATAGTTGCAAGACAAACGTATGAACCTCTTGATTGCACTGGAGGACACTTCAGATAATCTATATTCATCCTGCGGGGACCATGAATGTCATGGAAATCCATTGCTAAGATCAGACTGGGTCAAAATGGTGGTTCAACAGCCCAACCGAGGCATGCCACTAGCATCACTACAAATTAGAAGAGAGTGAATCGACACAAACAGCAAACCAACAAGGGTTTGATAGATTGTATTGCAATGAATGTACAAAGATTTCTGTCTTTTAGGTCACTCAGTTGTCCTAAAACTTTGCAGACTTTTTTTTAACCGTGCTCTAAAAATCAGTAAAATGCTGCCAATGGGGGAAGTTCTGCTTTGATATTTGGATCATGAGGTATTTCTAATTTTGGACAAGCAGCTTTGTCCCATTAAATCGTATCTGCCTGCCTGCCTGCAGCTCTTCTCTGAGATGGACTGCTAACCACAGGGAAGAAGAAGCTTGCTGTGTTGGGGGAATGCTGATGGGGAGTGGAGGGGTGTCGTGCCAGAACAGGAGCTGGGCAAGTGAGCAATGTAACTGTGGCTGTTTGGTTGTTAGATAAGTTGTCGACTCACTAGTTTTTGATCATAGGTAATGTAATCATAACAAATACACAAGTACAGCTGTCCATATTTACAACATTCGCAGGTCCTCAAAAGTGAGTACAGATGTGTGTATGGGTGTCCCAGACTGTCAAACCTCAAGTTACTCAGTTGCGCTGTGTGAAGTGTAGCAGTCAGTTCCTTTTAGGGAATTTCAGCCTAGTTTGGAGAGAAATTGGGGCGCGGCCTCAAACGGTTTATATAGAAACTAGAAACTAGAGCTCAGACTCACAATTATCACCTCTTCATCCTCTCTCTCTTCATCTGGCTGATCAATTCTCCACCAGCTTCCTCTGTCCTCATAGCTTTGTTGTCTTTGGAAAGAACTGTGACCATTTTTGACCTGTTTTCTAAAATATGATTTATTATGCTGTATGCACACATATGGTGGAGGAGCGTAAAATACAAAAGACTGGGAGACACGTGTCGATGATAAATATCGCAATATAGAACTTTCTCACTCCTAATTTCTAAAAAAAACAATAATAAGAAATGTATAATATAAATAGATAGTTTGACCTAGTTTG
Source organism: Miichthys miiuy (assembly GCA_036365135.1). Lineage (NCBI taxonomy): Eukaryota > Metazoa > Chordata > Actinopteri > Sciaenidae > Miichthys > Miichthys miiuy. Next base: position 29,069,480 of record CM071604.1, read on the forward strand.
GCCTGAGAACAGTTATTTAAAAGAAACCAAACTGATACATGTCCTGTGGTGGACCCTGTGTAAAGGGTTACAAGCTAAGGAGGCTAATCTTTAATAAAGATTGTCATGTTTTTTAATGTAACACCTCATTCTGAGAGTAATGAGTAACTATGGCTGACAATACCCAACAATACTCATCAAGGACAAGGAAAACATCGCCACACAGAAAAAAAATCATACTTTGGCAGGTCTGTCTGCAAAATGACAAACACACAACTTTTAAAATGTTTGTTTTCTGAATGGAGTGTGACTCAATCAGAGCTATGCTAACTTACCTCATAGTAAAGCACAACCGATATCTGGATATCAAGTAATATATGCAGTATATCTGCAGAACTTTCCGAGTGGTCCAATTTCCTCCCTTACTTCTCTCCGAGCATTCTCCTTTTTTTTTTGTCCAGTCTCTGTATAAATATGAAGTAGTACCACAGAGTTCTGAGTGAACACATATGGTTATAATAAAAACAGGAGATGTCTGCTGACATGTCTGAGACCAATGACAGTATAAAGAATAGATAGAGTGTGCATGACATCACTCATAGGTTTCCGAAGCGCCGTTTTGAAGCTCAGGATACGCGGTGCTGGTCCTGACTCTTCTGCCTCCCTGCTAATCTAAAAAGTAGCAAAGATGCAGAACATCGCTGGACCTGAGGTGGGCCAACAGTGTAGTGCAGTTTTTGGCACTTCCGCATTGGCTTTATGTCCCTAATTCTTGGAGGTTGGTTGAGATGCGAAAGTGAAAATAAATTTTTTTAATCCCAAAAGTTGTAAAAATACCCAAGGTCAAAGCAGAATCTGTGTGCAATAAGTATTTATTCCTCAAGAGTCTGGTTCTCGCCCTGGGTCTTCCATCTCCCATAGAATATGGCTGTCAGCATGCCAATTTCAGTACACATCTCTGCAGCACAATGACATATTTTGGTCATATCTTACACACAGCTGACGCTGTATTTAAGATACGAGTCAGGGAGACAGTGACGGAAACTGGAATGGTTTTCCATCATTAGCTTTATATGCTCCATTTTTTTATGTAAAGCATTCATATCTATCAAATTACTTTTATTTCATTGGCATGCGTGTTACGTGGCTGATACTTTAGACTATTACATTATTGATGTAGCAGGTCGAGATTCTATTTCTTGGAAAGCAGCAGTAAGCAGTATGATAAATGCCTGTGACCAATCAGAATCACTGAAACACATATACACACACACACACATTCAGTCTTCAGATGATTGTCCCCCTTCCTCCATCTGCTCCAGGAGTGTTTTCTGCTGAGTCAACAGGACGTCAGCGCCGTATTTCGCCATCGCTCGTCCCTGAAGATTTCCCAGAAGGCCACTGACACTGTCCTGAGATTAAGAAGCTCTAATGGGAGATGTGACTGTCTTCAGGGAGAAGTGATGACGTGCACACAACAGAGTGGTTATTGCTTTCTTTCATCTTCACTCGAGAGATGCTAAGAGACATTCTGCACTCTTGACAAGAGGGATTAAACATCAGTGAATCTTTTTATCTCATGTCATCTCTCTCTGCAAAAGATGATTTCTGGTTCTTGATTGTGTTAATTATTTTTTCATTTTAATGTTTAGTCAGAGTCAAGGTCACTTCAAGTGTCATCTCTCTCTTCTCTATGTAACATTCAGAAAAACCCTGTTAATAATGACACCTTAAGACAACACTGTGTAACTTTTCTACCATAAAATAACCCATTTTAAATCATCTGATGCTACACTGACGTGTAATCAGGTGAATAGTGCTTTGTTTGATGCCACTAAGTCACACACCACCAACTATTTGACTGATTTTGGTCAAACTGGATCATATCTTATGAATGTTTTCCCCTCTCAACTCTGTTAGCTAATGTTAGCTCAGTTTGTTAGCCAGGTTACTTAGACAGTGAGCTCAGAGTACCGTGGGTAGTGGTGTTTTGGACCACCAGGAAGAAGAGGTTTTCAGACAAATGCCGGTGTCGTGCCAGAACAGGAGCTGGGCAAGCAGGCAATGTATCATTACTGTGGAACTGAAAGTGCTGTATGGAGTTACTTGCTTTATGATATGAACTTTAGTGGTCAAATCCATCATTTGATACAAATCATCACATAGTTCTACCAAGCTAGCAAGAAATTGATTTCATGGAGCAGAGGTTTGTGGATTTTACTTTCCATCTTGGTTCGTTGTTGTAGCATCTGATAACAGAACATAAAAGTTTAATTTATTTTAAGGGAATTTGATGAATTCTAAAGCTGCTTTGTTTGATAAAACTGCTTAAATCATCTGCATCCTTTACATACATTAAAGTTTCATACACATTTTTATAAGTGAGATGCTTTCTAAGCGGCTTCTTTGCGTCCATCTACAGCTCGAATTCATCTATCAGCAAACCTCATATATATAGTGTGCTCATGTGCTTAATAAACCAGCTGGTCTGGTCTTTTTTTTTTTTTTTACAAAAGGAAGTCTTTGTAACAACCAAAAAAAGAACACAATTTAACATTTTCCAGCGTTTCTATTTTTATGTCCTGTTTTCAAGCTGCACGTGGATCATTGTGAATTCTGCCCGCTGATACCAGTCTGTGTCATTACATCGGAGCTATTTTGAGAAGAAACACACACTTTTATACTGCCACCACAACCAACCGGCCTCCTGCGAGTTCTTTAATATCCTGTCCCGTTTCTGTATACGGCCAGTCCCGAAATAAACAGGAACCTGCTGCTTGTTTGACTCATTCACACAACAAAACGCTTAACAGAGACAGAAAACTGCAGGGAAATTCAAACACATGCATACATTTAAACAACAAAAGATACACTTATACGTACGTAATTTAAGTTATAAATTACATAAACAGAAATGTACATTCGCACCATATAAATACACTTGTAAACAAACATTTTGCTCACATTTAAATACTACTGACTCGACAGACAGTGCAAGGAGCAAACGATGCAAAGAGCAGAGGACAGTTTATTATACACATAGACATACGTGATACGCACAAATACACACTTCCACACCTTGAGTCATCAAAGAAGCATCCAAAACACAACAGGAATAGTGCTAAGCCGCTGCTCTGCACGCTCTATAAATAACTGTTCTGTTCTTGTTAATCTGAGGAAGCAAGCAGGGGCCATAAAAACAGAGACAGGCTGCCCAAAGGACAGTTTCTGCCTCACTGGCATTCCTTAGACGTTTTAGTGAGCGTGCTTACATCCACACTGTCCTGGTGAATATCATATGTGGACATGTGAGTATCCCTGAATAGTCCTCCTTGCAGTTTGGAGCTGGAGTACTCATTGTTTCTGATCACTGTCAGCCACGTTCGCATCCGCAACTCGACTCATGCAGTAATAAGTCAGTCAAACTTCGAATTTGATGATGTACTGATGATCTACACACTGAGATGAAAGTGAAATAAGCTCTGATGACGCGTCTTCGGCAGCTCTTGGGTAACATTTTTGTGAATGAAACTTCTAATGTAGAGTTCAAATCTGGTGAACTTTCATGCTTTCATTCATTTTTCATAACCACTTATCCTTATCAGGGTCACGGGGGGCTGAATCACTACTGACATTCAAGCGAGAAGTCTTTGGTAGTGCTGACCTTTGCGGGACCAGGGAGCCGGGGAGTTAGAGTTGTAATCTGCGTGGATATGTTTATAGCTTGTCACATGACTCCACCAGCTAACGTGAACCATAAAACTAACTCATGTATTAAGACAAACAAGCAGAAGGAGGAGGATGCTCGCTTGCACCTATGAGCAACAGGAAGCTAACAGGTCACCTTTAACCTCCTCTGTTGGAGTGTAAACAGAAAGAAAAGCATCTTTAGCTGTGTACAATAACACACTATTACGTCTGAGCCTTTACTGTGTGAACACACTGATTCGAGAGCTGCTTAGAGTTAATGTGTCTACCAAATCGGGACACTGTCTAATAATACTGTCTGCATCTAAAGTGGTCTAGTTTATAACACAAACCTTGAAAGACCTTGAATGATAAGAGTGAGGAGACAGCTGGTCGTTCTCTCAAGCACACACACACACACACGCAGATGCACAAAATCTGTTCACATATACACAAAACACACACACCTACATGGTGAAACACAAGCCTGCCATCCCTCCCTCTCCCTCTCCCTCTCTCTCGGAGTGACTGATAGTGCTGACAAAAGACTTGGATGAAGGATTGAACCTGCGCTCTCCTGGGATTTTCCCAACACGCGATTGAGATTCAATCTGCAGCACGAGAGACGAGGACCATTAACCAACATGTTGACAACATGCACACACACACGCACACACAGATACAAATGCACCTCTGTTTTAGAACACAGATATGGTATAAAACATCAACGAGCTTTGGTCTTTCTCTGCATTCTTTCTCTGATTTGTGGTCTGCGGTCTTCACCAGAATTTCTTCCCACCACTGCTGTTCATCTTACTGATATAACACAGGCCAGGTGATGGCCTGGGTGCTCAACAAGCCACCTGTAACAGCACTCACCTGTCAGTCGAAGCGGCCATGCTTGTAATTATGTAAAACTATGCCTTAAAGGTCCAGGGTGTAAGATTTAGGAGGCTCTATTTACAGAATATAATATTCCTTATATGTTACCTTAAATCCGACACACTGGTCCTTAATATAATCTGAACAGGTGAGTTGTATATAAATTCACCCTCAGTACAGTTGTCATGAACGGGGAAGTTAGCTACAGAGACCAAAACTGTTTTTTGTACCAGGTTGTAAACATGTTTATTTCTGCTGTGAAGTTGGACATTTGAACATGGGGACTTATGGAGACTGACTCACTTCTGCAGCCAGCCTCAAGTGGACGTTTGAGGAACTGCATGTTGGCTTCATTTTACAGCCGCTTGGTAAGTACGTGTTGGAACAGTTATTATTTTACCATTTGTGTATGCTTTAATGTTAAAATAAATATATAAATGTGTTTATATTAATAATAATTGTTTGTTTTTGTGGCCCTGTGTAAATAAACAATGAATTATATTAATAGCAGTCTTATCTCTTCCTGTATCTCTTCACCTGTCTCACTTGTTCGGGTTCCCGTTATTTTCCAGAGCGGTCACCTTCGGACCAAACAGCTGTGTAGAGAAACTGTGACTCGATTGATTTTCAGTAGATCTTTCTTCTGCTTGGAGCCCCACAGCAAGACCTGAGTTATAGGACTTCATAACATATTGATTAAAACTCTGTCAGCCTGATTGAGGACTGCAGAGAATGGACTCTCGCATCAAGGCGAGGCAGCTCTCAGTCACTCTCCTGCAGGTGGACAGAGTAAACCTGGAGACGATCAGGTGAACAATGGAAGATCAGCCTGTGGGTCCATCACTGCAAATGTAACGTGATCAAACACACACCACAGGGCTGAGTGCAAAGAAACCAGCTATGTCAGGCTGAATTACAGGGCAAGTGATGATGCATCAAGTCTTGGCGATATTGAGGAAATTAATGCTACAAAAAAACAATATTGATCTTCAGATATCATCATATTAAATATAGCAAATATGTGCAGAATTTGATAAAAAATGATCAAACTGACATTCAGTGTTTTGATGCATATCAGATGAAATTCTTCACACATGCAAAACAAAACTTTAATTACTCATTTTTAATGATTTTATTATTATTTTACAACTTCCTTGGAATCATGAATTAACATACATGAGTAAAACCGCACAATTTGATCATTTATATATTACACATTAATAAAATACAATTATTATTGTTTGCATCAGTGTCCCCTCAATACGGTGTTTAATCAATTAGAACATAAAATTCATATTTATGTTGTTTGTATTCTTTTTTTTAAAGGTATTTATACTCACAGAGAAATTTCAGCTGAGAATTTTATTTATTTATTTTTGAGGTTGCACATTTCAAAACGCCAAAATGCTTCCCATTGATCACCGTAACTCATCTAACTATTAGTATAATGTCCCAAAGATTACTTATAATCCCCAAGTGTTTTCTATCATTTGTTTCATTATCTGCTTTATTAATTACTTAATTACTTTGTCCCCTTTCGGTCCTTGTCATTGTGTTTGGGCGTGGAGCATGGGGATTTTTTTCTGTTTGTGTAATTGTGTAAAAAAAAATTGTACTGTACTGTGTTGATAAAATTGTACGAGGAAGAAAAGTTTTCCATGTGTGAGGATCAGTTATTTTAAAGGCTGGCGACGATGTCCATGTTATCACACGGTTAAAGAGACAGTTCACATATTTTATATTTTAGTGCGGTTGTATGAGTAACTTATCCATCGTCAGTGTGTTACCTATAGCGTGTCCACAGTTTGGAGGACCAAACATACATTTTACAATATATACACCAGTCGACTAAAGGGTGACATGTTCAGTGTCACAGTATACTCTCTCGTTGTTATAGTCTCCTCAAAAGTTGAAAACTTATGACTCATCTTTAAATCTTCTCTGTGTTAAAATAGCAACATCTTTAAGGCCAGGCAGTATTTTTTTTTTCCTGATATAGACTATTGATGAATAAATTCAGACCAACCTTTCCAAAATAGATGTAGAACACGTCGAGATTAAACACTTCCTGCGGAGGACGATGATGATCTAAATTTAAATACACTTTTAGGTCACGCAAAACTGGTTAAGCTGTCAGATGAATGAGAACCAGAACATGTGTTTAAACATCTGCAGGGACAATCTGAATGCACAGTCATGTCGTGAAAAAATAGCATGCGTGCAAAGAAAGTGGACCGACAACTCTGAAGAAACCCACTGAGGATAAAGTACACATGCATCTACAGATACATGGAGCTTCTTCCTGAATTTAAGCATATGGATTATATAAATAAAACCGCCTGTTTATATTCTATTTCACTTAATGTTTCGCCTCATTGTTACATTTGTAGTTTTGAAATGTTCAGTTATGACATTACCAGGCAAAGCTGTTTTTAACTGTGTTTTGACAGGTGCTGTATAAATTAAATCTAATAAAGAGTGGTACTACTAATTCACTGCAACAGCATTGAACTACAGCAGCGACCACAGAGCAGGCTGGGCCACATTAAAACTACCAGTTGTCTTTACTGCCATCTAGTGTCTGCTACAGTGAGGTACAGCACAGAGAGGCAGCAGCTCCTCTTCACACAAGAAGAGTAATATTCTTTGGGTCTACTTACAGTCATTCTGTCTCTCTCTGTAGTTGTTTTGGGCCTATTTGAAGTCATTTGTTATCTTTATATGGTCATTTTGAGGGTATCTGTAGTCATTTTGGGTCCCTTTGTAGTTGTTTTGGGTCTATTTGTAGTCATTCTGGCTCTCTCTGTAGTTGTTTTGGGTCTATTTGTAGTCATTCTGTCTCTCTCTGTAGTTGTTTTGGGTCTATTTGTAGTCATTTTGCTCTCTTTGAAGTCATTTGTTACTTTTTATGGTCATTTTGTGTCTCTTTAGCGTCATTTTGAGAGTATTTGTAGTTGTCCTGATCATACAAAGGCTCCGGGCCTGTGCCAGGTGGGCCAGTTGAATGCACATATAAAAACAAATGTACAAATGCGAGTGACCTATACAGTATTTACAGATCTGTACCTCCACTCACACCACACACACACATACACAAGGCACACACACACATACACAAGGCACAGCAAGGACAAAGGGTTTTAAGCACATTAGCTACTGGTGAAATAATTTGCCACGCTAGCCAAGTGACATTAAGACAGTATTTTGCTAGCAATAACGTTCACTCACACACAAAACACAGCACGAGAGTTTTCAGGAAGTAATCAGTTACAGTCCAGTTACATTTGGTCATTCTGATTATAACTGACCATCTCAATCAGTAACTTCTTACGTCACTGACTGATTGGATTATTGATTTATTGATTGACTGATCAATAATTTCCTGACCAGTTGTCTGGTCTGGTGTTACTCTCTACTTTCTTTGTGTCTTGACTTTCTTGCTTGCTTGATCAACTCATTCTTCGATTATTGATTATTATCTGATCATTCTTTCTGTTTCCATAACATTTATATTAGACAAAAAAAAATATTACACAAAAACACAAAACAAGAATGCTCCAGAGTGGGAAAATAAATGACATATTACTATTTCTAATGTTCCTGTGTTTATCTGCATGATACTAACTAGCTTGTTGTTTGCAAATATCCCCATCAGCCAACACCATGAAGCAACTAACGCCAGAACTACACCCTGCAGCCAAGTCACAGCCAGCAGGCCAAGCCCAGCTTACCTCAAGTTACAGTTAGCTGCAGTTTGCCACGAAGGTTGCCACTTGTTGAACTTAAAATAGATAATAAATCAACAAAATAAAAAAAGATAAAGTATTAATCAATCAATCAACTTACCTGACTTTATTTGTATAGAATATAACACAAAGTGCTCCACGCCCTCCACCCTACCCCATTATAAACAAAAACACAACACAAACTGAGGAAGCACCATCTCAACGTCTTGCAGTGAGGAAACACAGGCAGGTTAAAATATATTAAATAAATAAACAAAATAATAAAATAAAACCCATTAAAATGTACGACAGAATAAAAGGAAACCATAATATAATATAGACAGCCAAAAATAAAGGGTAAGATTTATAAACAGACAGACAGCTAACTAAATAAATAGTAAATAAAGGTGAAAATGGTGAAACAGTTAAAAAATATATTACCAGAAAAAATACAAGTTAGTTTGCTCTCATGTTGACATGTTGCTCAGTTAGGCACAGCTTACTTTATTTATTATTATTATTATTATTATTATTATTTACTGCAGCTTTGCAGAATCATTAAACAATCATTCAACTCTAAACATGGAGGGAAACAATCATTATCCGTGAGGTTTGAGACAGTGAATGAGTGAACGAGAGAGATTACAGGCGTAGGTTTCATCCTCTTGTGTCTGCTTGTATTTGTTCATGTTTTGTATGTATTAAAAATATATTGCAAAGATAAAATAATGATTGTTGGTGTTGAGTGTTTCAGGGTTTGCATTGGTTGTGTAGGTGGAGTGTGGTGAGAAACAGACCTGCTCGTTATTAAGTATAAAATCAGTGTAACCCACACAAAGCTGTGTCAGCTGACATGATGGTGAACTCAGATACGACAGCAGCGAGCAGCGCAGCAGCGGCCTCATGGAGACAGTTGCCACGGAGACCGGCGCACGTCATCCCCGTAGCGGTTGCCATGGCCCTCCTGACGTCAAAGCCCCTCGCAAGATGCTCAGGAAACCCCCTGGCGCGGTCACCATGGATACTGGCGGGGGGAGGGGTGGAGTTTTAGAGGAAGCGGAAGTGTCAGAGCAGGCGGAAGTGGTACTGCCCTGAACACCCTGACCAGCGAGCGGAGGACGGCTTGATAAACTCCCCATCGATCAGAGACTAAACCCGGGACTCCTTAGCACGCTCCAAATGTGAGTTCACCTGCATATCACTCGATTATTTGTCTTACACGCGGGATAACGCGGGTCTTTCAGCGGGGAGCGTTAGCCCCAGCGGTGGCCCCATTCCCTACCTCTGCGGCGGCGGAAGGTGCCCATTGTGGTGAAGGGGGCTGGCTGGGTGTGCGGATTTTAGGCCGAGACTTGTGGGGGGCAAACGGGAAGAAATATCCCGTAAAACACCTGCCGCGGTGTTGCGTGTGATCCTTGCGCTGTATAATATGCTATTCGTCGTTCATTTTTGTTTTTTCAATGAAGGCCCCGGACTCCTCCGGTCCGCTTTGCCATGCGTGGTGGTGCGCGGTGACCGTGTAGCGGAGGAGGGGGGGAGAACCAGCACCCAAGTTTGGCCATTTTGACAGCTTAGTAGCGGTAGCAGTAGCAGTAGCCAGGCCGCCGTTGACAGACATTTTAGCTGCCAGTGCTACAGAGGATAACGTAAGGCTGCTGCTATAACGGGACCATCCGACATATATATCATATATGGCCTCGTGTATTCACACAACGGCAGAATTAGCGACGTATTTTTTTAGCTCGGAGCCGTCATGGCCGTTACCGTTAGTGAGACGTTAGTCAACCTCCTCGTTTCCCGGGAGTCCCCTCCCCCTCCCTCAATACTTTAAAAATCTCCTTATTTCGATGTCATTTAACTAACATGGGGGGGGATTATTGTGAAAACTGGTAACATATGCCGTGTATTTGGATCGAACTGGGTCAGGTCCCGTTAGCATGTTAGCATGAAGCTAAACCGTTAAACCCTGCGGCCGTTTAGCCTGTGTGACGTTCGGCTAGCCTAGCCTAGCCTAGCAAGCTAACTAGCGCTCGGCGGTAATCTATCTCTCCATCTTAAAATTCCGCAGGGGAATGCGACAAGGAGGGCGTAGCTGTTAGCAGGCCGACTACACGTCAAACACTAATTTTCTCCAGCCTGGAGACACCTTGTTTTTTTTTGTTTTTTTAAGCCGCCTGTGTCAACTGGAACTGGGGCGCGTCTCGTCGTCTTGCTCGGTGTGTCTCGTTCCCCATTTTCCTTGGTGCGCATATATGTAGCATGTTAGCTCTACGGTCGGATGTGTTGGTAGCGTGCCAGGTGATTGTAGTTGACAGCAGGGAGGCCAAGCTGAGATCAATTTTAACCTTTGTGCGGGTCACTGCGACCGTTTAACGCTTCATTAATGCGCACGTAGCGCGTGATAAGCGGCAGTTTGTTTTTACCCCGCTGCTAAATGCTAACTCGGTGGATGCTAAAAATGAAACCGATTAGCCTCGAAGGCACAGCGCGGTTTGTCGAAGTAACAGCGCTGCGTTGAATGCCACATGCAGCCGAGCTTATTGCCGAGAAGCTTCGCTGTTTTTTGGTACATATTTTAATGTTTGTGCTTGCTTTAATGCCCCAACAAATCCACATTGTTAAAATGAAATGGACCACGTTAAAGCACGGCAGTAAAAATATGGGAAAAAAAGAGGAATTTAGTCAGTTTAATGGAAACATAACATCATATGAACCTGAGACCAAGGTGTGCAGTTTATTTTATGACCAAGCTCCCTTTCTTATAATCATACTTTGTAATGGTTTATTCATAAACAAGGTGTTTCCATACAAATTAAAACACCATCTTGTCTATGGTTGTATCATTATCGTGTAAAGAGTCCAGTATAGTAACCTTTTATAAGCATGCATTTGTCAGATTTTGGTAACACACAATTTAAAGTTTAAAAATGCCACTGACAGGTAAAAGCCAACATAATCGACGTATCTTGATTGATCGATTAGTAGTTTGGTCTCTAAAATGGTGATAAATGCCCTTGGCTATTTCCCAGAACCCGAGATAGATCGACTCATATATTAAGATCTTTAGTACATGATCGTATAAAACACAGAAAGCCAGCAAATGCAAACGTGTTAGCGACTCAAATGATTGATTGGTTTGCTTATTAATGTTTAAGGTCCACGTTGCATTAAAAGGCCGGTAATGCTGTGCAGTATAATTGAAATGTTCATTTAGGTTTGTGAAATTCATAAAGCAAACATCTTCTCACCATGATCATTATTCTAAGTTATTACAGTTATATGCATGATTCTCAAACTAAAACTGACCACAGTGGCGTTGGGGAATACAAAACAATCAGATTTCCTTTATGTCAACACAGTTCAGAGGGACCTCCGGTCTCTTCTCAGTGACTCTTAGTTTGTTTGATAATGGAGGAAATGAGTGTCTAAATTTATAATGATCTCATACACTAATGGTCTCACCAATTTGTTTTGTTTTTTCCTAAACGAATGGAACTGCACTCAATATCAGCAGCAGTTAATTGATTTTACGAGTCGCCCTTTGAAATGTGGCTTTGGTGCGCTCCCAGCTGAGAGGCTAATAATTACTCTGCAGATCACAGCAAGAGCGTAAGAGGATCAAACTTTGACTGACAGGTTTTGAATTTGTCCGATAGCATCTTTTCACCACCGTGGCATTCTCATTATTCTAATACAGACCAGTTATTTTAAACAAAATATTGACAGAAGTCTGTGGTCTTAAAAACATTGCTAACATTGTAGCACACTGGACGTCATTTTATTTTCTAAATGTCCTGTGTGTGACATTTAAGGGTATCTATTGACAGAAATAGGATATAATATTCATAACTATATCTACAGAGGGAGTGGGTCCTCTTCCATAGAGTCCACCATGTTGAACCGCCATATTTCTACAGCAGCCCAGAAGGGACAAACTAAACACTGGCTCTACACAAGACCTGTTACATTTAAGTTTTATGGCCACTGTAGTTTCTTTCTATGTTTGAACCGAGAAGGAGAGGTGAAGGGTTTTCAGTCGGCTGCAATCTAAATCTTCACCACTAGATGTCGGTTAATTCTACACACACTGGACCTTTGACTCTCACCATAGAAGAAACTTTAATTCTCTATCGATGGGCTAATGTCAGTTAAGTGGAAATTTCTTGCGTAGAATCAAGATTGGGCAAAGTTGTGAACAATATGATATCATGCAAATTTAACCACAATATAAATATTACGACTCAATATTGTTTTGGCTAATTGATAAAATAACCAGACACAAATGTCTGTTTTTGGCTCATTGACCAGATTAAGTACTTGACACATCACAATATTTTATTATATAGAGATAAAATTCATACAAAAATCTGATACTTGTGTAACGTCACAATGGGTAGCCTAACTGAACACTGAATGGGGAGGGCCGTGAGCCGCTGTGGATCACCTTGGTACCATCTGGTGGAGCTGGTGGTAAATTTCATGATGTACGTTTGATAAATATAATATAACCACAGTTTTCCAAAACAGAGAAAATTCAGTCATGATGGTTGATTAAAAATATGGCTTTTTTTTTCTATCACGCTTCAACAAACTGGAATAAAATGCCAGCTGTAAATCTGCACTGTCCATGCCAAAGAGCTCTGGTGGAGGACTTCTATTCTTTGAATGTCCCCCCCCTGCTGTTCATGAATGCGGCCACAACCGCCCCGGTCCTCCATATTCAGACACAAACAGTGGGAGTGCTTCGTTCTTTGTGCATACACTTATCTGTGTTACCTTTCCCAGATTCATGGCCACTAGAGATGAAAGAGCAAAGATGGCGCGTTGCTCCTTTTCATGCTTTGTTGCCGTTGTTTCACGTTGCACTTGAAGCTCTTAACTCACCACTACTCTGTTGATTCGTCATTGGCAGAAACACTCAGTGTACCTATGACGTTTAAATCTTGTTTAATCGCCGCATCACTGTTTGTTTTAGAGCTGGAGAACCCGAATCGAGCTGTATTTGGGAGTGCATTGGCTTAACTTAGCGTAACTAGAATAGTGGTCTAAACCACTCTGTCGATGAGGGATGGTGTGAAGGGGTTCCTAAACAGGAACTTCATTTCCTCTACATGACCTTTCAGCTCCGTGTTAGGGTGTAACCTGAACATTTAGTCCATGTCATAGCGCTGTGGTAAACACTAAACTGCCCTTGTGTGTCTGAAAAGAGAAAACTGAAAGTGCCACACCCAAAGGAAAATATATTTTTAAGACAAGATGATGGTCACAAACTAATGCACATTTGTTATAATTTAACGACCCATCCATCCGTACTTTTGATGGGTGTTTGACCAGTCCACAGCAGTGGGCCTAAAGAAGAGAGAGCTTCTTTTAAGCTTCGTCTTTTTGATAAACGCTGAAGGAACGATCTTTGAACTCATTCTCGACCGCTTGTCAAAGCTCTGCACAGCAGCATGAGGCCTTGTGGTGGCACGTCACGCTGTGTAGATGCTGCTCGCGAAGGCAGAGACATGAACGTGAATGCAATAAAACAAAACATTTCCAAGCGGAAAATCTGCTGCGGCCTCTTTTTAGAGAACCGTGATTCAGGAGATTTATTTTCCAGCGAGGGAATGATTGAAACAAAAAGCCAAATCCACACAGGAATGGCTTAAAACAAATATTAATGTCCTGGAGGGTTTCGGTCATACCTCAGTCCAATCAAGAATTTGTAGCGGGACTTAAATGTGCCGTGCACGGTCCCTGTGGGACAACAGAGCTCGAGCAAAGAACAGTGAGGGGGGAAAACAGCTGATTTGACATTTGCAGATCTGAAAAGTGCCAAAGGTGTTTCTACTAAATGTTGACTCAAAGGAGTCGAATGCTCAAAATGACTCAACAAAGCCTAAAAACATACGCTGACATTGATTTCTGGATACCTCCTTCGGCATTGATCAGCTCAAAGAGGTTGATAAAAAGAAACCTGACTGCAGGTGCTTCATTCTTTGTAACGCAGCACTGTATTAGATCAGAATTTGGCGTCTGTGGCAACATAAAATAACTCTGCTCAGACTGGAGACCGTCTTCGTTGAAACAGTCTAATATCTGCCACTCTAATCACCTGGAAAAAATCAAAATACTTGAATAGTTTTGCAGAAATATACTGAATGACACGAAGCGATACTTGTAGTATTCATCATAGCTCATACCTCTTCTGCCCCCCATAGATAAACCCCATCCACACCTCTTTCCTCTGTGAAGTCACAGGTCAGGTAAGCTTCAAGGGCACTGGAACAGGGTGTTTTTCTTTTTTTCTTATTTCCCTCTGGTGGATGCGTAATGACTAAGATCAGCATCTAAACTGGGAAGTCCTCACACTTGATGTGAGGGTGGAGCTGGATTCTGGTGTGGCTGGTGATGGAGGTAGACACGTAGAGTCAGACTTTTCTCCTGCAGTGTTTCCTCTCCTCTAACAGATAAACTGCATTAGCGTTTTCTAACGCGTTCTTTAGCTGTTTAATCAATTTACAAGTTAGATATGCAAACGTAGATGGTTAAAGTCGTCTGTGGAGAGTCCGTAGTGTGATCTGTATAAAGGAGATGGAGGCGAGGCGGTGGCCTACTTAGACCTACAGATTCATCTGGAGAGTAGAAAGCCCTCGGGGATGGAGTAACTGGGAGCAGCCACTTTTCTGGAATTGAATTTTGACTTCATATGAAGCTCTGTTAAGTCTCTACTGGTCACTTTTTTCGTATGAGATATTATCCAGCCGCTGACAGTTTATTAAGAAGCGTTTGCCAGCCAACAGTCGAGCATCTTAATCCACGTTTCGGCTTGTAAAAGGTGACGCGAGCCCGACGCTCTCGCCTGTTTCTTTCTCCTTTGTCGTGCTCTGCCTTGATCACAGGCCCTCAGAGCTTGCACACCCGACTCCTCACACTTGTCTTTCTGTCGTTCTCAGTGTCTCACTGCTCTTTCTCTGTCCGTCCCCCTTTTTTTTTTTTTTTTTTTGCTTGTTCCAGCTGGTAAATCGAGAGCCTCTGCGCTTGAAATCCAAACACTAACTCTGTCTTTCTGTCTCTTGTTCTTCTCCCCTCCAGCCTAAAAATGGATAAGAACGACCTGGTGCAGAAAGCCAAGCTGGCAGAGCAGGCCGAGCGCTACGACGACATGGCGGCTGCCATGAAGGCCGTGACGGAGCAGGGCCAGGAGCTGAGCAACGAGGAGCGCAACCTGCTGTCCGTCGCCTACAAGAACGTGGTATGGCATCCAGCTACTGGCTTTTGTTTGTCTGTAAATGCTCGGGAGACTCGGGTGAAGAATAAAAATGCCGAAATAAGAAGAATCTGATGTAAATAAAGAGTACATGTGTGCGTTTGTATTGTGGTTAATGCTACTGCGAAGTCCACGGAGATGAAGCAACGACAAAGAGACGCAGATTCGCTCTAGGCAGCACAAATTGAGGCGACGACTCTGCGTCCATGTGAGGTTTCAACTCGAGTGAAGAACTGTCGTTATTCTGAGTCGTATGACACTTTGTATGAAAGGTCTAGAGCAAGTCAAGAGACACTGAAGGTCCGGGTGAGTTTGGAAATCAGTCTCTCTGAGCTATCGAGCTTAG
Source organism: Miichthys miiuy (assembly GCA_036365135.1). Lineage (NCBI taxonomy): Eukaryota > Metazoa > Chordata > Actinopteri > Sciaenidae > Miichthys > Miichthys miiuy. The sequence goes on from CM071604.1 coordinate 29,085,354, forward strand.
TCGCTGCTAGTTGTCATGATAAATGTCATTAGAAACTGACCAGAGGCCAAAATGTGTATTAACACAGTTCTGCGCCCTGAAACGTTGCACCGCAATACGTCGTCACACGCGTACGCGCATTTTAAGATAACGATTTAACACCTACGGCAGTTTGGAACGTCTCCCTCAGAACTTAGTGCCTCTGTTCTTTCTCGAACAACTGCCAAATTTTTCTATGGAAACATTTCCTGTGGTGGTTTGGAGCGACCGCACATAAAGGCACAGCCTGCAGAGTTCGACTGTATGTTATGTTTCTTTTTTTTTGGCTCATCACTCGATAAAATGACAGTTCTCAAAGCATGGTTGTACTCTTTAGTACGTGCCGTTACGAGAGACAACAATCTTTCGGCTGGTTATTTGTAGACTTTACAGTGAGTTAAACTCTTTGCATTTATGATGTGTAGTGTCACTCACTGAGCTGTTTTTGTGATGATTTTATAGTCGAACTGTAAAAGCACAAATTATGTAAGAGCCGCCTGAGGTTTCCCAGCACTGTGTCTTATATTATCCTCCAGGTTGGGTTGCATTGAAACCTGGAGGATAATCTAAGACACATAGGGAATAGCTTAAATCACATGATAAGGAGGCAGGGTGTTATGCACTATCACATTGTAAGGCCGGGGTGGACAAAATGAGCTTTGTGTTCAGCTGAAGCTCGTCGTTTTGATATATATCGCCGCGAGCAACGATTCCGGGTTCAAACCTACCGAGCAACCACAAGCAGCAGCAGCAGGCCTCAAAGTCACTTCAGCTTCAGAGTTATTTTAACCTTTTTAAAGAAGACCGACCACGTTACATTAATTTGACTGTAATGTATGCAGAGTGAGCATGTCTAAATATACCAGATAATCGATTCATTGATGAAAAGTCTCACTTATTTTATATTTGCCACGATTCATCCAAAAACTGCAGCACTAGTTTACAGTAGACTTTTTTTTCTCTAAGGTTTATTTTTGTGTTTATAAACCAAAATGTGATAAATTGGTTAAATTAAATAAGGCCACGCCCACATGTGCTATTAATTGCACACTCAGTATTCCGCCATTTGTCCACCCCTTTATTGGATGTCACGAAAGGTGACGTGTACGTGAAACAGGACGAGGTGCAGGATGTCTCCACTGAGTTTAATCCAAATTACTCAGACAGTTTGAGTTGTGATCCAATACGTGATCACTTTTGTTCACTCGGTTTAGAGTCACGTTTTTGTGCTCTTGTGGCGCCGTCTACTGGTCCGGCTTTGTCACACCAATTTCCAAACAATGAAGATACCTACAAAGGTTTGTGATAATTAAACGATCAAAAGGCAATCGTCAAAATGAGTCCTGCTAAGCCCCGCTGTTCGATCGATGGCGGCCATGTTGGCGCAACCAGCAGGCCGATTAGGGTCATATCTCTCGTGACGCATCAGCTTCATGTCTCAAAGTAGTTATACTAAATATGATTTATTCATATGTTTATCCGGTCATGTATGTACGATGTTTTCTTTTAATGTCAGTTTTTTTTTATGTTCCTTCAGGTTGGGGCTCGTCGTTCATCCTGGCGTGTCATCTCCAGCATCGAGCAGAAGACGGATGGGAACGAGAAGAAACAGCAGATGGCACGCGAATACCGTATGAAGATCGAGGCTGAACTCCAAGAAATCTGCCAGGACGTGCTGGTACGGAGATGGTTGGGAAAGGGCAGGCAGTGGGTGAGGGGGCGTGAAGATGGATAGAGATGAAGAGGGAGAGAGGACAAGATGGGTGGTGATGATGGACTGGGAATATAGGGAGGAAGAGGGAAAGATGGTGGAATTAAGCACACTGGAGTTGATCCCTCTTGGCTGAGCAAAGAAAAACCATCACATGGTGTTACTCGTGGAGACACCAGTAATGTTGCTAGCAGCAGCACTGGCAGCTGTTCACAGTTGTCAAACAAAGCTTTAATTTTCTTCAGTTTGGGCGTCTTCGCTTCAGTTTTTGTGTTTACTTGCTGCGGAGGGGAAGAGGCAACACGAGTCGTGAAGTCGCCTATAGTTTGCACGCAGAGGGCGAGGTGGACTGCCTGTATCATGGGGTGTAAATGAATACATCATGAAGCCGTTTTTATTCTTTAAAGTCGCCTCTGTCAGCTGAAGCCGGAGCAGGCGGTCAGCACGTAGATAGTGCTGTATTTAAAGGGGCTGCATCGGTGTGGGCGTGTAGCTGCAGATACGGGATGAGAGGATAAAATGTGATCCAGGAAGTTTGAATAACACATCCACGAGTGTGAAACTTATCAGATGACAAACCACCGTCCATTGGCTTATAACGGCACGTGACGTGATTTTACGGCTTTGGGAAGTTACCGCAGCAACAATCATTTTACTTTTCAGTTGTGATATGAGCAGGAGAATTACACCGATGTCACCGCCAAGTCACTTACTACCTGGAATGTTGCAATTTCTGTCTGTCTGAAGTAAGTATGCTCCAACCAAAGTGCTCATCAGATGATCTCTTTAGTCTTTAGTCAATGGCAAAAAAACAAAAGCCTTAATCCCGAGGTCACCGGGGTGCCCCATGTTTTTCACTACACAGTGCTGTTTTCTGTCCGATTGCCCAGTGACCCCGTCATGCGGACTGTTTCCTTACAAACACAAAATGTGAGATTGTTTGTTGCGTTGTGTATCAGGTCAGAAATTCTTCGATCAGTCACAGAAACATGATAAAATCATTCATCAATACAAGTGATCTAATCGCTCAAACCACTTGACGTGTTGTGTGTCGCACTGTCAAGTGCGACCACATATCTCTTGTAGAGTCAACGCTTGTGCGTCCTGATGCTACCCCAACAAGGATGTAACAAGACGTCCTTCTAGCCCAAGTGACGTGTCTAGCTGACGTGATCACCTTAGAGACGCATGATAGACACAGATGACAGCTGCGACGTGTCTCAGAAGTGGGAAAGAGGGAAAACTTACACTCGAGAAGCAGCAACAAGATAAATTAGAGTGTTTTGTCACCAAAAACCGCTGTAGGCTCAATCTCAGTGTTTGCGACTCTCACTCAGCTGCTCAGATTTAGAGGTGCTGCTGTCAGAAAGTGTTGCAGAGATTATATCTTCTGTAGTTTTTCAGTAGTATCGCCATTTTGACATGATTGAACAACCTTTACAATGCCAGGTCCTGCTTAGGTTAGAAGAGAAATTGCTCAAGGTCAAAGCAGATTCAGATTTTTAGTGTCTGAGCAGACTTCTAATAATATCTTCAAGGTCAAACTGCAAGCCTCTGCAGTGATGTGATGCTGTAGGAATGAAGGGAGGGAAGGACGGGTGGAGACGTGCTGTCCTTAAAGCAGCAGGAAACTTTGAAAGGGAAAGGACAAAAAAATGTCAGTAACAGTAACTGACCAAGAAGATGTTAACTTATTGATTGGACTTAGGTAGTAGAAGGCAGTCTTATTTTATAGCGCTTGTCATAGTAAATAAATGACCTGCTATGGGGGCTGGGTGTGTCGACTACAAACAACCAGAACGGGTACAACACAGCGCCCCACCACCACCAACTGGTGCCAACTTTCAGGTGGCAACAAGAAACGAGAGCGATTCCTCTGCTTGTCGTCTTTTGGTTAAGCACACTGCAGTGGCTAACACGCCCACCAACAGAGCAGACCTCTGGCAGCCTACCGTGTCACGCTGAGTGGGCTCCGTAACAGTTGAAGGAGTAGAGATGATAAAATTTTGAATCAGTCTGCCAAAATGGATCGTCATCTTCAAGCAGGAAACCCCCAGAGGAACACGAGTACGCTGTTTTAAATGAGACTAATCTGCTGCTGTTTGTCAGCCAAACTCTAAGAGTTAATTTACAACTGATGACTTGGTAGTTAATCTTAATCCGGTGATTTCAGCCTGGTTTAGCGTCTACATGACATTCCCAGGCCCGGTTACTGCAGTCAGTAAACTGAAACAAAGCTGGTCTCGGGTTTTCAACTCGATCCTCCTTGTAAATGAAATGTTCAGTCCATAATTGCTGTTTTCCATTTATTATTTATGAGTTTGAAGTTGCTTTTGTTCTGTTGCTCAGCCAGAGCTGGTGCCAATTTAGTCTGCAAATCTTCTGCTGTGACTTTGCTCCATCCTGAGCTGCTTCGAGATATTTATGGCTGACGAACAGTAACGATAACCTCTATAAACAGCAGAGTTTTTGTCTGTGTACTGATCCTCCCACACACATACTGGGAGAGCCTCGCACAGGCGGAAGATGCTCAGCCCAACTGCAACACTCAGCTCGACGCTAACTTTTAAAAAGAGGTTGTCTGGCTTGGCGATGAGGCAAGATTTGACAATCTGTGCAGACTTGAATCTTCAGTGTTATCGGTTACCTTGTCCGTCCTCAGTTCTTGATGCGAGTCGAACATTTCACCCCTTGACTCAAAAATAAGTAAAGTAAAAATAAAGGAGAAGTCTCTTCTGCATGTCTCATGCCCTTTTGAGGTGATTTCATGCCGTTTTGATGCTGTGTTAAATTGACTTTTTAAATAGTCCAATTCATTCCAGTTCTTCTTTTCCTGCTTTGTTGCAGTTGCGTTACGTTCACTCAACTCGCTGCTGTTTTGTTTGCAGCTGCCGTTAATGGGGTTAATCGCTGCATCTGTATTTTAGTGTTCGCTAGCTAGTCTCTACGTTTCACGTTTTTAAAAAGTGGTTGACCAAGAATCGGTTGCCAGCTTCTCAAAATGGTTGCCGGTGGTAATCTGGCAACCCTTACTATGGAGCCCTGAGCACAGGTACCCACAGAGTGACTCTCGATGGGGTGTGGTTATACATCAAAATAAGTCTCTTCGAACGAAATCACGGCCACGCTGGAAGGTGGAGTGAAAATCTAGCGACGAGTTGTGTTTTTAAATACGGAGATACCAGCACACGTTCTCAATCAGCCTGTCCTGGAATACATTCATGGTGCTGAGCTCATGTTGGACACATGAAATGGTTCAAACCCAGGCTCCTTCTTGACCTCCACACAGCTCGATTGGGCGTGAGTCCCAAATTGTTGTTTTCAGAAATGGTCGGACTTAGTCGAAGAGGTTTGAGGTTTCCAGAGCTTCTCGAGAGGCACTTCTCAAGAAGCACACTGGGAGCTTAAGTGTGTCGTTAGCGACCGCCAAAAGAGACTCTGAAGCCCATCAGTACTACGTGAGGGGTTGTGGTCTTCACAACATTGTCCCCACCACAAAAAGAAGGGCCCTGAACAAAATGTGATGGTGTACTCCGTTCTACAAGAGTAATTGAGGTTTGGGCGTTTCCTCTTTAGTTGTCGTTGCTTGGCTGCCGTGGAATGAGGCGTATTAGTAAAACCATCTGTCACTAAGTTGTCAGCGCACTTTCTTTGTGTGTATAAATACAGAATTTTCTGGCCTGACTTGTTTATTAACCCTTCTGGTCATCTGTCTGTCTATTTCAGAACCTGCTTGGCGATTACCTCATTCCCATAGCAACTCAGGCGGAGAGCAGGGTGTTCTACCTCAAAATGAAAGGAGACTACTTCAGATACCTGTCAGAGGTGGCCTCTGGGGACTCAAAGAAGGGTGAGTATTTAAAAATCCAGTTTTTCTCTCATTGTTCAAAGTTTTTCAGGGGACAGAATCAAGTCGCTGTCATCACATGGGATACTCAGTCAAGCTCAAGTTGAGCTTCGGTGCAGCAGCCCTGGACCTCAGCGGGATTCAGTTCATCAGTGTGATGTTCGTTAACCTGCTCATTTAAAGGGAGGATTTCTTTACCCCACGTGGCACCTAGCTAATCAGCGTGTCCTCTTTATTGCTCAAAAACAAAGTTGCTGTGTTGCCCAGAGTAAATATTCTTTAATAAACAGAACTTGGTAAACCTTTATCGCTCGCAGTAAAGACGCCATTTTATTGCTAAGAGCTGGAAGCTCTCTCTTTAATAGGTGATCCATTGATGCTACTACAGCGTCTGCACCAACTGCCAACAGTGGTAGATGTTTAGATTCTCCACGGAAATCAAGGAAACATTTTTAATGACTGTAAACTAACAAGATATTTATTGCCAGATTGCTTTCAGGCACAAACGGAAATGAAAGACTGATACTTTTCCTCTCGTGTCGTCCTCAGCATGGGGACTAATGGCAGAGAGGGGTTATAGGGTGCATCCAAGATGTCATTTGGTCACATACAAACCATCAGATAGAGATTACAGATGAATGACCCGATCGTCTCATCATTCTTTTGTCATCTATTTATATCTAACAACAACGGGAGACGCTCATTCAGCTTCAGTTGCTAAGAGACGCTAACCTGTAGTGGTTTTCTCCAGTCAGTCACCTGACTCTGGTTGTCATGGCAATAAGCCAAAGCAGCCATCGTATGGGAAGTTGTCACTGGATTGGTGGATTCTCGTTCGATCGGTTCAGACTGAAATATCTCAAAAACTAATTGGACTGTTGCGACGTTTTCTTTTTTTCTTTTTAAATTTTCATTGTCCTCAGAGGATGAGTCCTTCAAACTCTGATCCCCTTTCTTTCAGGTCAAACTTCAGGGTCAAATGTTTCTGCATCTGCAAGATGGAGTGGCACAAAATTCCCCCCCCACAGGGTGAAATATAATAACTTTGGTGATTCTCTGCACCATTGGTCGATACTTTGGTTTACTGATGGCGTTCCCATCAGCCTCGACTGTAGTCGATGGTGCACGTGGTTCGATGTTACACCAGCTTAAATGTTGTAGCAGGTTTGACACAGCTCAGGAATAGTTTCCTTACACTTTCACAAACGCAAAAAGAAAGACGACACACAGAAGTCTGCCAGTACGACTCCAGGCACAAGAAGTGGCTAACAACACGGACTCATCGCCAAAATTGGATGGCGAAGGTAAAGCCGGCGTCTCTCCTCCACTGACCAACAACACTGGGAGCTCTCAAACACTAATACTTTGCTTTCCTGGAGGTGGATTTGCACTGGATAGGTTCTGTGGACGGTTGTGGTTGGACTGCTGGATGTTGGTGTTAACTGTGGGGGAAACATGAGTAGGCTCTAACAGGTGGCGGTAAATCTGACAGTTGGTCGCTACAACATCAGTTGGTTGAAGTTGCCATTGTGAACATGTTTGCATGCCAATGTTCACATGTCAACATTCAGCTCCAAGCCGCAAGTACGGCTTCCAAAATGTTGTCGGTCGCTGCTTTCAGATCACAGTGAACGGGTCCTCTAGTGACAAAGGTTGTCTGTCTGTCAGTGAGACTGGTGTTCAGTGGAACAGCACAGTAAGAGTGTGTGGTGTGTTTGTGTTGTTTAGACACAGTGGAGAACTCTCAGCAGGCCTACCAGGACGCCTTCAACATCAGCAAGAAGGACATGCAGCCAACACACCCCATCCGGCTGGGCCTGGCCCTGAACTTCTCCGTCTTCTACTACGAAATCCTCAACTCGCCCGAGCAGGCCTGCTCTCTGGCCAAGCAGGTGGGTTCATAACACTTTATTAACTCACCTAAGAGCACTGAGTTTGAATGTTTTATGGACAGTGAGCCAAGATGGAGGTCTGGTCTAGTCGGCTGGTTGATCCTGGATACCATTGTCTGAAATCGAAGCGACTCGAAGAAAAGGGTGTAGTTCAGACTGTGCCCCCAGTCAGGACGTCTCTTTATGTTTGCACTACCTGAGCAGACCTCTGGCAGCTCGGGTCTCATGGAGCAACAAGATGTGAACTGAAAGCTTAACCAAGAATCCAACTTGAGTGATTTTAAAAACAGCTCAGGAGGCAACTAAAAGTTGGAGATCACAAACTTTAGGGTTAGCTAAAATATGTTTGATGTGTATTTGAGGAGAGAAATAGTCAATGCAGTAACAGAATCTTGACTCACGTTTGATCAGCATTTCAGAGTTTGATAGTTTGAGACAGGTGTGTTGAGAACGACTTGTCAATCACAAGGCAGTCACGCTTTAAAGCATACTGTGCTTTATCGTCTATTTCACTCCAAACAGAACTGTAATTTACTAAATGAACATCATGCTGTGTGGAGGAAGACTTGAAACTAGAGCTTGAGCCCATAAACTGATGAGGAAACTGTTTACTGGGCTCATAAATCGAGTGCAGTGAAGACTCCAAGCCAAAGGAGCTGCCCCCTGCTGGCAGCTTTAAGACACTTCCACATTGGCGTCACTAACCACACACACAGTTCTCTACACGGTGAAGACGTTTCACGCCAGTAATGCTCTGCGTTCGTCCCTGCAGGCTTTCGATGAGGCGATCGCCGAGCTCGACACCTTGAACGAGGACTCGTACAAAGACAGCACGCTGATCATGCAGCTACTAAGGGACAACCTTACTGTGAGTATGACACCAAACAGTGGATGGAAATGCTTGATAAATATTAAAAAATAACACGTGTAGCCAAGGGTGTGAGACAAAAACACACCGTCGTACTTGACCGAGTCTTCTAGTGGAGTTATTTCCAGCGGTACACGTTGAACTGCTTCTATGATTTTTATTTTGCACTGTCACGCATCACAAGAAGGCCGACAAACCAGTTTCTACAATCATATTAGTAACAAGAAAAAACTGCAGACCTGTTGAAGTTGTAGGAGAACGTTGGCGATATTTTTATTACCGTCATGAACTGAAAGGGCCAAACCCAGTAACATCTCTCCATACTTCCTCTTTTTCTACCGAACTTCCTGCCTGTGGCTCTCGGCGCCAAACCCGTCACTTCCTACTGAAGATGTAAATCATTAAAAGAAGAAACATCATTTCATGTCTCACCCGACCGAGATGTTTTATTGGTTCCTCCTTGGTGCAGGAATAGTAAATATGCATGGCCTGACACGTACAACTGTCACTAAGCAACGGTTTGATACAAAATAAATTTAAGAATTTAGAGTGCATTCCTGATGGAGGGAGGCCTGTGTGTGCGGATGTCACATTTATGTGGATCATTTTAAAGTTTAGATTGTTTCATCTATAAGTTCTCTAAAGTCAGTCTTCACTCTGTTACACCGTCTGCGTGAAGTACACAGTAAAAACACCCAAAGAGGTCAGAAGAATGAGCAGGAAACATCGAATCAGACAGCTCATTAATTATGAACGATTTGTTAAAAGTTCCTGATGCAGTTCACAGGAAATAAACGCTCGTTTTACACAAACTTCCTGCAGTCACTGTGTCTAACCCTGGCAGGTTAACCTGTGCTAACAGTTATATATTTAATTTCCATGCAAATGTTTAATTGTTCTGCATTGAATCTAATATAAAATATGGATAAAATAGTCAGTTTATTAAATGATAGAAAACCTCAGCTGTAGTGAATGTTTGCTGCAGCAGGAGTGTGTGGGATTGAATCAATAATCTGTGTGTGTGTGTGTGTTCACTGGAAACACTCGATGTGTTTTTAGGACACGCGAGGGTTTAGACACACAGACTGTATTTGATCGTAGCATCGAGTCTTTGTTGGTTTTCATGCGACTTTTCGTGAATACAGTTCAAACAATAAATGATCTCAGTGAAATGTGAAGCAGCTTCACTGTCGTGATCGTGTTCTCTCTTTCTGCAGCTGTGGACATCAGAAAACCAGGGAGACGAGGGCGAGACCGGCGACGGAGAGAACTAGAGCGCACTTCACTGTTAACCCATCCCCACTCCCTTCCTTCCTTCCTTCCTTCCTCCTTTTATCTCTCTTCCTCTTTCTTCTCCTCTTCTTCGTACACATAAAACAGCCCGTTCATTCCCTCGTCCCACTTTTTTCAAAGCCCAGCCTCCCAACTTCCCTTCTGTATAACCAACAGCATGAATAGTACCTGACCTTCACGAACAGATACGATGAAAGAGAAAAGGAGAGGGAATTTAAAGAAGTCCATCAGCCCAACCATCCCTCCGTCCCTCCTTCCACCCTCCCTCTTTATTATGGCACTCCGAGGCGGACCAGTAGAGTAAAAGCCACTGGCCGGTCAAGTCTTACAGCACGCAGGGAGGGTTTTTATCCAGAACCACAAATTCAATTCACATTCCCGTTTTTTTAGCCTTTTCATTTAATCTGTCTCCTCCATTCCTTCCGTTCTTCCCTCCCTCCTAACCTCCTCTGCCCTCCCTTCCTCCGCTCTCTAGCGAGTTAATGCATTTATATATATATAGTTGTCCATCCCTTCTTCTTTTTTTGGCTTTTCTTAGTGTACTGGCTGGTTTTATTCCACTCTAAACAAAACCGACAACAACAAACAAAGGTTATTAAACTGTCCGTTTATTTTCAACAAACACTGTGATGCTTAAGTTTTTCCTCCACCTCGCCACCAGATTTGAGTTTGATGGCAAAAGAAATAAAGTATCAGCTGGGAGGGTGTGTGTGTCTGAACAGCAGTACGATTCTGCTGAGGTTTATACAGAAGGGTGCTCCTACAAGGCTGTATTGTGACACTGACAAATCTAAAAAACCAACCAAGCGTTTCACCTGCTGTGTGATCAAATCACATTTCTGTTTCACTCTCTAACCCCCCGAGTTTTATTTGATGCCATTTTCCAGATTAAAAAAAGGAGCTGAAACTGATTTGAAAAATCATTAAAGACTAAAAAACATTCCATCTTAATGTTTGATCCAAATAAAATAAAATAAGAACAGGAACCCGCCTGCTTCCTTTGGATCCGCCTCCCGTCAAGGTGCTGTCGAACATCAGTCCAGTCTTCGTCCCTGAAGTTTGATTCTTTTCTTTCTTGTTTTTGCGATTGCTTTTCTCCTCCCGCGCGTCTTTAACATAAATCAAACTCTTCTCTTCGGTTTTTGAAAAACTGTAAAATTGTAAAACATTTTTAGAGCTTAACTGTAAATCTGTCTTTTGGAGAAAAAAAATCACAAAAAAACTAAAACGGTTTGTTGTTGATGTTGTTAACACCCGCTTGCAATGGAAACCCTGAAGCCGTTACAGTCAGCTGCTGTTCAAAGCTGTTTCTTTCCCTCCTTTTACTGCTCGTACTGACAAGTCTACAAGTTTCCGGTCGCTGCTTGAATGGTCCGACGAGAACGCGTGCCGTCATTTTATCACCGTGTGAATCTACTACTGCAAGCATCCACCCTGCGGATCGACACCCAACGCAACGTCCCGCTTCTGCGTTGACCAAATCAAATTTTAAGGTTAAAACTGTCATATTCCAAATTGGAGACGGAAAATAAAGGAAGCCGTGAAGCCGATCGGCCCGTTATCGACCTGTGGAAGAGTTCGTAAACATATTTAACCTTTTTCGATATTTCGACTTCGTTTAAAAAGAGAACACTCGACTCATTTTCAGATCTGATTCTTTAATAATTCAGCGCTTAAAATCCCAAACCAAACTCGTCTTCGGTCCCAAACTTTAAGAAATATCGTCCAACCAAACTGCAGACGAGAAATATTTGATAGTTTCTTCCTCCACTCAGTGTCACAATAACCTTGGCATTAACCATCTCGACATTCCGCTCTGTAGGTGTAGAAAAGTCATGTGTCTCAATGTTTATTTTTTGTTTTGTTTTTTTTTCTTCTTTTTGCTGGGGACAAAATGTTTTCATGCACTGACGTTTAAAAGAAAAAAAAAAGGTAAAAGTAATTATTCCTCCCTGCCGCTCTTTTTCTCGTTAGCTGAACAAAAAGGCAGTTACGCTTTCTTAAAGGAAAAAAATGATCCCATGCAGTAGTGAATGTGGCACCGAGCCTGTCTGTATATCTGGTATCTCAAATCATTTTTTGTTTTTACTGACCAGTATTCTGCTTAAAATAAAAAGGAAAAAAAAAAATAACCCAAAAAAAAAAAGTTTGCTTCTGTGACGGTTTTATTGCTTAGCGCGCACGTGGTTGTGAAAATTTAGACTTAGCTTAAGGACACCGATAAAAATGACCAAAAAAAACAAAAAAACAACCCTTCGACACTTCCCCTCCCCCACCCTGGTTATTGACGTAATACTAGATTTGTGTATGTCTTTTAAAAAAAAAAAAAAATCCAACTCTAGTTTCACCTTACATGTTATAAACAGGACAAAATGTAAAAGACAATTTAAAGTGAAATAAAGGTTTTATCAGTTCCGAATCAGCCCTGTTCTGTTTATTATCACCTCTAGCCTCTTAATGTTTTATTTATATATTTGTTTTTTTATCTCATTGAGTTTCTTGGTTGAAGTTGCATGGCACGCAGGAAGTCCGAGAAAACTTCCAAGTTTAAACGAACAATATGTAACTTTGCTTGTAAACGGCGACGTCTAGTGGTTAGAAATTGGTACTGCGGTCCAAAATTTAAAATACTGGAGTCGATACTTGGTTTATTTCATGAGTCAGCTTTTACGTCATGCTCTGACTTTGCAGTCTGTGCTGCAAAATAATGACGGCAATTTAGTTTGATTAGTGTCCGACTTGTTTGAGAGGGAGAGAAAGGAAACGTTCAGCAGTAAACACCCTGATGAAACATTGCGCACAGCAGTAATGAGGTAGTAGGTCGTTTTTTTTGGCAACCCGTAAGAAAAAGACAAATTTCGAGCTAAAAGTTGCCGTGACCTGGTCTGTCCTCTCTATGGACTCTGCAAAACAGCCTCCGTCTCTGGCTGGAAGGAGCTTGAGTTGGTCCGTCTGTTTACTGATGATGATGTGACGATACTGGAACTCGATGACTTCATAACCTCCTACAGCGGTGTTTGTAGGTCGAGTGTTTGGAAACTTTTCGAGGGGAAATAATCGATGAATCTATACGGTGAACAGTCACCACAGCCTGACCATTCCTCCATACCGATGCCACGTGAACTGTCTTCCCGCAGTGAGAGTCGGGTATGGTCGGTAACTTTTACATCTTCCCAAAAAATCCCCTCAACATTCTGCTGTATATTTCTGATACAGCCTAAATTATCTAAAATACAAAGTTCATGACTTTATTTTCATTGTTTTGATTCACTGGAATCTTTCAAATTTATCTCCAATATTTACCCAAGTCACCACATTTCTGCTCATGGAGCTTTTTCGGTCAGGTACAATCTAACGTTACTCCGTTGATCCACTTTGTTGGCTTCCATGACTGTAATGTTTCATATCTGGTGGACACAGGACAGAACACAGACCTTCCAAAGAAGAAACATACTGACTGTAGTTTTGTTGAGCAGCAGTAGCATGATAATTTTAAACATATGTAACAGCTCATCAGAGGTGTGTAGAGGTTTTTAGTTTGGGTCTCCCCATGTGTGACCAAGTCAGGACATTTGGGACAGAAATGCAAATATTAAACCGGATAACAGAAGGCTGCCGTGTTCTCCTAGATCATGTCTGTTAACTGTTACAATGCAAATATGGCGACATGCAAATTTCTTTTCTTTTGAAGACCAAAGGGCAGAAAACACCTCCGAGGTCAGTCGACTCCGTCACGATTGATCTGCAACAGGTTCAAACCTAAATAAATATTGATGGACTGTATGAATCCTAGTTAATCAACTTCTAATTGCCCCATGCTCCTTTTTAAATGTTTCCTCTCTTTGTTTGAATTGGACCAGATCTGGGAAAAGTCACGTCTGAGTGTTATCTTCTTTTGGTAGTTGTACTTACGAGGTTGTTTGCATGAGCAGCTGAGGACGTTAGATCAAATATTCAAACCAAGTAGCGCAAGGTGCTGCGGCCTCACAGCGAACAAAGGTTGCTGGTTCGAACCTCAGCACGATGAAAAAGACGCTACATCTTCATCACCGTACAGATTTTAATACTGCTTCACGACTTATATCCGTTAACAGGTGATGTGTTCTTGGCGTAACTTCTGGACTGACTCAGAGCCAGGAAATGTTCTGACACGTATCCCCACATTATAAAATTGTTATTTTCACACCCAAACAGGGTAGTTGAGCTTTAGAGGTGCTGGTGTAGTCCAATCTTTATGCTAAGCTAAGTTACGAGTGCTCGATCTCGACACACATTTCCCCAAACGTTTTGTTCAAAGCTGTAGAAAAGACATCATTGTTTATTACGTTTATTTGCAGTTAAAACAGAAGCAGGTCGACAAATCAGCAGAAATGTGATGAAACAAAAAAATCTCAGTTTCCAGGCGGGGTTGGGCAGTAATCCTAAGTGTAGCTGTAACTTACAAACAAGCATGAGAACAGAGCTCGAGGTGTTAAACTAATCCAAAGTAGCAGACGGAGGATGATAAACAGGCACTTTGGGCAAAGATGGAGACGGCCGAGCTACAGCAGAATTTCACAACGGATCAATGAAATGGAAAAAAAAAAAAAAGAGACAGTACTTAAAATGATGACCCGTCTGAGGACAGTTTCACTTGGTTCATAAACCTTCAAATGGAAAGGAAACAAACTGATCCTAACAGTAAACTGTCAGATTGACGAGACATATTCAGACATCCTGACACGAGTTGCATCGGACCAAACCTCACACATATAAACTGACAAACAGGATAAAGACCGATGCTACGCTCACATCATACCGGAGTTACAATGACCAGTTTGACTAAAGAGGGTTCACATCGAGATACAAGTTGACCTTGAATTTCATGATAACCTCTTCCATCCGTCCCGATATGATGTAAACATCAGAAACATCGACCCTCTGACAAACGTTCACACACACTCAAAGCCTCAGAAAACCAAATATAGGATAAATAAACTACCTGAGAGTAGAACATGGTGTGAAAAAAATGGCTGATTTCTTGTAATTCAAACAGAATAAACCTTTCACAATCACCGGTGTTGCCTGACGTGAAGCCGGCTTCGATATGGACTGAGCGGTGGTGGGTCGATCTGCAACGATTAAATCACTCGGTAACCTCCGGAAAACTGGATCACCTCGAGTTTCCAGTATTTTGTGACGGGCATTCTCTCAGTTTTCAGACGTTTTATAGAATTCATAATTAAGCACATAATAATGGGAAGTATTGCAACAAGTACTTGGGTTTGCTAAACGTGACATTCTGTGAGATGATGTCAATATTACCTGGGTTAGATATGCTAAATATTCAGCCGTTATCAACTGAATTTCCAAATAAATCTCACATTATATTGTACATTAATAGATATAAAATGACATACAACATACGATATACTTCGATGGTTTTGCAACAGATTTCTCCACATTGTTGATCTAAAGCGTGCGTCAGTTGATGGCAGTAAGTGGACCTCGAGTTGCTCAGGTTTCAAATGATACGATCTCCGTTAATTAAACATTAACAGTATCTAAAGTACTGAAGTTATTAAAAAAAAACAGATCTACAATCAGACTAACGCCATCCACGATTGATTAAGTCGTGAATAAACTCCACCTCGCTCTTCGCCTCCCGTGCAGTCGACCAACGATCACAGCGAGAGAGTTAAAGATGTTAACGGTGTTTAACCAACCAGGTGTAGCGACAGCGAACACACCTGGTTGGTGCCGATGTTATTTTTGATCGGCTACGTCACTCAATTAGGTGAGCCTCCTCCACACACTGCTCACCTAATACGAGTCTTGTTTTTTGACAGAATATTAAAATGCTGCTGTGTCTGATTTCTTTTCATCGTGTTATCGAACGGGGTATTAAGTATCGTTTTTAATAATAAAATTGTATCGAAGTTTAAAATTCAAGGTCAACAATGAACTTAAAGTTTAGTTGTCGAGCAGGAGCTCCACCTACTAAACGTCACGTCCACACACGGTGATGGTAAAAGCTTATTCTCAGTTAGAATTCAGCTCTTTTAAATAACCATAAATACTCAGTGACTTAAAACTGGTGAAATACAAACATTCTTTCTTCTTCAGTTCTCAGCGACCGGAGCTGCGTTTTCCAGAAGCGTCTCGTGGCCGAGCTCGTGTTTGTTCCAGCGACAGTCAACGGGATCAAAACACGTGTTCGGTACGAGGGGAGCTTTTGGGAAACGCGCGCTCGTGTCCTCTGACTTGAAGCGGTCGAATCGTGTCGCTGCTCATAAAGACGCCGGGATTCCTCGTCCTCTTCTTCTTTCTGTACGCAGCGCAGTGACAGATCCTTACCGCCGTCTCCAGAGTCCCCCCGATGTGTCATCACTTCTTCTTCTGCACGTCCTGCAGCAGCTTCAGGGCGGCCGAGTTCTTTGGTTCCACTTTGAGCAGGTTGTTCAGGTCGTCCACGCACGCCTTGATGTCCTGCAGGAACAATGACGACAGTTTACAGATAGATCTGGGAATGCCTCCACAGGTTTGTACCATGAATAATGATGGAAAAATCGATTCTTTGGTGCACTGAAGGCTCTTTGAAAAGATAACGTCACTGCTCAGTTCTCCTGATCTTCCAAAACTGGAGTGAACAAATCTTTAGACCAAACAAAGTGATCCAGAACGAACTGCAAGTTAGATGATGAACCATTTATACCTGGTGATTTGAAATGTTCTTGAGTGGTACATGGAGGAATCTCAAATGATTTTAATTAAATATGTTTAGAAACATTCAACACCATCAGTACTACAGGAAACTGAATGAAAATACTTAAACTATGAGATCCTGTAGTATTTTGTTTCAGGATCCATAGACGTTACAGACACTTTAATGTTAACGGTGGTGGAGGTGATGGAGGTGGCGGGCACTCACCTTGAGCTCCTTGTGAGCCTGAGCTCTCCTGTAGAGGGCCTTGATGTTGCTGCTGTCAATCATCAGAGCCTCGCCACAGTCTCTGACAGCGTCTTTGTACTGCTTCACCGACAGGTAACACAGCGCCCTGATAAAACACACACACACACGATCAAACATCAGCTTACATCAATATTAGATTCTTTAGATTATAGACTGAATTTCATCTACGAGCCACATCAGCCACAACATTCTTCTGTTGCAGCCGCTGGTACGGCAGCAGAAAGTCAGTCCAGTCAGGTCAGTTAGTCTGGCTGATTTGTCCACCAGGTGACAGCATAACCTCGGCTATAGATATGTGGAAAGGAGGCAGCACTACGCAGAATTCAAGCCAACACAGGTCTGATTCATTGATATTCAAGTCATTTTAGCTAACCCTGGCAACAATGACACAGACTGCTGACGGTGATCGACCTTCAAACCGAGTCATCGATGTCGAGATCTCAAAAATCTGGATGTATGGACGGAGATGTGACGTACCGGTTGGTGTAAGTCGTGATCTCGGTCGGGTTGTGTTTGAGGCTCTGGCTGTACTTCTCTATGGCCTTCTTGTGCTCGCCTTTCTTCACGAGGGAGTTGCCTTCTTCTTTCAGGGTTTGGGCTCTCTTCTTGTCTTTCTCGCTGGGAGCTGACGAGAGGAGAAGAATGTGATCGTTACATCTAAAACTCTCTTTCAAACCCATCAAAGACTGTTCAGCTAAATAAAAATGACAAACACGGTCAGTCATCGTATAAATGACGCGCTCTCTCTTGGCTCTAGTCTGAGTAGAGGACAGAAAACACAGTGGATCTTGTTACCGGGTTTGGTTGGTTGTGTGGTGCCGTTCTGTTGCGGTGCTGGGTTCGGCTGCTGTGCGGCGCTGGCTGTAGTTTTCTGGGATAGTTTTTCTCGGACAGACAGAGGGACGGTGGGGATGGGAGGAAGCTTTTCTCTCCACGAAAGACCGTCTGCCTCTGTAAGCGCCTTCGTCATCCTGAAGAACAATAAACACAAAGTCACAAAGAGTTTAGTCAGAAACTACAGCTTAAAGGACGGCCTCATGCCGGAGTCATTCTCTATAACTATTTCCAAACTTATAGACGTGGATTCATGTTTGTTTTGGCACCTTGAATCTCAGCTAGAGAGGAAAAATACCTGACGTCTCGTATCTTTTTGGATACATCTGAAAACTACGAACACGAACCCGCAGCGTCCACCACAAACCTCCGTACCTGTTGGTGCCGTCGTGAGCGGCCGCGATGTTGCAGTCGATCTGCAGAGCCGTCTTGTAGTCGATGTAAGCGTGCCTGTAGCGCTCCAGAGCTTCGTAGGCGGCGGCACGACGCAGCAGAGACTTGATGTTGAACGGGAACAGCTCGAGAGACCTGAGAGGAACCGTGAGTTCAGTTAAAACTCATTGAAGACGGCAGAATGAGACACAAGAGACCAAAAAGAAACAAACTGCGAGTTAAATTAAATCTATAACTGTAAATTACAAATAAAAACACTCACGTGTTGCAGTCTTTCACACACTCTGCACAGTTGCCGTCTTTCAGGTAAGCTGCTGCGCGGTTCGAATGCAAAATGCCCAGATCCTCCGGGTTCTTTTTACCTTGAGAGGAATCAAGAGGTCACAAATTATTCAAGCTATGTCCGTTTAGGAGACACGTGAAGAGAAAGGAAAGGACAACTGACAAATGATGATTGTGGAGGAGGCGCGGTGCATCAGCAGAAGCGTGAAGAGAGGTCGATACGCCAGAAAAGCTGCAAACGGTTCTTTATCCTGTGTTTGTCCCAGCGATAATAAACATAAATCATCTGTCTGTACGTCATCTGTGCTGAAAGAACCCGTGGTGGCAACAGCAAATGCCACAATGATGTAACAGAAGAGGACAGAACATTTATTACAGCGTCAGGACACGTGAAATATTCAGACGATTGGGAAATATTTTCTGTCGAAGGTACAGAAATACAGAAAGAGCTGCTGTTCTTTGACGCCACGAAGAGACGAAATGTCTCAGTTTTTTGACCGCATGGTTTTAAAGATGCAGGCGGCTGCAGAGATCCTGAGACAGCGGGCTTAAAAAAGGGAAATCAAGTTTGTAAAATACAAAAGCTTCAAAACAAAATATGATGCGGGGCTTTGTAACAAGATGTCCTTTCGTGTAGCCCGACTTCTCTTCGAGTTCTCAGTACTCGTACGGGTGTGGTAACCATTTTTTGTGACCTTGGATCAAGCGTGTTGTGTCATTAGATTTACAGAACGCTCGCCATGCTGTGTGATGAGACTCGTGTGCTGCTTTGACTACAAACAGACAGACGCTGTGGTTGGACTTACTGGACTTCTCCAGCTCTTTGATGGCCTGGCTGTAAAGGTTGGTGGCGTCTCCGTACTGGCCCGTCTTGAAACATTCGTTCCCGGCTTGTTTCAGCTCCTCCCAGGACTTGGACTTCTGCTTCGGAGGCATTTTTTTTCTTCTTCTTCTTCTTCTTTTTAACTTTTATCTGAAAAGATGAAACATGATGAAGAAGATGAAGGAAACGTCTCATACCTCCTGCCTGTTTACACCAGAACAGGTGAGTGTACCCGAGACGCACTGAGGACGCCTTGAGAGTGTGTGTGTTTGTGCTGTAATGTGTCACACTGGAGGACCACCTACAACACCGAACACACTGATTTCCATTTGGTTCACTGCCGTACAATCCTGCGGCGCCTGATCCTGTCTGAATGTACCCTTAACACAGGCGTTATGTAGTCGCTGGTCTTAAACTCAAACACTGACCGTCAGTGACAGAAACACTCGGCGTAGCTGAGCCTTTACGGTTAGAAAACCATGGCGGTTAATCGCTGCGTCCCTACTCATACAGAGGAGTTGTAAAATCCCACAGCATCTCTCAGCGGGGGGTAAAAAGAGTTCAGCAACAATCAACATAAAAGTGTTAAAACTGCTTTATGGCAGCAAAGTGCATAAGCTGTCCACATGTTTGTTTATGGTCAACACCTGCTCACTCAGTTTAAACTGATCTGGATCACACACTGTAAATAACCACACCTCACACACACACACACGGTCACTGCTCTCAGCTGCACCTTTTGCAGACATGCGGCTGTTTTTAGAGGCGTTAATGTAAATGTTAATGTAAACTTTAAGGCCATTTTTGAATGCTACAGTTTATGATTTTAATATTTAATATAACCTCCATGTTATAAATGGAGTCATTTCTAAAACAGCTTTTTAAATATTCATAAAGGTGGTGTTCAGTGCTCGGCCAGGTGGAGGCAACTGTCAATATAAAACGGACTTAACTGTAGTTAATAGTCACAAACATTGATGTCAGCCTAGCTTATGCTAAATATGTTAGCTCAACTAGCCTGTAGCACTAACTCTGTTTGACAGTTAAACTAACAGTAAAAATTCACTTTAACACCCGGGCTGTGTTCATGTAGTTGTACATTTTATATATATATTTATGTATATTTATATATAGTTGTATTTTTGTTTTAACTAATCACTCTTTTGTTGCTTAGTTAGCTCCGTTAGCTAGCTAGCTAGCTAACTTGGTGCTAACTCAAGCAGCAATTCGAATGAAGGTGGCTAACTTAGCATGCTAACCGCTAACGTTAGCTTTCGCTCACCGGCCGTTGGTGCTGAGTTCACTGACGGACTCCTTTTTCTTCACAACACTGGTGTTCTGGTCCAAACGACTACCGGCTCCTGACGGTGTGTGTACGTGCTGCTGTGGTTGTTGTTGTTGTTAATACTGACATTACTCTGCGTGCTTTGTATCCCCGCTGCTGCCTCACACTCACACACTCACACGCGGTTCTCCTGGGTCCAGAGGAGTTGCCGGCAGGATCTGGTAACTTCTTGAGTTTGCTCGGTGGAGGGTGGAGGCGGAGGGTGGAGAGGGGGGGTGTCGGTGCTGTATCGGTTTCCCTTCTTCGTCACGCTGCGTTCAAAGACTGTCGGAAATTGTAAGACTTGGACGGATGATAGCTCCCTCTGGTGGCCAAATTATAGATGTGTGCGTATATATGAGAGACAAACAGAACAGGGACCCCCACATGTTGTTTTTTTAAAATGTGTCACATTTTAAGCCTATAACAAATGTTATATTTACTTCATTCGCCTTTTATTTCACCTTATTAACCTATTTATACACTGGGTTATTATCCTGTATGTGTTTTTCATCATGTCATCCTCAGGCTTCATGTTGTCGGCAGTTCCACTCCTTCGGTTTCTTTCAAAGTAAATCCAAACTTCTGGTACATTTCTGAATATTTGTGTACACTTATTATCAAACTAGTAAACTTAAGTAATTAAGTTATTTATTCACGTTAATTTCCCAACAAAGAATGAACTGCTGTGTTCTTTTTTTCTTTCCCTCCAATAGCAGCTGGTCATGTTATGTCAGACTGCATCATGGGAATCATTTATATTGTAAATAGATTTAGTCAATGTAATATCAATGCTTGGCGGACCCCCTAAGGGTCACAGACCACCTGTTGAAGACCCCTGGTTTAGAATACACACTATGCTGCACGCTGCATATATTGTATGTGTATGTAACCTCTAAAAATACACACTTCATTTGGAATGAATTAACTTGTTGGTTAATGAGTCAGTAACCAGTGTTTCCCACAGCCGTGAACGCATCATTAGATGGAGCGCAGCAGTTGTCTGGTTTCTATTTTGGTGAAGGGAGTGACAGCGAACCTGTGGCAGCAAATCTCGCGTTGTTTCAGTTTGTTCTTTCAACTCTAAAGACAAAAAATGAATTTCCTCTCTATGATTTATCCACATTTCATTTATTTATTGTGTTTTTGACTCTCCTCTGTGTCTTAAAGGTGCTATAAAAATAAATATGCCTGTCCTCTGGTGTAATTTAGTTGTCATGATGTCACATCAAAGTGCCACCAAGCCGTAACCTCCACGACTGTGAACTGTGAATTCACCGCCACAAATTATAAGTAGCTGCTATGTAGTGGACCGATCACATGCCACTTTAAATGAAAAAACACTTGCGAGATTTTGAAGAGAGGAAATCATTTTTTAGGGGTTCTTTGGTACAAAAAAGTTGAAATACAGGAGGTCATTTGGCTGGAGAGTTTTCACTTGGGTACCTTGAAGGTACATGAAGCCGCGTCCAACAGGGCAACAAACGTGAGCAAACTGTAAACAAAGCAGGTTATATGCACATCCAGGTGATGTGAGCACACCTGAAATGTTGTGATAACCGTGGTTTCCAACTGGTACGATCATCTGTCTCGTGTCCGTTAACCCCGTCTGACTTCTTCTTAATTATTCTTAATTAAAATACTTTAACTTCAAAGTACTTTATGACAAATAAATAACTGAACATCTCCTTACATGACACCAGACTTTTTTTTTTTTTAAAACAAGTGTGTTTATTAATTTTCAGAGAAAATTATCACACTACAACAAATAATACAGGTGTAGACCCGAAAGTACACCATACAAGGCGTAACAGGAATGCCATTAGCAAATAGCATATTAGCATAATTCAATGTGGCATGAAAACATGCTTCATCCATAACTCTTTGTTACTGTTTATTGTAAAGCTCGCTGCCTTTTTACACCCTACACCCACATTTGATTGAAGTCGTACTGAATGTATCACCAAAGACTACACGATATCTTAAGGCTTGAAAATACTGAAATATATGCATCGTGATACATTGTGAAGACGGCATTTTGCAACCGTTAGGCAGCCAGGATGTCTAACTCTTCCTTTAGTGGCTTGACATCAATGGGGCAGCTGGTTGTAAAGTCTCTGAAGATGGAGCAGCCGAAGCTGACCATGAGAGTCTTCGTTCCGGACTTGTAGGGACTGAAGTAGAACGTGACGAGTATCCTGGTGTTTGGCTTCATATCGGGAGTCCTGTTGGGGGGAAAAAAACAAAGTTTGGTCCTGGTGTTGCCGTGAACTCCATATGTACAGTCTATATATGTGTTAGGGATACTAATATCGGTTGCTTATGAGGTAAGAAAGAAACAACATTTATGTAATTTTTGTAATTATTGGTGACATTTTACAGTCCTACTGATTGATCAGATGTGAAAGAAATTACTTGTTGTTTGCACCTTTACCGCCTAAAACCTCGAATAGTATTTGACACCCCCCATGAAGTTATGTTATGCACACACACACACACACACTCACTTGTATTCAACCTCCTCTTTGAACAGGCCACTTCCAGAGATAGTCAGAGAGCAGCCAGTCAGCGTCTCATTGATCGGGTTTTTGAAAATCACTTGTGCACTTGACTCAACGCCCTGCTTGGGGTAACCGGACACCTAAAACACAAACACACACACACAGACACACACACATTTTAGCAAATACAATCAAACTACAGCAGAGAGAAACAGTGTGGCAAGGCCCAAAATCAAAGGGATGTTTCTAAAGACAGTAGGAGTTTGCAATCTATATTTAAACTACACGGACTGTTTCCTGCAGCTTCAGGAGTTGAAAGGCGGCAACTTCTGGCAAGCAAATGTTTGTTTGGGTGTGTGTAAACCCTGCAGAAACACAGATTTAGCTCACACAAGACTGAACACATCGCTCTTACATAATACTCTCATGGTGGATAAAAAGTCATTTGCTTGGAGCTTGCAGGCTTAACCGACACAGATCAGTAAAAACATGGAGACACGCTTAAACACTTAAAGAACATTTAATTAAATATTTCAGGCGATCCTTTTGCTGCAAGCAGCTGATAGAAACTTTCACCACTGTCTGAAGCCGACTACGTGTTGCCTCCAGCTCGGTCTGCAAACACTAGTTTAATTTGATCTTTATCATTTTATTAGATGTGAAACCAAGCAGATCTCAGGATGTCTCAGACGTGATTTTAAAGAGTGATAGTGGTGTTTTACTCACGGTAATCAAGATGGGAGGGTCCTGCAGCACAATGTCTTGCTCAGCGTAGTATATGTCTTCTGGATTCTGTTTGTCAGTGATCACGGCTGACACCTTAATGGTGTCACAGTCCAACAAGTGTTTACGGTAGTCCTTGAATGGGATCAGGATAGGGATGGACAGATCTTTAAGAGACAGTGGAAGAGAAGGGATATTACTTTATTATTTATTGGAGGCAGAAATCTCAAGATTCAGAAAAATATCCCACAGAATTAAAGTCACCTTTCCCAGCCAGCAGTTTCTTCTCCTTCACCTCCTGCTTCACGGTTATGATTGATTCGCAGTTGTACGTTATGCTTTGGATGCTGATGGTGATGGACAGTGTCTTGTCATTAGTGGCCTCGGGCGGACTTTGCAGCAACAGGTTCAAGCTCACATCGGAACCGACCATCGGTATGGACACCTGTAGCATGGCACGTATGCATTTCAAAGTCATATATTGTCCCCTCCGGTTTGACAGTTTCAGGTTGATATTCTTATCAAGTGTCCCTGAACATTGTAGAAAGGAATACACCTACACTATTATATTTTATTTGGATCATTGGCTCCATGATGCTTACTAGCTTGCAGCCAACAGCCAACGAATTCAGCCACCTGGCCTCTAGAATCAAATTGGACTATTTATTCTCTATCCTTTTTATTCCGCTGTCCTTTTTTACCTTTTGCTTTTAACTGCCTTGTCATTGAAAGGTGCTATACAAATAAATAAATAGCTCAGAACAGAAAAAGAGTGAACAAGAAGCCGCCGGACAAGAGCAAATCTGCGACTGACTTTTAGTCACTGGCAAGAGAGCCAGCAGGGGGAAAAAAGAAAAAACAGACGCCGAGCTGGGCTGCTATGTCTTGTCATTTGACCTTTACATGAGGTTTATTTTGTTTCCAGCATGTCTGGCTTCATTCGAAAAGAAATAACGGAGATGTAAATTTAGGGAGAACAGAGTGGGATTTTCTGCATCTTGAAAACTAAAATGCAGAACTTCTGTATTAAAATTACATTGTAATATAATTATTGTAACGTCCTGTTCAATCAATCATTCAATGTTCTAGTTTCTGTGACGTACCTCTTCAAATCGAATGGTCAATGGAGGGACCACTGGAGCAATGCACCTCTCTATCACCGTAGTCGGAGCACAACACGACATCATCATCATCTCCTCATTCCCAGTACTCTCATCATGCACCGTAATCTCAGCACTCCTGGACGTCAGCGTCAACCCCTCAATCGCTGCACTCATATCACACATCATCATCATTGGCCTCACTTCGAAACTGTCGGAGGACAAGTCTCTGGTGCAGGCATAGTTGAAGACATCCCTCTCCTTGGAGGATCCTGTAAGGGGAGTAATTCAGTCAGTTTCCAGAGTCACTGTTGTATGGCATAAAATTGAAGTTTGTGTGTGAACGGTGAACCCACCCTCTTCGTATTTGTAGTTCTTGGTGATGATCATCCTATCATCAGTGCCAACGCCCTTGGTGGAGATGTTTTTACCGACTCTCCTTGTGTCCGTCCAAATTTTGACCTTTGAACCGTCAGCTTTAACCTAACAGGACACACACAATAAATAATAAAAATCAGCTCTTCTTATCGTTAGATTTGCTTTTTCCTTCACTGAGGTTCAAGAAGTTCCGCTCACTTACCAGCCAGTCAACACAGTCGGCGTTGACCTCAGCAAAGACGAATGGGACGTCATATTTGAGATGTGTTTCTCCATTCAGGATGGCTTTGACTGAGGCTGGACCACAGCAGTAAACACCTTCATGAGGAGAGATGATCAAAATCAGGAAATGGAGTAACAAACTTCCCAATGGCATTATCATATAATGTGAGTTACTTCCATCTTTGCCCTAATCCCTAATCTCTGCAGCAAAGCAACAGCAAATGACGTAGTTTGAGGCTTCATTGCATGAACAGTCACCATTGACAATAAAAATCTACCTGACCTGACTCAGGCTGAAATCAAGTTCACAGAAGACTTCCTGCCTTTTTTTTTATCTCGGACACTCCATGAGCTTTCATGTAGGTGATTGACTTCCAAACCTTTCCTTGAACGACCTTTCCCCCTCAGGACAAACTCTAACAGCAAAACCATCAGTATTTCGGTCTTTGCATGAGTTGAATTTCAATTTTATAATATGCACATAGAAATTCATACTCAGGGAGTCTTTGTAAGAATATGGAGAAGCTTCTGGATGGAAGAAATAATAATCTCGAAACTTTCAGTCCAACTCTCTGCCAACCTTGCCATAATAAACCGAAAGAATTCAGCAAATGGAAAACTTGCGGAACAACACGCAAACCAGGCTAATGAATCTGGAATCCACCTGTTTGGTGAGCTACTCAGGGAAAACCCAAGAACAAGAATATTTATGAGTCTGTACCCTCGCTCCTCTCCTGCGGGGTTGGATCCAGAACTTGCCAGCCGTCATACCTGCCGTCCACTGCCAGGTCTGGCCGCCTCATCCATGCCTCCACCCAGACATGGAAGTTCCTGAAACACAACGAAACATTCAGGTTCTGAAACATAACACTGCAGAATACAGTGTCATTGTGTCTCTTGTATGCTGTCTTGCTTGCTCCCCCAGTCCTGCATTTCCCTGTTAAAGTTGGCTAAAGTTTACTAAAGCACAGCACAGTTATTTACTTACCACTAAGGGAGTGGCACTTGTCTGAAACAGTTGTTACACACCCATGAGGAATCACAACACCGAGCAGTGCAACAGGTTCAAGTCATTGGTGTCAAGCCAATGACCTATTTGTGCAAGTGTTTTTTATTCAAGTTCACACTGGTTTGCACCTCACTGTTTGTGTTCTCATAGGAAGAAATCGTAGCCTCTCACCAAACACTGTCAGGAGATTGTCTCTCACTGACTCCATAGTCAGCGTGGTACACGTCAATGGTCAGATTCTGGTTGCAGTCGTGGGCTGACTGGAAGTTGGTGACAACACGGCAGGGGATGCCAAGCAGGCGCATCACTGCAACCAAAGACAAAGATCTGAGTAATTCAGATGAATTCACACAAGTGTGTTGGTTTCTCATCATTCTCGAAACCAGTTCATCTTCATGCCGAAATCATGACCACGACCCCAGGCGTCATAGCAACACGGACAAATTCAGACTAAAATAAAAGTCACTTAAGGCTTTGCAAGTTTTAGCAATTTGTCAATGAACTCCATATAGCTTTTTCCTGCTTGGGAATGTGCTTTAATTGTAACATATACAAGGTTGCAATGTGCAGAAAGTTAAGCTGACTAAGATTCAGAAGCAATCCTTGTTGAGACAGGAACACTTGAGAAGCAGCGTATTTTTAGTAGGGCTGCAACTAAAGACAAGTTTATTAAATGTTAGAATTTTTTTATTAGAACTTATATTTATCTTTACAGATGTTACCTGAGCACATAACAGCGGCGAACACCCAGCACTGCCCGTACTTGACTGGTTGGTAAAAGTTGAACAGCCATTGCCTGAGGATGGCGTAGCTGCCAGTCCAGTGAGAAGGTGAGACTCCATCAGCATAAGATCCTGACCAGCGTCCCTGCAGTACACCGTGATCATCTGCACTGTTGATCTGAAAGAAAACAGACAAACTTCTCCATCTCTGGTCTCCATCTCAGATTTTGTTGACCCAAGAATGACCCCAGAACTCTGTCACTCTGTAATGCTGGCCTTAAACCAAACAACTTCTCAAACGATCTCTTACGATGACATCTAAATGTAAAGCAGGTATAATCAGGTTTTTATCCTACCATGGCGCTGACCACGCGACCGACGTAGATGGGGTTACAGCGAGCGGAAACGTCATCAGCTGGGTCCTTCATGTGTTTGGGGTTGAGGTCCAATAACTTCATACAAATCTCCACCATGCGGCCCTCAAACTGTAGAGAAGGAAACAGGAAAAGCCAAAAATGTTGCTACTGAGACGCTAACTTAGACCTCTATTGAAGCAAACAATGGCCATGATGACTTAAATTGTTCATCAAATTGTTGATTCAAAACATCTGATGCTAAAACGCTTAACAAGAAACTGTTAAGTGTGTGTGAGTACCTGTCCAAAGTCCCACTTCGAAGGCATGATATAGTTTCCGCTTCCTTTGTAGAGGATTCCTGTTTCATTCATCACATACTCCTCTCTCTCCTTCTCATTGGGCAGAAACACCCAGTCATCTACAGAGAGAGTGAATTGACAAACAGGTGTAGATAGATTAGATGTATTCAGATAATTTACTTAAGTAAGTAAAACTAAGTAATAGATGATCAACCTACCAGAACACCAGGGGTTATAAAGAACCACCAGGTCTCCCAGCAGTGTCTCCTCGTTCTTGTATCCCACCATGACGCTGTACTCTCCTATAGGGGCATCAGCTGGGGGGGTGATGGTCAGGTTCAAGATTTGTAGGGAGTAGCTTTCCTGGAGCTCTGCCTTCCACACAGCCTTTGCAAATGGTGAGCATCTCTCATTATCAGGGATACCGAACAATGACATCGTCCCTATGTCTTCAGATGGATATTTTCCTGTGGAGAGGTGGGAGTCGAATGTTCGTTTACCCTTTATACATGCATCCATCCACTGGGTTTCACTCATTGAACCAATCCAGTTATGTGATTTATCACATGTTCCCCATGTATCTGGTCTTGGGATCAGCAATTAGGACTGCCCAAGGACACGTGGAGAGGAAGGAGGTGGGTACCGATCCACCAACGCCAACCCTGTGATCAGTACATGCCCCACTCAACCCACCGCAGCCGTACCCGGGCGGCAATCAATCAATATTTTCGAGAGACCTTAATGGTTGTTTAAACACTAATAAAAAACAATAACTTAATGAAAGAAATGACCAACCTGTAATTGCGCTGAGCTTGAGCAGATCATTGAGAGGGTTGAAAGCTTGCCTCAGATTAAGGGTCACGTTGAAGGACTGGCCTCTTCTCACAATCAGTCTATTCCGTGAGATGTCAATGGTGCGGTGAGCAGAGTTGTTTTTGACACAGTGAAAGTCCACTTTGCCGAAGACTGAAAGAAATTAAAAACATCATGAGCAAATTTTAAAGAATCTCTCAAGGAGACCAGCGTGGAGGATTTAGTGGCATCTAGTGGTGTAGTTGCTGATTGCAACCCTGCTGCCTCACCCTCTCCTCAACACAAAAAACACCCTGTCTAGAGTCGATTCAACATGGTGGACTTTCTAGAAGTGGACCTGCAGCATCTGTAGATATAAAAGGCTCAATCTAATCTAACAAAAGCATGACAATCTTTATTTTCAGGTGATTATACACCGATAAAAACAGAACTATACTCCGTTTCTGCCATACTGGAGTAAACTAAACTCTGTCAGATCTCTGTCAGATCACTAACATCACACACTGAGTTTGTGGCTGCCGTCCAAACAGCTTAATGTAGACACGAGTACTTACTTCTTCTCTCGTGCCGCCCTGTTGCATCTTGCCTCATTCAGACACTTAGTGACATCTTACACTGTGCTGAGTATGTTTACATATTTTAACCTCCTTTTACCGCGCCCTATTTTTAACATGCTGAGCCAGTTTGCTCGGGTCAATTCAGGTCTCTCCGCACCTTCATTCACCGAGCAAAACCAGACTCAACATGACTCAACACCAGGAACCCTGAACCTGGTCACTGACTGTCTGAGACTTCTGGTCAAGTGATCTGTGTCCTTCTGTTTTATTTAAATGATATAGAAATATGTATTTATTTAATAATAAGATAATAACTTTTTATTCTTATTAATAACGTGCCTGGTAAGCATGGACTTGATCATTAGTGGGTCAAAAACTGGCTTAAATCTGCCTCGTAAAGATGCTTTTCCTTGACACTGTCACCAAGTGTTTGCTCATGGTGGGAATTGTTGGGTCGCTGTAAATAAAATTGCAAAAAGTACAGTCTAGTACTGCTCTATATGGAAAGTGTCATAGGATAAAGATAAGTTCTGTTATGGTTTGGCAACATAAATTAAATTTGATTAATTCGATTTGATCAGATAGGACAGAACAGGCTAAAACTGTAATCTCCACTGGAGTGTAAAGTTGTATTCAGCTCTCCAAAACATAAAGACAACACGTCAACAACAGCATACAAGACAAATTGTAGATAAAATTCCTATAACATAAAACACAAAGCGCAAAATACAGGGGAGCGATAATTACGGCAGTTTGAGTTTGAAATGCTGATTGAGCTTCGATTTAAAGGCTCCCTGCAAGTCGCAAACTGAGAAAATAAAGGAAGGGCCCATCAGAGTCATTTTTTATCTCTACAGCTGCCAACTGTTGTAACCAGAGTAAACCTGGAATCAGGAATGAATCAAGGTTTTGTTAATTCCTGTTCAGTCTCCCAAGAAGATGAAGTGTGTGTGGGCATTTCTTGAAGTTTCATTGGTAGTAGGTTGTCACAGATCACTTCTTATCTTGTCAACACTGATGTCCAGATTGCTACTTTTGCACCATGCATGAAGAGTTTATAGCTAAGTGGCTACAGCGCATGACATTTAACCACAAGGTGTAACAACTCGCCACCCGCCTCACTTTTACTGTCAGCCTGTCATTTCAATAAAGGGGGTTTATTGGGGCTGGTGATGCTTAGAAAAGGCCAACTAAAGTCATGCCACCTGCTATCAGTGAACAAAAAAGAAACCCGAGGGGGTGTGGTGGCTCACCTGGTAGAGCATGCACTGAGTGTACAGAGACTCAGGTTCAATTCTTCAAGTCTTTAAGGACGTGTGCCTTTAGATGTCTCAACAGAATTTCATAACTATATTTCAGTGTGTTATTAAGACCTGATTCACATTGTTAAATGCTGAAACAATAATGCGGCTACATGTGACGTTTGACATTGATGTACAGATCAGATCTGGTTGCAGAGTGCTCACTGCACTTGAGAAGACTTCTTATTGCTTTTATAGAGTCCAATATTCAACTATAAGACACAGTGCCTTCGTGGTAAGAGACACCCAAAACTGCTAACTGTTTACCTCAAATGATCAGATCATTGGTATGCAAAGATTTCTGTCAAACTTTTAAACAACTTACTGACAAACAGCTTTCTAAAAAAAACAACAAAAAAAAACTGACAGAGGACGTGATTCAAATTTAAAAATCCAGTTTAACTAACCATGAATCAGCCCCCCCAAAACTATGCAACCAAACACAACATCATCATAATAATAATCTCTCTCTGGGCAGCACTGGATGCAGATTTTTACACAGGACAATAAGAATCACTGACAACAGACATCTTTGTTAAAACCACTCATGTACTTACCAGACATGTTTGCAGTTTTCTTTCTTTCAATAGATGTGACGACAGTTTAAAGAGTACCTGCTGGCAGTCAACACTACTCTGACAGGTGACTCGGTGTCCACTGCTTTTAAAGGATGTTCTAAGCCCAACCCTGTCTCAAATTAGCATGTAACACCTCTTTGTCACCTGAATTGTTTAACCATTTCATGGGAGTGTAAATGCACCGATCAGGTATTACGCAGTATTAGCTTGTTATGCAGGTTTATGACTAGTGCCGGTGCTATAATTGCATTTTAGAGTGTCTAGTTGGAGTACTCTGAGGGGTTGTGTAACATCTGGCTCAGGTTTCTGATCACTGTATGATGTGTGCATGTGCTTCCTCCTCTCATATAGATCTTTTTCACAGCAGCGGTTTTGACATGAAATAGTCAGTAAACACAGGTGTTAGCAAAGGTTGTGGTCTGCGACAGTAAATGGTGATGAATGCGAGTTCAAGTGAGGTCAAGTGTGGTCATGTAGTTCGCTTCATTCATACTTGTACATAGTCAGAGCAGGCTGGTGAACCGGTGGCCAGAGAGGTGCCCGTTCACCTCCCGCTCAATGCCAAGGTGGTTGCCAGTGCCGGTCACCTCCTGGCAAGTGCCAACATGGTCCAGTGCCGAGGTGGTTGCTCGTCCCAAGGTGGTGGACTGGCGCCCGTTCACCTGTAGAGCCCATGATAATGTGGGAAGGGACAGGGGAATTGGTGTGGCCTTGGACTTTGATGCACAACGAGACAAGCGAGGCTTACCATGAGGGATTTTGTCTAGGACGACGCTGGTCTTGGCTGCGCTCGAGAAAATGGCTTTACTTACTCGGGTTTATCTTCATAGCATACAAGTCTTTGGCCTTTTACTGAAGACTTTCAATGGAGAACGTCAGAGTCAAAATGCTGCTGTGGTGCATTGAAAGTTTCTGCTGCAATAAATGGAACAAACCCTTAATTGGTATAATTGAAAACACCTTCATCCAAATGTCAAAACAGCTGCTGTGAACTGTGAAGGACTGTTATGGTTGTTTGTTTATGATGTTTACGATGACAAACAACATGATTACGGTTAACCACAGAATAAATTGGAATGTTGCTTGTATGGTGTGGTGCTGATCAGATGAAGGAGGTCAAATTAGACATTACACACAAACCTTCCGCCCTTTCTCCAAACTATTCAAACAATCGAGGGATTTGTCACTCTGTTTGTATCACAGGTAATGTCCTCTCTTGGAGGAAATGGGGTTAAAATCTTCTGTTATGTCAAATCGAGCATCTCCACACCTACAGTATGCCAAGCCCATTAGCATTTCCAACAATTTTCATATTCTAGGAAAGGCAGGGAGTGTCTGACATGACAGAAAATGCATGACACACTTTGATCTACTAGATTACTGTAAAACCAGGACACAGTCTGCACATAAAGCATTGACATTACGTTGTCTTTAATTTATTTGACTTGAAATCATTTTGAACTTCTCAACTTTAAACCGTTTAAGTCAATCAAATATTTGCTCTCTTTTAGCTGTTTTTGGTCTCTTTATGTTATGTTCACCAGTTCATCACTGAGCTCCATGAAGATGTTTCACTAAGAGGCTTCTTCAGTTCAGATTGACTGTTGGAGAAACCCAGGTATTTAACCTTGGTGGGATCAAATCATATCCAGGTTATTGTTGACAAAACGTCTTTGCAGATCTACGGTCCAGTCCAGTCGCCCCGAATTTAACCCTTCTCAAAGAAAGATGACCTGGACGACCAGAGTATTTAATCTAAAGAGACATCAGGAAATCTGTCTTTGCCAACAAAACTTTCCACATACTAGCATGTCATAGCAAGCCATTAGGTTGCGCAACAACACCTATTTCTTTTCCTAAGAAACAGCTGCCATTTCACGTTAGCGGTTATTACATCATGACATATGATAATCCGTGACCTGACACCTACTCATTCAGTGTTTCATTTTTTACATTGTAAGTTGATACTGAAGAAATCAAAACAATGAAGTAACACATAAAATTCTCAACCGGGTTTAGGTAGGGTGATTGTGGGGGTCATCCAATGCAGCTCTCCGTCTTGGTTAAATAGTCCCTACATAGCCTGGAGGTGTGTTTGGGGTCATTGTCCCGTTCAGCTCAAACCAGATGGGATGGTATGTCGCTGCAGGGTTGCTGTGGTAGCCATGCTGGCCTTGAATTTTGACTAAATCGCCAACATCGTCACCCGCAACGAACCCCACACCATCACTACTCCTCGTCCGTGCCTCACATTGGGAACCACACATGCAGATACAATCACGTTCACCTTTTCTGCGTCTCACAAAGACACGGCGGTTGAAACCAAAAATCTCAAATTTGGACTCATTTCCCCTGGTCTAATGTCCATTCCTTGTTTTTTTTTTTTGGCCCAAGCGATTCTCTTCTTGTTATTGTTGCTCTCTCTAAGTCGTGGTTTCTTTGCAGCCATTCGACCATGAAGGCCTGATTCTGATTAACACAGTCTCTTCTGAACAGCTGATGTAGAGATGTGTCTGCTACTTAAACTCTGTGAAACACCTGTGTGAGCTCTAACCTGAGGTGCTGTTAATTGTTGATTTTTTGCATAGGTGACTATCTCATGAATAAGTGTGCAAAGCAAACGTCTACTTATCACTTTTTTGTGTCTTGAGTGTTAATCTACAATCCAGAAAGAACAAAAACAAAATAAGTTTGAATGAGAGGATTGTTTGCTGACTCGCACTGCACTTTTCACCTTTGTGCTTTATGATTGCATCTCCCATTACTCAATAATGTGAGAGAACAGTGCTGTGATGTAATATTACTTGGCAATTGCAGCGAAACTCTGAATCACTTTGAGCTGACAGTTAAAGGTGCTGAGTATTTGTAAGGCTGTGTACGTCTTTGTGTAGGATAGGGCCGGACCAGCGTGACTCAGAAAGTTTTACATGCAAGGAATTCCAGGAGTTGTTGAGGCAATGTCTGACTGATTGATGATTCCTG
Source organism: Miichthys miiuy (assembly GCA_036365135.1). Taxonomy (NCBI): domain Eukaryota; kingdom Metazoa; phylum Chordata; class Actinopteri; family Sciaenidae; genus Miichthys; species Miichthys miiuy. Next base: position 29,119,132 of record CM071604.1, read on the forward strand.
CGAAAACACATACGCACACATTCCATAACAACATAAATAATGTCAGCTTTTATACTTAACAGTTGGGTTTTTTTGCACTTTTTAACATCGAGAAATGACAAAAAATAAATTTGTTCTTGTGTAAAATTCTGATCTGGGATGGGTTTTATATTTTATATCTTCTTGGGAGTGCAAACATGTATCTTGCTAAATAAATGAGAAGAACACACAAAGAAGAAGAGTGTTTCCTTTACGTATATATATCATTTTTTGTCACCTTTATTGAGTTTCTGACACATTCAACTGGGAAGACGTCCAACACGACCACAGTCTGGTCTGCTGGCCATCGAGCAGCTCCACTGGAGCAGTTGTGGGGGTTAAGGGCTTTGCTCAAGGGCGCCTCAGTGTTGGTTTGTCATTGTGCATAGAGTGAACATAATGTGTGTTTGTGTAGGAGTCAAAATGTGTCACTTGTGTTGATTATTTGTTTAGAGTTCACACTTTGATTACTATCACTTCAGGAAGTTGGCACAGGAGTGTGGTTACGCCTCAGCGTCGGGTCACGTGACATTTCGGTTTGTGGATTTTTACTTTTGAACATGTTACAGTGAGGAGCACTTTGCCTCTTAGTTGCCTTTTTTATTGATACTAGTTGCTTCACAAAGGTTGCGTCTTATTTTTTCTACCCTGGGTTCGACCAAGAGATAAAGAGAGGCACGATTTCAGAGATTTAGAAAATTTAGACGATCCTGTTTTAGTTTTTTTTTTTATTTGAAGCTAACAGCAGAGTTTCTGAAGCAGGATCAACCTCAACCATGCCACTTCCTCAATCACCCCGCTTGGGTTTGCTGTGCCCGGATGCTACGGCAGATTCCCCACGAAGCTTCTCCACGACGCAGCCACAGGCCGTAAAAGTAGCAGACTTTAAGCTTCACTCACAGTCTTAATCAATCATGCAAAAATATCCTGCTGATGGTGTGATCCAACCATTACTGCACATTTCCAATAGAATCTTTTGTTTGTCGTGCATTAATGCTTTCCATCACCTCGTAGCGCATCAGCAACATTGCCTAAGAGTGTTTTCATCTATTTTGAGTGATGCTATGTTGAGTATTTAAGGTGGTAAGCACAGTCCTGCTCTACGGACCAAAGTCTGACTCAGGATAAATCCAGCAGTGCAGCGTTAAACAAATGCAGCAACCTGCAGCGGCGGAGTTCAGTCAGATTCAACGTCACCGATACAGAGCTTTATTTTGGTGAACTATATTCTCTAAGTCGCGTTCTTGCTTTGTTTATTTCATGCAAACGGCTTCTACGTCTGTCGGACTCACAGTCTACGCTGCAAACATTGTTGATGTGCAGCATTGCCACAGAGGTTAGGCATGCTTGTTTTTACAAGCAATAACAATAGTTTTATTTTGAAAAGTGTGGGAGGACACAACATTGAGTAATTCTTGCTCTGGGAAACTGGCAGCGCGATAAAAGGCAGAATGAAGACATGCTTAATCTTTCATCCATCAATGTCTGTAGTTTTATCAAAGCTGCATGAAGACATAAACACTGCCTGTATACAATAGAGCGTCTATTTTGGAATAAAGGACGAACGTTTGCTTCTTGATCTTCCATGCATATCTCGCTGGTTTACTCCTTTTATTGTGGACGGTTCACCTTAACTCTGATCACTTCATTAAACACCTGTTCAATGTGTTCTGCCATGGAGTCACCTTGTACGATTTTCTGTTGACTCTGTCTGTTACATTCTTGTGTTCTTCGGTTTTGTATTTTAAAGTCATGAATTAAACCGCACTCCACATCGTCAGCTCACGTTAGCTTCGTGAAATTATTTAATCCCGGTTCAGGCTCATTTGTTTTCACAATAAAGCAGGCAGAAACTTATCATATTCGAGTCTGTCACAACATTTATTTCCTGCTTCAACTCTTCTCTAAATATCATTATCAGTCATAATAAGGTGAAACTAATCCACGCAAACAAGTTAACCCAGCGCACTCATCATCTTAACTAGATTTCATGTTAAAGGTTAAAACTTCTTTGTGAGATAGTCACGTAGGGCGTTCTGACAAAGGTATACAAATACTTTTGTCAAGGATAATTCAGGTGTTCCACGATGAACAAGATCATTAGAGATTTGCTCATAATCCTAATTAATCCGCTGCAATTTAACCACTCACAGAGCGAGTTGTACGTGTATTCGGCCAAACGGTCAAACGTGGACTACTGCCAAGCAAAAAGTTTTCAGAGTTACATAATGAACATCTTCCCACACAACTCTTCCTGGAAGAACACGAGTTGAATTGACTTGATATCCTCGTGTGAGGGTGTGATACAACACAAGGAAGAACGTGTTGAAATTCAAGAATGGTCTGAATCACAGGGCAGACACTCGGGCAGGACTGCATCACCGCCGCCGCTCTGCGAGTGCCACTTCACTTCTAATGTGTTGTGCATGTGCAAACACACTCATCTCTTAAAAACAAAACACACACACAACTGCAGCCATTCACACCGTACACAAACCACACACACACACCTCTATTTGTACACACACACACTAGCTGTCCTGTTCGATGAGGTCTTTGGCTTTCTGCAGGTTGTGATCGACGGCTCCGTCTAAGAACTGAACCCAGGTCAGCTGTGACTCTCCGCACACATGACTGGACCTAAAATACAATAAATGGAGCAAAGATTAGATTACACATCATACTGTATTTGTTCATCATCTTCTCTGAAATCTGATGAGTTAACTCTAATATTTCCTCAAACACACCCGACAGCATCTGCTGATTCCAGATTATTTATTTGTACTCGTCATTTAAACTTCAGCATCATGACTCCTTTATGAAGTTGGTGTCACCTACAGTACAGACTTTGCTCAGCGTGCAGCAATATGTTTTCCTTGGACATCAGACGGCCGTATTCTTTGACACTAACCATAGAACTTCCAACTGTGCCACCTCTCATCAGCTCCCGGGCCTCATTCAGCCCGCCTCAGCTCCACCCACAATCCATGTCTTTGCCCATTTTTAAAATTTAGCCAAAAGGAGGCAGGAGTGCCAAGATGGCAGCAGCCAAAAGCCGCGACATCCCGAGCTTCGCGACGGCTCTTCGGAAACCTGTGGGTAACGTCACGGATACTGCGTCCATAACTCTGATCCAAAACAGCTGACTGGAGGTGTAACACTAAATATCGCGTACACTTCTGTTGACCCGGCTCTACTTCTTTGCCCGGGATCCCTGTCTGCTTGTTGACCGCCGTTTGCCGTAGGTAAATAAATACTGTGGGTGAATCTTACCTGATGATCTCCAGAACTTTCTTCAACAGAGCAGCCAACTTAGACACCTGCATGTAAAATAAACAGATTTGTGTTTATTTGTTTATACATTCGTGTGTTTGCACAGTTTGAAATGATGATGGGTAGCGTTGGAATACTTCAACCTACCCAAAAGATTTGTTTCATGTTATTATGCAAATGAAACAGACAGGCTGGGGCATGCGGATTAAAGCGACGCACAGGATGACCGCAACCTCGTCATTGTGTCACTTCTGATTAAACGTCTACTTCTGAAGAACTTCACCTGTTCTGACTTCCACAGAAACTTGGCTTCCTTTCAGTAAGTTAGTCAGGGCGGTGTGACTCCAGGGCAGCCTACCAGCTGATATAAAAAAATAAGACCTACTATCATTTTACAGGTGCACTGAGCAGTTTAAACTTTATTTAAACTAAAGCTATCTGCACGTCATGCTGCCACCAGAGAAGTGTGAGTTTTATGTTATTTTGTAATTTCAGGCATTTTTTTTACTAAATTCAGAGATGTACCCGTACAGGAAATAAACGCCATGCAGCCCTAGATTAAATTAATTAATCATTGCTTAGAATTAAATAAATCTACAAAGCTCATAGATGCAACTGATCATTATGTTCATCATGCAGATTTTTCCTCCGTGCAATGGTCAAGCATTTAATCTTAATCTGTTTGAGTTTGATGTGCAAGACAGCAAGAGTCAAAGGCGTTAACTTCCCTGACAGGCCTGAGAACAGAGTGACATTTCAATGATTTATCATTTGATACCTAATTCGTTAATAACCTGTAACTGAAACTCAAATATACTCTCACTGATTGAAGGGAACGTGCAGATTTAAAAAAAAAAAAAAAAAAAAAGACAACTTGGATGAACTAAAGCTGACATTACTGTCAAAAATCAAAAGCTGTAAAGTTTTATGAGTGCTGATGTTATGTGTGTGTTTGTGCCTTACATTGTTCTGTACTCCACTGTAGTCCATGGGTGGGTAGAGACACAGAGCCAGATCATCGACGCTGAGGAGAAAAAAAGAAAACTTGTGAATGGACGACGTGTTTAATGTGTTGCAGTCCAGCTGCAATTCTTCAGCAATCACCAGAAACATGCTGGTGTGCAGACAAAGAAGAATTTATGCAGGAAAACACTGACTGTATAAAAAAAAGCGTGCCAGCCAAAGCAGCCCAACACTCCACAAAGCCTCCAGCATCTCAGGATGAATCTCATCCACACCTGGCGGCTTGTCGCCAAAAATTTCATTGCCACCTTGGCAACCTCTTAACAGAGATGTGCCAGAAACTCTGCCCTCCTCACAGAGGGCGTTGCCTCCTCTGGGCAGTTTGTGAACAACAGATTCATGTCCCTGCTTTTTGCAGATGTTATCGTTCTGTTGAAGTGGGTGCTGAATACTGACTTCTCACACTGTTTCACCTCAGACGCTTGAGGAAATTTTATTCCCGCACTACTGAAAGCATCCTGACTGGATGAACATCAGTGTCTGATACAGGAACAGCACCAAATGAGAGCACAAACAGTGGTTCATGCTGCTTTACGCTGCTTTAAAAAAAAAGACAGACAGATAACGACCAGGAAGAAGGTTCCAGTCTTGAGCATGATCATATGACGGTGTACATGTGCTCCTACCCAGGGCTGATTTCCTTGCTGATGTCCGCCAGGTCGTCAAGCTGTGCCACATTCTCAGGCGTGCTGAAGTTACCGTTGGCTTTGACGGCCGCCGACAGCTTCCTAACGCAGGCCGCTGAAGCTTTCATCAGCCCCTGGCAGGGAGCAATCACACTGCGGTCTTTCTCCGACCAATAAGTGTCTTGGTTTTCTCGAGGTTCCTCGCCATACTGGTCATCATCGAGGACGTCGCTGAACGGGTCGTGGGCCTCGGATAATGCCTGGGTGAGGGTGAAATATTCAGTAAATGTGTCAAGACTTCAAGGGTTAGAAACTCAGAGCAGCAGAGCATAAAAAAGGCCTGACTGTGTTTGCAGTTGAGCTAAACAAAGGCCACAGCAACTATCTGAGAAATCACAGTGTGTCTGTACCTGTTCAACTTCCTCGATGGCGTCCTTCACAACTCCAATCTGAGCAGACAAAACCACCAGCACCGCCGCCTTATTATCTGTTGAACATCAATGAACCAAAAGTAATTAAAAATCTTAAACACCTTCACACTCTTTCTATTCAAAAACCTTTATTAAAAAAGGAGATATGGCCCGACATGTATCGAATAATCTCACACACACAAAAAAACTGCTGATTGACACACCAGGAGGAAGTGTGAAGCTAAATTTTAAATTTAATTTGATATAAACGAGCAGATAATTAAACAACAGGTTGATAAATCAATCAAACTCAGATGGAGAGACAAGAATGTGTCTCTCCAGCCCTGAAATAGACAATTTGAACAAGCTAATGTTTGAGTTTTTACTTAAAAGCAAACTTTACTGATGAACTGATCATCAATATCGTCGAATTTCTGTCGATTTGACTACTGTTTAATGGGCTGATTGAGAAGATCTGTGATGTTTACAGTGCTTCACCACAGGAACAACTTAAACTTCCCATCTCTTCAAGGCGACGTGACTATGTGTAAAATTCATAACAGATATTTCAGAATGTGAATATGGTGAATAAAATTGCACATTTTAATTGTTTAAATCTTCGGTTTTGTAGACGCGAACGAGGTTGGTGAGTTTAACGTCTACTTGGCTGAGCAGACTGTGCCAACCCATAAATATGTTGCAACATGTGATGCCACCCTTTCCGCTGAACCACACCTCACACTGCAGCTCTGCACATTTTGTTTTGATTTGTCCCGACAGAGTGACTCCAGCATCAGTTCAACTGTATACTTTGGCACGTTACCTCTGCCTCAGGTGTTCTGTCTGCCACCTTCTTCACCTGAATTGTACTTTTACCTGTTTATATGAAAATCAGTCAGCGCCTTCTTTCTATCAGTGTTGTTTGTTCATTGTTCACATTCACACACCGGCACCGACAATCTGAGCGCAGATTTTCATAAAAAAAATTGTGAGTGTAAGGTCGGGGTTGAAGAACCACCATAACAGTTTCCCGTCCGGCCTACTGACCTTGTGGCAGCTGGGCAAACTGGTCGCAGGCCGACCACACACCTCCTGTTGACGTCAGCTGTTCCTGGGTCAGACTAGAGCAGAAGAAGAGGAGGATGATGATGATGAAGAGAGACACTTTCTACACTGCTCAAAACAAATTAAAGGAACACTTTGAAAAGACATCAGCTCTCAATGGGAAAAGAAATCACGCTGGATATCTTTCCTGATATGGACTGGGTAATGTGTTAGGAACGAAAGGATGCCACATCATTAATGGAAATGAAAACGATCAACCTACAGAGGGCTGAATTCAAAGACATCCCCAAAATCAAGGCAATAAAATTATATGGCAGGCTAGTCTAAATGTCTTTGTAGCAACTCATAATGGTACTCAGTAGTTTGTATGGCCTCCACGTGCTTGTATGCATGCCTGACAACGTCGGGGCATGCTCCTAATGAGATGAAGGATAGTGTCCTGGGGGATCTCCTCCCAGATCTGGACCAGGGCATCACTGAGCTCCTGGACAGTCTGAGGTGCAACCAGGCAGCGTCGGATGGACCAAAACATAATGACCAAGAGGTGTTCTATTGGATTTAGGTCAGTCGAGCATAGGGGCCAGTCAATGGTATCAATTCCTTCATCCTCCAGGAACTGCCTGCATACTCTCGCCACATGAGGCTGGGCATTGTCGTGGACCAGGAGGAACCCAGGACCCACTGCCACTACCACCTGCCAATTCTGGTGATCTGTGGTAAATGCCAGTCGAGCTCCACGGTGCTGGGCAGTGAACACAGGGTCCACTACAGGATGTCGGGCCCTCAGGCCACCCTCATGAAGTCTGTTTCTGATTGTTTGGTCAGAGACATTCACACCAGTGGCCTCCTGTAGGTCTTTTGTAGGGCTCTGGCAGCGCTCATCCTGTTCCTCCTTGCACAAAGGAGCAGATACCGGTCCTGCTGATGGGTTAAGGACCGTCTACGTCTACAGCCCTGTCCAGGTCTCCTAGAGTAACTGTCTCCTGTCTCCTCCATGCTCTTGAGACTGTGCTGGGAGACAGCAAACCTGGCAATGGCAGAGGTCCCACCCTGCTACCTGTGCAACCTCTGTAGGGACCAGGTACTGCACCATGCTACCCGTAGTGATACTGACCCTAGTCAAATGCAAAACTAATGAGAGATTAGTCAGAAAAGACGAGCAGGTAAAAAATGTCAGCAGCCTCCACCTGTAAAACCATTCCTGTTTTCGGGGTCGTCTCATTGTTGCCCCTCTAGTGTACCTGTTGTTAATTTCATTAACACTAAAACAGATGAAAATGATTAACAATCCCCCCCAACTACTTACCTGAGCGGATCAATATCCCAGAAGTTGAACTGACTTGATGCTATACTCTGATTACAAAGTGTTCCTTTCATTTTTTTGAGCAGTGTATTTTAATGGAAATTCCTATCACGTTACATCGAGCTAAGCACCAGTTATTTACATGACCTCTGTGTTTGCGTGTACCTCTGTAGCGGTGAGCTCAGTATGACCTCCACCAGCTGGGCGACTCCCTCCAGAACCTCGACCGTGGCGTCTCGGACCTGTCGGCGCAGACTGATACCTGAGACGCAGAGAGAAGACGGCGACAGAGATTTACATCCATTGAGATCGATCGACAAAACCTCAAACAGCCGACACAACGACAGCTATGTTCTTCTATTACTGCCACTGACTGAGCGTTACCGTGGCTCTTTGGTAGCCAGTAATACACCGTAGACAGAGTCAGGAGACTCTTCAGGATGGAGTCTGCTAACTTCTCTGCGTCCTGCAGAGAGGAAAGAGACAGAAAAACACATCTATCTGTCACTTCTGCAGAGTTTTATACACTTTGTTTTTAATGAAGGCGTCATGCTGCTTGCTGTGGATCGTAACAGCTCACCGAGCCAGCTTTATGATTGTAATAATCTGACCTGTTGTGATGGCAGCGGGGGTTTGGAGAAGGCCAGGCTGAGTTTAGTGGCTTCCTGCGACACTGCCTTCACCGCCTGATCTGAGGACAGAAGAGAAAGTTACGTCACATTAAAAATGTCCCTCTAAACGCCTCTGAGGCGGTGATTTCATTCAGTGGAGGCCTGATGTGTTTCTAGGTGCAACAGGATGAAGATGAGGTGACAGAAAATATTCAAGGATTCAATTTTTGTTGAAAAACAGAGGAGGACGGTTAAACTATACTCAACTCAGAGTGTCCCAGAAGTTGGAGAGGTTGAACGCTCCGTCCGACTCGTTGGTCTCTCCATCTGTGGCAGAAAATGAGCATTCAGGTTTAGACGTCATGATTCTGACACCTGTGTGTTTAAAAAAAAAAAGTGTATATGTTGTTTTTTAATAATGTATGTATAATAAATGATGTGATATCAGATCGCTGCACGGCTACACATACTTGTCGATACCTGATCTTGAATTTTAGGCAGTATTAGAGGCATTTCTGACACTGGTAACAACTCTAATTTGGCTCGGCATAACTCAAATGCCAGTGTACCAAACTCTTCATTTACCCTAAATTTAATGACTGATCTTTAAATCTGTATAAAAATAAGTACTAACAGATTTATTCGACCAATAATAAACAACAAACATGTTACTTTTGTTCCCTGAATAGGTTTGGGTTGTTTGGTTTGATAATTGTTGTAATAGTAATAATTGGTGTCTGATTACTCGTTGATATTATTACGTTATTCATTTTGTGTTTGTTTGTTTTAATATTTCTGTGTGTGCTGAGTCATGGTGTGCAGTATTTTTGGATGGATGTGTTGAAGTCTCCTGATCCGTCTTCTGTCTTTGCGTCACTGGATTCAACATAAACAACCCTAACGTGTCCTGGACAGTGACACTGAAATGTACACTCAGCGGTCAGTTATTTTGAAGGTGCTCTTGAACTGTTATTGACACATTTTTCATGTTTTTTTTATATTTAAATGACTGACAGTACATTTTAACAGCACCACAAACAAACATTACAGCCACTAAAATGACATTAAATTTTAATCCACGCGTCAGGTTTTAAACCTGAACATTAAAACCTTCATAAAAGAGAATATTTAACCTAAATAAACAACTACAGCTGGGTGAACTGATAAAAAAAGGTGCTAACACGTTAGCAAACAAACTAGTGTTCCGGATTAACGAGTGACCGTGTTAACTGGCGCCCGCTAGCCCAATAAGTCTGCGGTTGTCATAGTTACGACAGGTGTTATTGCGTTTTTAGTGTATTTATTTTTTGTCATTGACGTTAAAACAACTAAAACATACCTGTTTTGTTTGTTTGTTGGGGTATTCGGCTAACGGGCACCAGTTAACACGGTCGCTCGTTAAACCGTAACACCGGAACGTGTAACATGTAGCTTACGGGCTAACGCGCCGTACAGCTATAACTGCGTCATATCTAAGCCGGTATATTCACCTCTGACTCGGTCTCTGGCACACTGGATGGAGTTCAGCAGGTTCCGTAAAGGCACAGACACATTCCCACCACAGTTATTATCAGCGCTCATGTCACCAGAGTTGTCGCACAGCCACCGGAGAGATACATGCGTGTTGTTGTGGAACTACTGAAGGGGGGGGGGGGACGATTATAAAGGGAGCACCGGGGAACTCCAGGAGGAGTGTTATAGTGACACCTTGTGGTGGGATAGAAGTATTGCAGGCAGACCGCGTGCGCGTTACACAACAAGTAGGTCCGACCGGGCAATCTGATTGGTCAGCTAGACGTGCTCAAATCAGCATGACAGCACACCTGACTCATCACTAAAGATATCACTCCGCCATCTCCACATTGAAAATATAGAACATGTAAACAAATAAGTCCACAGGAAGTGCTTTAATAAAGTAACACATCTGAATTTACAATTTCAGCTTTCTTTTAATGAATATTCTGTGTGTTATGGAGCCGTTAGACCGCCTCGTTAACACAGGTGTGTGTGTACCTCGTTAACACAGGTGTGTACCTCACGTCAGCACGTCAGAGATCAAACAGTTCAGTGAGCGCAGAGAAAGGTGGACTGAAGAGGAATATTCCGTTAGATAAAAAACATGTTCATTTTGATTCCATCGATCTTTGTTCAACACAGTCTGACTTTTGGACTTTACCACGCTGTGTGAGTTACTGAAATGTTTGGATCGTCCTCCATCAGCTGTGCAGGTGAGTCAGGCTGATACGGCGCGAGCTTCAAAATAAATGTGAAGTCAATCTGTGCATGGAAAAATCTCTGTCAGCAGATATCTGAGTCACTACAAGACTGAACCAGCAAAACAGTTTAGTGTTTATATGTGAGTATTTATTCAGTTTGGGGAAACTCCACAATCAACTAGAAAGTTTCTCCGTTGCTAGGTCGTTACTAAGGCTCGGGCTACCTGCTGGAGTAGTGGACAGGGTTACATTACATTTAGGAGTCTGCTGCTGTGACTGATTCCAGGTATTAGTCCTGCCCCGTGTATCTGTAGAAACGGTGAGCAAAGAAATGTTTATTTATTTTGAGAGCAAATTGCCACAAAACATGAAAATCTTTTTATTATATATTTTATTTAAGTTAGTAATTGTTATATAATCGCAATATTACACTTGATGGTGTGCTTTAACTTATTATTGGCATCACTTATTAATGACGTTAAAGCACACGCTCTGTGTAAGATTGCTTAATTACCTCCGTTTTCTCCAGATAACGACTTAATTTCATTTGTTTTCTCAAGATCTCGACAAAACATTCTCTATGAATGGGTGAATGAGATATGCTATATAGGTACAGTCCATTTACATGAACCAGCCACCCTCAAAAGTCCATTTTTCGGATCACCTTTGTCTTTCATGTCAATCACCGATTGTAAGTCCACTGGTCTACACTTAAGACTTATGGGTGAGGTGTGAGGTGGTGTTTTGGTGACTTGAAGGCCAGACTGTTCAAGCTCAAAGATGAAGGCGCTAGTTTGGCTGCTTGATGCACAAGAAGACTCCGACCACGATTCCTATCACACAAAAAACAAGGCTCGCCACAAAGAACCCAGCCGCAGGAGTCACTCCACTCTTCCTCTCCTCCAGCTCTGTGGATCGAACAGAAACAATCAAATCAAAACTTTTTGTGAATGTATGGGAAGTGTTCAAGCCTGAACCTTATTGAATTATACATTATATTCAATTGGCACAACCTTTTGTCCAAAGTGACTTACAGTAAGTGCTCTAAATGTCCATAATTTTGGAAGGACATGGAGGTGGAAGTGCCTCCCTCCCAAATTACAAGCGTGTTGACTGCTACACTACAGATTTTTAGATGTTTGTAAGTGCTAGCACGGAGTGGTTGCCTGTCCTAACTTCAGTTGGGAGAAGCAGAAGAGCCTTGACTGACCACAGGATTCCTGACACTAAAGGGCAGGCACATTAACCGTACCTGCCAGTAGTTCCTCATAAGGCACTGACTGGTCCAAACCACTGTGGTTTGACAGGCTGAAAGCCTTATGATCTCACAAGTCCAGCTGCGAAACCCAGCAAATTGCTAAAACTGACATTTGGTTGCATAAAAAGTGATTAAGCCCTCTAGTGGCTGTATGACTCTTGTGGCATTATTATAGAGCCACAAAGTCTGCAGGGGGAGGTAGTCGGGGTGGATGGAGAGGTCAACAAAACGTGTTGTTTGTTTCCATTTTCCAACCGACAGTCAACATTGAGTTTTTCCTAATAATAACCTCAATCTTTCCCTAACTTTTTGACCGTGGTTTAGATGTTTGCAGAGTTGTCCAACATCAATGTTCTCGTCTGATGTTAGGGTTAGCTTTTTATCAGTATTAGATTGTTATCAACTCTTTGTCTTACCCCAGCTCCTGATGAGAGGCTCTTGTAAGGCTTGATGCTCCACTGAACAGGAGTAAACATCCTCCACCCATGGAGTGAAACTCAGTGTTGAAATTCTGTGAAACGTCCCGTCACTGTTTTGGCGGTAACGCAGGTACGATACTCCGTCTGTGACCTCCGCACCGTTCTTTGTCCATGTGAAATTGATAGTGGGAGGGTAGAAGTGACTGGCCAAACAGAAGAGAGTGTTCACCACACCGTCTTCCCCTTCATACCGGGTGTGCATGGAGCTTTTTGGAGCATCTGGTCAATGAATAGAGTAGATAGAAAGTGGCTGAACACATCTTATAGCTCTGTTTTTGGTCTCTACCAGATCCTAACAAAAATATCTGGATCTTTAGCTCCTCTGTGTTCAGTTTCTCATACCTTGTCGTAAGGCAGCACCAGGATCCGCTCGTTCTGATTTACCCAAAACGCTGTGACAGTGAATGATGCTTGCTTTCGCAATTTCATAAGCCCGTTCTTTGGAGATGGCTGCTATACTTGGTGGCAGGTGAGGTAACGCCCACACTATTTCTTTTTTACTGAAATCAGCGTACCCGGCCACGTCGTCATCGACAAGTATATCCACCCGTACCTCGCCGGAGTCATAGCACCCGTAGATGAAGTGCAAGTTGTGGAGGGGCCCTGGAAAAACAGGAGATCAAATAGCATCACAAGATGCACACAGTTCAAACACTCAACAACAAGTTGGCTTCCACACTGTACTGACATTACAGATTAAACATTTGCAGAGAAATTAAACATTTCTACAGAGGAATGTAGTCAGAAGTGGCAATGACAGAGAGTCCAGGAAGTAGTGCAAAGAGGGGCAGATTTGTCCATTGTCTATTGTCTATCGTGCCTCCTGCCATGACTGAGAGCTGTTGTACAGTCTGATGGCCAGGGGTACGAAAGAGTTCTTCAGTGTGTCGGTGGAGCAGGACCGAGACAGTAGAATAATTGCATCTCCTTGTCAAAGGTTGAATTGAAGGTATTTCACAAGAACAATGCAGACGGGCGACATTTTTAGATTATATAGGGATGTTGGTCTTCAACACAGACACACGTAAAGTTCAAGTTCTCTTCTTCCTCTTTTGTTTTCACATCCTGTATCACAGCAGATTTCTTTTGTTGTTTTCAAAAAGATACTTTAACATTTTCAGGTTCTTCTGTGCGGACGCATGTTTGCAGTGTTCTACATTTACCCTGAGAAGCAGACATTTAAATGAATCTGAGTACAATCTTACACTTTCACTCACACATGAACCCCGACAAAACCTGAAGTTTGTTTCTTACTTGTTGCAGAAGTACAAACCGTTCCGGTGAGTATAATCAGTGCAATCACCGACATCTGAAATCCCAACCTGTCGCTCGTGTTTGGACAATAACAGCTGAAACGGGAGCCTGAGCAGCAGAAAGGTGTTGAGCTTTCAGCAGCCAGTCATACGATTACACCGCTGTTGCCGGGTAGAATGTTTTAGGGCTCAGAAACCTCAACAAGGAAGTTGTTGGACAAAGTCATACATGCAGCTGTCTTAAGAGGAAGAATGAAAAATAAGGTTACAAATGTTTAAACTTTGGTTTAAAGGTTTTCTATTCACGGTATTCTGCTGCTTACACTCACATTACGTAGGTGCAACATCGAGCATCATCCTGGGCTTCGGCAAATAAAACTAAATGCTAGAAACAAAACAACAACAAAAGTCATGTTTCTATATTTTGGCTCCATGATACTAGCTGGCTTGCGGTTTGCAAATCACCCCATTAGCCACCAGCACCATGAAGCAACCAATGGCAACACCACCCAACAAATTAGCCTGAAAGCCCTGCCCAGTGTGTTTCTGTGCGCACAAACATGAATATGTAATTCTTGTTATCGTTTATTATGAACTGAAAGCTTCATTATGTTGTGATTTTCTTTATTCCTCATCATGATTAGTAAGCACAGACACAGACACACTCCCTATTCTTCTTGGGACTGCAGATGTCTTGCTGCTTCACTGAATTAGTTGGGCTCAGGGAGTTCAAAGGCCTTATTATCTAATCATGAGGGCTGCAGGTGTTTCCTGTTTACTGATTCTGATGTTGTCACGTTGTGCCGATAACATCAAGGTGCTATTGTGTGTGTTCTGTTTGGGATTTTCACTTTGGAGGTTTAAGAGAGTTTAGCACCAAGATGTAACTTAAATCCATGCTCAGCAGTAACACGAGCAATTGTTGTAACAGCAGTAATATTGGCATTATTAAGACTAAGTGATTATGGTGGTAATAATGGATCTTTCTTGGTAAATAAAAATGTTTGTGCAGTTCACCCAAAAGCCACTAAGGGGCAACGTGCGCCTGAGGTTTCTGCACCAGGTTGGACGTACTCCAAGAGATACTCGCGAAGGCACCCACCTGGGGCCGATGTCGGTGTCAAAGTCCTCAAAGTATCAGTCGGATGCAGAGATGCAGACAGGCGTGGGCGAGTTCAGTCAACAGACAAAGTGTGTGTGTCTGCGAGAGAGAGGATAAAAAGATACGTGAGGTGATTTGCATTCAGGAGATTAGAGAATACAACAAGCAGGCTGACTGGTGGTCAGCTGTTCATGTCCATGTTTGTAGTAGTCTCTGACAAATATTCTGTTCAGTTCATTGTTTTTCAGCTTTTCCTCGAGCCACAAGTCATAGATTATAATATTAGTTTGTGAATGATGGACCAGCAGTTCTGCTTTGTTTACTAATTCATGACTCCCGATATAACACATCACTCTTCTGTGTCATCGTTTCATTTTTATTTTTATTTCAGCATCGACAGAGTCACACTCGCGTCTATAAAAAGAAATATTGACTCAAAGTAGATTTATTACGGCTTGTTTTAACACAATGACCTTTTAGTGTCAGTGTGATCTTCTTACAAAACCAGTTGGCTGCAGCTGAGGGGAGTGAATACTTGCATAACATGTTTTCACATGGACGTTAACTGATTGTTTCCTGTGTAAAGCAAAAAAAACATTATTCTTCATTTATTGTTGAATTAAAAAACCCATCTATGAATACAGTATAAGTACTATATAAAAATATAAATACAGTAATGAGTCAATAAACTCAAAATTCACATTAAATTGTACTTCTACTACTACTACAGGGCAGCTGGCCGGTGCTACATATATGTGACGTCAGTCATGCGCTGTCCATTCTTTATACCGTCATTGGTTGATGCCCGAGATGACGCTCGTTCCAGGACTTCATGCACAAGTAACAGGATGCTGACTGCAGGCGCATGAGTGACGTCATCCGTGGGTTTTTCCAAAGTGCCGTTTTAAGGCTCAGAATATGTACTGTAGCACTGGCCACCAATACAAAGTACAAAAATGGCTGGGAGCGCTCAATTGAGCCATCTGTAACGGCACCCACCTGTCAATCAAAGCGTCCACGCTCTTAATCCTGCATAACTTTAAGCCTTAATATAATCTGAACAGGTGAGTTGTATATAAATTCACCCTCAGTACAGTTGTCATGAACGGGGAAATTAGCTACAGAGACCAAAACTGTTTTTTGTACCAGGCTGTAAACATGTTTATTTCTGCTGTGAAGCATTTGAACATGGGGACTTATGGAGACTGACTCACTTCTGGAGCCAGCCTCAAGTGGACGAGAAGAGGAACTGCCGTTTTTAGCACTTTAGACATTGGCTTAATTTCCCCAGCCTGTCCTGACTCTCCAAAGACGTCCTCGCTCTCTGAAGGTCTAACAAAGTAGTCCTCACGAAGACAGAAGTACAAGAGCGCGCACACACTCATCAGAAAATCAACCAGTCTAGACTGGAGTGAACAAAACTAATGAATGTATTTCATATTGTCAAGCTGCTGTTTCTCCAAGGGCCTGTGTGTGTGTGTGAGTGTGTGTGTTTATCAGACCCTTTAGTCTTTCTTATTGCTCCTTTCTACCCTCCCTTCCTCCCTCTCTCCCTCTCCATCTCTCTCTCCTTCAATCAGTGTGTTTTATGTCTCAGACAGATTTTCCTCTCAAACACTTTGAGGATTTAAGGGGAGGGGGAAAAAGCAAATCATTTTATCACCTCTTTTCTCTCCCTCTCTCTTCTGTCTCATTTCCTTCTTTGTCTCTTTTTCTCTCTCCATCACTCTCTCTCTCTCAGGTGTGATCTGTGTGGGGAGTTTCTGTCTAGACAACCGATTATACCGAATAATGAGCGAGAGGGAGGGAGGGAGGGCAGGCGGGCGGGGTAGACGGAGCATGAAGAAGGAGAGAGAGAGAGAGACAGACAGAGAGAGAGGGAGAGTAGGATGTGATGTGAAGGAAAGAGAGGCGTAGTGTCAGACGGAAAAAAAAAGAAAGAGATGGAGAGGTGTAAAGGGGAGGATGGAAGGAAGGAGGGAAAACAATAAGGAAGGGATTTAAGAGATGAGAGGAGGAAAGGATGGAAGGAAACATGGCAGAGAGAGAGGACAGAAAAACAGTCAAAGATGAACAAAAATTGAAAGAATGAACAAAAGAGATGGTAGAGAGGAAAAGGGAGGGAACGAATGAATGAGCACACACACACACACACACACACCCACACACACACACACACACACACACACACACACACACATAACAAAACAGCCAGACTAAACACTGAGCCAACACAGTCTGATCTGCTCTGTTAGGAAACCCTATCAGTCACACAGGCTTTACTAACTCTGTGTGTGTGTGTGTGTGTGCTCGGTGATGAGTGATCAACAAATCCAAAAACCTCCCAGACACACACACACACACACACAGAACATAATAGGCTTATCCAGTGCTGCAGTTTCAGCCTTTAAACTGGGACTTTATTATTTTTTCTTTGCTGTTTAAGGATGAAAGAATATTCTCGAGCTGCTAAAACAATATTGACTTCTGAAGAAACCTTCCTACGTGAGAAGGAGAGTGTATCCTCGTTTTGTAGCCATCAGTGAAAACCAGAAAAAAAAAACACAAAGTAAGACGTGAGTGAGACGGGCAAGACAGTGAGTAAGCAAGAAAGTTAGATAGTAAGACAGATAGACAGCAGTTAGTACGACATAAAAGGATTATGTAAGTGAGACAGATGGTCAGGCAGTGAAACAGAGGCAGGCCGACTTTTGAGGGACATGCAGAGAGTAGGTGAGACAGGCAGCGAGACGGACAGACGGCGAGATAGGCAGTCATCTAATCAGAGAGGCAGACAGGCAGCCCCCAAAAACAGACAGGCCTAACAGTTAGACAAGCAGGCAGACAGACTATTTTGGTATGGAGGTTATGAAGCTGCACTGCAGGCTGACATTCCTGGAAAGCAAGTATGCCACAAATCTGCATTTGTTATATGAGCAGGCAATGGAACCAAACTCTGCAGCACAGCTAACCGGGTTAGCAAATAGCTAACGGCCGCTGGATAAAGAGAACAGGAAACATTTTTTTTAGACAGCAGTGATTACAATTAGAAAGTTTATATGGTGTTTGAGGCTGGCTGCAGAAGTCTCCATAAGTCCCCATGTTCAAATGTCCAACTTCACAGCAGAAATAAACATGTTTACAGCCTGGTACAAAAAACAGTTTTGGTCTCTGTAGCTAATTTCCCCGTTCATGACAACTGTACTGAGGGTGAATTTATATACAACTCACCTGTTCAGGTTATATTAAGGCTTAAAGTTATGCAGGATTAAGAGCGTGGACGCTTTGATTGACAATAAGGCGCCGTTATAGATGGCTTGTTTGAGCAACCAGGCGTCATTCAGCCCGCCCATGATCCACACTTTTTCCATAACATAAACCCGCAGGATGATCCCGTGTTTCTACGACATAAAACACTCAAAGAAACATCTTTAATGGAACTTTTTTAACTTCCCCACCATTAAGCTCCTTTCTGACATCCTTCCTCCCTTGCTTCCTTCCTTTCTTCCGTGCTCCCTACATGTTTCCGCTTTGATGGAGGCTATAGAGTAAACTGTGTGAGTATATACTGAGCCATGAATGAATGAACGAGGGAGTGATTTTGGACACTGCTGTGCAGCGTTTTGGCATCTAATAAGCCTTCAAACTCAAAGATTTATTACTCTTCAACTGGACACAACCAGGCAGTCAGCGCTTTACACTTCAGTGAATCAGGACAGACAGAGACCTGCCGACAGGGTTTACAAGAAAGATTGACAGTAAAGAGACCGGTATGCTTTAAAATAAGTGCCCCAACACACCTTGGTGATGTCACAACTGTTGGGCTAACTTCCCAAAAACCCGCAATGCAACACTCACAGGTGTGCAAAGGTGAAAAACGTAGACTGGGTTCAAACTGTGTGTTCTATAAACAGCTACTCCTGTCGCGTTTTGTGTGTACAAACGAGTACAACACCGTGAATGTCTTCCAGGAGAGACTGTCTGAAAATGTGCGTCTTTAACACCATATTTAAACAATTATGGCGTCTCTCGTCTGTCTATGATAACAGGCTTTTTACTCCTGCCTGCATGTGCGGCTGTCTGGAAACAGCAATAAACACTTTTGCCTTCCGATGTGGTTGGACGACACGTCATACGACCTAGTTCTCTTCAAGCATAACCCGACCCGAAGACGGACGGACGGACAGACAGGGAGCAGTGTGCCAGCCAACAGAGACAGACAGGCAGACAAACAGACAGATAAGAAATTGAGAGACATCAAACCTGTTACACTGTAATCGGATTAGTGTAATCATACAATGACATCATTAAATCCAACACACACACACACACACACCAAAATTAGTCCTGCACTGAAGTGAAAACAACCTGCCAGACTGTGTGTGTGTGTGTGTGTGTGTGTAAACCTAAATGTTTATGTGTGTGTGCGTGTGGTTGTCTTAAACACTGCGTCTGAGCTTGTGTGAGCATCTAAATGCGAGTGTGTATTTTACCCGCTTGCCTGCTGTTTTTAATTTTCTGGATTGAAATACATAATGTGTGTAGGTGTGTGTGCGTGTGTGTGTGTGTGTGTGTGTGTGTGTGCAGCCCGACTACTCCTTTTCATCATTTTAATTTGTCTCGCCTGCTTTCTCTCGCCTTGCTCTGCTTTTTTTGTCTTAAGAAAAAAAAATCTTAAAATCTTTGCAGATAGAAATATGACTTCCCTCGGACATACACCCACAGAAACACACACACACACACTTGAATGCATCCTTTGCTGTGACTTCCTACACTGAATTAATTTGCAATGTTGTCTGAGACTAACACAAAGCTCAAACAGTCGGATATGTAACGTTTTAACTTTTAAAACAGAGCAACAAGTGTTTTTTCTCTGAGCGTGAAGGGTAATAACAAACGCAGCATGCACAGCAATAGTTCACAGCCATGATGAACACAAAGCAGTTTATTGTCAATGTTGCCCCCAGAAACAAGACCGACTCCTGCTGCTGATCGCTCCCGTCCTAGACGGTGATTGTGATTCCACCAGAAACTCTACAGCGAGTTTCAGACGACTCTGCGGCCGGGAAATGAAGCCAGTGCGGAAGTGCCTGAAACTGTACTACCTCGAGCGACCACGTTTCAACCTCCATGTTAAAATGTCCAACTTCACAGCGGAAATAAACGTGTTTACAGCAGCTTAAGAGACCAATCTAGCAGCTCTGTTAGCCTGTACTACAGCAGTGCTTTGAGTTAAGGTGTCCCGGCGGCTTCTTGCTCGCTCACTCTCTCCTTTTCTCTCCTTAGCTTCCTCCGTC
This sequence comes from Miichthys miiuy, assembly GCA_036365135.1. Taxonomy (NCBI): domain Eukaryota; kingdom Metazoa; phylum Chordata; class Actinopteri; family Sciaenidae; genus Miichthys; species Miichthys miiuy. The sequence continues at coordinate 29,139,066 of CM071604.1, forward strand.
AACGTCCTCTTCGGTTTCTTCACCTCTGCCATTAGCAATCTCCATAGAAGCTAGTTTGACTGCTCACCCAGCTCTAGTTATGGCAGCGGTTACGTAGCTTTCATTCAAAACTCCCCGTGTTCTGGGCTTAAAACCGTTGTCCTCCAGGCTGTTCCCACTGCTCACAGTAAAACATTACATAGGTACAGTTTTGTTTTTCTTTTGGACTCATGTCTACATGGTAACCCTAAATTAGCTTTCAGGGTTTTTATGCTGGAAAGCAACTGTTGGTTTACCCATGTGAAACCAAAGTCAACATCAGTTACCTGGGTCTACGTCCTGCGTTACCAGATTTTCCACACAACTTATTGTTCATTAAAACAACAAATTTAGCTTTAGTTTAATATCTTCTCCTCGTATAACTGGAGATGCACTTTAGATATTTTGCACATGTGCAAGTTCACAAATCTAGAGTTACCATCTAGACACGGCTACTCTTTGGACTCCGACTTGACCTCCACCTGGACCTGACTGAAGGACACACATGCATGTTCTCTTACATGCTGCCTGGAGGAGCATGTTCGAGGCTTCAGGTGGTCAATGTAGGCTTCTACATTTACCTACAAAACGTAAATGAATATGACATATGAAAGTTGCTCTCTTCCCTCTGGTTTCTTTCTTGTTTGTTGTGTTTGTTTTTTCTTCTCTTATTCTTTTTATTTGTCTTTTTCTTCTTTTCCACGTGACTCGTTTCCACGTACTGTTTCCCTCATCCTCTCTTTCTCTTTGTTTACAACACAATCTCTTCTCGACAGAGGACATTTTTAATAGTCTACTGCGTCTAGCCTCAAACAGAAGCGGGGGAGTAGGGGATGGTTGAGCGAGGAAAAGACGGAGAGAGAGAGAGAGGGAGGTAAAGGTGGGGGGGCAGACAGAAAGACAGGCAGAGGGTGAGATAATGAGATAGAAAAAGGATGAGAGAGAGAGGGAGGTGGATTTGTTATTCTTGCAGGGTGTTGCACAGACACAGACACAGACAGACATTACCTCACACAGCTGCTGCAGTGAGAGGAGAGGGTGACAGAGAGTGTGTGTACGCAGCCAGGCGTAAACCTGTTTATAATATCCTGAAGCACAGGTTTTAGTCGAATGTCAAGCTTTTATCAGAAAGTGTTTCTAAGTTTACCTGCTGCGACAAAGTCGCTACACGCCAGCAGTCAGGATGATCAGGCAGGTTGCAAAAAAACCTGAGTGTGTCTGTGTGTGTGTGTGTGTGTGCAAGTTGAAACCAAAGATAGATGTTTAATCCAGACAGTGTGGGCTAAAAAAATTATCATTCGCCTTTTGTGCTCTCTTCCAAATACACTCGGCTAAACTGGGGGTTTGTTTAAAACCTGTTTGTTTGCCTGACGGCTTGCTGACATTACTCAGCCCGGTGAATAAACAGTGGCCGGCAGCAGTTGCAAAGGACAGCTAGGTCTGAGGACGGTAGCAGCACACTGGATGGACGTGTCAGTAGTGCTTACGTGCCACTGATGTGTAACGCGGTGTGAATTTGGGGCGAGGAAAAGGTCAAATATTGCCGTATTTTTGACACAGTATGGTGCCAGAAAGAAAACATAATGATAGATCAAAATAATCCAGATTCAGTTTTAGTGAATATAATTATACAACAGTAAGTTACGACTAAGTTATTTGGACACCGGGCATTGCACGAGTGCTGATATAGAGAATAACAGCACATGTATCACTCCACATTACAGGCGTTCTAATGACTGTTACGTTACATTAATGTTTGTCACATATCTTGGATCGTAACAAAGATGAACATATTACGTACGTCGGATCAGTCGTTCAGCATTGATATAATCCATAAAGATGAACAAACTTTACATTTTGGATTTTGTCGCATCAACAACTCAAGAACTCGCTTCTCAGCCTCCTTTGATGAGCCGCACTATTTCACTGGGAGACGATCATAGGAGTGAGGCGAACAGTTTGAAAATGAAGATTTCTCAATGAAATAAGAGCTGGTTGGTGCATCAGATACAGTGTTAATTCACCAGTCTGTTGTTTGTGTAACAGTATTTTTTGTATCAGAACGTCAAGACAAGAAGAAGACGGATATTTCCACCAAAGTGACTGTCAGCAGACTCTTATTTCACTGGTTTCATACAGAACACAAAGCAGCTGGCCTGTTGTAACATACAGACCTGCTTTACAGATATGTTCTCGTAGGCATGAGGCCTATGACCCAATCATAGTCGTGCTTATATCCAGCGTAACGGCACTCCCTCTCGTTTGATATTGCTTTTGTGTAAGTTTCACCAGTGCTGTCATTGATTACATTCAAGATGTAATAGGTCATTTTAGGAAACCATAATTTAACATCATTTAGACCTGATCTATGGTGTGCGGATGCATTTCTTCGGTTGTATTATTAATAGTAATGATAAAAACTGTGTGAGCTACCATGGTGTACGTCTGTCTCGAGGGTTCAACTTCAGAATAGTAACCCTGTAGTTAAGAGAGTAAAATCATAAGAAAAATAGACTTTTGGGGTCTTTTGGGTTGAAGTTTTGAGTCACTGGGTCTTAAACACCTCCTGTGTGGACACGGTGTAACAAGTCTGCCAAACTAAACATTAAGTAAGTATCTGTTTGTCATTGTCTCCCGAAACAAACCCATATGAGCGTTATCTGATCTGACTTCAGATTTGTCAGAAAGTTCTTGTTACAAAAAAACGATTCATGCTGCGGGTCCTCTTCCATGACCAACGCCATGTTGAATCACCATGTAAGACTTTGAGTGTTTGGTAGGAAACACAATGCAGATCACAACAAGGTTACTCACTATACCTGATCGAACTTTGTACGCCCAAACATCCACCCAACCCCTTTTGTGTCACACATCAACATTGTGTCACTTCCTGCCTAGTCATTATTATCACAGACGTTATCACAGAGAGATGAACTATAAAGACATTTGTTGCTGTCTTTATAACAGTCCAAAGACATGCAGGTTAATTGGTTAAGTCTAAATTGCCCATAGGTGTGAACGTGAGTGTGAATGCAGGTTTGTCTCTGTGTGTTGGCCCTGTGATGAACTGGCAACTTGTCCAGGGTGTACCCCAACCCAATGTCAGCTGGGACCAGAACACTGCAACCCGGATAAGGATAAGCAGTTATGGAAGATGGGCTTCTTAGTGTCTTCTCATCGTCTGAAGTGCAACAGACTGCAAATGGGAGCCACTATTATGTCACTTTAGAGCATTTTTGCAACAGGGCAGCAAAACCAGTCAGGAAGCTGTAAATGTGCTCAGTAGTTTCAGTTCAGTGCGCTATGAAATCATCTCGAAGGGAGATGAAACTTTTGGGTTTGGGATATTTAATCAATCACAATAAGTCAGCTGTTTCTTTGGTCTTACCCTTACCTGAACCCTGATCATACCTGCAGTCTTAACCCTAAACCTGTATCCTAAACTAAAAGACCTTTGTAACGATCGTGTTTTTGTCCCTCACCTTTCTGCACTTCAAAGGACATTTTGTTCCCGTAAAGACCAAGAATGCACGCATACATACACACACCCACGAACACACACGTACTGTACACAAAATGCAGTCGCGGAAGAGTGGGATTGCTCAAGCCAGCCATTTTTCAGTGCAGGGCTAAAGTCAGATTAGTGCTAGTCTGTCTGTCTGCTTTCACGGAGAAACATGCTTAATCCCTGTTTAATCCCACCTGCAACGGGATTGGCCACCGCCTAAGACTCTGACGGCTATTACCCCGAATACAGGCATTAGACACAGACTACCACACACCTGGGCCGAGAGACATAGATAGACACGGGGAGAAAGGGAGATGTAAAAGAAAAAAAAATATTTGTTTTGGCAATTCTGCGTTTGTCTCGCTCACTAATGACGCATGTCGAATTGAATTAAATTGAAAAAGAAGGAGAGGGGCAGGAGGATGAGTGGAAAGAAAATTACAGCATGAGGGATTTGGATGAGGACGGAGACATGGAAAGTAAAAGAATTACAGGAAAAGATGAAGAGAGACCAATAAAAAGTAAGATATGCAGGAACAGAAAGAACAGAAGGAAACCATTTGGATGCTGAAAAAGACACAAGGCGGATAAAAGACAGACAAAGAGGTCGATGTGCACACGTGCGTGCAAACACATGGACAGAAATGAGATGACAAAGATGAATAAGACTGAAAGAAACAAAGAGAATGTTACGTACTCCCTCCAGTTTGGTTTATTTGACGCTACGAGACAGACCACACACACACTCCGGATAAAACATTCTCTGACACATTTCAACATGTCAGAGAGTGCATTTTTCATTTAGCTGTCTTGCTTTCAGGATCTTGGTATTGTGCATGCATGACTTCCATCAAAATTTAATGTTCAAAACATCGACAAAAAACCTGCAAATTACTGCAACCACTCCTGTTAAGTACATCGAGATAAACACTCAAATTCTCCAGTCGAGTGCCATCAGAAGAAGAGGACGTGATGAGACGAGGTAAAACAAAAGAGCTCCACTTAAACTTCAAACTAACAAAATGACGAGGAAAACGTGGCACACGGATCTTCTTCTACTGCTATGTTTCATCTTTTCAGTCGGCGAAGGCTTTGATGGACGTTTAAGTCACATGATTAATTCACTAAGTCTGTTTGGAATTGTGTTGAGAGTTCGCCATTTTGCGATATTGTGACCCGTGTTTCCATCTGGAATCGGATGGAAATTCACTTACTGAACGTGTGAATAGAACAGAGCAATCACCATCTTACAACACGTCAAAATGGCTGCATTAAAAAGGCCTTTACTGGCCTTAATGGTAACGTAGCAAAGATGAAAAAGTCCAAGAGATCAGGCGATGTCACCAACAAACCAACGCGTGGTGTAAGTTTGGGGTTAGGGTCAATGAGACCACTGTTTTGGCACAGTGGGGCTTCGACGCATTGGTCAAGAGTTGCAAAACCTTCTGGAAAACATTCAATAACAACATATTTCATTCATTTTCCCTGCAAAGTTTTGCAATTGCACGTCAGGATGGTCCGGGTGACTCAATTGGGCCGGGAATGCCAAAAAATTTCACACCTTCATTTGGTTTGGTTCACTTTCACACTGCACCTTCTGCCAAGTAAAACCAGACTATCATTTGTGATGATTATATTAAGCATTATTTGGTTAAAGTTTGGGAAAGGTTTGGATTAATATAAACTGAAATACTGGTTGCGTTTACTATGTGACTTTTTAACCAAACCCATGATCTTTTCACGTCAGAGTTGGGAACACTCGTCTCTGGTGGCAGTCTCCTGTGCTTTGTACATCCACCACAAACCTTGACACACTCCTTATGACTTCCAAGCAGTTGCCAGTCAACCTCCTCCAAAATGTATTTGGAAAACCAGTCAGCAATATGAGCACATCTCACGACTTTGTAATGTGAACACCGGTTGTGCGGCTTGTCTCGCAATCATCACAGTGGAGGATAAGATGATTGCTACCTTGATAAATTTCCACGGATGTAACCGGTTGTGTCATAAAGACCTGTGAATTGTTTTTGCATCTGATAAGCCTCTAAACTCAGGGATCTATTAATCAAACTGGGGCGCCAGGATTATATTTCATCTTCTCATCAGTTCCTGAAACAACACCACCCCCAACACACACACACACACTCATACAGCAAAGCCCCTTCTTCTTCTTTATTTTCAGTCTAAACACCACAAAGACAATGATAAATAGATACACTCACTCCCAAAGAGAGTCAGACGAGCAAGAGTAAGAGCAAGCCCTCAACCCAATGATTCACCCAATTCAGTCTTCAAAGACAGGGTGCAATAAAGAGGGAAAGGCAGACAAAGAATGACCGCACCTGGGTGTCCGTGTTGGTGACTCAGCCCCTTTAGACGGTAAACTGACTCACTGCCAGCTCGACTATCATTGTCTCAGCCTGCTGCCAGTGCCAAGGCCTTGTACAGATAACTCAGACACATAAGAGGAGCACTGTCTGGTTGACTTTTTACTACATTCAAAATTATGTGTGAGGAGATTTGCAGTAAACAACCAGTGCCAGATGAACACCTAGAGCGAGCTCACTTTACATCGCTGTTCAGAGAACGAACAAAAGTGCACAAGACAATTGATGCTCTACCTCTGAGAAACGTGGACCCTTTCCACATGTTTGTATGCGTTATTTTAATGGTGGGCTACGTGATACTAATCCAGTCTTTCTTCCCCATAGAGCTGGTCACTGGCTCCAGGAAACCACACTGAAACCTGCATAGCTAAAATTAGTTATGTTACTTGCTGCGTCTTCGTTCGCCCTTGTGGTATTTGCTCTTGGATTTATACCCCACTTTTAAATGTGTTAATGTTTGTTAGCCTACCAGACCTTTCAGTACATCGCGGTAGATTTACACTTGCTCAGTTCACTCCTTGGGTCCAGATCATCGATGGATCTGTGAAGTCAGCCACAGGTTTCTGAAGAACCATCTACTGGATGGATTGCCATGAACCTTTAGAGCGATCACGCTCCCCAGAGGTTGAAACCTACTGACTTGCAGATTTTTAGTGCTACAATGAAGTTCACATTCTTGTTTTTTAGTGAGATTCGTCACAACTAATTGATGGTATTATGTAGTGTGTCATTGGACGATGTCCAGATATCCATGGTGCCCCACAGGCCTACTTTTAATGATTTCTCCTGAAGTGCTTACTGCAGGAACTGGCACAAAGTTTTGTACGTTCACATCTTGTACTAATTAGCGAATGTCAGCATACTAACACGGTAAACATTGAGCGCATATACGTCACCCGGTGTTGGTTGGGTGAAATCAGATTGAAGCCTTAAGCCCTCTGCAATCACAAGAGCTTTATCTCCAGAGCTCATACAAGTGCCTTGACTCGAACCTTAATCTCTTGAACAATGACCCAATATCTCGCTGCAGACGGTTCAGAATTTGATGACAGCAGAACAGAGAGAGGGGGGGGGGCTCTGCATATTGTCCACTGGTGCTACCACTTGTGTCGGTACTGCTGGAGCCCAGCAGGAGGCAGCAGAGGCCCTACACACTGTTGTACACTTGCCTTATTTAAGGGGTGGATGGACTGCTATCATTATCAGGCTGACTGAAAGGACCATTCTGTTTAAATTATTCAATTTAATCTGAATTTATGCTGAATAAAGAAGGGTTATGGGTCATTTCTGTTGGTATGTTGTCATTACAAACTGCAGGGTTTTTGATCTTCTGGTGCAAAATACTGAAAACTGAACAACTTTGGTTGAATTGATGCTTTAAAAAAGTTCATTATAATCACATTTACCAACAAAACTTTCAGTTTAAAACTGCTGGAATGAGTTAGAAAACTTGTTTAGTGTCTCAAAGCTCGCGGGTTTCATCCCATCCCACCCTGAACCGCCTCCCGATCAGTCGTTCTGTTTCTTTGCGTCACATCTTCTTTGCAAAAGTTTGTTTTATTTTCTGTACACACTGAGCAATAAATGTGGGAAGTATATTTTTTTCTGTCTACAAGATTAGAGGTTTGGTGAGTCCAGATGGGCAATAAAACACTTTAACATGCAGCTATAAACTCAAGCAGACCTAAATTGAAAGTTGACTCAGATGAGACATGCTGTTACAGTCTCGCCCCATTGGTCCCCGGGTCTGTCAATCATGGAGGTGACGTAATGCTGTCTGGCTGTGTCGATCCACTGCACACACACACACACACACACACACACTAATACTCAACATTTTGAGTCAGCTTTTACAGCACATTGGGGTTAATAAATATTTTAAAAGTCACATGGATATCTGGATACACGCGTCCATGAGTTCTTAATGAGTTTTTGCCTGCATGTTTAACATCAATAAAAAAGGGGGTATATGTTTTGGCAACATGTTTTGAGTAACGATATAATATGCTGTGTCTTCATGTTTTGTCTTAAGTTCACCGCACCCGTATTTGGGCCGGTTTAATTAGCGAAGCACACAAAATAAGGGTGAATTCAGCAACAAGACACCGGTGGAAGGAAGGCTTTCATTGTGAAGCTGCTGCCAGGAATGTTGAATTTGAGCCACAGGAGTTAGCCACTGAAGGCTAACTCATTGTTTCAGACGACTTTGGCCAGTTTCGACCATCATAAAACAAGAACATTGGATATATACAACTTATAACTTTTATTTTACTTATCACTATGAAGTAAATGTTGATTACACAGTGTAATGGCTGTAGCGTAGGTCATTGTCCATGTTCAGCAGGTATAGTCTGACAACCAGGCACGATATGAAGGGAAGATGAAGGCTTGACTTACAAGACTTAAAAGACTAAATGCATGAACAAACTCAAGAGGTACATTCATGAAGGATAGTCCGTGAATCCACCTGGGTTTTCTTTATTGTTTAATGTGTTCAATCATGTCTGGTCAACAGTCTAAAACCCAAAACACTCAATTTAAAAACAGAAACAGCTAGCTCATTTCTTGTCAACTGACTAATCGGTTAATCGATTAATTTTTGTTAATTGTTACTCCCCTTTCTGAGTCGCTGACTTTGGTCACATTCAGACGGGATCAGGCGCTGTGGCAAATCAAAACAGGGTGAATGTAATCGCTGTGAAACAATCAGGAAATAACTTTTTATTTCGCGATTTACCGGCTTACTCAAGGCCGGCGCTCGCTCACTCTCATTCACTGTATAAGTCACTCGACTGATGCTAAATCTCTCAAACCATCGGACATAAAGCAAATTAAACTTCTTCCTGTCACTATTTTGTAGCGTAAATTGCAAGTCAGACACTTAGATAGTCTCAATTTCAGGCGTCTGATCCAGATGTCTGATTGGCGGCTGCAGGGTGACGTGAAGTTGTATCCGGCTCACCTTTACCCCTGTGGCGTGCACCGCCACTCAAACGAATGGACAAACCTGCATTTTAATGTTCCTCCTCCCTCCACGTTGATGCTAACGTTACTCAAAATGTGTTTTTACTATGCAACGCACATCATTTCAGTATCTTTTGTCTGCTCCCAATTTCAATTTACCTCCTCAGCGAACATGCTTCTTTCTTCTCTCTTATTTCCAGAGTTGTGTTGACCATTTCTTCATGGTGCTAGACTCTGACAATAAAACTGCTAGGGCGGGAGAAACTTGACAAACTGTCTGTTTCCAAACAAGCTGCACTGTTTGTGCACTCTAATTAAAAACTAATGAATGTTAAGTCTTTGGAGTAATATTAGCTGAAACTAGAGGTTGGTGTTTGCCTGAGATGTGGCTGAGACCTCCAGAGTGGACCTGAAGTGAAAATACTTGATGTGCCGCCACATGCGTGACTTCCCATAGGTTTTAAGAGCTGTTTTGAAGCTCACTTCAGGTGATTATACACTAATGAAAACATAGTTATATATTCTGAGCCCCCTAAATGTTACACGCTGGTCCTTTAAGCACAACTAAAATAATAATAGCATACACAAATGAAGTACCTGGAGTCATTTGAGTACATTTAGTAGGTATTTGTGTGCGCAATTTAGGAATGTGTGAGCATGATTTTGTCATTTTTACAATAATTAGTGAGCCCACAAGCGCAAATGAGTCATTTGTATGCACCGTTTCTTAATTCAGGAGGATAAATTATCAATTCCTGGGCCTAATTTCAGTCCATGACACCTGCTTAGCTCCATAACAAAGCACTTTTATTGTCTTTCATGGCTGAATAGTTTATATGTCATCTTGCCGTTTGTAAATTTCATTGTTAAACATTGTGTATGTTGCAGTCTGGGGCAAATTTGTGATTTTTTTTTTTTGTCTTTTATCTGCTCCATATCAACATACACCGCAGGTTGGGGCTCTGTTCACTGTTATGGAAACTGCTCAGTGGCACATGAAGCCAAAAAAGGTTTGATTTCCGGGCATAAAATCACACAGATCTTCCACATATGCTTCCTAGTTGCGGTGCCTATACGCACCATTGCTGTCATTACACAGTTTGGCCACTACGTTAAATTGACTTCTGGTTGCAACTACATTGTTAGATGCCATTAAATCCTGTAAGCACGACTGAAATAGTCGGCATACACAAATGAAGTCCCAGGAGTCATGTGATCATGGTTAGTAGGTATTTGTGTGCGCAATCTATTAATTCGAAGGCGAGAATTAAAGAACGTGTGCATTTATTTGTCATTTCTTACAATAAATAGTGAACCCACAAGCACAAATGAGTCATTTGTATGCACCATTTCTTAATTTAGGAGCATGAATTAGCAATTCCTGGGCCTAATTTCACTCCATGACACCTGCTTAGCACTGTAGCCATTGTAGGAAAGAGAAGGCGATGTGAGGGGGTTGAAATTTGGATGCATTTAAGAAAACTGGAAACAGTGTTGGAGGCCTGGCTCCGTTTATTGTTATAAATTGTCATTTTGTTACAATAATTAGTGAGCCCACGAGTGCAAATGAGTCATTTGTATGCACCTTTTCTTAATTTAGGAGCATGAATTAGCAATTCCTGGGCCTAATTTCACTCCATGACACCTGCTTAGCTCCATAACGAAGCACTTTTATTGTCTTTCGTGGCTAAATAGTTTAAATGTCACCCTAGTGTTAGTACATTTCCTTCCTCTGGGGTGAATTTGTGATTATTTTTTTGGTGGCATTGTCTTCAGCCTTTTTTTTTTTTTATCTGCTCTGTATCTCCTGTCTGTCTGTCTGTCTGTCTGTCTGTCTGCTTTGGCTGAGCTGTGATGCTGCCAAAAAAGCAAGTGGAAATTGGAAATGAGAGACAGACACAGACAGTGTCACCGAGAGAGGGAGAGGGAGAGAGGGAGGGAGTCACTGAGAAATCCCTGGAGACAGAAAGAGAGAGAGAGAGAGGGTGAGGGTGAGGCGAGAGAGAGAGAGAGAGAGAGAGAAACAGACAGGACCAGACAGACGTCCGTTAGCAGTTTAGTCGCCGGTCACTCGGCTGAAAACACGGAACACACTAAACCCGAACGGAACCGGACATTTAAACTAGTTCAAACTACTGTACCGACACTTGTACGGTACGCCGATAGATAGATAGATAGATAGATAGATAGATAGATAGATAGATAGATAGATAGATAGATAGATAGATAGATAGATTTCGGGAGGAAGAGGAGGAGAAACCGAGCAGAAGAGGAGGAGAGAGCCGAGACAGCAGCAGCGGCAGCAGCAGGAGGAGGACGGACGGACCGGAGGGGAAGGAGAGGAGGCTGGAGAGAAAAAGGGAGGATTTCTTTTAAAGGGGAGTTTTTTTTATATATATATATATTTTTAGTGTGGTCTCCTCTCCTTCTCTCCTTTTTTTCCCCTCCTCTTTCCTTCCTCTTCTCGGGAGCATTTATGCCTGATTTTTTAGGAGCCTTTAAATGTTGAACTTGATGGGTGTTTTAAACACCACCGCCGCCAATGTCTCCTGTACTTGTAACTGCAAGCGCTACACCTCCCTCCAGAGCATGGAAATCAGTGAGTACACACATATTTATATATATAAATATATATATATGTATAACTTGTAATTTTTACGACTTTAAATTGTGGCTGTGGCTGTGTTTTTCACTTAACAAGCAAGCAAAGCATCCTTGAAAGTAGAGAAACTGGCTTCACTTGTCTTACCTCACATTTTGAGGCTTTTTTTTTTTTTTTAACGTTACAACCGGTCATTTCTCCCCCCCAAAAAAAGACGTTAACCGGGAGCGTACCGCTCGTGTACAACTACAGCAACCGAGCTAGTTAAGTTAGCTTTAATCGCTAGCGTTATTGAAAGACGTTAGGTCTGCTCTCCCTCCTTTTAGCTGAACCTTTAACCCGTTTGTCACTCTCCAACGTTTGATTTTGAACTTGAACCAAAGCCTCACATCTCTTTACCATAGCTATGACACGAATAAACCTCCAGTTTTTGTTAAAATGTGTAGTTTTTATGGCTCTTTTTGAAAGCTAACTTTGACAGTTGGTGTGTGATTTGACGGTTGAGGTTGGGAGGGGGGGGTCCACAGAGCCGTTTGTGGCGTTGTGTCTGAACCCGCGGAGGGGTTTTTGTACGACTTATTTGTACGGAAATACGACTTAAAGTGGCTTTAAAGTGTCTGGAAGTTATCGTGGAGGATAGCGGAGGTTTAATATTGCCGGTTTGCTCGGTGAAAAGCGGGTAAAAGGTGGAGGGAAGAGGGCGAAGAGTTGGGGAAGTTTTGTCGCCGCTTCGTCATTCGAGCAGCCAGACGTCTGTCTGGCCGCCCGCCGTCTGCCTGCGTGCACGCGCGCGTGTATGTGCGCGCGTCGGTTTAAGTGTGTGTGTGTGTGTGTGTGGTCGTATCCGGGAAATCCCTATGTTTGTATGTGTGTGTTTATATATATATGAGTGTGCTTTTATGTGTGTATCTTTGAAGCATTAACTCTAACCCTGGTCTGGGGGGGGGGGCACTCATGCTGGTAATGTATACAGTCATAATACAGAGAGGTCATTTAGATGAAAGGTGTGTGTGTGTGTGTCCAGTTAAAGTCACTAGCAGGACTGACTCAGACTGTTTGGACAAGATCATGAATACATGTGTCAGAAAATGGTCAACGAGCGGCTGCCACAGCTTCCAGGACATCGTCTTTAAAATGTCTTTCTTTTGTCAGAACAACAGCTCAGAACCAAAAAAAACCCAAAATTCAGAAGCTGTAATCAAAAGAGAGAGAGAGAGAATGACTAAAAGTGAAAGATATGAGGAAGAAGTCTCTTGGATGAGAATTGAAACGTCTTAACGGATCCACAGCCAGCTGCCCCAGATTTAACCTTTCTCAAAGACAGGGAGGAAATAAAAAATAAGGAAGACAAAAATCAAGTTCTAGACGACATAAAAATATACAACATGTTTCCCAGAGTCGAAGATGAAAAAATGTGTCAAAACAACAGCTCAAAACCCCAAAAATTCAGTTTTTGATCATAAAAGAGTAAGAAAAGTAGCAAATATTCACATTGGAGTGACTGACTAAAAATGATTCATTGGTTATTAGAGTTCAGTTATCCCCAGATTGACTAATCAGAAACAGGTTTATTGCAGAGTAGGTTTTAAACTAAAAAATATAAGGAAGAAGCCTCTTGGTGGAGAATCCAGCTGCCCCAGATTTAACTCTTCTCAAAGAAAGGAAGGAAAGGACAAAAATCAAGTACTAGATTACATAAATATACGCACACTATGTTTTTCAAATGAAAAGAGATGTACAGTTTCGTGCAGGAATGTGTGAAAGTTATAGTTTCAGTATCAGTCAGTCTGCGGAAACATTTCCAGCTTCTCAGTTTGTGCCAGTCGTCGTCATAGTCGCAGCTCATATCTGGATTAATCCACTAAATAATAAACACATTATTAATATAATTTTTAAAATACTCAGACTACATTCTGTGAGTTCAGTTCTCAGAACATGATTCAAGAGTGGAAAACATGCAGCGAGATTTAATGCTGCCTTTAAAAACCCAAAAACGATTTGTTACAGCCTTTAAAAAAAGCAGCATGATTCAGTGGCTCCGTGGCCCCCTTCCACCTCACATTTATTCATTTTCTTGGACGGTTGAGGAGATGTTTTGACAGGTTTATTATGACTTTCCAGATTTAAATTTGGAAGATTATTGAGAACCCGGTGAGTAATGCGTTCACATAATCATGTGTAGGAAGGGTTCACGCTGGTGTCGCCGCCACATGCATGCAGCTACTTGAAATGTCTTTTTTTTGCAGATGATTATTGAGACGTGCCCGACCAGTTTAAACGCCAGGAAATGCAATTATACATGATATTCAGCTCACGTCTGAGCAGCTGGACGATGAGTGTGTTATAAGAATTTCTTAGAGTGACCCTTCAATAAAGAAGATTGGATTCGAAGTATCAAGGTTTAAGTTGAATTTATTATTCTTGTACAGGAAGGAGCGTTTAACGGTGCAACACACGGAAGGGGTTACAGAGAAAAAGGCTCCCTGTGGAGCTCTAACAGTTGGTTCTTATGCAATCGATAATGGGCTGTCTTAACCCCTGCGAATTGTTAACAATTTGCATATATAGCATCTAAACGTTTTTCTTAATTCCCTTAATCAGTAGACAGCATTTCCCCAATCTAAATGTCACCTCTCTGACCTGTCTCTGACCCTCGTTCTCTTCTGGACTTCTTCTATTTATACATTAACCTGAACTTTACCTTACTCTGCCAGCTTCAGCAACAAAGTCATATTAGAGAAGTGAAAACAGAACATGTAAGAAATAGGAACTCATGTACACATTGTATGATTTAAGACATCTGAAACACAGTATAAACCTAATTCTTATGACAGTGTTTTTCGTGAGGGTTGTATTTTTAGCAGAAAAACGCGAACTTGTAACAAAAAGACAAGATAAGAGCGCACGCACAGTTCCTCTGTCTGAGAACAGACATGATGTTTAGTCTAGAAGACAAAGGGGGGGAATCAGATAAACCAAAGGAGGAGACAGAGACAGTATCGAGTGAGAAGAAGATGTCGAAACTTCAGAAAGAAAAAAAAAGGAACAAGGTGTCAGGAGGGAGAAACATTCTGCTGAAATGAAAATAGTGTGGGTGTTGATAGAAAGTCTCATGATGCGTGACCTTTTATTTAACAAAAAAACAACAAGATTATGTTTAAGGTGTTTTCAGCTTTACTGGACATTCTGCAGCCGAGCGTGGCAGGAAAGATGAAAGTCTAACGGAGGATAATCCACGTTATACACTCGAGATGTGGCGATCAAAGGAAGATGTAGACATAGCAGGGGTTCCCGTAACTCGTACTTCACGAGATCTTAAGAATACATCAATAAAGATAAAAGAAGATCGACTTTATTGATCCCAAAATCGAGGAAATTCACTTGTTAAAGCGGCTCATGGTATAGAAAGTGGATTAACGTTTGTGGCAGCCCGGTGTCTCAACTTGTAGAGAGGGCTCCTCGCGTACGAGAGGCTGAGTCCTTCCAGCAGCGACCCGGTTTCAACCTCATCAAGTTGAAAGCCGCATTCAGCCACGTTAGTGATGCTATGCTCTCCATACTCCCTCTGTAGCCTGGTTAGTGCCGTTAGACCGTCCTCCGGTCTTTCCACAGAGAGTACGCTAGCGCTGCCTAGCATTACAGCTGTTCTTGAAAGTTTTTTTGAATGGGACACCTGATGTATCATGGAGTAGTGCGTATAACAGACAGAAGACATGTTTTGTCGATGTTTGCGCACATTTAGATGGAGACTGGTGTCGAAAAAAGTACTAAAAATACTAAAAACATAGAGAAGTGTTCAGAGTAACTGGCTGCCAACCACGCGGCACCATGGCTCTCATTTTAAAAGCTCAACCAAAATACAGATTCAGTCGTATTATTACCTCTAGCTGTATCCTTTTATTCGTTCAGATTGTGACCACGGTGCAAAATTCAACAACTACCAAGCTGCCGCTTAGCTAAAACTTGGTGTTACATATTAACATTAGCGTGAGCGAGCAGCTCAGATGAACCTGCAGTCCTGTAACAGCTGCATTTAAACCACGTAAAGAAGAATAAAGACTTCCTGGACTTGTAAAGGAGCTACAGAGACCCTGACTCACTTCAGACCACCATTCATCTGTCTGTCTGTCTGTCTGTCTGACTGTCTCTCCCGCCGCACATGTCGCTCCTCATCTGGATCTGTGAAGTTGTAATTGTAGGGTTCCATATACCTGTTACACCCGCTGACATATAAGAGCACACACACACACACACACACACACACTCTCTCTCTAATATGCAAATACACATCTGTTCTGAGCGGCAGACATTGCTAGTCAAAGCACATGACATCAGCATTACTCACAGACTAGCCGTGTGTGTGTGTGTGTGTGTGTGTGTGTTTGTGGTGAAGTCATTGCTGGTATCAGCTTGTAAGAATCATTTCCTACCAGCAGCTTGGTTTCCCTGTACATTTGTTACTACATGTCTGGCCTTCGTAACACCGACACCTCCACCTCCAACGTCTGCCTCTGTAGCCAACATAAATGTTACCCACAGCGCTTCATGTGGGTGTGTGTGTGTGTGTGTGTGTGTGTGAGTTCAGCCGGAGGGTAGCGGTATTTAGTTTGGTTATTGAATTCGAGGAAAAACGAGTCAGAGTGTTCTTCCTGCGTGGACAGGAGGTGACGGGCTGCAGGAAGGACACGCTGTGACACATTCCTGACTGTTTAGTCACAGGTTTGATCTCTGTGCACTCATGAGTAAGACGCCGATCCCCCCCCAACCTCTACATCACATCCTTGTGTGCAGTTCAAAAGCATTTCATCAGCTCTGAATCCTGACACCTCTTAAATCCCTAATCGAATCCATTTGTGTTTGTAACTTAAGATAAAAATAGCTTCAATATTCAATTAAATTTTTTTTTTTTTTTTTGTCAGCCGAGTGAGCAGAAACACAATTAACAGCACATAACCTGAAACTGAGATGAGCAGCAGGAGATATTAAATGTTGAATTAATATTTATTGGACGCGCTCTCGCGATCGTTGATATCTCACAGAGTGCTGCTCGCAAACAGTCCCTGGCCAGACACCCGGCCTGAGAGAGTGCTTTAACCGGACCGCAGCCAAGTTTCACCGTGGCCCTATTGGCAGGTGACACGGGGCATTAATGTTAATTAATCACAGCTCATGTAACACTGGGGAAAGTCGGCCTGCTTACCTGAATGTTTTGCACATTGTTCATAAAAAAGTGAGCTCAGTGAGTCCAGTGGAAACATCTAAACTGTAAATCTGAGTCGTGCTCATGTGAGTGAGTGACATGAACGTCTGTCGTCCACTAATCAGGTGATCAGTGGTTCGATCCCCGGCTGTGTCCTGTGAGCAAGATACTTTACCAGCTGAACATATTTACCAGATACTATTTCTCCATGGTTACCACCGGGCACAGCTCTGTGACGCCGTTGGGTCCATTCTCCACGTGGCTTTGTATCCCACCGGGCATTTCAGAAGCGTTTTGGCTGCCAAACTTTGTTAACTTGCTCAGACATGGTCATTTTACCCTGGTTTATGTGCTTTATCATTATTAAATAGGCTACATAGTTAAATAGTTTCCCTTTTTTTTTACGATAGGAAGTCTTCACAGGGTGTTTTATTTTAAAAACTGACCGGATTCTCTATCCTGTTTGCGGCGTCCATCAAAAATAGACCAAGCTGCGTGTTTGGAGGGGAAAAGCTCTTCTGAAACGTGCTGCGGCGCTTCAGGTGGAGTCACAAACGTTTCCTAGAAAGGCCACGATCAGCACCGACGGCCACGGTGCTGCCAGAACGTGTCGCATCTCGCTGTGTAGTGGCCGTTTTCTTTACCAAAAGCTCCAAGCACCGAGGCCACTTAGTCTGCTGAGTGTCGTGTCCATAAACTGAATCCAGTCGAGGAAGGTGAACTTGAAGGATGACTTAGTTTGTCCGTTCTGGGCTACTGTAGAAACATGCAGCTGTAGATATAAAAGTTTGATTCCAAGTATATAATAATTATTATTTTCTGGTGATTAAGCATGAATAAATTCTGTATACAATCTGCTAAATCTGACACACTGCACCTTTTAAATATGTCAAAAACATCAGCAGTTGATGATATTTACTATATTTTTAGCGTGACAAACTCTCTGAAATCCATCATGTGTCATTCTGTCACAGTCATGTGTCAGTCTCGACACAAACATCACTCTCCACATCCTGTCTGAGCGACAGTTGCCGTGCGATACAGACGATGTTTACTAATCAGAATATGAAGAAACTTCTGACAGCGCACTCGTGGTGCAACCTCCGTAACTGCAACTTCTGACAGACGGACAAAGAGTTGATCGGTGTCAGACAAAGTTGTTCTTTTTGACACCGTTGTCAGTTTGTAAGAGGAAGAAGAACATCCACAACAGATATGAGCGGTGACTGCAGCCCGAGGCAGACATGTTTCAACAAATCCGAGAGACAGCTTGAGCTCTCCAAAAAAATTCTGTCATATTTTGTCATATTTATCTAACATGACCAACTGTTTTTCATTGACGGCTTCTCTTTCTTTCTTTCTTTCCTTCTGTCTGGCTCTCTTTTCTCTCTCACTCAGTGAATCATGGAAATTAAATGATTGAGTCTGAGTCTGGCTGGCCTCCTAGACTTATTATGTAAACCTCTCTGTCTGGCTGTCTCAGTGCTCTGTGTGTGTGTGTGTGTGTGTGTGTGTGCACACGTTTGTCTATTAATTTCCCGTCTGTGCGACTGTGTGTTGTTGTAAAATGACAAAGTGTTTTCTTTCTGCGTTTGCAGCAGATAGAAGAAGAGGTTTGTGTTTACAGAAGCCCGCGTGGATCAAACTCTGCCTTTTGTGTTTTCTCTTCTTTGACTGACAGCTGGCAGCGTCCCAGAACCGGAGACGCTTTAATCCTCGTGTACGATAAATAGACAGTAATTTGTCTCGGAAAGAAATGATTTATCTGGAGCCGGGGGTTGACTCAGCTGCATCCTCTTTGTTTGCCAGTTTCGTGTAGCAGTACGATACTGGGAGCTGCCCAGTACAGCTGCAGCCTCAGCTCAAGAGCATGTCAGCAGTCGCTGACTGTTACCGTCTAGTAGTTTGAGTCATGTTGACGACCTTCTGTGGATGTTTGCTTCTTTCATTCCTTTAAGATCTGGTCCCAGAAATAAAAGTGCCGCTAAGTCAACGCTACTCCACTCATAGCCAGAGCACTTCTACAGCTACAGATGGGCATGAATTCATCCCTGTTCAGCTGTTTATTAATAAAAAAAGTCAAAGTCAATGAGTTAACTTTGACTCCCAAGGTGCATTTCGGCAATAAACATCCAATCACAGAGGTAGTAACTGAAGATGACAGTGTGACGAAGCTGAACAGACAGTCCGCTGTGTTCTGTTTTTACCAAGCAGTTACCTCCGTGGCTGTGAAGTGAAGTGCCAAAAACTGCAGTTCCTCTTGTCGTCCACTTGAGGCTGGCTCCAGAAGTGAGTCAGTCTCCATAAGTCCCCATGTTCAAATGTCCAACTTCACAGCAGAAATAAACATGTTTACAGCCTGGTACAAAAAACAGTTTTGGTCTCTGTAGCTAATTTCCCCGTTCATGACAACTGTACTGAGGGTGAATTTATATACAACTCACCTGTTCAGATTATATTAAGGCTTAAAGTTATGCAGGATTAAGAGTGTGGACGCTTTGATTGACAGGTGGGTGCTGCTACAGGTGGTTTGTTTGACCGATCATCCACGCTTTTGCTGATTTTTGGTTCACGCCTGGATTTCCTTCTCCTTGGCATTGGCAGCAGAGGCTCATGGGTATTGTAGTGAACTGATCTGACACCAGATTTCTCAGTAACAAAGATGAAATAAATAAAACTGGTTGACATAACATAAACCCGCAGGATGATCCCGTGTTTCTGCGACATAAAACACTCAAAGAAACATCTTTAATGGAACTTTTTAAACTTTTTTCCCACCATTAAGCTCCTTCCTGATCTCCTTCCTCTTTCCGTGCTTCCTTCCTTTCTCCCTTGCTCCCTACATGCCTTTCATTCATCCTCTCAGCCGTTCATTGTTTCTTGGTCTAGACACCAATAACACACACACACACACACACACACACACAGAAACCAGAAAAAAGTCATCATCACGATCTCATCATGCATATATGTAGATGTGTGCATTCATGCAGCGTGTGCGTCTAGGGGTCAAGGTCACTTTGGGGGTGTGTGTGTGTGTGTGTGTGTGTGTGTGTGTGTGTGTTGTCTGCATATAATCTGCATATGAACCGGTGTTTCAGCTGAGGCCTTTGTGTTCTGTTGAACTCATATTGTTCAAATAATTAGTCTGAAGTCAGAGCCGGTCCTATATGTCTGTCTCACAGTGTGCATAAATCCATACAGAGACCGTCTGAGGACAGAGAGCTATAAATAAAGCCAATGATTATTATATATGCATAGACATGCGACATTGTGGTAAAGATCGTCTCTTGTTTTTCATTAATTAGTCTGAAGGAGAGAAAAAAATCAAACCCGTACGGCTGTCTGCTCCTCTAAACACTTTTGTTGTCTGTTTAAGTAGCTCAAAACAACCACGTCTTGTCTTCCATTAATTAGTCTGTGCCGGGAGGATCGTCGTCTGAGAACTTTCTGAGTGTTCACATTAACATCTGATTACGTGCAAGGAAAAAATTAAAAGTGTCTTTTGGCCTTTGTTAATTAGTCTTAGTCTTATCTGCTCTGTAAGTCTTTAAGTTGGTTTGAACTGGAATAAGCTCTGCTGTGTTTGTCATGTATGTTAATTAGAGATGAGACAAGTCCTTGATTAATCATTTTAGTTGATAATAGATAAAAACAACATCAAACATTACCTACTTTTTCTTATGCAAGTAAATCAGACAGACACTTTATTGATCCAGAGGGAAATTCAGGCATCCAGGAGCAGCATGACACGGTAAACAAACATTAAAATTAGACCTATAAAGATAAATTTGAATTTAAATTAAACCTGTGCAAAGATAAAAATAGAAAACTATATAAAAATGGAAATAACTTAATAACTTATATTTGATTAAATTAGACAGCAGAATATGAACTTGTCGTGCAGACGGTGTTGTTGGCTGTGAAGTGAACCAAACAAACACTTTAAAGACTTCAGACGTGTCTGATGGACATTCCTCACTTAATCTCTGACATTAAATTAACTAATTAAGAAAAGATGAATTAGATGCAGCCATAATTTTAACATCTTAGTCAGCCACACACGTCGCTCTCAGTCATCAGTCCATAACCTGGAGAAGGTCAAAGACTGATTTTGAGACATATATACATATTTGAAACATCGGTATATATGTTATCTGCTTCTTTGAGCCCAAAGTGTCTCTTTATATTGAGTTATTTGGTCATTTTTGGGCACAAAAGTCAGTCTGTGAACAGGTTTGTGCTGCAGACGATGAAAACCTCTATCAGTAAGTAGTCTGATCCAAATTATATTGAAGCAGTTCATCTCTGTTGTTTTTTATTGTTTGTTGCTGCTGACTCGCTCTCCGTCTGTTGATCAGAAAGCAGCACGGCGAGTCTGCGATGATACAGACAGAAACGTTGCCTTTTAAACAAATGTAATATCTTAATGTAATCGTGCGTCTGTGCCGCGGCGGCCTGACATAAAGCAGACCTACGTGAGCGATTCAGCCGACACACATTTGTTTAGCGTATAATTGCCATTAGAAATTCAAATATTCAGATGTGTGTGTGTGTGTGTGTATGCAAATGCTTCTTTTTGCATGTGAAACCAATGTTGCTCAGCATCTGCAGGGACGGAGGGGGGGGGGTGAAGGTGAAGTGAGGCAGTCTGGGTATCTGGCAGGGCAAAGGTCAGGGGTCAGGTCATGGGAAGGCAGCGTGGGGGGGAGGGGTGAAAGGTTCATTGTCACAGTGTGTGTTTGTGTTTTTGTCAGTTTACTTCTCGTTGTATTCCATAACACTCATTTTCATTAAGTTGAGCTGATTATCTCGTTATATCAAGTTACCACAACATGACTCAGCACGTTTTAAACTGAATTTATTGATTAGTTCAGCTTGTTTTATAGATTTTAGATGTGTGTGTCAGGTCTTTTAATGAAGTGTTACTGATTCAAAATCATCACGCACTACCTGCTCACAATGCTGCCAGTAAATATGTAACATAAAGCTGAGAGCTGATTGGCTGATTGAAGGGGTCAGATCAGCCTTGGAACAAGTTCACGTTTCGATAGCACGATAGTGCTCGATAGTGTCCTGTCTGATGAGCTTAGTTTAAAGAATATAATCAGCTTTTCTTTCTACATTTAACACAATATAATAACAATAAAAATGACTCAATAAATCACAGATATATCAGGAACCTAGCTCAGATTAAAGACATTTCTTCTTAAAAAGGTCGCTGATCACAGAGGTACAAAATGAGCCTAGCATTCAATGCTAACTTTAAAACTTAAATATAAAAACTCAAATATAATACACGCTATAATGTATCTATAACGCACTATATTAAGCACTTATTAATGTGTTTGTCAACTCTACTGTGGCACCTATCAGTGGAGGCCGTTCACGAACGACAATATTATAAAACATATAGGAGAGTTTATAATTATAGACAGATAAAATAGTCTTTCTATGTGTTTACAGCTACATTATAATGTGTTATGAACACAGTATAAGTAGCAGGAGATGAAGTACCGTGTTATAACGTTCATATGTTTTATTGCTGTTGTGCGTGACCTGATCTGACACTTACGCTGGTTTTTATATTCTCATACGTGTACAGCGGAGCTGAGACGTCACTCAGTCAGCTGGTCTGGTCCTGACGGCGAGACCGAGTCTAGACAATAAGACACTTCAGTCTGCTAACCACACACACACACACACTCTCAACCCACTCCAACACACATGACATAGACGTTCATGACCGTGGGCTTGACCCTACACACACACGCACACACACACAGACTCATAGGGAGGACTGTGTCTGCCTCACTTTGCCCTCTGGTCTATAGGAAACAGCTGGGACCACATCATTTGCATCCACACACACACACACACACACACACACACACACACAGACAACACTACGACCCCGCCTCTCTGTTTATATTACTAAAAATGATCATTATACATTCAACTATTCAAACACACAACCACGATTCTTATTATGAACGCCAAGCCCCGACAGAAACCAAGCTCCACCTCAGCGACAACAGCCCCTGCCTCCTCCGACTGTCACAAACACACACACAAACACACACACACACACACACATTACAGCGTCTAGACAAAGCAGCAGGCTAGAAAAGCACACAGACTCAGCAGTCAACACTAATGATGTGATTTTAATGGTTTTAGGGCAAAAAAGGTGAGCGCATAAAAGCCTGTGAATACTTCAAAATAAAATGTTATCATTAATAGTGTGTTTGGTGAGGTAGCTTTATTATTCAGATTTCTTGAGCTGGGGATAACACACCTTTTTCTCCCCACTGTGGCCTTTTTACCACACTAACCTGCAAAACTGAGCTTTTAGTTTTCACAATGAAAGACACTGAGCTTTTGGACAAAACGACCAATTTGAATACTTCAATTCAGAATATTTAGATATTTTATAGACTACATCATCAACAAATTATCTGTAGGAACAACTTTTACTTGATTAAATCTTTGGTAAAGGCCCAAACAGAAGAAAAAGGACTTTGATTTGTCAGACGGACACAAACACAAGTCTGCTGGAGGTCAGCCACATGTTTCTGAAGAGCCATGTTGAAGCTCAGTGTGAGGCGGCTCTGGACGCCACCATGTTTGTAGTCCTGCCTTGAGAGCATCGCGCCATTTTCACATCAGACTCCACCTCAAGTCGTTTTTTCCCCTGCCTCCTAAGAGCGGGACAATGAGGGCAGAGTCTCGTTGCAGGAAGTAAACCCCGAGCCAACAAGTTTCTTTAGAAAAAACAAAAAGAAAAGTTCTCATCACACCTGAGTTGACAGATTCTTGGCAACATCGGAAACAATCGCTGCTCGCATTGTGTCCAACAACCTCCCACACCTTCAGTCAAGAGAGAGAGAGAGGGAGAGGGTAGTCTTTGCCAGCTGGCACAAACACACACACACACATATATATGAGGCCCATATCGTTTTGTGCTCTGCAGGCACCGAGCCAGTTTCCCAGCTTGTTTGCCATCCATCCATCCATCCATCCATCCATGAATACTTCATTACTCTCTCATGCTAAACTTTTTGGACTCTTTGTGGAGAAACGACAACATAATTGTCTCTGTGGAAATTTAGCTCTGCTCCCTTGTGCTGAATTTCCAGGTGTGTGTTGGATTTTTTCCAGATGTCTCGTGATAAACGTTGACTCGAGAATAAATTCTCGCACTTTTCCCCCGCCACGCTTCATTTGAGCGGCTTTTGTCGCGGCGATGTTTGGGTTTCTGCTCGGATATGTTTTGTCTAACGTAAAGGTTATCTCTCCAGTCAGACACAAAAAAGACAGGGCGAGTTGATTCATGCGGAGGATCATCATCATCTGAGCTGATTCTCTGAGGAAGAAAAGGTCTTTTCAAGGTGTTTGCCAGGTGTTCAGTGGCACTGTGCGGTGAGACAGAGGAAGCATGAAAGCATCACATGTTTCAAGTTATTTAACTTTTATTAAGTTATTATGACACCTTAGACTGAGATATTAATGTTTATTACAGTGGTTCTCCACCTTTTTTAGCTTGTGACCCATTAAAAATGAAACAATGCCCGCTTTATGACACCTTATCACACATTTTGGCCACTGCCTGGACGTGAATTATGACAAACAGGGTTGGGCAGTGTGGTAAAATTTTCCAGCCAGACACCATCAGCCCAGCAACAACTGGTGACTGCCAATATATCTGTGCAGATGTGTGCGTCAGTCCAAAAAGGAAATATTCATACGTCTATTTTCCTTATTAAACAGCCGTACGCTTCATGTTTCTCTCTTTTATTGAGCTAAGATGAGCTTAATTGCCTTGAAGCACACTTCATTCAAACAACGGACTTAAAACAAAATTTAAAAAAACGTCACCGCTTCCAACTTTCACCACCTCTGGTTTGGTCGAATAAACCCTTAATCCACCGAATAGATGTGAAATTATTCAGCTCGTTCTCCGGCTCACTGGATTTATACCCCGCCGCGATTTATACACCGAGTCTGCTGAGTCACTATTCTGAGGCTGAACTGTTAAATTAATGAAATAAAATCATGAAAATCGCCACAACAGAAGTTATTTTGATTCATTTGAAAGGTTATAAAAGGTTCAAGAGGTGAAACTATGCAAAATTTTACTAGAAAAGTCATAATAAAAAAGATTTAGTCTGCCTTGAAAAATAATGATAGGATCCACCAAAGAACCTAAAATAAACTGGGGCAACAGGGCATTGATGATAACATCCTAACCTGTCATTAAGAGCTGCGTTAATTGTTTTTCTAACCTTAAGTCAACATCAGTCTGTCAAACACACACCTCAGACCGCACCTTCAGTTCACCAGACACAGATAATCATCACCATCCCAGCTGTTTGTGTCCAACCTGCCAAAAATATCTGTCTGTTTAGCTGCTACGTGTTCGGGTTTATCTGAGCTTTACTGCTGAAAGGCTTCCAAAACTGTGAGCTAAAACAGGCTGAAAAGCTGCAGAGCTGGTGACTCCTTTCACATTATACGCTAGCTCAGAGAAAACTGCCTGAGTCACATGACACACTCACACACACACACTGTAGATGTGTAAGACATTAGCCTTATTCACCACGTTGACCTGTTTTCCACGCATTCACATAAACTGATGTGCTTTCATTTCATTAGCATTACTTATTAATGTGGGATTGATCCCCCCCAACACACACACACACACACACACAGGGTTAGACATTCAGACATTGTTGTGTCTAGCCAGGTGTGTGTGTGAGCGTGTGTGTTTAAGGACCGGCCGAGCTGGTTTTGGTTTGGCAGTAACACACTGTTTGGACAGGGACAGCATGTCTGGCTCACACACACACACACACACACACATACACGTACACCCACATCCCCCTCCTATGCAGGCTTGATCTCACACTCTTTTGCACAACTGTATTCATTTTATCTAACACACACACACACACTGCAGTTTCAGCATAACAGGTTTGTCCTTCAATATTTTTTAGACTCAATTTTCGCCAAACACAAAAGAGAGAGAAGCCGACGTTTCTCTTCCGAACTCTGTGCAGAAGAGAAAAAAAAAGAACTTTTAGAAATTGGCGTGAAGTGTTATTCTGGCTTGACCTTCAACTCAAACTGAAGTTAGGAGTGGATTTAACCGTCAGCTTGGTTGTGCAGAGAAAAGTTAATGTACAGCTCGCTTTTGGATCAGATATGTCCAGTTTAATCCGACTGAATTAAGTCTAGATCTTATATAATCAAACCAATAGTAGCTACAACAACCAATGGCATCTAACCAGACGTTAAGTAGATACGTCCTGATTGTTTCGCAGCGGTTACGACAAACCTGCTGCGCCCGATCCCGTCTGAATGTGACCAAAGTCAGAGAGGTCAGAAAGGAGAGTAACAGTTAACAACAATTAATCGATTAACCGATTAGTCAGTTGACAAGAAATGAGCTAGCTGTTCTGCCTTTCTGCATCTGACACAGTAACTTGAGTCTTTATGGGCTTTAGACAATAAAGAGGTAAAGAAAATCATCTTTATTTAAAAAAAAATCAAACATTTATCTTCATTTATTGAGATAAAAGTCTGATATAGATTATAGATTTAGACACCTTGGCTTCAGGGCACTGTGGGCAGCATGCAGTGTGTGTGTGTGTGTGTGTGTGTGTGTGTGTGTGTGTACATATACACCCACCTCAGACTGTTAATGATTACTATTATGTCTAGTAGCACATTGGATCAGAGCCATCTCACACACACACACACACACACACACACAGCCGTCTACATGTGACCTACCCTGTGCGACTCTGTCTGACTTCCCTTCTCTTTCACATTCAAATGAACAGTGTGTGTTTGTGTACGAAGGTCTGACTGTGTGTGTGTGTGTGTGTGTGTGTGTGCGGGGGTGCGAGACGACAGGGGTAGTCTAGCTCCTTCTGGCTAGAATTCTAATGAGCATCTCATGCACACACACACACACACGCGCGCACAAACACACACACACACTCTCTCACAGAGCCAGACAAGCAGCTGATAATGAGGTTTGATTTTCATATGTTTCAGACAGAATGCTCTGCAGGTCAGCTAGTACACAGAGGAGTGTGTGCGTGCATGAATGTGTGCGTGCGTGTGTGTGTGCGTGTGTGTGTGTGTGTGTGTGTGTGTGATTTCTGGTCTTTGGACTTGACATATTCTCATTTTTTCCGTTGTTAACATTAATGACTGTGCGTGTCCATTACAGCACTAGGTGTGTCATGTTCTGTCTGTCTGTTGTTTAACTGATATTTCTGATGTCAGCACAGCCGGACTCCTGTTTAATTTTTTTTATTTATTTTATGTTGTTGCAGCCAGACTTCTGTCTGTGGTTACATTAAAAAACCAGAAATAACACAAACATTCAAACTCTTACAACATTTTAAACTCAGTTCTGACTGACTGCGGGCTGAACCAGAAGCTCCATTTTATATCGCGTTTTTATAATGTTACATCATATTTTTGGAGAAGTACGTTTGAAGATGTCGAAAGGCTGCAAAATTGCCATCGTCATGTTCTTCAAGGAAGTGAAATAAGCAGAAGCAAAACTTAGAACATTATATATGAAAAATGACTGATGTTGTGTCATTCCTTCTTAGCAAGGAGGAACTACAGCCAGTGTTTATTTTGTCTGTTCTGGGATACTATAGAAACCAATGAGAGTATAAAGAATGGACAGCGCATGCGTGACGTCACCCACCGGTTTCTTAAGCTCAAAATATGCAGCGCTGGTCACCACCATGTTGGTGAATCTAATAATCAGACCTATGGCGAGCCAAATGACGCCTGGCTGCTCAAATACGCCTTCTGTAACAGCACCCACCTGTCAATCAAAGCGTCCACGCTCTTAATCCTGCATAACTTTAAGCCTTAATATATTTCTGATGTGAAGTTGGACGTTTGAACATGGGGACTTATGGAGACTGACTCACTTCTGGAGCCAGCCTCAAGTGGACGTTTGAGGAACTGCAGTTTTTGGCACTTTTGCATTGGTGGTTCAACATGGCAGACTCTGTAGAAGAGCTGTAGATATAAAAGTCTCATTCTCAGCTAATAAAACATAATGATTCTTATTATCAGCTGATTGTACACCAGTGAAAACACAGTTATGAATATTATATTCCATTTCTGCCATATTCTGTGGATAGAGCCTCCTAAATTTGACACACTGAACCTTTAAGTCTACATTATTTTTATGTCCCCAGTGCTGGGATGGAAAATTACATCTTAGGATGTTACAGTCCACACAGTGGTGAGGAGAATACCGACCGACAAAAACAGTGTGGAGATATTTTGTATTTATTTCGACATCAAACAGGCCGCAGTCGGCCTCAGCAAGACGGATGAATAAAGAGATACACCAAGGAGAAACCCGGGAAAATAAAACTACAAATAACATATGTTTCTTTTTGCTTCTTTGAAACTTAGTTTCACGACGTTACATCATTCGGATGTGTTAGCATAGCATAGCAAGGTAGAAAGTGCTAAAACAGTTCTTCAAACTAATAAAAACAACTCTCAGTATCAACCCTGTGATGCGTGCACATTTCAATGGCTCCAATCAGCCGTTCATTGATGTTGCTTTGACGTGTCCTAATCTAAACATACATATTGATAATAATCTGTACTATCAGCCCGCGTGCATCGATGCCAATATATCAGCTCTGATCTGTGCACGGCTGTGACGTGATGACATGTATCACTTTTTACTGATAACACGAACAGCGTGCACTCATGCTCAGGAAGTTGAAGGTAGCTGCTCCGCTCTGCAGGTTAATCTGAAGCTAATCAGGTCATGGTGAAAACCTCATAGAAATGTGAGCCTGAACTGTGCAGACACATGTCATATGTTCACTTTTCTTTGACTATGCGAGCATGAATCATATCGACTATGACTCACTGTTTAACAAGGGAGTTCCCTGGATTAGCATGCTAAATTTAGCCTAATGTTCCCCCTGTCCTTCCTTCTTCTCTGATCTACTCACTCAACTACTGTTCATCTGCCCTGTCAGTTCGTTAACGTCGTATTAGTGACGATTTATCCGATATTAAATATAATTTACCGCGATTCTGTGTGTGACGTCCCCGAAAGAGGTGTTTTCTAGAGCTAAGACAGAAAAATGAGCACCAGAAAGGAGACATGTAGAAAGATGAGGAGGGAGGATGATAAGTAACCCACACACACATGCACACATGCACACATGAACACACACACACACACACACCTCCCTCTCTGTTTTCCCACTGTTGAAACCAGCAGTGGGAGTTTTGTGGACCAAAGTTCCCACACTTGTTGGCTGCACCATGACCGTGGCTTCCAAAGTCAATGGAGAGTGTGTGTGTTTGTGTGCGTTTGTGTGTGTGTTTGTGTGTGTGTGTGTTTGTGTGTGCCCCCCCTCCTCCCTCTACTTCCACCCCCTATAGCCTTTCTCATGGAAATTGGCAAGCAAGCAAATTGTGTGCACCTATGACCTATAACTCGCTTTCTCTCACACTCACACATACACACACACACTCTCTCTCTCTCTCACACACACTCACACACACACACACACACACACAGCTGTCTGTGCTATTTCTGACTACCCAGACTGTCGAGTCATCCGAGGACTGAGAAAAGAAGGGGGAAGGGAGGAATTAGCAAGCCTCTCTCTCTTCCTCCCCTTTCTCCCTTTCCTCTCTGTTCATCATTGATTTTTTTATCCTCTTTCTCCTTCCTTGCCTCCTTCCTTCCTCTCTCCTTTCCTTCTCTCCTCTCTAAACTTTCCTTCACTTTCTTTCTACCTCTTTTCACCTCTGAGAGCTCTCAAACTACTGATAGCAGTCTTGACCTTCATCCTTTCCTCCTACGGACAAAGCAGTAATGATATCAATAACACATTCATACCCAATGTAAGCATGTGTTAGTCTATTGTCTAAGTCATGTGACCTGCAGCAGGCCAGAGCTCGTGAACACATTACTGTTTTGAGGAGTTTTCAGTGGATTGAAGTAATCGAAGACATCAGCGAGCTCGATAAGGTTTCTGTCGCTACAAGATGTGATATGTGATTTGGTTATAACTCGTGATTCTCGAGGTTTGGCTGATTATTTCACCGAAAGAGAGAGAGAGAGCGAGAGAGCGACACGAAACAAAGAGCTTCTTTGATCATGAACTTTGCATAATTCTGTCTGTAAAGTCTGTAAACCTGACTGCAGGCTGGCGTCTCTGCTAACAGTACGAACTGGTCACGTTGCTCCGTTTGTAGCCCGCATCTTCATCGTCTCCTCGCGGGTTTGTTTGACTTCAGTGTTGGTGTCTGTCGTGGCATAAAATGTTAATAACTGTTAGATATAAATAATCCGGGTCAGTCGGATTAATGCCACACAGCGTGACTCTCCTCCTCTCCCTCCTTCCTTCCTTCCTTCCTTCCATATTTTCTTTCTCCCTGTCCTTCCTCTCTCCTTACCCTCATATCATCCTCTCTTCCTACCCCTCCGTCCTCCTGACCCCCTCTCTCTCTCTCTCTCTCTCTCTCTGTCTGTCTGCTCTCTCTGAGCCATCTGACTCGGCAATGACCGGCTGTGACCTTTTAGCTGAATGCAGGAGGAGGAGGAGGCGGTGGAGGAGGAGGAGGAGGCGGTGGAGGAGGCAAATAGACAGAGAGCAGGCAGTGGATGACAAATGAGCTAATTGCTTTAGATTAACCATGGAGTGCCTGCCTGCCTGCCAGGCTTACAGCCTCCTCCTGTCTAGACAACACCCCAGAGGGAGGGAAGAGATCAGCAGCCTCTTTCATGCAACACGACGAGAAGTGAAAATGTTTTAATGGCTTTTTTTTTTTGTTTTCTTCTAAGTTGCACAAGGCGAGTTCAAAGATGTGTAAGTTTAGCGCTGTCAGACGAGGTCAGTAATCTGCCTACAGCAGGAGCATATATATATTATTTAGCACTGAACTTCCATAAAGTTTTTGGGACTCACAGAAGACTCAAAAAAGTGCTGCAGAGGCCAAGATATCCTGGCTTTTAGCTCCTATCCAGCTCCGTATATTAAAGTGTTTTTTTTATTAGGCTACACATCCACGTCTTCCTTTGGCTCGAGCTGAGTCCCCCCTTTTAACTCTGCTGGACTCAGTCAGTCAGTGCGTAATAGATAGATAAAGAGACGAAGATTTAAAGTCGGTGAGTCAGCTCTCTCTCTCAGACAGATATCAGGGCCTTACTTTTTTGATTTGTCTCCCAACTTTTTGGTGCCAGCGACCGCAACGGCAGCAGAATGTAATGAGGAGCTTCCACGGTGTTTCAGTTTGTACAAAATGAAACCTCCCTCTCCTGCAGCCCCGTGACCGTTTGTCCTCGACGTGCGGAGACGTTAGCACGAGACCGTCCTCCCCAGAAGTCAGAAGCTGTTTTGTGGAATTTTAAACCAAAGCGAGGAAATTGAAAGTTAG
The DNA here is from genome assembly GCA_036365135.1 of Miichthys miiuy. NCBI lineage: Eukaryota > Metazoa > Chordata > Actinopteri > Sciaenidae > Miichthys > Miichthys miiuy. The sequence goes on from CM071604.1 coordinate 29,170,205, forward strand.
TTTAGGAGCAGAACATCAACGAAAAACATATTTCTGAACGACGTGGATGAGCGGTAGCTATCGCAGAGGTAACGTCCTCTGCAAGTTTGACGTAGGGACATTTTAAACAACATTTTTTTTTTTACTCACCGTGCTTAAATCAGATCATTTATTAAGATTATTAACAGTTTAGAGGAGGGGCTGCTTATAACCTCAGTATTTCTGGATGCAGTCAGGAAAGAAGCTGAAGTTCAGTATTTTATTCCTGTTTGGCACAGACATCTTGTTTTACGCTTGTTTTGGGTGTAAAAATGCGACTTTTCGTGCAAAGAAGCTGTGTTATTGTGTGCCTTCACCGAGGCGTGTTTTGACCCTCGAGGATGTTTTTCCCCCGGTGCACCGTGCGACACATTGGCTTTAAAACTGAATTTGTCGAGCCAGAAAAAGCTGCAGGAATTGAAAGGAAGGGACGTAAGGAGGGAGAGGAAGAAAAGAAAGTACATCCCAGTCTTTTTTAAACGTATACAAACGTATAAACCTGCTGAAAATGTGTTTATCTTCTTCGGTAAAGAGGAAAACCTGGTGTATTGACACGATTATGTAATCTTATTACACCTTCATTACACTGTGCAGAACATCTGGATGGAAACATAACATGGGAACATGATTTCCTTGTTAGTATGCAGCGATGAAGCAGTGAAGTAAAGGAGGGATCAGAGACGACAGGAAATAAAAGCATGAGGGAAGAGGAGGGAGGAGATCTGCTGACTGACCTGCTGACCTCCCCATTTGGGAGCTGACAAGTTTTACTGCAGGCTGACACACACACACACACACACACACACACACACATACACAGTCAGAATTGTGATCATATATACGTTAAAGCAATGTTGCGTTTTAGCGCCTCCAGTTTCAGAGTGTAATCCCGCTGTGGTAACTATGTTCAGCTGTACTCGAGTATTTGTTCTAATTACATTACTTCTGATCAAAAACTAGTCGAGTCGACAACTTTGCTAACAGCCAAACATCAACCAGGTCACCAACAGCAGACACAGCAGCAGCTAATATTACTGACTAGTCCAACAGCAGTCAGCCCAGCTCGGCGTCTGTCTTTCAGCCTTTTATTTCACCAAGCTCTCACCAACCACTAAAAGTCAGTCCCAGTCGTTGCCCGCTTGCCCAGCTCCTGTTCTGGCACGACTCCGGCTCCACTCCCCATCAGCCGAGGCCTGTAGGATTAACAGCAGCTACAGCTGTCAGCAGTTTACTTCACTGTCCATCATAAACTCTGTAAATCACAGTTGAGTTGAGGCGGAGCAGCCGGAGGACATCAGAGGGAAAACCAGAAAACATTTTCTCCATAAAATATGATCCAGTTTCACCAGAATCAGTGAAATAGTTGGTGGTGTGTGACTTAAAGCTACGTTTAGACACATGGCTGTACAACACGACGCATTGATTATACACCAATAAAAACACAGTTATACGTGTTATCTTCGTACCGGACCTTTAAATAAACCCCATTTTATATAATGTAGTGATGAACGATCACTGTTGCGTTGTTAATGTCTGATTAGTAATCTTCAGATAAACGAGGAGTCAGGTTCTGTTGGGTTTGAATTTGAAAAGAGAGAAGTGAAGGAGGAGGAAGGGGAGGGAGCTGTGGGAGTGTTTTGGCTGAAAGACGGAGTTCAGCACCAGCTGACAGAACAGAGAGACAGACAAGCTGTCGGCAGGCAACGTGCCCACACAACACACACACACACACACACACACACACACAGTGCAGGTCTGGGTGGCTTCACACAGATGGCGAGGCTGGCATCACAGTGTGTTTGAGTGTCTGTTCCTTTCTGCCTCTTACAATGATAACAGTCTTTAATAAGCAGAGGAATGTGACTGTTTACATTTCCTTATTTTACTCTGAGTGTTTATGTTTCTCCATCTGTGTGTGTTTGGGTTAGGTTTCCTTCCCTCCCTCCCTTCCTTCCTTCACTTCATCCTTTCCTCAGTTCCCTACAAATAGAACGAAGACGATGCTGTGAAATTCGTGCGGCGTGTTTGTTTGGTTTGATTTGATTGTTTCCAGACGCAGCGTGTAACTCTCAGTGACTGTTTGTCAGTTATTCAAATTTTAAACGCGATAATGGTTCTCCCTCACACGCATTTATCTGTTCAACACATTATCCAGGTGATTTGAGTATCAGATGTTGACTCGAGTCAGGAACCAGGTACACACCGTGTCACCCAAGAACATGATTTAAAAACGACGAGGGGTCCTGATGGCAAAAGCACAGCCACCTTTAGATTGAACTGCCTGAAGGAGCCCACCTGAGGACATGAGGCTGCAGGCTGGATCATAAGAGGTCAGCATGGTCCACAGAAACAGGAAAAAGTAGTCCCTGCTCATGTAGTACGTCGAGGGAACACACTCCACAATCTCTCCTTTAACAACAACATGACAACACACGCCACTTCCACTGTGTGCTATGGTAGCAGTGAAAATGAGGGTCGTCCACAGGTGACGGCATGGTTATTCATAAGTGTTGAGGATGACAGATCTGAATCCTGCAGAGCTACAACTCCTATTGTTGACATTTATTTGTCTTTTGTCGGTTCCACACTAGTTTGTGTTTTTAAAAGCAGAGACGTCGAGTATCCTAACGCTCCTCAGTAGAGTATATAGATAGATATATAGATACTTTATTGATCCAGAGAGACATTCAAGCATCCAGTAGCAGCATGAGACACACATTACAATAACTTAAATAAAAGTAAAAATAGAAATAAATAGAACTACAAATAGAGATACAAACTATATACAATGTAGACGGTGAATGAAAGTCACAGTATTTAACGATGGTGTCAGAATCAGATCAGATTAACTTCCTGGTACATTATAATATCTTATAACTTTGAGTCTGTTTGAGATTACACACTTCAGTTTATTGTTTTAAACTCTCTGATCGTCCTAACGAGTGAAGAAGCTTGATTGTATTTACACAGACTAACAGAAGTGATCTCATGAGACAGAGCAGGTCTAGACCGTCCTCTCCTCTTTATTACATTATGATCCAACAGTTCACACTCTCTCCCCCTCCCTCCGTCTCTCATCATTATTCTGTCCGTCCCTCTGACCCATCTGTGTCTCCCAGACGCTCCCACCACTCCCCTTCTTTTTCTCTCCCCTCTCTCTCTCTGTCTCTGTGTCTCTTCACCTCCCCTCCTCCCTCACATTGACCCCTTTTGTTCACAGCTATTGGGTGTTGGAGGTGGTGTTGGGGGTTGTAGGAGGAGGGGGAGGTCTGGTCAGCTGTTTCCTCACTGTGTGTGTGTGTGTGTGTGTCTGGACAGTGTGGGAATGTGTGTGAGAAAAAGTTGCAGACAAAGCTGTGCAGAGCGTCAGAGCGAGTGTGTCGTCGGGTGAGGACGCACACGGTGTCGGAGCATCCACGGGACATGTAGTTTGGAGTTCAAGCAGCAGCGGGAAGTTTTAGTTTCTTTTATTTTTGTTGCTTTGGGTTTGGTTTTAGCTCGTTAACTCTGGAAAAGATCTGCGGCATATAAACGTTTAACGAGTCTCGAGCCTGAGCAGAGATCTTTCACTGCGAGGAGACTATGCAGCCGACATCAGGGAGTCACAACCATGACAACTGTGTTCAGACGCAACTGTGCGGTGAGTTCCTCATCTGTGCTTCCAGAAAAGGAAATCTTTGATTAGCTGACACCTTTTGGCTGCTGGCTGCACGTTGTTTAGGACAGCAGAGCTCATTAATTATATAAACTAAATCTATTATATTATATGAAACTATTACGGGACCAAAAATGATCTGCAAGTTATTAATCAAGCAAAGAGAAATATTCAGCAGTTTCAGCTTCTCAAATGTGACTGCCTTTGTTTGGTTTGTCACTCTATTAAATGAATATCTGCTGTGTAGATTTAAAGACGTCTTTCCAGGCTTTCACTGAGTGAAAATCCCTTTGACTGCTGTGTTTTATTTGATAATAATGCACCCATAAATGTTGCTAATTCTCGCTTGGTAATAAGGCATCAAGGCTGCAGCTGTAAATGTTTAGCACCTTGTTAATAGACAGATTTTAGACCATGTTCTCTGCAGCGTGGCATCTGCAATTGCCATGCTGGAGGATAAACACCAACCTGGCAACATAAATCTAACTATTAATGACTTATAACTGATAACCATTAGAAAAGTGGTACCTGACATCCGAGATGAGGATTTAATCTCTGGATGCTTCAGCTAGTTAACTTCTAACCTTCATTTAAAAATCTATTTCTGCCTTTAAAGTCTTAAAGTTTGCTGTAAAATCCAGCTGAGCTCTTCTGTCCTGGTGAAACCCGCAAATAAAAACTCCACTGTGGCTTTTTAACCCCGTTTCATGAGGGTTTATTGAGGTTACCAACTGTACCCACTCATGTCTTGTTGTGGTCGTGTTGATTGTTTTCCTGCTGGACCTGCTGTGCGAGCTATAGATTCATGTTTTGCTGTTTTATTGATCTAATGCGGTCATGTATGGGTTATGAAAGCTTATGAATGAGTTATAAGGGTCACCTGACGTGTTGTGTAATGTTTAGCTGCTCAGAAGAACATGCCGACACTGCTGTGAGAACGGTGTTACGTCGCATGCAGGCTGCAGACTTTATGTTCTCCTGTCTGACTTGGCCCTGACCTCGGCCTGCTCCCTGTGGAAAAAAAAAAAAAAGTGTGAGAAAAATGCTCCGTTTGTGTGGTGGGGGGTGGAGGTGGAGGAGGTGGCGGTGGATGCAGAGGGGGTGGAGAGAGGGGGTTAGAGCAGACTGTCTCTAAACAAGGCTAGCCCTGTCTGGCTCTGTGTGTCAGACACCGTGACCCCCACACAAGCACTACATGTCTGTCTGGACTCTGTCTGAAAACACAGAAACAGACAAACACGACGCTAAACTGCTGATTTAAGTCACAGTGTGTGTTTTATTATTTATTAAGTGACTTACTTTTATTTTTTTTATCATCATATCCAAGTATATCCAAGTTCTTGAATTTTTATATTTTGTGCAAGAATAGAAATCAAATTCAATCATTTAACTTAAGCCACCTTCTGTTGTCTGTATCACCAACACATTCTCAGTATCTGTAACAGTAGCTAACCTTGATCCGTGGCCCTTGAATTTGAGGGTAATTGTACCTGGAAAAGTCCTTGAATTTGATGTTTAACCCTCTACGGTCTGAGCAACCCCCCACGATTGTTGTGATATTTAAACACGAGGAGCCAAACTGTTGCTGTTTGCTGAGACGTTTTTATGATGATGAATGTTTGAAATCATAATTAACCTTTAAGAATTCACAAACACGTCCTTTTTGTTTTAAATGATCATTTTGAATGAGTCTCTATCCGGATGTTTCTAGTATGAGTCAAGCGGCAAAAACACTGCCTACTACACTTCCCATAATGCAACTGAAGAGAATATTCTCAGACTCTTCCTGCCGGGGAAATGCCTGTGTTGTGCAAACACCATACCCCCCATGCTGTTGCTAAAATCTGTAGTTTCCAAGCCAGAGCAGAGACGACATCACTATGACATCACCATGACATCACTATGACATCATCATCATCATCATTTTTTTCACTGGACTGATTTTTTTTGTTTGTTTCTGTGTCGTTCCTGCAGCCCAGCTGGAGTTCGTGCAGATCCTGGTGATCGTGGTGGTGATGATGGTGATGGTGGTGGTCATCACCTGTCTGCTGAACCACTACCGCCTATCGGCACGCTCCCTCCTCTCAAGACACGCCCCGACACGCAGGAGACACCTGCCATTGGCCAATGTAAGTCAAACTTTTAACACCTGGATGTCATTCGTCCACATTAGACTGAGCTGCTTTCTGGGTGTTGATATGACCGCCTCAAACTTCTTTAAAGAACCTGATCTTTGCTACATTTATAACTGTGACTAAGTGTGACCAGATGGCTGTCTCATTAGTTAAGATACACATTTTTTCCAAGTGTAAATGTGGTCACACTGAATGTGGAGCCAGACGCTTCGAAGACGATAGAAAAATAGCTGCTATGTTAAGGTGAAAAATATGAACTCCTGTTGGAAAACTGGGTCATATTTTTACTGTCATGGCAGGAAAATAAAGTGCTGCGTCAAAAAATATGAATGCATGAAGCCAAACATAGTTAGCTAGTGGCTCCAATGTCACTATAGAAACATCAAACTCTATTAGCACCCCCGAAAAAGGAGACAAAGAAGCTCATAAACACACTGAATTTAAACTATACGTGTCATGAGAACAAAGGAACATCAGACAAACTGGCTATCGATGTTCATCAGACTGCCCACGGTGCAGAGTGAAAGAAGGGGCTGTTTTCTTAATGAAACACAGAATCAGAAGAACAGAGTTCGAGGAGCCGCTGAGTGACAGCGTGCGATCACAGTGATTAAACGCCGCCGCAGGCTAATGCTAACACACTGACTCATTTCTTCATTAAGAGGCGCGGCCGCTCGCAAAGACTATTTGAAGACACGCATGCGGACGAGCTGACTTACACCTGAGGCTTGCACAAGCAGATGACTTCACTCGAGCCCCCTGAATCACCTGCTACTGAATCACTGATGTGTGTGTGTGTGTGTGTGTGTGTGTGTGTGTGTGTGTGTGGATGGAGGATGAAGCATAGTGCACACACACACACACACACTGATAAGCTCAAGGGAGTCATTGTCCTAGTTAATTTGGATTAGCAGACAGACACACTGACACACATACAGATAGTCAGACAGACGGGCCAGGAAAACTGTCGCCACTGAACAAAAAAAACGCAGCACAAAAGTTTTTTAAAAGTTTTTATCGAAGCAGAGAGATGCTTTGTCCTCTCCTCACTGCAAACGAGACACAATGTGTCTGTCGCTCAGTCCAGGAGGACGAAATCCAAGTTTGGGTGGAGGGGGGGGAAATCTTTTCTGTGTGAAATTTGAGAGATTTTTCAGTATTACCAATAACTACGGAGTTAGTGCAGGACAAATATGGGAATCTACGTGAAAAAGGAGGCATAAAACAATACTATATATGAAAATAGAACATTTAAAGAGGCACTGCAGCAGGTCAGCAGAGACATCTAGTGGACAAAAATGTAATTAAACAAAAAGTCACAGTTTGTCTGTAGCACCTGCTTTCTGTCCTAATAAAACATAATACAAACAAAAATATGCACTAAATATATTCCTTACATGCTAACCTGCTAATAAAGTGTGTAGACTTGTATAGTGCTATACGGTGTGCTGTTGGACTAGTTTGGACTTTATCGACATGCCAAAGCATATGCAAAGATTACAGGTGTGAATTTATTCAATAGATCAATTCTTTCTGTCTCTTTCAGGAGGGAAGTCTGTGGTCTTCTGAGGGCACGGGGACAAACAGTGGACTAAATGAGGTGAGTTTGTCTTTAAGCAAGAAGCAACATAAAACCAGAAATCAGCAAAATAAACCAAGAATTAAGTTTAATCGAGGATGCCATAGCAGTAATTTGTTGCCTTTCCTCACCTACAGCACCAGGTGTATAACCCTCGCCCTCCAGACAGAGGGGTCTCCTCGTCCTACCTACAGCGGGAGCCTCAGCACGCCCAGTCCCAGTCCCAGCCTCCTCTCCAGTCCCAGCGCTTCCAGCACACGTACGCCCCGAGTCGCTTCCAGCCGACGTATCCCTACCTGCCCCAGAGCCTCATCGATCTACCCCCGACCATCTGCCTCTCGGATGGGGAGGAGCCGCCTCGTACCAGGGCCCCTGCACCCTGCAGCTTCGAGACCCGGAGCAGCAGATGGAACTGAACCGCGAGTCGGTCAGAGCGCCGCCCAACCGAACAGTGTTCGACTCCCATTCCCTCGACTCAACAAGCTCCTGTCTGCAGGCCAGGTAACAAGAAACAAGTTGTCAGTCAAGGCTATGACCTCAGTTTGAGGAATTAAAGCTTGGGTTCCTGGAAAAGCTCCATCAGTCTTATTCATGACCCTTGTTGTTTTGCTTCCAGTCTGCAGGCCCCTCCTCCGAGTGTCCACCCAGGCATCAGTGTGCTAGAAGCCCAGGAGGCCTTGTCCCGGCAGCAGAAGCAGGGCTCCCGAGTCGAAGGAGCCCCCCCAACCTACAGCGAGGTGATCGGGCACTACTACCACCCGACATCCCTCACCCCTAACCACAGCCATCGGACTGTATCGTCCTCACAAGCGCCCCCATCCTCGTTCATACACGGTCTGCTCCGACCTCCGCCTCAGCAGCAGCAGCAAGGAAGCGTGGACAACAGGAACGCAAGGAATACGAAGGAGAAATCCCAGAAGCCTCAGCAGGTGTGACAGTACGGCTTCCTTATTCCTAGCCTGCGGGAAGACCAGGATTATGTCTGCTCACCACTTGGGAAGTGGCCAATAGCAAATGAGGAACAACCTGGTTCGGTAACGGTAAAAAATCCACTCTGAATGGTCTGAGGGTCGGTTCACGTTAGTTGTAGTTGTTGTAGCTGACATGTGGTCAGTTGGTCACCCACTTCATGGATCGGGCTAGGACTGGGAAGCGGCGCACGCTCGACTTCTCGAACACCTGGAAACCACATCTCTCCTGCAGAGCACAGTTGCGGGAGAAAATCTGGTACTTCCTGTTCCACTGCTTCTTACTTCCCGTCTGGGGAGCACTTCAGATGAACCGATGATGTCAGAGAAGAGGGCAGAAGGTGCGAAGGGAAGGACGGAAACAGAAGCCTCCTCCTTCCCTTGACAACTCCACCTCGTCCCTCTTCTATCAGACTGATCTAACTAGTCTTCATTCATTATAAATATTTACTTGTTCCGTTTGTTTCTATAGAACTTTTTGTTCGTTTGTTCGTCTTTTTTCGTGCTTACAAAAGAAAATTCCTATCTAGGCAAACGGCGAAATGTTGCAATCTTCTTGGTTCTTCCAGGTTTTTGTTTTCTCGTGATAATCGCCCTCGCTGCTTTTGACTCCCGTTTAGTTCAACGTTCAACTCCTGCACCAGGCTTTAGCTGCATCACCGGGACACGCGAGCACGTTAGAATATTTCCAGAGAGAGTTTTAGTTAAACTAGTTTGTAGCACAGTGCTGAAAGTCCTCGAGCTTGCCTTATATCGACCAACCGATGCAGGAGTTGTCGCTAAAATTCTTTTTTGTTTAATTTTTATGTTTTCTAAAGAAGGTTTGCACAAAGTTCAAGACTGTTCACCACAGAAGAAAGAAAGAAACCCGCAATATGATCGAGATAAGAGAGAAAACAGTGAACGTAGGAGTATTTTTCTAAACTTGATAGATTCTTTTTCTGTTTTATATGTTGTGTAGTTTTAGACAAAAGAAAAGAAGAAACAAACATCAGTAATCTGTTGGGGTGCCAACTTTCACATTGAACATTTTGCTACATACATGTTGGCATGTATATACGTTACAGACTGAGTATATATATATACACACACACATGTATGCAAACCGAGAGCAAACTTAAAAAGCACGAATTTAGAGTTATTTATATAATTGCTGAAAAGAATTGCACTATTTTTTAAGGATGCGCAGATGGAACGTGTGTGAGAGAGACTTTTATTGTGAAGGAGCTCCATCTATTGAGGCGTTAAAAAAAAAAACACATCGAGAGAGACCCCCGAAAACACTCGGACTCACCAGAGAGTCGGACCAGCTCAGTGCACAGCAATCCCCGTATCACGGTAACATATCATGCGGGAGGTTCTGACTTTGGTTTAACGGACTCGGATCAACCATTACTGTACCATTGATTTAAAAAAAAACAACAAAATAAATCCCTTGTTTATGCAAATGTCCGAGTCACGTGAGCCAACCGCAAGTCAGCATTCAAACCTGTTGGGCCCAATCAGAAACTCTGCTCGTAGCTCGCTCTCTCTTTTTTCATCCTTATTGGCCGAATCGTTAGCCAATCCCAAAGCTGGCTGTCACTACCTCGACCAAACAAGTCAAGCACATACGAGTTTGCTCATCAGACGCCGTCACGTCGACGGACGTCTGAACTAATCAAGACGATGTGTGATGTAACGGTAGAGTAGAGTTAGTTTTCAATCCTCCTGTGTGTTTTTTTAAATTTTTTATTTGAACGTCAGATTTTTTTTTTGTTCGTCGGGTGAAAAGAGAGAGAAACGACGCAGATCCCGTGACGCTTTTTTCTGTAGGAAGGAAGCCAGGTCGCCCTACAGGCCCGAAATACGTGATACCCCTGACTGTGCACTGCATATAAACACACATATTAAACCAACACACACCTCCAGTTTATCTCCTGCCTTCTCTAACACTCACACCGTCCTCTCTGGCGAGTCTCTCTCTCTCTCTTGCAGGCATCTCTGAGCACTTTACTGCAGCAGGAACGAGACAACAATCTTCTGTCAGCCAGCGTCGGGCACACGATGAAACTTGAAAAAAAAAAAACGGTAGAAACCCGTAATTTTAGACATTAAACTCGCCAATATTTACAGACACGCTCTTTAAGAGATGCAAAGAGTTGTGCTGCAAAACTTTTAAACATCCTTCGAGTGACGATCTCGTGACTCAGGCTGGGTATCTTTTCAGGTTTTTCCAATAGTAGTACCGTTAAACAAGCAAACTTTCAGTACCAGTACCGACATTTTTCAAGATATATAGACGCGTTTTCCTGCTTTTCATTCCTCGAATGTTAAACATTCTTTACACAAGCAGTATAATAAAACTTTCATTTAAATCTGGAGCTTTCTTATCAATGATAAGTTGTTTTTTTTTTGACGAAGACGAGGTTCGATACCCAGCCGACTCACCGTAAGATCAAGTGACCTTTTGTCCGTTTCAAAGTCGTTATCGTAACCTCTTCTTCACGAGGTGGATGTTTCGGTTTTGGAGCAAAACTCTTTGTGCGTCGTCGAACGCAGCACGAGGCGAGTTGTCGCAAACTAGACACAGTGAAGTGTTGAAAAGTGACACGAGTGTTAATCGCAACTCGTCTTTTGTCGTCTCTTAAAGATAAAAACTGTTGTTTAAACTCAAAGATCAGCATGTTTGAAGTTTTTAAGATGAAGTGTGACCTCCGGGTACCACGGGCCCTAAATGAAGCCGGCGCCCTTTAGCGTCCAGTCTTTATGCAAACAGCGCCCTCCACAGGAACCGAACCGAACCGCAGCCAAAACTCCCGAAGCTGAGTGAGCTTAACTTTGTAGAGGAGAGAGTCGAGAGGCCAAAAAAAACCCTAAAATATTTTCTGATTCGGTGATACCTTAAATCTCAGATGAATCCCATCTTATCACGCAAAGCGAAGCATCTGTTTTCCCCTCAAAGATGAATCCTCGGTGATCTTTGAACAACACTTGCCGACATTTTTGAAGTCCTTACACTCACCTCGCCATCTGGATGAGAAATATTTCATCTGCTGAACAACAAGAATGATTTTTGTTTACTAAGTTGTCTCTGTTTTCTAATCCGAACAAAGATGGCAACGAGAAACAAGTTTGAAAATCTTTTTGTTTCATGCAGCAGGTGGAATCATTTTTTATCTACGTCGATTGAATTTGATTGTGGTGCCTTGAGTGTTCTTCAAGGACGAGGTTGTCACCTTTCAGAAAAAGACACACACTCAGTGTCTTCATCAGATGAACAGAAGTTAGTTTTCTGTTTCCTCGTTGCCTTAAACGTCAAAAAGTTGACGTGTAATCACGTCTTTTCGATTCACCTTCCCTCCGTCATGTTTACCGTCCTCTCTTTCTCCTTTTTGTTCACAGCCATATTTTTATTTAATGACGAGCACTTGAAGAAAAAGAAATCATCATGTGTAGAATAGATTAATCTCTTGACCCAAAGTAGCTAAAGGAGTTATGAGGGGATCAATCAAAGTATGAATCAAACTTTTGACCTCGGAATGAGACGATGAGCCCAGTCCTTTCCTTTCCTTTCCTTTCCTTTCCTTTCCTTTCCTTTCCTTTCCTTTCCTTTCCTTTCCTCCTTTTTCGACTGGGCTGTTACCCTTTTTTTCTTTAAAAAATGGTTCGGTTCCCTGCGATGGAGGGTTTGCAGCGGGTATGAGAAGGCTGGACAGGCTCCGATCAGGGCGTCACAGCAGAAACAAACCATCGTAATAACAATAATGATAATAATGTAACTGAGAAGTTAAACAGTGTAGGATCAATCTCTCGCTTCAGGGAAACCTGCGCTGGCTGACAATACTAAAAAAAAAAAGACGGGAAGGAGGGGAGGGACACGACAACACCTACACATGACACACTTCACATATGAGACCAATCAGATGTCTCCTTGTCTCCTAAGATGTGTCCTAGCCAGAAATAATCTGCGTCTTTGCTGTAATCCAGCGTGAAGGAAGTGTTTTTGTAAAGTCAGCAGACAATGTCTTTTCCCAGGGCAGTGTGTGTGTGTGTGTGTGTGTGTGTGTGTGTGTGTGTGTGTGTGTGTGTTAATGTACACTGACTTGCCCTGGGAAAGACCTCCAGCTGTCTAGACAAAAACCAAACACACACACCGAGCAGACTAAACAAACTAACCCAAGAACCAGACCTCACACACACACACACACACACACACACACACACACACACACACACACAGGTGCACTTTCTTTCATCCATTTTTATCCTGATTGTGGACCACACACACACACACACACACACCTCCTTCTTCTTCCTGTCTGAACGAGCTCTTCCTGTTCCCTAGAGATGCCTGCTGTCCAATGACAGAGCTCCTGTCGGACCCTCTCTCGCTGCCATTGGCTGGCTGGCCTGGCTGATATCGAGGTCTCTTTCGGTCTCCTTGGAAACGTTTGTTTGTTTATTGTCGTTGCTATGTCGTACAAGTGTGCCTGCCTGTGCTGAGACGGGCGAAAAAATGTGAGTGGCCAGTTTTTGGGCTGTCAATCATCCCAAAAGGCCACGCCTCCTTACTGTCTCAGATGATGATGATTGGATGATGATGATGATGATGATGATGAGACTGAGGATGATGAAGATAGATGTTTTTGATAGTGATGCCGCAGAGAGCGTTGCAATACACCTACTATTTGCCTTTTTGATAATATTAGTCATATTTTAACGTAGTGTGCTAAATGTAAGTTTTTTTATTGTTGTTGTTGTTGTTGTTTATTCACTTGAGAACAAAAAAAAAAGGTCATTTAACTTCAATCCATCAACACAAACTTTTCTTTTTCTCATTTGTAAAACCAACTTTGAGAGTGTGAAACTACCTAACACACACACACACACACACACACGAGCTGCAGATCACTGGGAGGACGTGTAAATACAACAAAATGTGCTTTTAAGTGCCCTTTTTCCAGCTTAAAGAGCAAACGGTGCGATTCGTCAGGGGATTGAAACCCTCTGCATTTTTACATCCGAGAACAGCTCGATTTTTGTGCTAACCACCACTGTGCGCACTTCATTCAGTGCCGAGGTCTTTTCAAGATCACGCACCGACAAGTTCGACTTCTTCGTGCATGTAAACTTCCAAGTCCTGATAACCCACGACGTCCCCGAATAATCATCACGTCTCCTCGTAAAAACCCGGGCCCAGCGTATACATGTGTGCCTTCTGGTGTCCGGGGCTCAACGGAGACTTCGTCCGTCTGTAACAAAAAAAAAAAAAAAAAAAAAAATGCGTTATAGTGCAATGAACCTCCTCAAATACTCCCGATGTTGTTGCCTTGTGACAGTTAAGACATCAGACAGAGCCGAAACATTCACAAGATACAAACACAAGTTAAACGGTCATGATGTATGGAAGCTCGTTAATGTCAGGAAAAGAAAAAAATGTGATACTTACAGAGATTAAAACTTTATTCTGGAATAAATAAACTTTTAATTACTACTTTTAGGCCAACATGGCCATGTAAATACGAATACCCGTAAACATTACGACTCCGCAAAATACTCACAAATGTCTTTGTAAGTCAAAATTAGTTGCTTTTCTGTCTTATCGACTTACAAAGTCACATTTTTGACTTAAACTTTCATCATTTCCATTATTTTATTTCATTTTTTTTTCTTTCCTTGGCAAATCTGAGCTTCCATAATGATGATGGAAAAAAAAAAAGATGCCGAATGTTTTAAAAATCCACCTCACTGGTTATTTGTGTCGCGTTCCAGAGATGTCGGAAAGTCAGACATTTTTTTGTTAACATCCAGAAGTTGTAGCCTGGCACGACCCTTAAATGACAAAAAACAGTTGAAGAGTTTTTTTTCGTGTTTTGTCTTGAATTGCGAGCAGTGTTTCAAGTTTGTTCTGCTTTATTTGAGATTTATGTTTTACTTTCCGACATTTAAAGGAACACAACACGATAAAAGGCGTTTACCGTACAAGACGGTGGTGCCAACACGGCATGTTTTTTTACGGTTTGGTCTGCAGCATCATTAAAGACATTTCCAAAGAAGGAATCATCCTAAACGAAACTCTCGTCGCTGAAAAGAAACAAGACGAGAGTTACACCTGACTTGAACTTTTCTGTTTTTTATTATTTTCTTTACAAACGCCTTTTTCCAGTTCCAGTGTTTCCAGTATTTACAGAATAACTTGTACTCGTTTGAAGAAGATCTCGTACTGTTAGCGCTCGTAGCAGACTGGAGGAAGGCAAAGCGTAAAAGAAACTTCTGCATCGCTGCACCGCTCCGCTCTTTGAATCAGCGCTGCACGACGCCTTTCCTCTGACAATGTTGAAGAAAAAATAATTACAGAAAATTTAAAAAAAAACAAAAAAAACACTCTCTTTTGGTTGCAGTATGTACGTGTTGCATATTCAAAACAAGCCTCGATATCTTATAACGGGACACAGCAGCGCTCTTGATGCTTGTTCCACCGCAGTGACTATTGTAGAAGTCTTCCACCTGTCGTTGAGTTTTCATCCTGCAAGCATGTAAAAAAAAAAGTAAAAAAAGAAATGTGGGACTTGTACAATAGATCAGTTTGTGCTGGTCAGGGTTCCTACACGCAGATGGTCCAAGAAAAAAAAAAGTCTTGACACGTGAATAATCATCAGACAAACCGTGTAGGAACCCTGATCTGTTTCTGTAGAAAAAAAGTTGGATCATCCGTGAATTCTTCATCACGAGGCTCATCGTTCTTACGAAGATTAACCGAGCGCTGAAGAAGTCGCGGGTTTGAATCCAGCCTGTTATCTGTCACAGCATGGCTCACATTACGTATATAGAGGCCTACTTATTCTCAATGATAATAATTGCTTATTTGTGTATTAAAACAGTTTATTTTTAATTTATATTGGATGGTCTACGTGTTGCAAGGTTTGTTATGTTATTTTTTTCTTCTTCTCTGTTTGTTACAAACAGGAGACAATGGTTTTTATCGTTGTTGTCACAGAACATGGTATGAATCGGACACATTTCAGTTAGCCTTCGATTTAAAAAAACCAATAAAAAAGTTTTATAACTATGTCTGCGGCTCCTCTGGGTGTTCATTTATCTGCACTTGTGGTGTGTGCAATGTCAGCCAGCATCCAGCAGGTGGCGTACTCCACTTCTATTTGACTTCCTGTCAGATGCTCATGAAAAAAACTCACTTCAGTCTCAGTTTCTGTCAGACTTTAAATCATTCAGCGCAGCTCATTAGTACTGTAGTTACAGTGAGTATAATGTTATGGTACTTGTACTTATACTTGAGTATTTCTTTCAGTTTCCTGTTGCTTTCTACTTCTTCTGCACTATTAGAGGGAAACGTTGCACTCTTTAATCCTCAGTAACACTCAAAATATGTTCTTTTATTGATTAACCTATAGATTTCATAGGTCGACCACTGATTGATTATTCTTCTGTTTATCTAGTCATCCACTTTCATTGATAAACAGGCGGCAGGACGTTTCCAAAAGGGAGGAGTCCAAAAAAAAACCCTCTGATATAAAACTCTTTAAATGTCAGCTGGTTTCCCGTCTGTGCAGTAATTTTCCATCACAGCTGAAATGGTGGCAGGTGAGTGACGATCATAACTGTGAGTCTGTATCTTTTATAGTTGAAAATATGACAATATGGAGCACTGAAGATAAGCAGAGTAAATGTGCCAATAATAACAACAAAACTTTTAAGTTTTAAAGGTTGAAGCTTTTTCTGATTACATTACTTATGCCAAACATCAAGCAAAGGTCACCAACAGCAGACGTAGCAGCCAGCTAGGTCCATCAGCAGTCAGCCCAGCTCGGCGTCTGTCTTTCAGCCTTTTATTTCACCAAGCTCTCACCAACCACTAAAAGTCAGTCCCAGATTTACTCTTGTCCTGCAGCCACTCTCTCCATTTTTTTCCCCTTTTAGCTTCCATCAACGTCCCCTTCTCCTGAGGCTGCTGAGCCCAGTTACGTTGCCCACTTGCCCAGCTCTGGTTCTGGCATGACACCGGCTCCACTCCCAAAGTTACATAGTGTGAGAACAGACGTACGAATGACAGAGACACCGTTCACCTGATTACAGGTCAGTGTAGCATCAAATTGTTGAAGATACGTCATGACTAAAGATCACTGTTATGACTTATCACATCATCATGTTGAAATTCTTCATGTGTGACCTTTGAAGATGCCAGATCACGGTGTTAGTTGAACAGAGAGCGAACAGCAGGCATTTCAGTCATCACAGAAACAGACGTGACAAACAACATGCATGACTGCATTCCACTCAGCTGTTTGTGTTCCCGTTGTATTGTTGGTGTACGTGACTTACGGTGAAATTTAATCGTGATTTTAGTTTCACTCAGTGCTCATCCTGTTGCATCCTGTTACATCAACTGTGTAAAAGGACAATAAGATCACTCTTTGAACGTCAAACATCAAACTTGATTTGTTTGTTCAACGAAATAAAGAAAAATCAAAGAAGAACAGATGAACTATCGCTATATTCATGCATTTATGCCTTTAAAGGTGGAGGTGATGGCTACATGGAAGGAGAGATAAAGCCTGATATCAGCTGTACTCCGTTATATTACCTCATGTGGCCTCCCACACTGAGGGCCGGCCAAACACATGCATACCGGTCAGCAGATATAGATATCATGCATGCTGTATGGTTTTAGCTTGATCTTGCCGGTTTCTTGATCATACTTGTGTAAACAGAGCCAAAGCTGTGTAGACCTGAGACTAGGATTTGAGTTAGATGTTACCGAAAATTAGACTTGACTCGAGAGAAGGCAGCACCAGTTATGTAAAAACATCATTATACAGCACTGAAAGGAACTCTTTCAAGTCACAGTCTGTATTCAAACAGCAATTTGACTTGATCTGACAGACTTAAGGCATTGTTTGGACTTTGTTTGTGCTGACTTTGGACATGGACTCATCTGGATTGAATCAAGACTTGACCTGTTCTAACCTGAAGTGACTATGACTTAAAATAACTTGAGACTTAAGGACCAAGATTTTGGCAGCAGAAGCTCTCTGGTTTCTCTTTGTAGTCCAGGCAGTATTGACCGGTCGTGTTTGAGCAGGTTTTGCAACAGATTACAAGACGATCAACACCATTTATTAGCATTCACATGCAGATATATGTTTATAGAGATTAGCCAAGTCTTTCTGAACATTCTTGAGTAGCAGGTTGCTAAGGAGACTGCAGGCCGACAGATCCAGAAAACGGATGGCTGTAGGCTAAATCATCTCCAGACAAGAGCTGATGAGTTCCAAGATTTGACTTGGACTTGTCTAGAAAGACTTGAGACTTCGTCGACATGAGACCTGTCAAGTATAACTAAGGACATCAATCTTTAAGACAATAGATGAGTCTTGGACCTACACAGGATAGCAAACCTTGACTTGAACTTGCCTTCAAGGACTTGAGGTTTGAGATGCTTGACTTGGACTTGTCTGGAAAGACTTGAGACTTCCTCGACAAGAGACCTTACCTGGACTTGTCAAGTATAACTAAGGACATGAATCTGAGGTTTGAGATACTTGACTTGGACTGGAAAGACTTGACTTAAGGTTTGATCTCAAGGACTTGAAACTTGATCTACCATTGTCGGGAATGACTTGAGTCTTGCTCCTACACAGATAGCAAACCTTGACTTGAACTTGCCTTCAAGGCCTTGAGGTTTGAGATACTTGACTTGGACTTGTCTGAATGTTCTTGGAGAGTGTGTGTCAGCTGGCAGCTGCCTGATCACTGGACGATTTGACTCCCAGCCAGATGGATCTGATCCAGCTCTTGATCAGATTCCAATGACCCCACAACTTTAAACTGCATTACGCTCTTTTCTATCGCTGCCAAGTTTCTACGTCAGCTCTTACCTTAGAGTAATGTCCCACTCAGGGGTCATAAACCAATCACTCACACTATTATCTATCTGTCTCACTCTCTACTATCTATCTGTCTGTCTGTCTGTCTTGCCACACCGTTGGCGGTCCTCCAGCTGGACAAACGCTGTTCAGTTTGTTTTATGACTCACTAACGCAGTAGAAATGAAAGAGTTGCAGGAGATGTTGTAAAACGGAGATGGAATGATGAATGAAGTGATCGAAGAAATGAAAGGTTGATTACTGAAACAGACTCCAAAGATCATTCAGGGATCATTCACGTGATTTTATAAACCCATCATGTTCCTTCATTCTTTCCTGGCTCCCCCATTCTTCTCGTTAACTACCGTTCATTGATATTTTATATCGTTGCCAACTCTGAAAGTGTTCTTTGTGTCCTTGTCCAACATGGTTGTAAGCCTGACCTCCAGTCTTCACCTGATTGTCACCTAAACACCTGCTGCTCATCGTCCAATCAACCACCTGCTGCATAAAAGACTGACTCCAGACTCTGCCAGATCCTCTAAGCCTCCTCAATGGTAACAACACAACTGCCAACCTTGAGCTCTTCTGAATGCTCGTTACTCTCCCTGTGCTCTCAGCAACCTTTTGAGGTATTAGGCACCATTAGTCCTTAGACCTTTCTGGATTTCCTTCCTTCAACACTCCTCTAGTTACACTGCTCCCGAGTTGCACCTCCACCTGAGCTCTTAATAACGTGTTTAAACTGTTTGGGTACTCAAATTGTGGACATTATATTATGTAGTGTATATCAGACACAGATGATGTTTCAGTGATGAGTTCCAGGCAGCGGCGACCAATCACGGCCCAGTCCCGGTCAGCATCACCGCTGACGTTCAACAGTGGCTGACTGGGACCCTCCGTGATGTCACTGTGTCACCTCTTGCAGTTGTGAAGTCCACTATGCAAGAACACACACACACAAAGCTGATAAGCTTTAAACTTTGGTGCTACTGCCTGTTCACCTTTCATTACTCAACTTCCCTCTTTGTCTTCAGCTCAGGCTGCAGCTTAACTTTTTTTTATTGGTGCGAACAGTAAAAATGATTCATGTTTTTTAAAGGTAGTTTACTGCGTCTGTCTTTCAACCTTTTTATTTCACCAAGCTCTCACCAACCACTAAAAGTCAGTCAGATTTACTCTTGTCCGGCGGTTTCTTGCTCGCTCACTCTCTCCTTTTATTTCACTCTTCTTAGCTTCCTCCGTCATCAATGTCCATAAAGGCTGCTGAGTAACGGCACGTCTTCTTGGCTCTAGTTGTTATAACATCCAGTTAAACACGATATGTCAAAGAAAGAGGAAGGAAGTGGACAAATAAATTCACGTCACATAGATTTTCATCAGCTAAAATAAAGACAGCATGATCCAACATTATGTCCTGACATGATCAAAATATGTCTTGTTTTAATGTAGCGAGTCCCCGAGTGGCTGAGATTTAAAGTCATTCAACAACATTTTAAGCAATGCTACTAATATTTCATGTATTTTTTAGTCTGTAAAGTTTTAGAGATGATATACAGTGTTCTTAAAAACGTCCATCCCTGGAAGACAAATATTTTTCCAGGATGTCCTTGAATGTTTGTGCAAATGTCCACGGTGTGAGTCCTCTGATGACAAAGAGGGTCTCCCCCCCTGAAGACCCTGCGTTGTTATCAGGCACATCTTTACGTCAGTGTACTTTATACTTTACCCTCCTGACTGCAGCTGCTGTTTGCTGCACAGTCTGAATGACACGATCAGACCGAGGCTTGAACGACACACTGTCAGTCTTGTCGTCACGAACACGACGAGCGTCAGAGTTTTTAGAAAGCTGAGACGTGAAAGTTTCAAACTGAAGCACCGCGGCTAAATTATTAAACAATATAGAATTATTATTTAAAAGTAGTTGTTCTTTTTTACTTCGTCCATTTTCTGCTGTACACTGCAGTGTGTTTCATTACTTCCAGGGATTTTATTAACTTACAGGCGCCTGTGTTTAAAGTTAACTACCTGTCTGTGCTTTTTATGCCTGTCTTGTGTTATCTGTACCTCATATTCTTCACAGATAGAGATGCTCAGACTCTTTCTTCCTCCCACCGTTAACCAGTGATATACAGTAAGGTTATCTCTGGATATGATATGGATTATATACTGTGTTTAAGTCCATGTGGAGTCACGCTTTTTATTACGTGTCATTTTTTAGGTATTCTTCATGATCAGAGTTTGCCATTTCCCGATGAACCATAAAAAGTTGTTGATGATTACCATTTTTTTAATGAGCATTAGTTAGCTGGATATTAAGGTAAAGAGTTTTATTTGTTAATATCAGCAAAGATCAGATGTTTACTGAGCACAATTTGAGAAATATCAGTATGCTTCGCACCTCAAATTAACTCATACAAACCATGCAACTATCCCCTCCAAAACAAGGATCCATGGCATCATTATCTTTTTGCCATGTCTGGCTGAAAAGCCTCGAGACAGTGCCTAGATTTAATCCACCCAATGATTTATTACGGTGACAGTTTATTCTGCTCATCATTTTCTCAGCACATTGTCTGAAAAAGTTGTTTAGACATCGCTAACACTATATATTTATTTACGAAGCTCTTCGTGGAAACTTTCCATCATTAAATCACTTCCATTATTCGGTTTAAGTGACGCTAAATTTGGGGAAACTGCTTTTAGTTTAAACATTTAACAACTTATATTTAAGTTGCACACTGTCAACGATTTCAAACGATTCGCTCTTCCATGTTTTTATCGGCGTTGTCTGCTTGTTGTTTTCTTGTTCTTTGTTCAGCGGAAAATGAATCGGGTGTCTTTGTAATTTCGGCAGTTTAAACATGTTCTGTTCTCCATACTCAGAATACGCCGCATCAAGTGCAGTGGTTAATTGTTAAGCAGTTAATTGGTGTTTTTAAGTCGTTTCACCAACTGCAGACCACAAAACCACAGGAAAGACTGGAGATAACGTATCACCTTGTATCAGTTTAACACAGATCTCTGGCTTATGTTTGACACCGTCTTACAGTGGAAATTTACAACGCATGCAGACGTATAACCTATAACAGAGGCTGTCACTCACACTCATCCTTTTGTTCGTGGCTTCTCTAAGTCAGATGGTAACATTATCAGTTATTGTTGAGCAAGTTGTTGTCGATGAAAGTTGTTCAGTCAGCGTTGCTCTATCTGTGTTTTTGTCCCAGAAACGGACTGAAACAGCAGCCCTGAAACAAACACACATAAGAGCCGGTAGCGGATCTCCACGAGTCATCATGTTTTTACAGTGCAGTACCAACGATGGCTGCTAGATGGCTCACGTTGTGTTCAGGCTGCACGATAACAGACGCAGAGCGTCGTGTGGTGATTGCTTTATTCCATGTAGAGTATCAGAGTGGACGACAACCAACGCTGTATCTGGGACGCCTCACGATGAGGAGCGTCAATTCATCAGGCCAATCGGAGTGCTCTTCATTTGTAAACAAGCGAAAGAGAAATGATGTTGTTGGTGCTGTGAAACAGAGGAAACGTGAGAGCAAGCATCGTGCACACTGCTTTGGGGGGCAGCAGTTTGTTCACATTGTTGTTCCTTGAAGTCGGTCTATAGTAACTCCTTCTCAATAACACCACACAGGTCTTAAAGACGGGACGATACGACTGGTTGGGGACGAGTGTATAGGCTGTCATGTCTTTCGGTCATGGAGAAAGTCAAGATCCTGCATTCACGGAGAAAAGGTTTAGAACAGTTTGTCCCACTTACTGATTGAACCAAGAACAAACAGCAGTGAAGTAAAAGCGCCTCATTCTCAGTATAACAGCACGTTTAGATATGCTGTCACATCCACTGTGCGTCCTTCTTAGTAAATAGACTGTCTCGGCTTTCAAAGCATTTCCTTTGAACTCTAACGCGATAGCGTTCAAAGGAAATGCTATCACGCGGCGTTATCGCCGCTGTCAGACAGTTTGGGAGCTCCTCACTTCACATCACATATGACAGACTGGTGGTCTGCTAATCTGGACGCGTGGTAATGTCATGAGTACAGAGAGGCTGAGATGTTCGAATCTCTGTTTGGTAAACAGTTTTAATCCTGTCAGACAAGACCTTTTTGTATTTGATAGAGCAGCTCTTCAACGTCCTGTTATAATGTGACATCTTTGAAATCTTTTGTTTGAAACGTATTTTCTTTATTTATTTGATGAAAATATGAACGTTTAAGGAAGTTACCGGATGTCAGATATACTGTTTCTATTGTAATTTTTAAGAACCCCACTAATATTTTTGTGAATTATAGTTTTAGATTTTAGTTTTACACAAATTTAAAAGGATTCATATAAAAAATGTTTGTATGTTATGTGTTTGTTTTACTTTTTGGCCACTAGGGGGCAGCCGAACAAACTGAAAACACAACACTGACATATTACTGCCTTATAAAGTTTCATTGGATCCCGTTGGAGTTCACCTGCTCTTCAGTGACACATTGAGGGAAAGCTTCAAGAGTATACACACTTTTGTCATCAAGTTAACACACACACAAACACTCAAAAAAAAAACTCGTCTGTCTTTAAGGCCTTTTTTCTTTCTGCTTGTACAAATATTAAGAAACACAGTCGGGTTAAAGTTCCTCTGGCTGTCTGTGTTTTATGAGTGCTGACAGGCTGCTGCACAGCTGACAATATTGTTCATAAAACTCTTGAACAGAGGGTGTTATGTAAGTGTCATTACCATGCAGTCTTTCCTGTCCGTTCCTCTTCTTGCACAGTATTAGAACCACCAGTATTACTATGCATTTGCATCAGCAACTACCACAACTAGTACAACTGCTGCTATTACAAAACTACCTTATATGTTATGCATACAGCTCCTGCACACTCAGCTCACATGCTTTTGCAAAACACCACAAGTTAGCATGAACCAGTTACATCATTTTGAAACAAAAATGCAAAAAAACAGTCCAAAAAAGATTTTCAGATTTTCAGACTTTCAATACAAACACGGACTGCAGAAAAAATACTAATCAAGTTATCAACCTTCTTCTCAAAGCTTTTGAGGGTCAGCGTTAGCTGACTTAAACGTATTAAAATAAAACAACCGTTCCAGTTCTTCAGGCTCTGTGGGTCAGAATATTTCAGGGTTTTGTTGAGTCATTACAAAAAATCATTTTCCACTCCTATCAAATCATATTTGATCATCTGCCAACCTCGATAACCAGAGGAACGAGGAAGGGCAGATCAGTTGTGCAACTGAAATAAAAATTTAATTAAGTTTCCTCCAGAACACAAATCATAACTCATGCAACACGGTAGGTGTTTTAAATTGGTGTAACTTCACTTGAACTCTCAGTACTGTCACCTGCAAAGTGTGTCTTTGTTCAGGGATTCCTTTTAACTCAAACGCATTCCTCCCCTATCTGAACTTTGACCGCACGAAAGGCGAGCCCCTGTCCGTCGGCCAATAAGAAAGGAGGCCAGCCAAGTCTCTGCCTACCCACGTCACACACACACACCGGCCTGACGAGGTCGAACCCTGAACTTACATCACTTAATAATGCGGGGTCGAAGTTCGACGGCAGCCGCTGCGAGAGAACAAGAGGTGATGTACGGAAAGAAGGTTACAAGACAGATTAAATTAGATTAATGTGATCTGATTAACAGTTAAAAATCATAATGCAAATAAAGAAATCTACGAGAGACGAGGAATTTGGTGTCAGCAGTTGTTACTTCGTCCAGATAGGGTGAAAATTAGCTGGAAAAACAAACTCAGACATTATTAATCACACTTTTCTCGTTCATGAGTGAGTTACAGGAAAACAGAGATGGTAGCAGAAGTCTGTCTCTCTTTTTTGGAATTCAAGCCAACTGCCGACTATCGGTGTTCAGAGGGAACCGGTTACGTGTAGACGACGTTACGTCCTTCTGCTGATTAATGATTCACCGCTGGGCTGCTGCAACATCATGTTTTCCAGATCGGGAGGGAACAACAGGTTCATGCAAATAGCTGTGAGGAGGATTTACACCTCCTCACTCCCCCCTCTCACCCGTCCTCCTCCTCCTCCTCCTCTCCCTCCCTCCCCTCCTGTGGGACATCCCAGGGTATAAAAAGAACAAACCTTCTCCACAGAGATACAACTGACTCTCCTGGAAACAGCCAACGGGGACACATCAGCTGATGAGTCCAAGCTAAAAGCTCTTTGCTTCCACGCAAACTACTGAAGGTAACCTGATGCTCTTTCTTTTCAACTTGTGTGTAACGTGAGGAGGGATATTGAAGTTATCTGCAGGCTGTGAGGGGGGGATCTGCACAGGGATGCTGTTGCTTCACACAGAGTTGGTCTGACCTGGAGGTTGCAGCAGTTTTTAAAATATTCATGTACTAACCTTCTCCTCTTTTTCTCCATTCATTCATCCTCTTTCCCTCCCTTATCTAAACCTTTTCTCCACCCCCTAGACTTCTTCTTCCTCTCTTTTCCGTCTCCGTCTGTCTCGCTCTCTCTCCATACTCCTCCACCATGCCTCCTCAGCTTCAGTCCCAGAACCAGAACGGTCCCAGGATCCTGCAGGGCGATCTCAGCGCCCTCAGTCCGGCCGTCAAGGAGTTCGTGGATGTCAACGTGACTCTGTGTCAACCCGACTCCATCCACATCTGCGACGGCTCTGACGAGGAGAACCGGACCATCCTGGCTCAGCTGGAGGAGCAGGGGATGATCAAGAAGCTCAGTAAATATGAGAACTGGTAGGTTGGCCTGTTAGAAATGTAGTTTTATAAGAGGTTATTATCTGACATGAAAAACAACACGGCGGTAACTCAGTGCTTTTGGCACATTCGGTCTCATGTTGTTGTTAAAGACAATGTGTGCATCAGTCAGTCGTCAGCAGCTGTTTGAAGGAATAACAGTACAAACCAGTATGTCTGGCTCGCACAGACAGACCACGCCTGCTTTCCAGCAGCCGTCAAACAAAGATGCTTGAACAGCATTTATTTAGGTGTAAGGTTAACATAGAAGTTTTTGTTTGTTCAACAGCCTCCACGTCAAAAAACAAACATTAAATTTGCATGTCTAAAAATATGAATCAAAAAGAATGTCTCCTTACTCTCTCCTCCCTTCCCTCCTTCCTCCTGCAGCTGGTTGGCCAGGACCGACCCGAGGGATGTGGCTCGCGTGGAGAGTAAAACTGTGATTGTGACCCAGGAACAGAGGGACACGGTGCCCACACCGCTGGGCGGCGGAGTCAGCCAACTGGGACGCTGGATGTCCCCGAAGAGTTCGACAAAGCCATGGCTCAACGGTTCCCCGGCTGCATGAAAGGTACCACAGAAGCATTGTTGAATATTGTTTTATCTGTCTTAGCAAGCAAGGAGTCAGAAAGTCAGATTACAAAACTTTTTACTAACAGTTTTCTGATGCTTAGACACCGGAGAACTCAATAATGGACGTTTCATCACACCGTCAGTAAAACATTAACACGCTGACATCTCTGACCTTCTGTCCTCAGGTCGTACCATGTATGTGATCCCCTTCAGCATGGGTCCAGTAGGTTCCCCCCTCTCTAAGATTGGAGTAGAGCTGACCGACTCGCCCTACGTGGTGGCCAGTATGAGGGTGATGACCCGTATGGGGAAGTCCGTGCTGTCCGCTCTGGGGACGGGCGAGTTCGTCCGCTGTCTGCACTCTGTCGGCTGTCCACTGCCGCTCAAAAGTACGTCAACAACATCAGCTTGTTTTTCATTCAGCTGCACTGAGGCAATGCTGATACGTAATTTAATCCTTTAGTACTCAGTGACTGACTGATTCCTCTTTCAGAGCCTCTGGCGAACAACTGGCCCTGTAACCCCGAGCTGACGTTAATCGCCCACATCCCTGACCGCCGACAGATCGTCTCATTCGGTAGCGGTTATGGAGGAAACTCCCTGCTGGGGAAGAAGTGCTTTGCTCTGCGCATTGCCTCACGTATCGCCAAAGAGGAGGGCTGGCTGGCAGAGCACATGCTGGTAAGTAACGAAATCCCATCTATCCATTCGCAACAAGACTACCCACAACGACTGGTCCATTCTTACCAATCCAAATGTTTCTCTCTGCTCAGATCCTCGGCGTCACCAACCCTGCTGGGAGAAGAAGTACATGGCAGCAGCCTTCCCCAGTGCCTGCGGGAAGACAAATCTGGCCATGCTGTGCCCCACGCTGCCGGGCTGGAAGGTCGAATGTGTGGGCGACGATATTGCCTGGATGAAGTTTGACAACCAAGGTGAGGGACTTGAGACTTTGTGAAGTTAAATTTGCCATCATGGACATTAAGATTACAAAAATGATAATCCAAACAAGCACTTCTGTTTTTCATTATTTATATTTTCCTCATTATTTCCTCCAGGCAACCTACGTGCCATCAACCCAGAGAACGGCTTTTTCGGAGTGGCGCCCGGCACCTCAGCTAAAACCAACCCCAACGCCATGGAGACCATCATCAAAAACACTGTTTTCACCAATGTTGCGGAGACCAGCGATGGCGGTGTGTACTGGGAGGGAATGGACCAGTCATTGCCCGAGGGAGTCACCATCACTTCCTGGAAGAACAAGCAATGGAGCCCAGAAGATGGTGAGAGTTTGTTTTTATCGAACGTTCATCAGTTCTTCAGACAATGACAAGATCTTGAGAAATAAAGCTTAACTTCCTCTCCTCTTCGTCTTTCTCTCACCAGGCGAACCCTGTGCTCACCCCAACTCTCGTTTCTGCACTCCGGCTGGTCAGTGCCCCATCATCGACCCACTGTGGGAATCCCCGGAGGGAGTCCCCATTGAGGCCATCATCTTCGGAGGGCGCAGGCCAGAAGGTAAGCACAACACAACTACAACACCGGAAAAATGGAATTTAAGAAGATGACAAAATAATCGGACAATCTAACTTTTGGCTCTTCTTCCCATCAGGTGTTCCTCTGGTTTACGAGGCTTTCGACTGGAGGCACGGAGTGTTTGTTGGAGCAGCCATGAGGTCGGAGGCCACCGCTGCAGCTGAACACAAAGGTCAGTATCTAATCTTCTATGACAAGATACTTTCAATGGATTTGCTTTTCAGGATTGCTTATAACTAATAACTCTAACCCTTCTTCTACAGGCAAGGTGATCATGAACGACCCCTTCGCCATGCGCCCCTTCTTTGGCTACAACTTCGGACAGTACCTCTCTCACTGGCTGAGCATGGCCAACCGCCCCGGCGCCAAGCTCCCCAAGATCTTCCACGTCAACTGGTTCCGTAAGAGTCCCACCGCCGGATTCCTCTGGCCCGGTTTTGGAGACAACATTCGCGTGCTGGACTGGATGTTCAGACGGGTGAACGGCGAGGCTGGCGCCATGCCCTCAGCTGTGGGCTACCTGCCCTGCTCTGACTCCCTGAACCTCCAGGGCCTGAAGCAGAACGTGGACCTCAATGAGCTGTTCTCCCTGGATCAAGAGTTCTGGCAGAGGGAGGTGGAGGAGGTGAGGAAGTACTTCACCACGCAGGTGAACGACGACCTGCCCAACGAGGTGGCCCGGCAACTGGAGCTCCTGCAGAAGAGAGTGAATCAGATGTAAAGACCGGAAGGAAGAAAAGGCGATCCTGAAGGAGGATGATGGTAATTCTTCTAAAAATGAACTTTAGCGACTCTAGAACGTCACGTCAGAACATCTAGAAACAAAGATTTAGTAACTCTGCAGCAGCATTGTTGTACTTACAGAGATTCATTAATTTGAGATGGGGCCTTGCAATTTTATGAAAGAGGAACAATTCTCCTCTGATAATTATTTTTTACTACTTCTTGATTTTACTAGACTTTACAAATATTTCTCACTGTGAATGTAACGGCCAGATCGGACAAGTCGAGACTGCTAATTTGCTTTCAATCCATTCACATGCTGTCGTAGCAGATCTATGTTTTAAACTGTATTGTCCTACTGTACGTCTGAATTCTTCTATTTAATGATAACTTATTATGAACGTACAATATATATATTGTCATAGATTTGTACGACTAAATGAGTCCAGCTCATCTCCAGTGTTGTTTGACCCCCTGAACACGGGGGTAATGTATGTTTTCTGTTCCTATTGTTATTCTTAATTTATTTTTGTACGCTGTTTTCTCTTGGTATCTCTTGGTAGTTTTATTGTAATCTTGAGCCTCCAAAGAGGGGAGACAACAATAAATGTATTTAAACCTATCGTTGATTCTGTTTTGATTTTTCAAGGTTCTGGTCTCGTTGTTCTTATATGTCATTAATATTGCTGATATCATAGGGCAGCGCAACACTAATGAAAACATAGTTATGCATTATTCTTAAATGCCCATGTCAGCCAGAGAAATGTCAAAAGAAACAAAGCAATGGTGAAGAATGATGATGGGATGATGAGTACTGAATAGAAAAGTTCAGTACAGTAGCAAAGTTCTCTTTGTGCTTCATCTTTTTGAACGTCTTTTCACGAGTTCTCATGTGGGCCTGAACATTGATAACAAAATGTTTTTTGAGCCTCAAAACGGCGCTTTGGAAACCTGTGGGTGAAATCATGCATACGCCGTCCATTCTTTATAGAAGTGAATAATTCAATAACAGTCATGTGATAATAATGGCAGAGAGTTCACAACCCGATGTGAACGCAGAGAGAGCAGCAGAAATAATAGGGTCAGCGAGGTGTTTCCAATGATCAGAGACTTCCAGTGAGCCAACATGCACCCTGACTCTGTTTGACCTGAATGAAACTGAACATTAATTAGTATCATTGAGTGTTTACCTACTATTTCATGTCAAAATGGCTGCTGTGAAAAAGGTGTATTAGTTTTCATTGTGCAGAGCTGTGCGACCTACAAAGACAAAAAAACAACAAAAAAAACACCTTAACAACAACAAGTGATGCTCAGTCTGGGTAACCTGAGCCTGAAACTTTTGTCTTCCTCAGAAATGAACTTCTGCAGTTGGTTTTATGTACCTTGTGTCATGTCAAAACAGGATCTCTGTAACATGTTTGAGACAAACTTATATACAAATGGGATTTGCAACCAGCAAAATTTAGTTAGTAATTTAGTAGTTTGATGGGATGTTTCATTTAGCTTGTAAATTGGCTCCGACAGCTTCAGCTTTGACCTTTTTGTTCTGCCTTGTTGGCTGTTTTTTTTCCCTGTTCTTCCAGAAAGTTGAGACCTTGTCAAATTTGCAACTCACCTGAGCTGAAATTAGACCTGCAAGTCCCTCTTCCTCTCTTCTCTCTGGCCTGTCTTTTGCATTTTTTGACAAGGTCTTAGTGACAATCCGTGACAAGAGAAATACCACAACAAACAAGAAAGAACAAGACAGGGCCAAACCCGAGGCCTTCTCGGTGATTTTGGTGAAACTGGATCATATTTTATGGAGAAAATGTTTTCTGGTTTTCCCTCTGATGTCCTCCGGCTGCTCCGCCTCAACTCTCTGGAATGCTGATGGGGAGCTGTGCCAGTGTCGTGCCAGAACAGGAGCTAGGCAATGTATCCGGGCTCAGCAGCTTCTATGGACATAATGACAGAGGGGAAAAGACAGAAGAGGACGTTGATGGAGGAAGTGAGCGAGAGTGAGCGAGCAAGAAGCCGCCTGACAAGAGTAAATCTGGGACTGACTGTGGCTGTTAACAAAGTTGTCGACTCGCTAGTTTTTGATCATAAGTAATGTAATCAGAACAAATACTGGACAAACAATATACTCAGTATAACTAAATTCTTGTTGTTTGCCATTTAAAATAACTAATACTATAATTTAAGCTTGTTTTAACACTCTAAGTTCATGCTATTCTACATTTCTGTCTGACTGTGGCTGTATGAGGCCACATGTTTTTGTCCCATGGTTCACTGTAGCTGTTGTGTAAGACGTGGAGATAATGACGGTGGCAGAAGTTAATCATCGCTAACTTGTTTTTGACACTGTCTGTGATCTGAATCCTGCCTTTTTTTGGTGGTGGTGGGGGCTTCTAAGAACACTGCCGCGCCGGCAAAACAACAAATGACACAGTGAACTGTCCGGATGCTGATCACGACTGTGCAGGAATCTGTTGTGGAAGATGGCAAACACGATTCCACGTGTGAAGACTTTAAAAACTGGCCACCAATATAATTTATTACTAAAAACTGCATGCAGACAAATGTTTTCAATGCTGCAGCTTGATTATTGTGTGTGTTTGCGTTCCTTGAAAACACAGACAGGAACACAGGGAAAGTTATTTTTCCCTGAAATTGAGTCTTTGACGTCTTATTTTCTTAAAAGATATTTCCACCTGTTTCTTAATGAGAATTTTTTATCTTAAAATAAGAGCGAATAAAGAAGATCATTGCACTTAAACCAAGAAAAATAAAACCTAAATTTTCTGGAATGTAATAATCATATTCATGTCATATTTGCTATACTAAATATAGGAATACAGGAGTCCCAGTGATGATGCAGGAATCACGGGAAGTGAAATCTGTCTACATTTATAGATATATATGACGGATATGTATGGGGTGAATATCGTGTCATGTTTCCAAACTGAAGCCTTCTAAAAGTTTTGGAAGTTTTGAAAGTTTGAAACTAAATTTTGAAGGTTTGCATAATGTTTTGAAAGGCGCAAAAAAATCTTGTATTTACCAGGATAATTTACCAGGATACTCAAGATGAAACAACGGCCATGTTTAAGCCGTAAGCCGTGACCACTGTAACGGTATTCACATCGTAAACTGTATAAAACATTGACGTAGTCTTCATGATCAGGCCTCCATCGGCGCCTGGTGGACCTGAGGCACTCAGGTGCTCAAACACACCACCTGTCACAGCATCCACCTGTCAATCAAGGCGTCCATGCTCTCAATCCTGCATAACTTTAAGCCTTAATATCATTTGAACAGGTGAGTTGTATATAAATTCACCCTCAGTACAGTTGTCATGAACGGGGAAATTAGCTACAGAGACCAAAACTGTTTTTTGTACCAGGCTGTAAACATGTTTATTTCTGCAGACGCGTGCTGATGATAGCACATCCTGTCTCCTGCATGTTGGCTTGTGTTGACCTTGTACAATATGTGTCTGTATGTCCGCTGCAACTCTGTTAATCTCTCAATGTGTCACTTCAGCAGCACCGAGACACAAACCCCTCTTTTATTCCTTCTTCTTAGGAATAACAGGTTTGTTTGTCCGATTGTGTTCTCTTCTTTGAAACAATGATTTACTCCTTGTGTTCTTGCCAACATCACGAACCGTCTGAGTGTTTGCAACCTTATCTGAGGAAATAATTACCCCGCAAGCATGAAGAGCCATCCCTGTACTGCGTGTCTCAAACAACCTGTTTTCGTGCACACTTCTTATCTAACCTTTTAAACTGTTGTTCGTCCATAAAGACGTCTCACTATCGTATGTTATCCATTATGTTCCTCTTTGTTTTTCCAAGTTTTTATGATTTACTTTATTACATTTAAGTCTCATATTTATGAACAACAAAACATGTCCCATAACAACTTTATAAGGATTCTTGATTAACATTAAAGCTAAACAGATCAAATTACACATAATGCGAAAGGTGTCTCTCATTATCACCTTAATTATCACCTGACTCTGCAGCTCTATAGAGCCTTTTAGCCTCTTTTAGCTCAGAGTTTTGGTTTAATGCATGTTTCAGTCTTCTTCTCTGGCACCAAACGGCGGGCAAAGCGAGAAATAACAGGTGGAAAACAGTTTTTACCGAACATCTAGCAGCTATGGCACCAAATATATTTCTCAGAGGTTGGCGGAGACCAAAACCAGAGCCTAAAGGTCTTTTCAGACAGTTCTTATCCGCAGAAAAATGATCTTTATGCCAGCAAACATTTTGTGACTGGAAGTGTCCTGGTTTCCATCCTATTTTATTACCTTTTTCTTAAAGTTATCTGCATTCATATGCAGATATGTGCTCATAGAAATGAGCAGAAGTGTGTCTTTCTTGGCATTGTCGTGCATCAAACTGCTAATCGGGCTGGAAAGACAGTCTTGGCCTGAGTAGTGGTTACACCGGAAGCTGTCGTCCCCAGGCCGGTAGGTTCAGCGCTTACAACAACAACTCAGCACAATAAAATTAGGTAACAGAAAGTGTCTTCATGTTTACGTTCTCATTATCTCGCTCTGTGGAAGTTGTTTGTTGCACTGAACATGACTGAACGGCAGCACGGAGCTTTATCTTGAGAAGTAAAACAAGCCCTGACATCTGTAACGATGCTGACTCTCAAGTATTTATCAGCTGTGTTGATAAAATACCTCAGCTCTTATCAGTTTAAAGGTGTTAGTGTGCTGTACCGTTCCAAGGACTGTCAACATTAAAGAAATATAATAGTAATATCAAAGGTTTCCACTCATCCTACCTTCCTTCCTCTCCTTGTTCCTTGGTTGCATCCTTAATTTTCTAATCAACGCACTTCTTAACAACCTTTGAAATCAGCTCAACGTTCACTGACTGACAGACAACAGAGGGATCATAGTTTTTGTTCCATTCAGCGGCTGATCTTCATGCTAATATCTTGCTTTGCCTGAATGGATGAACCTGCATGTGGTCACGTTCTGGTTCATAAATCAATGATCGGTTTCAGTTATCTCTTCTTCCTTCTCCTCTTTCGTACCTTTCTCAAAACATTCAGATCAGATAATCAAACTGTTACCCGACGTGTGTCCTTCCAGCCTGATCTCACAGGTGATGTTGACACGTCAAAAGAAATAGTATCTCTTTTTCAAACTGGATGATTTGTAACCGAATGCTGGACTTTCTGTCCAGCAGACACCACTCTGTGAGGTCAGACCATAGATATGTGATTAGATGTGCGAAAACAGGCGTCTTTATAACACTATCAAAGATATAAGAATGCACATTTTTGTAGAACCTCAGAAAAGCTGAAATTTTAGATAGCGTACACTTGATGTTTCCTGCTCATACATCTGAGCCTGCATGTCCCAGTGGAAGCTGTGACTCTTCAGGTGGTTGGTTGGAATAGAGCTGATTAGATAATTTAAGTCCAACAAGTTCATGTTCAATTTCTCACATTAATAACAAAACAAACTTCATGAAAATCAGGTCAGAAAGTTCTCAGAGCACCGGGAGAGTGTTAGTGTTTGTACCACAGGGAAGAAGAAGAGGAGGTTTACAGCACCGACAGGGAGTGTCGTGCCAGAACCAGAGCCACGGTGGCGCTGAATCACAGAAATACAGATTTATACACAGTTTTGCTTGAAAATGGCAATAATGTAGTTTTGTGTCTCCCTTCAGGTTCATGCAGGTGTAGACTGTATTAATGCAGCTGGGTGCATCACTGGATTTTTTTTTTGTTTGGTTTATATATTTTGTTGCAATTTTAGCGAATAAATATGATTCAACAGCATTTCCCTTCCTTTGAGGGACAGGTTGTGACACTCAGAAGACAGATTTATGTTTTTTAGCAATACAGAATAACAAAAAGCCGAGCTGGATCAGAGCACACTGACCTCTGACACGCTCATCAACAAGAACTGATGTCTTTGATTAGAGTGCCACCTTGTGTCTCCTGAATATAACACAATCCAGGGTCAGTGCACAGAAGGAGAGACAAAAGAAGACATAAGATTTCTGGTGAAAAACAAAAGAAAACAACAGGTTGTCTCGCAGGTTCTCACAGATCGTGGCTACACCTAGATCAGCGATTGGACGATTGTGGTCTTGGGTTTGATGTCCACTACAAGTACTACTTGGGAAGTACAACTTTGAAAGTGCTTCCTGCCCCCGAGCAGGACATTACCCGAATTCTTAAGAACAGACAGACTAAAGCCAAGTTATAGTCACACAGGCAACACTAGAGAAACACTGAAATCGATATAATTATTCAGCAGGGTTGCCAAAAATGATAGAAAATTACTAAATCAGTGTTGCAAACTTACATAAAAAGTGCTGAATGCTGTACAGGACACAAGGAGGTCAAAGGTCAAACAGCTGCTCTGTTTTTTTAGCACTGCATCTCTCTGCCCTCTGCTGTCTGTGAAGAGAAGTAACACTTACACCTGGTATTTCCAGGTAGGATCCCATGCAAACACTAACCAGACCCAACCCTGCTTAGCTTCAGAGATTGGGTGAATAAATCTACTTCGCCTGTTCGTTCATGCATTATGTAACTTTGTTCCGGGTTTGCTGCCGGCTTTACGGTACCAACTATCGGAGATCGCTTCAGTGTGGCTGTCCAGAATTTAAAACTCCAAACCAATGCTGAAGTGATTATTTGAAGGAAATCTGGGTTCAAACGTTGGACTGATTCAGGTGCTATAGACCTGTTTTGTGTTGTGTTGACTTCTAATGTTTGTTGGACTGACTTTTACATGTGTAAAACACAAAAAAAGAAAATGTGACATTAAGAAAGAAAAGAGGAATCAGGCTTGTTTCACCTCCCCTACTTTCGTTCTCTCGTTGGTGTTTAGTTTCAGCTTCCTGTGTGAAATCTGACAACTTGTTCATGGTGAAATGAGTTTGTCTGAAGTCAGCAGAGATTCTATGCTAACTCCTGCAAGGGAAGGGGACTTCCCACCAGTGGTTTGAGGATCCACAACAATGTCGTTCAAAATGAAACGCTCCGTGTGCCTGCTCTTTCTGTGCCTTTTCTCTTCGACATTTGTGGGTGAGTCTTTCCTCTTTTAACCATTTAAATGTGTCCGCTGATATTTATTTGCAAGTCTTTGGTTCACACAGCATGCCAGGGTTCAAATATTGATGTTAGAAGGTCAGATCGTGTTTTGAAGCTGCGTATCCAGGACTGTATGTCTCAAGCCACAGTTAAGATAACTGCTTATATGTATTATTACACTTTTAGGACTTTAACACAATGAAAACAGACTGTAAACGGAGGTTTGGGAGCTGTATTCCTGTGGTGTTTGTATTGTTTTTAAATGAATATTTACATTTTATGCTACTTTGCACGTCTCCACTACATTTTAGATGAAAATATTCAACTTTTTTTACTTCAGATTTGATGTATTATTATATATTTAACATCCAAGACTCTATACAAAGTATCTTTATCTTTATCTCTTAGTGACTTTCACCAGAACAAGAGCTGACAAAACAAGCGTGTTTCATTAAATACCTCGTCTTGGAACGATCTGCAGGCCAACCTCAAACATGAGACTCTTATTTCTTTAAATGACTTTAGACGGTGGAAGTCTAAAAACAGACTCTGTTGATGAAGATCTACATGAGTAGATAGTACGAGCAATACATGTGAACGCATGTTTATTTCTGAGTATCTGTGTGTGTGTCCAGTTCCTCCTTTTTATCTGTGTGAACACTCCACTGATCTGAATGAGGAACTTGTGAATCTCTGTGGGTTGTCCTAAATATTAACTCCTCTTTTAAAAGACTGTTTTTTTCTTTAAACAATATGGTTAGCGATTGCAGGAGAAAGACCCAGACTCAGAGAGAGCAGGAAGCGGGATGACTTCAGTGATTTATCGATGAAATGCCTCACAGGCATGTGGGTCAACAGATAACAGGCAGGCGAGCAGTTACTCAAACACCATCCATCCTCACCAGGGTCACGGTGGGGCTTGAGCCTATCCCAGCTGACATGGGCGAGAGGCGAGGTGCACCCTAGACAAGTCGCCAACGACACCTACGGGCAATTTAGAGTCTTTGGACTGCGGGAGGAAGCAATACAACAGCATAAAACAAGAAAGTAACTACAAGCTAGTACGTTAAGTATCTGCAGAGCTGATGAGGAAATGAGAAGGACATGGATGTGGAGATGAGGGAAAGTCTGACGGTATCTGGTAGATGTAAAGTGGCAGTGAAAGGGCTGGGGGATGCATGGATGTAAAGAAATTCAGTTAATGGGGAGTAAACTTTGTGCCTTTTCCTCTCAGACTGTGCCACCAATGGGACCGGATACTTCATGACTGCCGACTTCTGGTGCGCCATGTACTCCAGAGAGCGCACGCATGTGGAGTTTCTGGTGGACTGGCATTTTAACGAAGAGTTTGTGATGCAGTACAACAGCACGGTCGGGAAATGGACGGGCTTCACTCCGGCCGGGTCGATCACTGCGTCTCAGTTAAATGGAGACGTCTACGACGTGCAACAGAGGATAGTGGAGAAGCAGCTGATATGTGTCGACCATGTGGATTTGATATTCAACGTAACCGAGGAAAGCATTGGTGAATATTCAAACACTGGATACATTTGTATTTGTAGCTTTTTAAAGTTTAATTCAACGCATCAGAAAAAAAAATAGCACCAACATTGTTGTAAACAGATATTTCCGTCATGGGAACAAACAACTGTACAGCTACATGAGAAAATTGCCCAATTTAATTTAAGTAAAAGTCAACCCGCTCAGTCCTCCCTGTCGACTCTTCGGCGAACTGTCCCCCAGAAAACACCATCTGTCTGGGCAATGAGAGCCAGTTAAGTCCCTCTGTTTATCTACGATGATTGCATGATGAAACTTAGAGCAACCCACATTATTATGACAAACAACAGTAATGTGGTAGGAGGTAGGTAACTCATCAGTCCTTCCTGCCGACTCTTCGGCGAACGCCGGGTGAGAGCCAGGTACAAGTCCCCATGATGATGTGATTTTCCTGGCGAAACACTTGAACTTACAATGCACGTGGGAGACAACACAATCTTACAGCTTCCATAGCATTGTAAACCCAGGGACGCTTTATTGGCGGAGACATTTTTAGATATTTTTATTGTGGAAACTAGGTGGAAACCCACAAAAACAATCAAAGATATCAATGTAATGATGTCATTTTCAGGTTCTTTTGAGAGATGTGTTGGAACAGTTTCTCGAACAGTTCATCCACCCATCCTGGACTTGAGTTCAGGCTCAGGTGTAAGTGGCCAAATAGGGTTTTTGTGAACTCAGGTACGATACACACAATTTACAAGCATGATGGTACCAAACCTGGCAACCTCACTGTCACATCAACCCTTTAGAGAGCTGCACATACTCTCCATTCGCCATAATATAACATGTAACTAACTAAAACAGAGAAGTCCTACCCACATGACTGAAACTTCATATGTGAGGTCACACAAAGGCCACTTGTCAACACTTCCTCAATTGGCTACATTCATTATCATCATAAAAACTTCAGTGCCAGCTCTCAGTAAAAACTCTTCTCTGATTTCAGCTGAGCCCAGCGTCACTCTCGTGGAGTCCACCAGCTCCAGTAAAAACACCATGCTAGTGTGCAGCGCCTACGACTTTTACCCCAAAAACATCAGGCTGATGTGGCTCAGGAACGGGCAGGAAGTGACCTCGGGCGTGACCTTTAGCGACGTGTTGACAAACGGGGATTGGACCTATCAGGTCCACTCTTACCTGGAGTACACACCTACAATGCGACAGGACAGAGTCAGCTGTATGGTGGAGCACGCCAGCCTCAGGGAACCCAAGATTTATGACATAGGTGAGGATGGAGCGACAGTTTTACTCATGATGCATCCAATTAGCAAAGTTAATTGGTTTTATATTAATCTGTACACATAATAAATGTTTCTCTTCTCATTTTGTTGCAGACTTAAATCAGTCAGATAGGAGGCTCATGATTGGTGGAGTTTGTTTTCTGCCGTTGGGAGCGGTGTTTCTGTCGTTGGGACTGATACAGTACAGGAGAAAACGATGTGATTCACGCTTTTCAACTGCTTTATAATCCAATAAAAAAAGATTAATAGATGAATCAATGGACGCCATATTGGGGAGGTCAAGATCAACCAGCACACGATGATGAAAGACGGAGAATTCACGATGAAATCGACCGTAACTCGTTAAATTCTGACCTGATTTTCATGAAGTTTGTTTTGTTATAAACGTGACAAATTTAACATGATGCCGTCTACTTGTTGGAATTCATTAAATTCAGTTAATCAGCTCTGCGTGACAACATGAACCTTCTGAACAGCCACAACTTCCACTGGGATGTGCAGGCTCTGATCTATGAACGGGAAACCAAGTGTAAGTTATTTAGAATTTCAGCTTCTATGTTTTTTATAAAAAAAATGTAGGTTTCTATGATAAAAAGTAATAATTAAATCAATAAATTATATCATAGAAAGTCTATGAAAATAAAGCCAAGTACGTTTACTGTCATACCTTGAGTTATTTTGTAATTCTCTCCTCTTCGTGTTGTGTTGCTTTACTTCCTGCGTTTGTGTTTACCGCCACTTCTTCCCTGATTAGTTTTCACCAAGCGCCAACCTCCGTGTCTGGGAAATGAAGCCAACGCAGAAGTGCTAAAATCTGTAATTCCTCGAGTGGCCGCTTGAAGTTGGGTATCCGTAACGGACGGTACAGATGGCTTATTAGAGAACCCAGGCGCCATTGGGCCCGCCTGAGGTCTGCCGATGATCCATGTCTATGGCGGTGGCCAGCACTTTGGAAACCTCAGTCTCCATAAGTCCCCATGTTCAAATGTCAAATGTTTACAGCCTGGTACAAAAACAGTTTTGGTCTCTGTAGCTAATTTCCCCGTTCATGACAACTGTACTGAGGGTGAATTTATATACAACTCACCTGTTCAGGTTATATTAAATTAAGTTAGTTTAAAATTATGCATAATTAAGAGAGCAGTCGCTCTGATTGACAGGTGGTGTTGCCACAGGCTCCACCCATACTCCGTGTCTTAGTATCTGTCTCATTTTCTGGGTTAGCAGGGAGGTTGCGCAGTGAGGAGTGCTAAGATGGCATCACACTGCGGGTGACGTCACGGACACGACGTCCATATTTTATGCTGTCTATGGCTCGGCCTTTCAGGGAACTCCATCTCCATGACGACGGTAAACAGGTCCGTCAGTGCGACTTACACACAGGTGAAACACGAGCCGGGCAGAGAGAAAGAAACCACACGCTCATATCATATGAACTTTTTACACACACTCTAATTACACACACACACACACACACACTGGACAGGACAGATGGCGGATTCACAGCGAACATCTGAACCCATCAACTCAGTGCATCAAGATGAAATCTGGTAAAAAAACAAATCTGCATATTTTCATTGCTGTGTATGAAAAAGGTTAAAGCATGTGGAAAGTTAATCTGAGCACAAGTGAGGCGTTCATTATCATGTTGATGTCTAGTCACATCTTTTTCTCGTTTTAAAAATATTTCATGTGCGTCAGATCATCTGTGACAGAGGGACTGAATAATGTGCACCAGGCTTCATGCTTGTTGTGAATTACTAGAATCGTTATCACTAACACATGCACAACCTCATTTAGATCTCACTGAACTGTACTGAGTTTGGCTTTTACTTTTCCCTGTGCTCATTATGTCTTTACACTTACGGTTATATGTGCATCTTAATACAATGCTACACCATGTGTGTATACAGCACTGTTATTTCTGTGAAATGATCCAACATACTAGCTGTATAGTGTATATACCTTTTCCTTTTATATTTATAGTATATCTTTATTTTTCTATTTTATTTTCATTTATAATTATTTTATCCACCTTGTGTACTGTGAGCTGCTCTGATAAGTGTATTTCTGGTGTGGCATCAGTGAAGTTTTATCTTTATCTTATTGTTATTATTTTTATTAATATTAATGTCGTTATTAGCATCATCGTTCTCACCATTTTTCACTCTCTTCTTCATGCTTTGCCTGTTTGTTCATTTTCCTTTCCTCGTAATGTTCATGTGAAGTGTTTTCTCTTGAGTTTGTTTGAGTTGTTTTTGAGTGCTAAAGTTTAAAGACAAAATAATGATGCTACAGTAACAACAGTACGGAAGCCCCAAGCAGTCATACTTTCATACATGTTATTTCCTCTGATTTCTTGAGAGTTTTTTTATGTCAATATATTTATTTATGTCAAAATAACAAATGTTGTTATCCCAAAATACTGCAATCCCAGAATAATTTTCTCAAGGATGCAAGATAATGAAACTTTGTTTCTTGGCATAATTAATTCAAGATCTCGAGAAAACAAAAGGATATTAAATAATTGCAGGAAACATAATTCAGTGCAGCAATGTCAGAGGAGCAACTGCAATGATTTAATATATTAGACTATCCTTTTGTTTTCGAAATCTCAATTTAATTATGTTGCTATCTCGGGAAAATGAAGTTTCATTCTGTTGAGATCTCGAGGAAATTATCCCGGTCTCCCAGGATGACATTTGTTATTTCAAGACAATTATATAAACAACTCTCAAGAAAACAAATCTCGTTTTCACGAGAGAATGGAGGAAATAAAGTGTATGAATGCATGACCGCTTAGGTTTCTTATGAAAAATGATTTATTTGGTATGAAATACTAATAGAAAAATATGTAAATACAAGGTAAAATGTGAAAAGGATCTCTAAATTTTGCAGCAACACATGCCGCAGAGGAAAGATTTATTATTTTGTTAGCATTCAGCAACGATAGCTCATGTGAGTGAATTTCTGCAGATTTAAA
Source organism: Miichthys miiuy (assembly GCA_036365135.1). Taxonomy (NCBI): domain Eukaryota; kingdom Metazoa; phylum Chordata; class Actinopteri; family Sciaenidae; genus Miichthys; species Miichthys miiuy. The sequence goes on from CM071604.1 coordinate 29,210,858, forward strand.
TGGAGGTTAGATGATAAAAAAAATAACGAAGCAAACAGTGCTGCATGTCACATGTGATGTTATACAAAACATAAACTTATTGTGTGTTTGCGTGTTTCTGTAGGAAAGCACGAGTCAACGCTGAGAGGCAGTCAGCTAGAGACTGGTCCAAAAAGTGGGGCATCCTTACCGAGGCCTACGAGGAGGTACACATGCAAACACGCTGCCCTCTACTGTTGAAAACAAGTCAAGTCAAGTGGGTTTTATTATTAGTCATAATGGAGACAGGACTGCATTAAAGCGCACAGATCTCTGCTTGGGTATGATCATGTTGAGCTTGCCTGAAGTCAGCGATGACCTCTTTTGTTTGGTCCACATTGAGGGACAGATTGTCGGTGGTACACCAGTCAGTGAACCGGTCCACCTCTGCGTCATTTCCACTGCTCAAATCCACCACAGTTGTATCATCAGGGAGTTTGGTGACGTGGTTCGAGCAGTATGCTGCTGCACAGTCATGGGTTGACAGAGTAAAAACAAAAAAAGGGGCTGAGCACGCAGCCTTGAGGGGCTCCTGTGTTCAGCGTTGTGGTGTTTGAGGTCTTGTTCCCGATCCAGACTGCCTGATGTCTTAACATACCATTGAGCAAAAACACACTGATATTGTTTGAAGTCTTTCGAGAGTGAATCACACAAGAATACAGCTGTCTCTGTTCAATGTTTTTCAGTACGAGAGGGAGTCTAAGAAGCTGAACGAGGAGGCCAGAAGGAAGCTTCCCCAAGACCCAGCAGCACAAGCACCGACCCCTGTAGAAGAACACATTGACGTATGATCTATCTATCTATCTATCTATCTATCTATCTATCTATCTATCTATCTATCTATCTATCTATCTATCTATCTATCTATCTATCTATCTATCTATCTATCTATCTATCTATCTATCTATCTGACAAACTTTCACACCGCCCATGTGTCTTTCCTCCAGGTTACACCCGCCCCTCCATTTCCCAAGACAAGTCAGGGTATGATCGGTTGGCGTGTCGGTCACTCGGCTCTCCAGCAGGAGAAGTTTCGCATGGAGCGTCATGGAAGGCGTAGCTTGACGAAGAAGCTGGGCTGGCCTCTCGATGCATGCATCTAACTGGAAGCCACCATCCCACGTTGCCTCGGCTTCTGATGAAGTTAATAAAGACATGAAACTTTTAGTTTTGGGGTCTTGTCTTATGCATTTTGAAAGGATTTATCAGTTTATAAAATATTCCGTCAACTTTTGTTGACCTCTGTATGATTACAAGAGTTTTGCCACTTATGTGTTAAGAACTCTTACACAACAAGTAATTTGATTGGTCAAGAGGCATTTCACGAGTGCTAAAATAGAGCACGACTGCATGGGGACTTTTAACAAATTAAGGCTTAAATTTATGTTAAGGCTTATAGTTATGCATAATTGGGAGCATGGCCACTTTGATTTTGATATCTTTGCAAGATAGAGATCTGATTGGAACTGGCAGGACGTTTCACCATCGGGGAACAACAAGCAAGAAAATGAATTGCAGTCGGGAGCTAACATATCCCTGTATGAGGGCATTCAACTATGTCGGTGCAGAACCAGAGACTACTTTGTAAGCAAGCATTAGCGAACAGGTAGCCAGTGGAGCTCGATGAGCAGCGGGGTAACGTGCGCCATTTTGGGTTGGCACACCGCTGTGTTCTGGATCATCTGAAATGGTTTCACTGTGCAGGCTGGGCAGCCCGTCAGGAGGAGGACGTTACAGTAATCAAGTCACAATTACTTGTTACAGCAGCTCATAAGAAGATAATAAAATACAATACACTGTGTAAAATATAAATACACAAACACTGAAACACCATATAGATAGATAGATAGATGACTTTATTAATCTCGAAGGGAAATTAGGTCGTCATAGCAGTCCGGTATATTTGAATACAGTAAAAATATAATAGAATAAAATACTGAGGTAGAAAAAATAAAAACACAGAATGGGACAAGGACCCTTAAAAAAACACAATATAGGTAAATAGGTAGATAAGGTGCAGTGGCAAGATGATTGAAATAGTACTGATGATATGGTGGTAATGTTATTGTTAACAACAGTATATAATAATAACAACAACAACAACAACAACAACAATAATAATAATATATAGATACACATAGATATGTGTCATATATTTAACCTGTGCAAGGTGTGCATGCATAATATGTACACATGTATAAATATATGTATACACACAAGATATTTAACTGAAAATAGCACAGATGCAGCTGATAAAGTGTTGAAACTGACACATTTTATTGTTTTATATATATTTATATGTTTATAAAAGGTCACCTGGAAACATTACTCAGTCATATAAGTCAACGACTGCTAATTATAATAATTATATTGTAACCAATAATCCGTTTGGAGAAATCCCCCGTGAGTCACGCATGCGTGACGTAACGGCGCTGACGTAATGACATCACGAGGCCTGTCTGGAAAAGCGGAACAACAACAACAGCGGCAGAAGAAGAAGGAGAGGGAGCACGAGCACCAGCGCGAGCTCTCCGGATCGGCGACAGAGCGATTTAACGGTCACTGTACCGGCGGTTCGTGTACGGATAACACACCGGTTAACGTCTAACAACAAAAACAATGTCACTGTTCGGTAAGTTGTTCGGCGGCCAGGGGAAGGGCGGCAAATCGCCGACACCGCAGGAGGCGATCCAGCGACTGAGGGAGACCGAGGAGATGTTGGCGAAAAAACAGGAGTTTCTAGAGAAGAAGATCGACCATGAGCTCATGACGGCGAAGAAGAACGGCACGAAGAACAAAAGAGGTGAGCTGATTTTTAAAAAACAAACAAACTGAACTTTGGTTGGCTTAATAGCGTTAAACTATTAAACCGGCAGTTAGTTAGTTAACGTCAGTTAGCTTCGCGGGCTAACGGCAGAGGAGGTGAAGTTGGCAGTTGACAGGCACCTGAACGCAGCACACGCCGTCCTCACTCTGACTGCCATTTTTTTAAATGTCTAAACACGGTACACGGTGTTAGCGACCGTGAAACAACCGGACGGGAGGCTATAACACAACGGAGGCGCTGGAAACTGTGAAGACAGTTATTAAAGTAGCTAAAATCACAGCTGGACTCACTTTACTGACGAGGTTTGTCGAGGACGGTGGCACGTTTACTGCCTCTGCGGCTAATTAAACACGTTGGAAATAAACTGTGACTTTGTGTGTGTGTGTGTGTTTTTAGCACTAAAACAAACGATCCTTTAGGTAAAAGTGTTACAGTTTCACACGGTATTATCGGTTTGTACCGTGTTTACATGATGTCTCCATCTTGTATCTGTTCCTCGTCGACTTGTTTACTCCCCAGATGTGACAAACCAGGCAAAGTTAAACACAAGTCAGGCATTTAAACGTGTTTTTAGTGCTGTAATCTAAGTAAAAGTATCCAAGTATAGTATACACTAACCTCAGGCTGTGCCTCTCATGTCTTATTATCTAGTTACAGAGTTAAACATCAGTTTTACAGAAAGAACAATCACAGCTTGTTTAAGCTAAAAAACAAACGTTGGGCAACAGAAGTTCAACCTTCGACCGGTGGATTGGTTAGATTCGGGGTTAAGTTGTTAAGGCTAATCAAAGTTACACAACAAACAGAGCAGCAGCCGTGACTGTGACATGAATGTAGGTAAGCAGGTGTTTCCAATGATACTAATTAAGGTTTTCATGTCATGTATGTGGCATGTCGCCATAGAGAGGTGAAGTCTGAATCTGGGTCACAAATCATTTCTTGAACTGTGCCGAACGCGTAATGTTTACACCGTTCCTTCAATGTTACGACATCAGTCCAGCACCGCGTCGCGACACACTCGAGCACAGGTTCAGCTGGCTAAACGACAAAAGAGCATACCGACCGACCCCGTGCACGGGAAGCTGTCAGCCGTGTGTTCAACACCTCCGTGTTCAAAGCATTCCCAGAAAAGAAAAACATCTCGATGAAAATATTCAGTCTGCTGCAAGACTCTGAACCTGTTTCACAGCCACAAGTTCAATATAATACACAGTTACATGTGTGTGTTCTTCTGGTACAAAAAGAGGATGCCGACACCGTTGAATGTCGTCATATGAAGCATGTTGTCAACTGTTCATTCACCCACAGAAGTATACAACGGGGCCACGGCTCTTGTCATATCAAGATGGTAGCTCATCGTCTGTCGAGCAAATACCCGTCACAGGAAGAGGCCAGGACTACCTGCAAGTTTGTGACCGATGGCTATCAACAACACGTTATGAAAGGACATGCCTGAACAAGTTTTGAGCGTGTCTGTGAAGGCCGTGACACGGGGACTGTTGAAGCTCAGTTTCTAACTCCGCTAATCAGTTTGAGTTCAGTTTAATTCCTTCGAGGCACTCAGACGAGGCAGGATTTACCAGCCCTGTCATGTTGTCCATCTCGACACTCGAGAGGACAAGGGAATGAGCACAGTGCTATGCAGCGCACGCTGCTGAGGCTCTTCTACCCGGAAGTTTGTGCTCGAGTGTGTTACGTTGAGCAGCTGAAACCACCTGAAACTTTGCAGCAGATTTAGATCTCACCACAAACTGTTGATAGCTTGTGACTCTGTTGATCAGTCATGGTGTTTTTACCTGAGATGGCTGATTCTGAGGCATCGTGACTCCAGTTGCAGCTGTAATTAACCTCCAGTCTGCATGCGGAAGAAGAGAAATGAAGTATGTGATTCTGTCAGCCTAATTTGAATATTGGAATCTGGATCCAGCGCCAGCAGAGCTGAAATACTGAGAACAGTATAGACACAAAGGCCCGTCATCTGACGTCGATACAGGTTGCATCTTAACATCAACAAAACAGGGAATCAAACTACGACTGCAGACATGAAAAAATCCTGCCGTCTTTATAATGTGAGGCAGTCTTCCTCTCTACGTTTACAGTTCACTGTATTACAACTGCAGTTCAGCTTACGCATGCTCTCGGGCACTTGTGCAACCATTTCGTAACCCAAGACGTGTGTGTTGAAGTGTGTGTGTGTGTGTCTAAAGACGGAGGCGCTGCTGTATTTAGCCCATCTACGCTGCACGTTGTTAAAAAAAATCTGGTTCTTGTTAGTTTGGAACCGGTTCCACTTCAGAAAAGGATTCTCAGTTCAAACACTCGTTGGCCCCGTGGTGGTATTGAGTGGTACACGATGTACACGAGCTCCGGCTCCCTCATAATCGGACGTAGACGACGGACGCACGATCGCGTAAAAACAAAATCCGAGGGTCTCTTTATCTTTGAATGAATGTCTCATTTAAATGAGCCTGCAGGCTAGTCAGCAAGCTAACAGTATGTTGAGGTTAACTGAGGTTACTCTGCTCCTGTGTTCTCCTCACACAGTTTTACACTCAGTACTTTTACAGCATCTATTGTCAGTTAATTGGCCTGTTGGCAGGTTATTAGTTAATAATTACATACAGAGCTGTGGCATTAGTGGTTTAAGTAAACTCACACAGCACACACTGTGGGAGCTAAAATATGTATTTAGGCCAAATTAGCCTGTTTGTTTGTTTAATAGTGTGTGAACAGACTCCTAAAAATATGAGCAATCATAATGATAACTACGTATTTAACTAGGAGATGGTGAGAGCTGGGCCTTCTTGATGAGGCCAGCAGCAGTTGAGGAAACTTTTTGTGGTGTGAGGTTCTGGTCCCGATGAGCCGCAGAACTCCTCCAGAGTCCTGGAGGTCTTCAGGTCCTGAAGAGACGGATCACCTTCTCAGCAGCCCGAATGACTCGCTGCAGTCTGCCCGTGTCGTCGGTAGCAGCAGCAGCAGCAGTGCAGGTGAGGTGAGGATGGATGGATTCCATGATGGAGGTGTAGAAGTGCACCATCTGATGAAGCTCCCGCTCGAGGTCCTGGGAGATGATGGTGATGGACACTTAAAGACTCCACAGTGTCGGTTTCTGTGAGCACCTGTGATGAATTTATGCCGTGTACAGCACAAGTCCGTGAACAGTGAAAGTAGTTAGTCACCTCGCTGGGTGTCTGTCGCCTGCAGGTCTTCATCTAACACCTTGTTGAAAAAAAATGGGCAACATGATGTTGTCTTGTTTTTATAGTTGCGTTCTGAGCTTACTGACAAATACATTCCTGTGACTGCTACTTCACATTAAAACCCAGCTGGTGTATCAGCAGATAAACACTTTGAATGTGAAGCTGCAGCAGGAGGAAATGTTGCATCAGCAGCAACTTGATACAGCCACAGATCCCCAGCTCATAATGTGTGTTTATATATAAATATTAAAATAGTTTGATCAGTGGCGGCAGTGTTCTGAGGGCTGGATGGGAAACTTTGGCAGGTCAGACATGGCGTAGTGACTTTTTAGAGGGCTGTGAACGCAGCACAGCGCTCCTGTCTTTTATTTTGACGAGCTACATGAACGTCCTGGTCAAACAGAAGCAGAGAAACACAGCAGGAAGACACGGCTCACTAAGTCAGCATGGTGGGGGGTTTATTTTGGCGTTCAGCTGCTCTTGTCATCCAACCAGCTGAGGAGACGGATAACAGATTCATGCATCTGTTTAGTTGCAGGGAGTGGGTGGTGTGATATGCAGTGACTGTGAAAATGATATTTCTGGTCAAGAAAATGACACACCCCAAATAACACGGCCAGATTTCCGGATGTGGTCGCTGAGGAGTCTTCTTACTCTCTCTGCATCACTGAGTACATCAGCTCCCAACACAAACGTACAACACACACCATATGCATCCATAACAAACCTCCTGATGACAGCATCTGCTGTCTATGGCAGCTTCTACACTTCACCTCCAGGTATTTTAATAAGACCCTTCGACATTGTTTTGCAATTTCCGCTTGGGTTCTTCCTCCAGCCAATCAGAAAATAACTGAAGAATGATGTCATGGTGGGAAAATGATCAGCAGTAAATATGTTTTTCTGTATGTTTCTTTCTAGTTTAAATTATATCAGAGGAGCCGGTTGATGGATTTATTTCTCCAAAGTATCGGTAACGGTGAGGTGAGGATGCCTCCAGCTCTGACACCGACTCACACATCTTCAGCTTTAGTTGCGTTACTTCACAGAAGTGACAACAAAACATACAAATCAGACTGTAACAAGCAGAGGAGGGCATTAGAAACGAGCAGGACAACAGGAAAAACACCGAAGTGATCTTTTGAAATCTGAGTGCAGCTGTGCGGCCCACATAATCTGATCATCATCGTGTGATGTTTGGTAACGATGTTATCGGTCCAGGAATAGGACCGGGCGCCGATATAATCTGATGAAACTGGAACTGTCAGCTGCTGCCGGCTCCTGGTGGACCAGAACAACCACATACATCAGATTGTCGTGGTGTTTGTGTGACACGGAGACAAAACATGAAATATTTCATGTTATAACGTGATCGGTCGGTCTCGGGCGGAGGGGCATTCAGTTTAAGGGATTAAGAATAACTAAGTTAATACAAACAGACCTTTAATAGAAAACTGATCCTGTCTACTCAACCTGTTTCTAAAGGAACAATATTTAAAATATTCACTGTGTTAAATCATAAAGACCACAAACCAAATTTAACTGTCACCATTTTGCAGCACAGTCGTGCTGTCAGTGTGAAGTTAAAGTTATTTCTTTGCTTTACTTAGTGTACATTTGTGTGACACAGATGTTGGACATGACAAACAGCACAATGAAGGAAATCATCTGTCTGAGTCAGATAACAGCAGAGCGCCTTCCACTGAATTTTCCACGATGATGACGTCATTGTAAATAAACAAATAGTTTCAGTAACCTGCTGATCCTCAAGAGGGCGACAGCGAGTCGATTTTAACTGCTAAAAACCTGAATCCAAAATAACATGAACGTTAAAGTCTTTGTTAAAAGTTAAACTTCTATCTCATCGTCTAATCCTGATCGTAAAACAAAGCTTTAATCCACACACACACACACACACACACACACACACACACACACACACACACACACACACACTCTCCAGATTACAACTGGCTTACTTCATCAGCCCTCTCTCTTCACACATGCAGTGTGACTCAGCAGATTTAGGTGACCGGCTCCCTCGGTTAGGTGATTTCCCATGTCTGCACCAAAGGGGAACTCCACATGGAGGACCGCAACAAGTCTGAGACACGAGTCATTGTTTAAAGAACAAAGTGTAGTCCCGGAAAAACCAGAACCTCCTTTTATTGGCCATGTGTGACTCTGTTACAGGCTGCTCTGTGTACATACACAGGTTTAGACACAAGTACAGCTACAAAACAAGGAAAGCTATGTACAGATGATGAATATAATACACACACAGTATGAGTAGATTGTTTGTGAGTGATATGACAAAAACTAAATGTAAACATTGAGAATAAATAGTTGCACCGGTAACATTCCTCACACTGTGTCTGGTTATAAATATTCATCACAGTGATGATCTGCAGGAAGAACCTGTTCTTATGTCTGCTTGTTTTTGGCGTACAGAGATCTGTGGCGCCTCCCAGAGGGGAGAAGTTCAAACATGTTGTGTCTGTACTCACTCTGTCTGGTATTCTCATCGCGATATATTTTGGATGAGTCCGGACCTCTGAGAGCTCAATGAGATGCAGGTCTCGTTCAGCCCGGCTTAAAGTCCGCCGGCAGAGATTTGGCTCAGACGGCCAAATCAGATTAACAGAGTCCTGCTCCATCATGCAAACAGCTTGTGTCTCAGCAGAACATCTCATCCTGCTCTTAATCAAACACAAAGCAAGCTGCTTCTGCTGCACGGTCACATTATGCCACACGTCCGCCGGCTTCATCATGGCTTCATGTTTTGGGTGTGTCTCTATCACTGTTCTCATGTTTACTCAAAGTCTCCATGCAGGAAGAATTTACGTTATCCGGACGTCTCTCTCTAGAAGTTTCGTCTCACCCTCTGTCTCTATGTCTCTCTGTCACTCTGTCTAGCTGCTCTACAGGCCTTGAAGAGGAAAAAGCGTTATGAGAAGCAGCTGGATCAGATCGATGGGACGCTGTCGACCATCGAGTTCCAGAGGGAGGCGTTGGAGAACGCCAACACCAACACAGAAGTGCTGAAGAACATGGGCTTCGCTACCGAGGCACTGAAGGCCGCACACCAACACATGTAAGAACGTTTAGAAACAAAGCACAGGTCAGAAGACAGTCCATCATTGGTTTATATTGAGACATGTTTGTGTTTATGTCTCTCTGTCTGTCTGTCCTCCTGTTTCACAGGGATATAGACAAAGTAGACGACCTGATGGCAGACATCACAGAACAACAGGAAGTAGCTCAAGAAATCTCAGATGTCATTTCCAGACCGATCGGTTTCGGACAAGAGTTCGACGAGGTGAGAATGTTAAAATATGTTGCAGCTCGTCTAAAGTCTAAGTCTAAAATTTGCCTTCATTTATCTGCCATAGTCGTAGTGTTGGGACTCCGGTATCTCTCCTTTGGGTCAGTTACTTGGTGACTCGGGAGTGAGGTGCTCGTAGAAGACGTGTTCCTCTGCTGTATTATTTATCTGTGTAGAGATGCAGGCTCACAGAAACGAGGTCATGCAGCTCGACTTTGAGTCTCGAGACAAAAAGCAGAGAAGACTTGACCCATTAATATAAAATAAATGCAACATTGTGCCTCTTTGGCGTTCTGCCAAACTGTCACAACAGTGTCTCCATAACGTGATGCAGACTCAACACTAACCTGGTTGCTTCATCACGACTCGTGTTTGTGTGTTCAGGATGAGCTTCTGGCTGAGCTGGAGGAGCTGGAACAGGAAGAGCTGGACAAGAATCTTCTGGAAATCGAAGGAACAGAGGATCTACCCAGCGTACCATCTACATCACTACCATCTAAACCAGGTACTGTGTCACATGATCGACACACTGTCACATCACTAAGATCTGAACAATAAGACGGTCAGGCTTCATGTTTTCTCTCCGTTCGCCTTTTCAGTCAAGAAGAAGGAGGAAGAAGACGAAGACGACATGGCGGACCTCGAGGCCTGGGCGGCTAACTAAGCTGGCTTGCCGTGCTAGCTAGCCAGTGCCCCCCCCCCTCTCTTGTCTGTCTCTTTGCTACCAGGCTGGCCACAGACATCTGGAAGAGAGACAGGGACTCTGGGCTGCTGAGCTGGCTGCTGGCATGCTGCTCCGTCTTAAAGCCTACATCCCCAATATATAACCATACCCCGACCCTTAAGTATGCACTTGTACACAGTCACTGACGTAAAAGGAAATGAACCCAGGCTTCTCTCTCCGGATTAATGTTACAGTACGAATGTCTTTGCTCCAGCTGTGCACACTTTTGTTTCTAAAGGGCATAGAGCAAACGTCACGCCCTGACAGCCTGTGGTTACGTATATCAGACGTCAGGAGGGTGCAAGTGCATACTTCAAGGAAGAGTGTGTGGACGAGGACGAGGCATGTTTCTGCGAGGAATGCGAAGAATCAACAAAAGACGGCATGACTCAGCCTTTTTTCCTACTTTCTGCGTTGTCAGCTCTCCGCTCTTCTGCAGCGGTGGCGACGGCCTCATCGTCCGCACCGTCTCTGCTCAGTCTCCACAGCTGCGAAATAAGATAAAACATGAAAATGCAGGACTTTCTCATTGAAATATCGCTGTCAGGCCATCGAGGTGACGACACGTTACACCAGTGGAAACATCTTGTGATGGGAGTGTGCAGGGTTTGAGCCCTCTGTCAGCCATATTGCCTACCAAGTGTCCACGGGCAACTTCTGGGTCACATTAAGCACTCTGAAATGTCTAAAATGTTCTCAGATCTTCAAGCAGACGTGGCTGCCGAAAGTTTAGAGATACCTTGAAGAATGACGATGTCAAAATCCTTCTCAGTCAGTCAGTGAGCTTCTGCTTGATACCTTGGCTGGGTGGTTCCCAACCTTTAAAATAAATCAAAAAGACCTCATGATTCTTTTATTATGTCTTTAAATTGTCTCGCAACCCCTGAATTATATGTCTATAAATCAAATTAAGCGAGTTAACACAGATCTGTCAGCTCATTTTCATGTAAGAAAGGCTCGGCTTCCCTCTGTTAGAGCAACGTTAATAATAATAATTACTGTTGTCAGAAGAGAAACCACTGAGGTGCTCTTTAAAGCTTTATCCCAGTGAAGTTTAAATATCTATACATGATAAACACATTTTTGACATTGGCTCTTGGAGCTCGACTCATACAAATGGACTAAAGGTGCTGTTCTTTATAACTAAATCACTGGAATATTCCTTTAAAGAACGCATGAAATCAGAGAGAGATATCAGTCGGATGGTGATGATTCACCCAAATTCTGCGAAATAAAAGCCTTACTTACCTCTAGTGATATCTAGGCTTTCAGTTTGTCTTTAATATTTCTGCCTCCGTCACTCATGATGATTCACAAAACACACTGGCAACTACCAAAGACGTCGCCTCGCTTAAAAAGTCTAAAAACCTGCTGGGTTGTAATGTGTGTGAAGCGATCCCTGACGTCTCAGTACAAAATTCTCCTGGATTAGTAGAAATATGAACCAAAGCTGCTCTGTTGTATTGTGTTTTACATTGTAAAGGTAGTGCAGCTGCAGTATGGCTGACAGAGGGACACGGGAAGGCTTCTGTTACTAGAGTTTTGTATGTGCCTGACACCTCCAGCGCCTTGTCTGTCTGTCTGTGAGAAAATCCCGCATTGGTTGAATTCAGTGATTGTGTGTGTGTGTGTGTGTGTGTGAGAGATGTTTTTTCAGCCTTTCGACACAGTGACCTCTTGTGAATATTTAGTCAAACTGCGATGGCGAGCTGGAACTGTTTTTTCATTTGAGAGAGCGACAAACACGAGACACGCTGTAGCTTCACTTCCCTTCTTCTGTCAGCTGACATGTTTATGCATGGATGGACCGGGGTCGACCCAGAAGCAGACGGTCGGGGCTGACTCATGTCTTTAAATGAAACAAAGTGGTAGATTTGAAACTTTTGGTCATTTTTCTAAAACCGAGTCTGTGAGCGGGTCGACCCCCAGCCCTGATATTTAAAGACAAGCTATTGAAAAGACATTTACACATGCCAATAGAGTTTGTTTTCCTTTCCTCTGTTTACCTCAAATATCACTCATGTTCTGTCCGGCTGTGCAGAAACACAGTGTGACCTGCAGTCAGTACAAAGACAGCTGGACATCTGGAGATTCTCTGTGTGGCAGCCATGTTGCTCTGTGACAGTTTATCTTAATAAAATTGGGATTTGATGCAAATATCAGCACTGTTGCATCTGTTCATGCAGAAATAAGTTTCTCCTTCGTGCCTTGTGATCATCTGGACGCTCTCATCAGCGACTAAAAGTCAGGTGGTTTCCTGCTCACTCTCTCCTTTCCCTTCTTAGCTTCATCCCTCATCCTCTGTAGCCTCTTCACCTCTGCCATTAGCCCTGCCCGGGCCTAAAACCTGTGCTACCAGTGTACAACACCAACGCTCCCTCCCCTCGGTGCTTTGAGCCCCCTGTCCCATCATGCAAACAGCTCATGTCTGGAAGGGGATGACATGCAGCAAAGGGCTGCAGGCCACAGTAAGGAGTACACAGTGAGGTACCACGGTGGCCCTGAAGCTTTTATGTTTCAAAATATCATTTATAATCTGAAATTTTTACCTGCCACAGATTAGATAGACGCCTCAGATCACATTCGATTAGATATATTTAAGCATAGGCTGCAGAGCTAATGTTTACGTGTCGACACAGACCTCGTACGTGCTGAAGGAGGCCGCTCTCGTATAAATCTTTAGAAGGTATCCGTCACATTGTTCAGAGCCTGACTGTTGATCAAAGCTGCTACTTAACACATTGAAATGTTTCAAATTCCTCTTTGTGCAAAGCTTCAATAAGAGGCGAGATTATGCACCAAAACTCCTTCAACTTGACCTGCGTGTTTATCCAAAGTTAACCAGAAACCCGTCGATCCTCGCTCTGTTTCTTATGTGACACAGAAATGCTGCTTCCTGAACTTTGACCTCATTCCCTGCTTTCTGGTGCTGTTCAATGCTGATTGGGTTTGTGTGTAATTTAGGAGTCTTCATTAGGGTATGCAAATTAGCATTTTTTTACATTGTATTTAACATGCCCTAATTATACTTCAAAGACCATTCACATAACTTTGACGTGGTGTGTGCCACCTGTTGAATTATTGACTTTATTAATAATCTACTTAAGCAATAAAAGAAAAAATAATAATCCTACTGTAGAAATAATCCTACTCAGAGATATTTTACAGTCTGAACAAAGAGTTGTTTTTGGTTTGGTGACGTCTCCTTCCTCTGAGAGTGTTTAACTGGAATTTAGGCTCAAAGACTTGAGAGCGACTTGGGTGACAGTCCGCTGTGATCCTGATCGAGACCGCCTGAAGCATGCTCTTAAATTAGCTGTAGTATAGTGTTTCTACCAGCCGGCTGAGTTTGGCCCCTTCAGCTCTGAGCCGTGAGTCTTTCACTCCCTGTATGTTAAATGTATATAAATGCACGGTATACTCGCTGCATTTCACAGCCATATATTGTCATTCTCAGGACATTTTAGACTTTTAGAAATGGCAGAGAATAGAATAAAATATCTTCTATGAAAAATTATTTGATCTGTCTCAGGCTGTGTTTGACACACTCTCACCAAAACTACAGTAAAACAAGAGAAATAACTTTAAAACCTAATAAGAAAATGTGTGTTTTTTTATATATATATTATATTTTTCTGGTATTTGTCAAGTTATACACATTTTCTAATATGTTACCTCCTTCTTTTGGCTTGAAATGTATCTCCTATTTTCCTTGTACTGTGCAAAGTTATGCATGTTGTACAAGTGAAAAGTATCAGCACAAAAATGAGCGATATGTTAACTTGTATGTAGTGTTTTTAACATGATCTATACATATATCTTTAGCCAGCAGCTGTCTGTGACACAGGAAATATAATGGAGTCAAAGGTTCAGCACCTCCATCTGAAAATGAGCCACACAAACACACTGACTTCCTCTCCTCTGCATTATTTTGAGTGCATTTATTTATTTGAGTGCATAATTGATTCCCAATTTAATATTAAAATCGAACATAGTTGTGAATTTGTGTGAGGACCTTTCCCCTCAGCGACACCGACATGGTCCTTTATGGATGAAATACTGGAGCAAAGGCCAAGACCGGGGTAGAGTTTAGGTTGGGCTGCAGCTGTTCTTAGTACACGCACATGCACAAGTGTATACTTCAGCTTTTCCTGCATTTTGTGCATGAAAGGTCTTTTACAAATAAAGTTTATTCTGAATATTATCACATGTACTTTGGTTTGAAGTGCTTCTACCTCCATTTTAATACTTTTATATCAATCTTCTTCTGCACGAAATATTATTTGCATTTTTAAAGTAGAGTTAATAGTAGTTTTATTGACTCAGGCAATGCTGTCATGAATCTGCTGAGCCTGCTGGCTGTGCTACTGTTCTCGTTCCACCCCTGCCCAAACAAAGAGCAGATACTTGGCTCCTGAGCCAGCTTATACCAACATCATATCCACCTCAGGCTAAACTACATCGGCTGCTTTCATAGGCAGTTTCATCTGCGTGCCATGGCCCGCTCAGCTGTCATACCTTCTTACCTAACTCCACTTCATATGTATACAATTATAACAAACACTAATTAGAAAATTACTATTCTCTGACATAACACACCTTTAAAATGCCTTTGAGCCAAAACATACTCGGCTACCTCATATCTACATTGTATCTGTTTGAGGCGGATCGTACAGGTAGTTGTATTTAATGTCCTCTTACTTCTGTTTCCAAACTTCATGTAGATTAATTGATTAGTGGGTTCACGCTTTGTGAACAAACCAATAAAGAGACGTGGCCAACTAGGTGGCTATGCTGATTGGACGCATCACTAGTATGTCGTGACACATTGCAAACAATGCAGTTGGGTATCTTTTGGCTTCTGCTTACAACTTTAAATCAAACTCACAATTTTGAAACCAGTGTAGTATCTTTAATGCAATATTTTGTTTAAATTCATAGGCTAGGCTACGGGCCGAACAGGGATACAGGAATACTATGTTAATGCAGGAAAATCAGTTTATAAATTCACCAAACAATTATCATTAACACACAATCAACTCTGGGCTTTGGGGATCTACTGAAGGTCTGGGGATCGGACGCTGATGCAATTAATTAAAGGTGCAGGGTGTGTGATTAAGCGACATCTAATGGTGAAATTGTAGATTGCAACCAACTGAATACCCCTCGCCTAACCCTCCTCATTCAAAGCATGAAGGTTAAACTGTTAAACGCTGGCCGTCTAGAGCCAGTGGTTTGGTTTGTCTGTTCTGGGTTTGTAGAAACATGGTGAACTCGCTTCCACTGTAGATATAAAGACTCGTTCTAAGGTAATAAAAACACAATGGTTCTTATTTTCAGGTTAGATAGATAGATAGACAGACAGACAGACAGACAGACAGACAGATAGATACTGTACTACATGTCTGTTGAATAAAATCAGAATCAGCTTTAATCGCTTTATTGGCCAGAATATGACTCCGGTTCACTTTGCTCTCAGCTGTGCATACAGGTATGGACATAAGTACAGTTTAAAAGACAAGGGACATAAAAACATGAAAAATAACTGTATACATATTTAAAGGCTATATATATATTGGCATAAATAAAATGTCCTGTTGTGTAACCTTAATTTACCTCAGTATTATAGAACATTTACTGACTTATTTACCGAACAGGTCCAGACTAAACTTGTTCTAACTCCTCTATTCCAAACACCTCAAACATCAACCTCAAGTCAAGAAGTGATCATTGGTTGGCCGCCCCTACATCAAGCGTCATCCAATCAAATCACTCATTTTCGGGGGGCGGGAGCAGCCGCGGCCAATCAGAATGTGTGTCTGAGCCGCCCACCGTGGTGTAAGCTGGTGTTTGAATGCGGCTCCGCCGATAAAAACCGAGCCGTCATGTGTCTGTCCCTCCCTCTCTGCCTCTGTCTGTCGGCTGGGCTGCTGCAACTCACTCAACCTCCCCCGGAACAAAACACCAAGAAAGAACCATGTCTGAGAAACTTCCCTTCAAAGTTGGTCAGTGCAAAAATATACAAATATATACATTATTTATTTTACCGCGTTTTAAAGATGAGCGTTTGGCGGTTTGTTAGCTCGCGTGCTGTGAAAGTTTGTGGGTAACGGCTCGTGTAGCAGCTTATAAAGCTAATTATACAACCAGAACAACGTTAGTTTAACGTTTTAATATCGATTTACTAACAATAAAATGTTTATAACTGTTTCCCGGCTCTGTTATTGCTATCGTTAACTTGCTAGCACGCGCTTAATCGTGGTGCGTTGTTGTTATTTAGCCCGCTCGTTAGCATGTTAGCTGCGCGTGCTATTATTTTAGCTTCTTACGGTGCTTGTAGTTTTACGTTTGCTCAAATCTGAGAATGAATCGACATGAAACAGTCGAATTAGCGCCGAGCGTCGAGCATGCTCTACTCTGTGGCAGTAAAACGACGTCCACACGGCCTCTGGATGTTGTAGTTTTATTAGCGGAGCCGCGCGCGTCACGCTCCTCTGGTTTCACACCGTTCGCGAACTACGACTCCCGTCATGCCTGGCGACACGCCGCCTGCTTTTCTTGCGTGAGTGACAGGAGCAGACTGAGCTGCACAGCATGTTCACTTACATGCCGTAGTAATGCTGCACGTGGTAACCCTTAAACGTGGGTTTAAACGTTGTTGTGACCTTTATTGATGAGTTATTGTTTATATAAATAAACCGCACTCAGGTGAACATGTCGGGTCATGCATGTAACATACATGTTGGGCTGTTAACCATTAAAATGACTCGTATCCTCCACTGAGCGTCCACCTGCTGCATGTGTGTTAGAAGAGGTTACTCATTGTCTTGCTTGCAGATAGCTGTGGGTCAAAGTCTATACACACCACACACACACACACACACACACACACACACACACACACACTCTACACACAGTCCAGTGTCAGAGTTCAGCTCAGTCCTTTTTTTTTAAGTCCAGAAATGTTAATTAATGCCACGTCTTATCATTTACTACAGGCCGTCTGTCAGTCTGCAGACTCGTGCTGTGGTGATTTAGGTTAGCAGGTTTGCAGCAGATGATCAGTGAAACTTTATATTAGAATATTTGTTACTGATTGGATATCTACTGAAGGTTAGATATTAATAAAATAATTTTTAGACTTGATAATCAGTTAATTTGGAGCTCTGATAATCTTTGATCAACATTTTCTGGACCTTAAAGATTTAGTTGAGGGAATAATCAAACAGTAAATCACCGGCGTCCTCGGTGTGACCCCTCAAAGTCTTGATTTGAACAGAGAATTAAAGATTTAAGTTCTTTGTTCTCTTTGATTTGATCTGTTGGCACAAAAAAAAAAAAAAATCTCCGTCATTATGAAATGCCTTTTGGTGGATGACTACACACAATAAGTCACATCCTTCCACATTTAACTCACCGACTTTCAGCCTAGTCACGACTTTGACCTCGGCGTAAACTCGTGTCCCTAATCCTCCCTCTGGCTGGTCATTCAGCCCAGTGCCGGTTCAGAGCAGTTATCCCCGCTGAGGTGTTTGCACAGGCTGCAGCCTCTGTGGTGGTGGTGGTGGAGGGTGGGTGGAGGGACTGGCATCCTGTACGCTGAGGTTCACCTGAAGCTGAGTGCTTCACTTCCTGTGATGTTTTCTGTTTTATCATGAACTACACATTAGTGGTGTTAATATCCATAAAGTAATTACACGATTGTGTATGAGCTTCTCTTCACTCCTTCCACAAACATTGTGTTATGAGTCTATAAACGTGACTGCGATGAGGTTTCAGCTACAGAGGGACATGATTTGAGTTTTCAAAGAATCATCAGGTCAAAGTTGCAGCTAAAGAAACGAGAAGTGAAAAGAAGAAGAAGCTGCTGTCGTGATCTGTCCGTGTAAATCTTATTCATCAAGCAACGCCTCCACTCTTCATCGTTTACACACTTGTTCTGACACGTCGAAGAAATAAACCTCGACTAACTCGTTGCTGTGATGTGAAAGTCTCAACACAACTCTGCTCCGTACCAATACAAACAAATCAGACGTTGATTATGAGATGCGTTTTTAGCTGACGTCGCTCATTTTCCAGCGTCGCGTTTCAAATGCGTTCCTCGTTACATTCGTTTAGCAGGATCATGTTCTGTGGAGCGCGCCGCACATGTGCAGCAACAGAAAAGAAAGGAGTGACTGTGCAGGCAGGGAGAAGGCAAGAAAGATGCATCAGGAATAATATCAGCAGATATCATTAACTGATTTGTGTTCTTTCAAGACTTCTCCATTTAAACTACAGCAGATCTGCTGATTTGCCAAAACCACATCCTGATTCTTCTCTCTGCAGCAGCAAGACCGTGAATCTGAGATCTGACTTCAACAGTTCATTGCATAGCGTGTTATAGTTTGATCGTGAATAATCCGCTGTTGTTTTATTGTCACATTTTTGACCCTCTTGTTGTTTTCTCTCGTAGCTGACATCAGCCTGGCGAATGGGGCGCAAGGCCATTGAAATCGCAGAGAACGAGATGCCCGGTCTGATGAAGATGAGGGAGCTGTATGGTCAGTCCAAACCTCTGAAGGGCGCACGTATCGCCGGCTGCCTCCACATGACCCTGCAGACCGCCGTGCTCATCGAGACCCTGACCGCCCTCGGAGCTGAGGTGACCTTTACCAGCTGTTCATGCGTCCACTAATCAGAAACACAACACAGAGGTGACGTGTGATGTTGCAGCTGAAACAAGTTTCAGTGGAGTGTGTTCACTCAGGAACAGCTTTGGTTGTTCATTTTGGGTCCAGTTAATCTTTCCCAGGAGTCAAAACACGCTCAGCCACATCAGTGTTTGGCTCAGTTAGTTTCTTCAGTCACATGACGCATCATAAATAATCAGAGTATAGGCAAATAGATTAACAAATTAGCTGTTGTGCAGCGTGACTGTGCACAGATTGGAGAGGAGAGCAGTGCGGCTTCTTTTGATATCAGGAGTGGTCTGCTTTAACTCCCTCATCTTCTGCCTCACTAAAGTGCAGCAGCAGTTACTGAGGGAGGACGAGTTTGTTGATCCATTAGTGAACTTTCTCTGCCAGTCTGGGGTTTGTCTCTCCCTCGGTTTGCCTCAAGGCCAGTGTGTTCTGTTATCACGTCGGCTTTTATCTGTCCGACCAGGACTGGTTTTGTCTCGCGGAAACCTGCAGCCTGAGAACCAACAGAGAGCGAGTGACCTGCTCTCTCAGGCCGCGGATTGATTTAACTCGATGCTGTGTCACCTACAAATCCACCTTCTGTACATCGGTGGTTCTTTTAGCTTTGATACTATAAAATGTAAATTTTAGATGATCAGATTAAAGTTGACTTTACTGTGGTGAGGTTATTAAGAGGAAACTGGTTTCAAAATCATTTTTTACATGCAGCTGAACTTTGAAGTCGCGGTGCGTTCATTTCAGCTTTTAAAGACAGTTCGTGATGATCATATAGGTTTATATTTATGATGTTAATGCAGAGAGGGACCAAACATTTCTGTTCTCAAAGATTAACCTTGAATTCCTCAACAGACGCTCTCCAATTGTCAATAGTTTAACACATTACGTGATATTATTACGGTACATTAATAGGTTTTCATGCCCCTTGAGGCGTTGCAGCCCGACCGTCAGTGTTGCAGCTGTGTCATAAGGTGGCAGAGAGCGAACGGTGGTAGTCTGCACTGAGACTCTACAACACACCGAGGACTCGGAGTGATTCTCACCACCAACACTTGAACACACACACTGTAGCTGTGAGGTTGTTAAGTTGCCCAGTGGCAAACCTGTTATGTAGAAAACCAGTTTTTGTGCATACATCGCCCCGAAGAAGTCATTTATTAACTTTGTTTTCTAGTAAAATAATATAAAATTTAATCTTTTCCGATGCGCTCTCTCTCTTTCAGGTTCAGTGGTCGAGCTGTAACATCTTCTCCACTCAGGATCACGCTGCTTCCGCCATTGCCAAGGCTGGTATTCCAGGTAACGCGCGCCACCTTGGTGTTGACTCTGTGTAAATTATGAAATGGGCCGAGGACTGTATCATTAAGAAGATTTTGGGCGTGTGAGATCACTATGCTATACAGCATATTGTACGTTAATAGATTTAATGCCCCTTGAGGCGTTGCAGCCCAACTGAGTGTTGCAGCTGTGTCATAAGGTGGCAGAGAGAGACTGGTGGTAGTCTGCACTGAGACTCTACAACACGCCGAGGACTCGGAGTGATTCTCACCACCAACACTTTAGATTCACCGCCCATCTGTGGGAATGTTCTCTGTGATACCATTGTCTTATTTTCTTTCTTTCTTTGTGTAGTGTACGCCTGGAAAGGTGAGACCGATGAGGAGTATGTGTGGTGCATCGAACAGACTCTGTATTTCAAAGACGGCCAGCCCCTCAACATGATCCTGGACGACGGAGGAGACCTCACCAACATGGTCCACCAGAAGTACCCCAAACTTCTGGCAGGTACGTCCCAGAATTCAGCTGATGGATTTTCACTCAGTGAACCCTAACGTTGGTTTTCATGCCCCTTGAGGCGTTGCAGCCCGACCGTCAGTGTTGCAGCTGTGTCATAAGGTGGCAGAGAGCGAACGGTGGTAGTCTGCACTGAGACTCTACAACACACCGAGGACTCGGAGTGATTCTCACCACCAACACTTGTTGCTTTATGCTGATAAAAGTGTCATTTCTACTCCTGTACCCAAGAGGAACATGTTGGAAATGCACTTTACATGCCATCCATTGCGTTATTTGTCTTTTTATGTCGAATGAATTGTGTTTCCAGGTATCCGTGGACTGTCAGAGGAGACCACTACAGGCGTCCACAACCTGTACAAGATGATGAAGAAGGGCGAGCTGAAAATTCCCGCCATCAACGTCAACGACTCCGTTACAAAGGTAACCTGCCTCGACCTTTAATCCTCCACACATTGAGATAAGTGCACACCACGTGAGAGACTAATTATTCAGGTAAACTGAAGGGCTCTTAACTAGAGGTCATGAAAAGCTTTAAATCTGACACCAGACCCTTGGTGGAGCCAATCCATCTCATCTTTTCTGCCTGTAAAAAGCTCCTTAATCCGTTGAATAATACTTGTTTTTTTTTTCTTTTTCTCTTGCAGAGTAAGTTTGACAACCTGTACGGCTGCAGGAGAGCCTCATCGACGGCATCAAGCGAGCCACCGACGTGATGATCGCCGGTAAAGTCGCCGTGGTGGCGGCTATGGCGGCGTGGGTAAAGGCTGCGTCCAGGCTCTGCGTGGTTTCGAGCTCGCGTCATCGTCACGAGATCGACCCCATCAACGCCCTGCAGGCCGCCATGGAGGGTAAGTGATGACGGCCAAAAGTATATTTATACCATGAACACAAATTGCACACTTGCACAAGAGTCGTCTTCAGAGCTGAACTTGGGAGGGACAATAAGTCGTCTCTTGATGTGAGCATCAATTTTAAAGCCTTCTCCTGCTCCGTAGGTTATGAGGTTACCACCATGGAGGAGGCTTGTAAGGAAGGAAACCTCTTCGTCACCACCACTGGCTGCGAGGACATCATCCTGGGAGAGTACGTTTGACAAACCAGTGAAAGTCTTTGTGAGTTCTTATCACGTGATTGCATGTTAATAACTGTGTGTTGCCTTTAGGCACTTTGAGAACATGAAGGACGACGCCATCGTCTGTAACATCGGACACTTTGACTGTGAGATCGACATGAGCTGGCTCAACAAAAACGCTGCAAAGAAAGTCAACATCAAGCCTCAGGTAGGGAAACTTTCACATTCTGTTTATAGATCAGAAGCTGCCCGCGGCGTTTTCAGAGTTCTCGCCTCCTCTCGGACATCAATCTGAGTCAGAATCTGAACCGTCTCCTTCCCCTCCTCAGGTCGATCGCTATCTTCTGAAGAACGGCCGTCACATCATCATCCTGGCCGAGGGCAGGCTGGTCAACCTGGGCTGTGCCATGGGACATCCATCATTCGTCATGAGCAACTCCTTCACCAATCAGGTACCGACACAGGAACATGAAGATTTACAGCCTTGATTTCGATTTTTAAACGTGAATCGAGTCTCATCAGCGGTCCTCTCCTGCAGGTTCTGGCTCAGATCGAGTTGTGGACGAACACCGACAAATACCCTCTGGGAGTCTACTTCCTGCCCAAGAAGGTCAGACACTAATGATAGTGCATCACTTTAAAATGAGTCACCATGGCTCCAATTAGCAACTCCAACACTAGATGTCACTAAATCCACACTAGTCCTCAGAGTTTAAGAAGTAAAAACTGTGGCCAGAGTCTTGTTGACTTTTTAATGGAGGCCATATTTGTCATTTATCAAGAAGTGATGTCAAACATTTTGTTCTCAGTGTCATCATTGTGAAATTTGAGTTGTAGACAGCCATAAAAACAAACGAGGGAATTATCTGTAATGAGAATCACTAGTTGCAGCCTCACTGTGAAATAAGTAACCTCTGCTCTTCGATCGGCGCTAACTGACTGTTTCTCTCTGTGTCTGTAGTTGGACGAGCAGGTCGCAGCTGCCCACCTGGATAAACTCGGAGTGAAGCTGACCAAGCTGTCTGACAAGCAGGCCAAGTACCTTGGTCTGCCCACCGAGGGGCCCTTCAAACCAGACCACTATCGCTACTGAGCCCCCCGTCCAGCTGATGAAGAGGAGGAGGAGGAGGTGTGGCTAGAAGGGTGTTGGTGTTTTTGGTGGGTGGGAGCACTTGGAGAGTTTGAGCAGGTTGCACTCTGGGTGCCGTCCAGATATCGGCTTTTCAGGGATCTTCCCCCTTTAAATAGCTTTCCATATCAAATGCTGAAGAAATGAATCTCGCATCACGTCCTGTGTCGATCAGTGATTTTTGGCATGGCTGAAGTTTGGGACCCTTGTTCTGCTTTACTGAGGTGAGATCAATCTTCGATGTTAAATCACAAATTTCTGGTCGCAGCAGGACTTTGGCGCCGAACCTGCATCGACCCAACAAGTCTGTCTTATCGTTCAGCTCCGACACGCTGACATCTTCTGTCCTCGACTTCCTCTTTTTCACCGACACTCTTCTGAAACACCATCAAGTGCTACTGTGGCTGTTAGAGTCGTTTCTGTCATTCCCTCTCCGTTTGTGGAATAAAAATAAACCCCGACGCTTTTCTATCTGAGCTCTCTCACAGCTCGAGGTGGGAAGGTGACCGACCAGGTTTTTATCTGTATCTTTAATTAACGGTTTAGTGTACAGCGGCCTTATCCCCCGTGTATTGATGCTGCCCTCTGTTAGCACTTAGCGAGAACTGTGCGAGAAGCCTGGAGTTGCTCACGAAGTGCTCGGCGTCACTGGGTGACTATCCAGGTAGAGGATGAAGAGAAGCACTGCTGCCAAAGCGACCACCAAAGCACGTCAAAGCAAGTCTTATTCTTTCTGTTCTTTCATTGTGATTTATTTAATTGACTTGAAGGGCCAAAAAAAAAAAACACGTGCAACGCCCCCCCAGTTCATTTTTAATTTCTCACTGTGGCCAATCGGGGTGAAGATAAAAGCGGTGGCCACGGTTACAGCCTGAAATCAGAGCTCAACTGCTTGTAAGCGACGATGATTGAAACTCATGTTTGACAATGAGAAATAAAGAAAACCATGTTGACTCTGGATTGTTTCTCCTCCTCGTGTGGTATGACAGTGTAACTCTTACAGGACAATTATGTTTGCTCCAATTTTTTTCTTTCCTATCAGTGATCATGTACCGGCTGCCACATTCGAGCTGTTAACTTGGGTACATGATCAGTTAACAGCTCGAATGTGGCAGACGGATCAAGAAGCACGATGTGACTCACTGAATAATCACAAACAAGAAAACACAATGAACTGAACTTTAATTTCCCAAACTGTCCGTCAGTTTACAGACTACATAGATGAACTAGCTGGCTGCGTACCAAATCGCAGTTTTGCCCTACGGCTTGTGACAGTTGACCGTTAGACGGTCGAAGTTAAATATTCTGAGGTCCCGGTTTTAGGCGCGCTACAACGTAGTATGATTTGTATGCAGCTATAGTTTCACTGGATTTAATGATGTGTTTAGATCTGGACAAACTGTTGGCTTGTTTCTTGACCCACTGGAGGTTGTAGCACGATGGTTGAGACTTCAAATTCTCACATGGTGGACGTCTGTCAGTCAAACGTCCTCAGAAGTCTGCAAAGTTTTGTCTGACGGATTCGACGTGGCTGCAGGAACTGTCAGGATTTGTGGTTCGTGTACCTCGACTGTCCATCAGCAGTGACCTCGACGTAAAAACATCGCAACCGTTAAGAGTGACAGCAGAACCGTGTAAGGAGATACTATGACTGTGCTGTTGGTGGCACTGAACTGATGCACTCATGTTTTGTTGATCCAGTCTGTGGAATGATATTTTGAAAAGGAAGCTGCTGTTTGGCCTTTTACAATCCAAACAGGCCCGACCAGATGAAGCCTTCGATACGATCGTCGACGGTAGTCTTCCAGGCATCAATCAGAGCTTCTGTTTTATTATGTAAATCGAGTTAACTGACAAAATGTAAACCAGATGTCAGATCAGCAGATGTGAGCGCTTTAAACCTCTTTGAGAGCCGCTCTGAAAGTCTGCTGATTGAATTAAAACTCTTACAAACATAATTCAGATGAGGCGACAGGGTACAATCTGAGATCTGATAGGACAGCGCTGCTCTTACAAAGACGATGTTCAGTTGTCACTGAGGTATTAATTTAACTATCGGAGTTTGCAGTGGAGTTGAACTGAACTAAATCGAGAGGTTTGAAACGCCTTTCAACATAACGCACCCCCCACTACGACCTTAATAATAAATATAAAGTAGAATTATGAGCTTTAGTTTTACAGGTTCTTTATTCTTTTTGTTTTATATTACAAAATGTCAGCAAGATCTGTTAATTTATGGTAGAAAAGTTACACAAAGTTGCTTTAATTGGCAGCGATGACGAGAGATGTTTGAATAATGCTAAGGAAAGGTGCCTCAGTGCTTCCTTTTCCTATCTCCTTTAAGCACTGGCTCATCCTTTACCAAAGGAAAGCAGATAATACCGTTAACATGTAAATGTTGAAACAAGAGAGCACCTATTTCACGCTTGTGACCCAAATTTATGGAAATCCTTGCATGACGGGCTGAGCTCCAAACACAAACATTTCTTCTGTGTCAAAACTATCCAGGTAGAACACACACACACACACACACACACACACACACACACACACACACACACGAGCATATTGAATGTCGAGTGAAGCATATCATCATAACAAAAACACTTCATACATAAATGTTTTCTAAGTCTCCCCATTGTGGAACGAACTAAAGATTTATTTTCTCTGCTCGACAAACGTATAAAATTCATGCCAGGAAATCCACTCGCTCAGTTCCTTATTTTTTTATTTGGATATTATTTCAGTGGTTCAGCTTTCTTTATTTCATGTTATATTATTATAATGATTTATTTATTTTCTCCTAATATATTTGTTTATGCAAATAAGTTCATGGTTGAGCTTCAAATCTAAATATTTTTCAGGCACAATCCAACTCCAATCAATCCATTCCTCTCATTATTGCAGAATCATTCCTCAATGTTAGATCTTTGCAAATTGTTCTGAGAATAGTTTCCAGGGTGTTAAAGTATGAACCCTGTGACCTCAGAGGGAGCAACAGACTGCATGTGGAAAAGCAGTGAGACCTGCAACTGATAGAAAAAATGAAAAACAGAGAAACATTCGATAATTTTCCTTTTAAATCTCTAAAAACTTTAAAGAATTAAAGTTATTATAGGTTTAAAGGCACACAGATGATCTTGCTCTTCGTCTCATGACGTTTTCTCTCGAGGTCGAAGGAAAAGTGCTTCGGAAAAGGACATAGGAGATGACTTTTGTGTTCACTTCCTTCCTCCCACCAGCAGATGGCAGTGTGTGTTCTCTAATCTCTGTACATCTCTCTGTGTGTGTGTGTATCAGTGTGTGACGTCAGCAGCAACAATCACATCCACTGAGTTAGAATCACTTTTGTCCAGGGTGCTCATTAAAAGACTTTTAACATGAAGATGTGCCGCTGACCAATTAGAAGCCGTCGACCTTTGAGCGAGCAGAGAATCCAAACTGCAGGAAAATATTAAAGTTTTGCTGTGCTGTTAAACGTTTATACGACTCTCTCTTTATACGACACAGTAAATCAGAGCAAATAAATATTTCCTTTAATTAACAGATGCCGTCCAGTCCAAGAACACAAGAAGTCACTACATCACCGAGCGACAATGTGCAAGTTGTCTTTCCTGCATGCACTGTGTCAAAGAACAAACAGCGTCCTGAGACAGATATATTTCATGCTCTCTGTCCACCAAAAACAGCGCACACGTCCAAACACCTGTACTATATGTCTAAATCTTGGTGAAAGATCTCCAATACGTGCTGTAGAAATCCAGTAAATAATAAAATATTGTACACACGTGGTTATTTGAATTTTAGTTTAACTTTTTTATTTATTTTCTGACAGTCTACCTGTATTTTCTATTAAAATTAACATTTTTGGGGGCTTTTGAACATTATGTATAGAAGCGGCCGAGGAATGATAGGAAAGTGTGTGAGGTGAGCTCCCAGGTGAGCTCCCAGGTGAGCCCCTTTATGTTGAAGCCCGGGCTGGGCAGAATAGAGAGCGACTCATATGCATACCTGATTGTGTGTGAGGATGTCTCTGATTCTCCTCGATCAAGCGTCAGTAAATATCACAGCAGAAGACATCAGAGGCTCCTGAACGCTTACTTCCCTCCTGACCTGCTGCCATTGACTTCCAGCAATTTCCCCCACAACAACCTAATAGAGCGTGAAGTGACTAACATTAACATTAATATCATCCAAACATGTTTATACACACGCACAGATAGCGACTTAATGATCAGGTAGGTGTCATTTATCTCAATGTTAACTGTAATGACAGTCTAATGATCAATATTCAGATAATACTGTAACAAGGCGCAAACCAAAGGGCTGAATGTTTCATTGAATGTATTCATCTTGTTCTGCCTCTCTGAGACAAACAGGCGTCTTTATCATTACGTGCTTATTGTGGTTAGAAAACTAAAATTATAGTGTTGACTGTGGCTTGATTGTGCAGTATTATTAATGAAATGTTTGTGTTGAGGTCACTCACCTCTTTTGTGTCTCCTCTACGGGGTGCTGGGACTGAAAGAGTCCCCGCAGGGTACCTGAGCAGGAGATACCATGTGCTGATTAGTGTAGGGGGAGTGTATTTAGGAGTTCTTTGTAAAGTGAAGCACAAAGTGAAATCATACAGACTAATAGTTAGGAGAATATTATAAATGTTTTTTAAGGTTTTGTGACATTTTGATGTCAGGTGAGGGACAGATGCCAGTAGCAAGCTATATAATATCCCAGACACAGTATTTTATGAAGTAAACACCTTGGTCTGCTCCTAAAGTC
Organism: Miichthys miiuy; assembly: GCA_036365135.1. Classification (NCBI taxonomy): domain Eukaryota; kingdom Metazoa; phylum Chordata; class Actinopteri; family Sciaenidae; genus Miichthys; species Miichthys miiuy. Next base: position 29,238,413 of record CM071604.1, read on the forward strand.
CAGCTGCTACATGGACGTCCAAGCCAAGTGAAGATATTATGAGCAATGCATAGAAGGTTTTATATTAGATTGGGTGCCTTTCAGTGCATCATGACCTGAGATCACTGCATAAAGTTTTGGATCGATGAAAGTTTGAACATGAGCCGGCCAAAAGAAGCAGCATCGTCCTTCATATGTTTTCTTAATTCGCTTGTGTTTTTCTTGAGTTGCAGTGCGTCGAGCTCTGCTTCCTGTTCCACGGCGCTGGTTTAAACATTTGTTAGCTGCTGTCCAAAATGACGAGACGGATCAGTACCGCAGACAAGACAGCGAGTCCTGTCAGGGTAAATGTGTCAACTTCAACGTCAACACTTGACAATGCAGGCGACAGAAAATGAAGATATTATGGAGAAAATGTTTTCTGGTTTTCCCTCTGATGTCCTCCGGCTGCTCCGCCTCAACTCTCTGTGATTTACAGAGTTTATGATGGACAGTGAAGTAAACTGCTGCCAACTGTAGCTGCTGTTAGCTCAGTTTGTTAGCCTGGCTGCCTGGACTGTGAGCCGACCTGAGCGGGACATTGACGGAGGAAGCGGCGAGAAGCCGCGGACAAGAGTAAATCTGGGACTGACTTTAGGTGGTTGGTGAGAGCTTGGTGAAATAAAAGGCTGAAAGACAGGCGCCGAGCTGGGCTGACTGCTGCTGGACTAGTCAGTAATATTAGCTGGCTGCTACGTGTATAGCTGTCCACATTTCTACAAAATGTTGCTTTAAGTCCAAAGTTACCTTTCATCTCTCGCAGTCGTTGCTCTGCCTCACATTCCCTGCACTGAAATTCCAGCCGATAATGAGCCGTCGCTAGAAAAACCTTCACAAACTTGTGAACTTGTGATTTTTTCTTTTTTACAAGCCCTGTTTCGTTTTAACCTAAATAATAAACGCAGTGAGTAGAAAGTCGGAGATGTGATCGCACCCTTTAGGGCCATTTATCATCTTGACTTTACAATTGAAGCCGCCTCAGTTCTTTACTTTATGACGCCATTCAGACTAGAAATAAAACCTTACAAAGCTTTTTAACAAGATGATGTAGTGTTAACCTGACAAGCTACCATAATAGAAAACATATTGAAGAAAACACTGCTATACGATGAGATAATGCAGATCTTATATAGTAAATAAAAAGCTTAAAAAACAGATCAGACGGTCCAACGTGGTGTGTGTATTGTTACTTCATTTTTCTTTGACTTTTAAATGTTTATTTTAAGTTTTAGAAAAGCTGTGATGGGATGTTTTCCCCAAAAGTGCCAAAGAGTTACTCAGAGACTGACGCCGGTTTCCTTTGCCAAAACAGCTGGGTGAACTGTTTGGCTTCATCACGGCTTTAATAAAACCAGCAGCTCTCCTCCCCAGAGACGACAACACAAGACAGCACGACGTTACAACAAAGAAAAGAAAGAAAACTCCACAAACGAGGCAAACAAATATTGAATTCTGCAGCAATCAATATTTTTGCAGCATTCATTCAGACTGGAACTAAACGCTAGCTGTTGTAAGTAGCAGTGTTATGTCTTACTGTGAGTACAGATGCAAACACAGGCTGTTAGGACCCAGCTTGTGTAGGGAAAAGTAAGTCACGTGAACTCTAAGACAAAGTTATTTATTGCATACTGAGTACTCTTTAAAAATCAAAGTCTTAACTGCCTAAACGACACTAAAAACACAAACTATCTAATGTTTACCATAAAAAACACAGAAACAGCCCCCATAAACTGAGTGACCTTAAACAGAAACATCTCTGTGTGTATGCAAATTAACTAGACCTGCTCAGTCCTGAGGCAATAAACAAAATACCTCAACAAAAAACTATTTAGTAGACTCGATAACATTTACAATAAAATCACGAGGATAACACAGAGAGGTACGTAGGCAAGTTCAACACAAAACCAAGCCGCCACGATTGTCGGCCTGTTCCAACTTAAATGACGGAGTGGATTGGAGGGTCAGACTGGGTGCCACTCCAGGAAGGGATGGCGAAGGTGGCCACGCCTCATCAACTGGAACCAATCAGGGGCAGCTGACCACAAACTACAAAACAATGCAATACACAGCGCTGGCAGCAGCCGTAACAAGAGTTCAAAATGTTTCAACATCAGCAGGATATGTGCAGGGGCTTCATGAACCTGTGACCAGAGGAGGAAGGAGAAACGTAGTCAGTAACTGGAAAATGCGGCGTCGATGCCTGATGCAAAAAAAAATGTGAAATGAGCTGAAAAACAGTTAAACTGTAATAACTCAAAAACTGTGAAAGATTTAAAAAAAAGTTGAATACATGTTTAATAGTACAAAGGCTTGTGTACCGTTTAAAGTTCGAATGAAGTCGAAAAACCGAGATGCAAGATTAATAATAAAGATTTGAAGAACAACAGATTCAGCATCCACGCTATAGTTCTTCAAATCTTTATCAATCAAGCAAAGAACAAGAAGCTGACCTTACGTTTGACTTTCAGGGTCAGTGCTGCTTGACCTGCAGCGGGGCAGAATCGAAACCAAACTGCAGGATTCCCACCCCTGATCTTAAACCAGACTGAATCCAGTGTCAGTCTAATTTGTGCAATGTTCTTCAGATACAGTGAATACAGGGACATCTTTTAGTTTGCCTTCTTAGCTTGTGGTCATGAAGCCACGAGTCACCTAACAGCGTCCCCGTATGTCGTGTGGCAGCTAGGTTTGGTTTCATGAGGTTTGTTCACGCTGCAGCGCTTCATCTTCTGTTTAAAAATTGAAGGGACCACCGTTGGAATGAGTCGGACCGCAGAGTGACGGAAAAAGCATCCAACAGCATGCGTGGGAGCGTCTCAAATCTGTAACACAAAAGATATTTTGTCTGTTTGCACATAATTCCACGTGAGTTTCCATGTTTCATAGTTTTGATGAGCACACGTACAGTGTAGATAATCTAAATAAAAACTTTTGACTGGTACTTTAAATGTCTATTTTACGGCCTTCAAAAAAATGAAAAGAGGACGACTGGATCGTGTTAACAGAAGACTTTCAGAAACTGTCTTTTATTGTCTCTGGTGTGTTGCTGTGGGTGTATTTTTATTTTATCAGTGGTGACAATTGGCCTGGCAGGAATTCTCCCGCTGATCCTCCTCCGAAGAACTCCATGTTCCACATGCTGCTGTTTGATCTCTGCGGTGGCATCTGATGAGTTTCTTCCACTGGACAGCTGCTTTTTTTTGTTGTTGCTGTTGTTTGTTTTGTTTGATGTTGCTGATGCCGGGTGGCGCTGTCCACTGCAATCGAGTCTCTCTGTTGTTTTGAAGATCCAAGATATGTTTGTGTCATCTGTCATCTTGTCTGGATTACCTGCCTCCAGTCCTTCGAGGCCTACAAAAACAAAGGATGTTTCTTTCCTGGTTTTTTTAATTATTCTAACAGCTCTGCCTGTAACACTCAACAAATGTTTGTTTTAGCACCTCTGATTACTGGTCGTGTAACCACAGTCACCTGCTGCGATTTGCTTTATTTCTGTCTCGATTAATAACACAGCTTTCTATTCATTCATCTGAGAACTCGCAAACTCCAGACGCTCTCACTGCTTTGCTACAGATGCACAGAGCACCCTTTAAAGCTGCACATTAATACACTCAGCTGCCAGTTTATTAAGTACACCGAGCTAAAACTGGGTCAAGTGTTCCTCACACTGTCAGTTGTATCAGGTTGATTTGTTGAGGCTGCACTGCATGACCTCTCAATGATACTGGAACTTTGACAAAATGTCTTTTATATTTATTTCAGACAAAGAGCCAAACTCACAGCAGCTTAACAACCTGGCAGCTTTCTTATTGGGGTTATAAAACATTTGCATAGGTCAGGAAGTTTAGAAACCGTTCTATCATAGAAGGAAAAAATCAAGCTGCTGTCCCGGCGAATAACATGACGAGCTGAGAGCTGCTGGTAATTATTTTTAGTATAAATTAATATGTTAATTGTTTTCTAGATTAATAAACTAATAAAAAAGTCCTCAAATAGCTTGTCTTGTTCAGCCAGACAAGAAAGATCTGAATAATCTGGAAAGGGCTTAAAAACGTGCAATGCAAACAAATAAAAATGGTTGATTCATTTATCATAATCATCAATATTTAGTCATGTCATATGTTCTACATCCCAGTACAAGTCGCCGTAGGTTTCCTGCAGGTTTCCTTCCTTCATACTGAAATAATCAGATCTCCACATGAGAGGGGAAAAAAAAATTCAGAGATGCTGAACATATCGGCTGCAGTGTGAACAGAGCCACTCCACGATCTGGTTTGACTTCACGTCAACGTCAAACAAAGACAAAACATCTTTGTTTGTTGGCCCGTATTTACTTCAGGCAGTCCAGAAACACTGCGAGAAATCCCAACAAAACAGCACTTTATGTATCGTGTGATGAGCAGCTCGAGCAGGCGCTGGCAACCTATTAACTTGATGTGTTTTCAGCAGAGACCAGTGAAAGCAACCACCTCAGACTGTTCTCATTTAACAGCTAGTTTAAACTTGTGTGTATGTGTGTTTGAAGAGTATCACGTCAGCAGTTTTTGATGGTGTGACTCTCTGGAGACTCATCTGAAGTCCAGACCCTTCCTTGCCTCCAGGAGCTCTGCTTTTGCAACCGGTAGGCGTCCTGAACTTTAACCAGATGGCCCCAAATGACCAACCGGGTTTTTCTTCCTTCATCAGAAAGTGGAGGTGCAGCCGAGCAAACAACTGCTCGTCTAAAATAAATTTCCACCGGCTGTACAGTCACTGGTGGGAAAACTTTTCCACACAGGAAGTGATTAGTCAAAACACTGAAATTCAGACAGTGAGTGAGTGATCCGTCCAGACAAAGACGGACTCCCCACCAGATTTACAACATGCAAAAGTCATAACAAGGAAGACGGGGAATAGATGCACTGCCATGTGAATTAAAGATGAACTTTGTGTCAAAATGTTTGACATTTAACTGAAGCCACAGCTTTCAAAAACATCTTATAACATTCACCAATGACTCCCGTTCAGGGTTGTAGCTAAAGGTGCCTACATCTTGTTCTCAGCATTGTTTCTGGTTTTGAGGAGTTAATAGCACACAGATATTTGAAGATTTGAAATGTGTGACTTTGAATTCTTCTGTATTCTTTTAAGATATTATCTTAAAACAGAATGCTGCAACAAAACCAAAACAACGAAGGAGCAGGTTTACGAGCAAACATGAAGCTAAATCACTAAAGATCTCATAAAGCAGCTTCAAAATACCTCAGTTACCTCATAAACCACACAGACACCCCTAAATAAGGTCAGGACCCATTAAATGTCTCAAGTTTTGCTTTAATTTGCAAGATTATAGGATTTGAACCTTAAATTTGGACACATTTTTAATTTTTATCCTTTTTTTTTCTCTCTACCTTAATCAAAAAAGTAAAAGATTAAAGGTGAATTCAAGTGAATTGTAAAAAAAAAAAAAGTCCGCTCAGGACTGTGTGTGTGAGCCACAGGTCAGTGAATTAGTGTGTTTTGAAATCCCAGCAGGAAAGAAACTCTGGGAAGCTTTTACATGCGGCCACTTAGTTCTCGAGAAAAGCTTACTAACAGGAGACTCTGGGGTTAGGAGTATTTAATTTATGGCAGCAGTTTTCTTTCCTCCCCACAGTGGGAGTGGAGTCTGTTTTGAAATGCCAGTAACCTGACAGACTCAAGAGATTTGTCCTGGGAAATCCACACCTTACCTCCTATTACCACACACACACACATATATATACACACATGTACACTGTATTAGACAGACAAAACAAAAAGTAAAGGAAGTTGTTCAGGATGTGGAGGATTCAGTACATTTTTAGTCTGCAGGCCTGCAGCTAAATGTTTGCAGACTAAACTGAAACAAGTTTTCATTTAAACTAATGATGCATCAAAACTGTCCTTCATTTCATAAAACCCAGTGAGGATTTCTGCAGGGACTGCTACTACAGATCACATGACTAACACATCTTTCTGGGTTATTATTAGAGTTGATGATATTAGTAATAGTTGGTCATCATCAAAATAAATTGTCAATAATTATCTTCTTGAAAGTATCAGGGAGACCAAAAGTGACCACGCCATCAAGAAGGATCATAGTTTCCTAATCACACATGCAGAATCTGCTAAATAAAGAACACAATACTCCAAGACGTGGTCTCAGAGGATCAGGCCAAACACTAACACTAAGGGTGGACTGAGAAATGCCAACATTTCACACTGATAAAGGGTTTGTAAGGAGACTGAGAGGATGAAACCGGAGCGTATGGAGATGGACATCTGCACCGAATCGACTGCACACACCGTCCATGAAGTAGCAGTCCATTCTTCAGAGATAAGTTACACACCCTCTGGTTTAGATCTCTGTCGAAAAGAATTCATACTACAGCGGGATAATGACCCCAAAAGACTGAGTCCTGCCTGTCTGCGACTTTACTCCACCTGACCTTAACCCCACTGAATATTTAAGAGGGCAGAAAACCAAGCGGTCTGTGACATCACAGGAGACTCTTTGGATCACTGTCAAGTCGTGCTGGGATAACATGGGTCATGTGGAGTCCATGCGTCTTAAAATTTATACACATTTTTCAGATTTTTCACTCAAATTATCAAGCTGATATTTTCATTTGTACCAAATGCAAAATAAAGTAGCAAGTAGCATGACTGGTGGTATCAGGCTTGACTCTCTGTGTGTGTGTGTGTGTGTGTGTGTGTGTGCAGTCCTATCCAACAGTGGACTTTACTGTTATTACACATTTTCCAACAGGGGACTGTTAAACTAACAGGAGACATTTTGGGGGATTTCCTTTAAATCATGTTAAAATGATATAACCCTAATTATATAACCTGCACAGATCATAAAAATGACCGACAAGAACACAGAAGAAAATGTTATATATTTTATATCATTAAAACCTAGATAAAGTAAAAATGTAATAATACTGATCAGCTCGTCATCAAGCTCTGCAGCGGCCTGATAACGAGCCACTCATTTGAATCAGGTGTGGTGGAGGAGGAAACATCTAAAACATGCAGGGCAGTGTTCCCCGAGGACCAGGACTGAGAAACACTGGTGTAGAGGACATCAGGTTAAGTGGCTCTGCCCTCTCACACAAATACAAAGCACAACTAGGAAGGCCAAAGGTGAACAGCGTTATCTTTAGAAGTCGCCGACATTCAGCTGAACTTTGGAGCATTATTTAGATAGCATGACATGTTTCACGAGCGTTTGCTTTTGCAGAGTAACGTAGAGGTTTGTATGGTTACTGTATGATACTGTAGCACGCACTGATCCGGCTGCAGGGAGCAGCTTGCTGTCCAGAAAGTTTGCTCCAAACGATAGCAGCAAAAGTAACTCCTTCATTAAAGACCAAAACTCTCTCCTGCAACGGTTTGCATGTTTGTGTGTGAGCGAATAAGAGAGACGAAGAGAAGGTTGACTATTGAACGCGAAGTTTCTGTAAGAAAACGCTGCCTTGTCACTCAACCCGCCAGTCACAAGCACGGGTGTTTTCACTTATTCTTACGAGACGTCCTCTCAGTACAGTGTGGGCCGGACACAGCAGGTTTGAGAAACAGAATGGCACTGTGTAATTATTTTTCTGTATAGATTGGAACTGGCATGTATTACTTATACATGACAATTGAATGCACCGTCTCTATTTATTTCCATCAGACGCACACAAGCTCGTCAGTTGCCGCATCAATAGACTACAGCTGCACCGCGTCGCAGCGATAAACACACATTCACACACTGTCAGCAGCTCCTCATCAGATTATTAGAGAAACCACCTCAAATCAGTCTGTCTGAAACCAAATTTGCACACACAACAAAGACACACATGTGCATGAATAAAACAATACAAATGCAACTCACAAAGACCTTTATTTATTCAGAGGAGTTTCACTGACTGCAAGCTGCCCGGTGCAACCGTGGTCTGATCTGATGGCCAGAGAGCAGCTCTACTGGAGCACAACCTTCAGGCCACCACTGCCCATAAAAGATGTCCACATTAATCATCACATGTAATATACTTTATTTATTGAAGCAATCTCTGGAGTATTTTTTTTTAGAGAATGAAATAAATTCAATTATACTAACTACAAAATTCAGACTGACTATAGACGATGAGATGAGCCCCATGTGCCTGTTTTTGCAGTATTGCTTTATGTGCTGCAGGTACGATCACCTGCAAGAAGTACGTAACGCTTTACGGCACTTTAAGTCACACACCACCGACTATTTCACTGATTTTGGTGAAACTGGATCATGTTTTATGGAGGAAATGTTTCCTGGTTTTCCCTCTGATGTCTCTGAGCTTAAAAAGCACAGGGTGAGTGTTGTTTGTACCACGAGCATTTTGGACCACAGGAAGAGGAGGTTGTCAGGCTTGGGGTGTGGAGGAATGCTGATGGGGAGCAGAGCTGATGTCGTGCCAGAACAGGAGCAATGTATAACATAACAAAGACGTGCACAGCTGTCCATATTTCCTACAGCAGTATTACACGCTGGCAGAGTTGCTTTAATGTTTATAATTATCACTTTTGTCAGACTAATGTACTAACATATCCATACATACATAACTAACATTTCATGACTCTACCTGTTTGATTATATGTGACAATTAAGCTTGAACTTGAAGTGAACTGAAGACTGCTTTCAGTCTCTTTTAAGAGGGGATTAACCTCTCTAATTCAAACACTGGATGAACCTGTGATGGGTTAAAGGATAGAAGGTTTTTCATAGTACATTACCATTTATTGTCCCTCAGCTTCGACTAATAAAACACCAGATGTTGAAAGAAACACACAACCCATAATGACCCATGGCAGCTCCAGTGGAGAACAAATGGATGTGATTGTTTTTCTTGAAATATGGGCATTTTATAGCTCGCTCGGTTTAGAAAGTGCTCCGAGTTACAAGTGAAAACTGAATCATGAATATTTAGAAAGATATATGTGACACTAAACGCTCCTTTAAGTACACGTTAACTTAGCATTATATCATTGTTAAAGTCATTTGCAGTGCTGTTTGAAATTTGGCCAGCTTCCCTCATTTCAACACCGGGAAAAGTGCACTAGATGAGGCCTAAAGAGCGCAGGCGCCTGGTCGATTTGAAAGCAGGTTTCATCACCTAAATCAAAATTTCAAGGACATCAGTCATATCGCTGAGAGGCAGCTGTTGACACTATGTTGGATTAGTCCTTTTTTTTTGTATTTCTGAGAATATCTCACACTAAAAGTGTCCCAGTTCAGGAGCTGGATCCTCCAAAATCCAGATATCTGGATGTGGGTGTGCAGGTCTGTCCAAATTCAAAGGACACCTTAAGATGAGGCCAAAAACAAATAAATAATTAAACTGTTGGGAAATGGTGCATTCGGGTGATCCACGCCAAGAGACATCCCCGTTGGGGTACAGGCCTGAGTTGCCGGGTTCAGCTCGTGGTGCTCAAAAAAAAAATCCATTTAAAAAGTCAACAACAACGTCTCTTCCCAGAAATCACGACTCCTTTACCGAAGATAATTCCCAGACCTTGTTGTGAGCAGTTTCACGTAGGCACTTAATGACTAAGACCTGCCAGCTTCATCAACGTGCAAAAGGAAGTGTGCAGGCATCATGGACAAGTTCGGCCGAGGAGGATGCCATTAATGGGTCCATGCCGCGCTGTCACACCTTTCGTTCATGAGTTGGCGGGTGAAGTTTGTAGGATCAACGAACTAGACTCTAGTTTTGTTCCAATATCATGACAACAGATGAATTCAACTTTTAATAGATATATTTACCTGACTTGTTTGGCAGCTCTACCTCCAGAGCTGATATTAAAATCGCACAGCCTGGCAGTAAACCTGGAAATGTCAACCTTCAGAGGATCCGGCTCCTGTATTGAAAAACAGTGATAGAGTGGAAAACGTCTGTAATGTGTCACGCGATGTGAACGCTGCCTTTAATGAGACATTCAGGTCTGGCCAGTGTTCTTAGACAGCTCATTATCCTTTCTCCCCCCTCTGTGGCTGGCATCCCACCATCTACATCTGCAGCAAAACTGGCGCTTGTCCTCGTGTCCAAAGTACAACTGTCAGTGAGCAAATCCCCACGTCTTATATCTGGTTACAAAAAAAACAATCTTTCTTAATGAAAATTGAAGGCAGATCTTGGAGCGATCTCAGACGCATGGGTGTGATTATGTTAAGTGGCAGAAGTCCAATATGCTATATCTGAAAAGTGAGAAAAAACCTCCTGTTTTTGTTTTATTTTCTCTTCTATGGTGAGCTGGGTGCACTTTACATCAGATGACCTCCGGTTTCTTTTCAGCAGGGTGGTTTCACAAATTCTCCTAAATAACACGTACCGCAGGAGCTTTCTCAGATCTGCCCTCCCTGTGGCTAACACATGGTTACATTCAGGCAACTGAAACTACTCGGTCAAAGTATTTATCGGTAAAGACCAAAAACAACGAGCCTTATCTGTGTGGCATTCCCACAAAACATATCTTGGCTGAGGGCAACATCTTAATATGAGTGTAATCTTAGCAGTTGGCTTAGATATCGATAAAAGTGCTTTATTTGCTTTTGCCTCTAGCTTGTAATGTTCCTCATATGCAACTATTTTCATCCGCTGCTCCTCTGCCCCACCCCGTTGGTTATTCAATGTATCTGATACTAATCAAAATGATTAGTAATCACCAAATATTTTGGTTCTGGCCTCTAAAATGTTATGATTTGCTGCTTTTCTTCTGTTTTATATCATCGTAAAAAAATCACTAGCACCTTAATTAACTATTAAAGTCTGAATTATTACTCTTTCTTTTGGCCTATATCCAGATTTGAAGTGCTTGTAGTCCTCGCTCGGCATTGACGTTGCTCTTTCTTGACACCTCCCACTTGCGGATTGTTTGCAGTCGAGGGCGCTGGATTCATTTCAGAAGTGATGGGGCCAAAAAAAAATGTGATGTTGTTGGTACATGTGCCGAAACTTCACCAAATTCTTGTAAACTTTCACATGGACAAGTAACCCTCCCAATGTGTGCAACTTGCGTTGCAGTTTAAAATTCCACAAAAGGCCAACTGAGAAAACAGTTTCCCACATCCAAACTACTACTTGTAACTGCCTTCAGCTTAAAACTCTTGGCCGTCCTTCAATATTCCAACACTGCTCCACCGTGTGGCTCTACAATAGATGCTAGCCACAATAGCAGCCGAGTTCAAACAGACCAACCTGCAAAACAATCGGTTTTGATTCATCCTTGAGCTTCCGCTTTAGGCGAATCCTGGTTTTACTGACCCTCGTTGGGAAATCAGTCCGAACTAAAATGGTTAGCGCACACTTGTAGTTTCCAGTTTCCAGGTTGTTGTGGGGACGTTTCCATCAAAAATAAAGTCAATCCACCGGGTCCTCACGTTCCTCAGATGGTGGGAGTAGATACGGATTTTTGTGTTTGTTCTTGGCGCGGCTTCCACATCTTATTACAGGAGTCGGCGTTCATGATAACGACGGCAGACAGCGGGATGTAGGTTATCTGAGGTCACGATGGTGGACGTGTTCAACACAAAGTTAATGACCACAGTGTGTGTTTGTGTGTGTGTGTGTGTGTGTTTTGACCGGGATGCACTCAGAATGATCACCAGGTGTTTGGAAAAAGCTGATTTTCTCTTTTTCAACTCCGCTCCTCTGACTCTGTCTTTCATCCGTACTTGAATGATGTTTGTGTCTTCTTAGTTTTTATCGCTCTGCTTAAAGTATCCAAAAATAACAATATTTCATAACTAACAATGTCCCAATTGTCTGTTTCAACCTCAAAAACAAATGTTTTATTGGGAGTTTATTTTTATGAGCTGCTGATGCTGACAAAGAACACAGCACCATTACTCACACACACCTAATTTTCTCAGTCACACACACTCAATTGTTTGTCTTTCTATACTTCAGAGGACACTTGTTGATGATGCATTCCAGTCCCTGTAACCCCGATGTTAACCTTAAAACCAAGTCTTCCTTTAAAACAGTGAGAACTGTCCTCACGATACATAAATGTCCATGCCATGACGCTTTGGTCGATGTAAAAATGTTAAAACCGGGATCATGTTTAAGCAACATTGTGTAACTTTTCTACCACAGAATAAATCATTTTGATGCTACAGTGACTTGTAATTATCGTAATGGTCTCTCTGTCATTCATGCGTCTATTCTTGCACTATGTAACTTTGTGTTGAAGTCACACACCACCAACTGTTTCACTGATTCTGGTGAAACTGGATCATATTTTATGGAGAGAAAATGTTTTCTGGTTTTCCCTCTGATGTCCTCCGGCTGCTCCGCCTCAACTCTCTGTGATTTACAGAGTTTCCTGACGGACAGTGAAGTAAACTGCTGACAACTGTAGCTGCTGTTAGCTCATGTTAGCTCAGTTTGTTAACCGGGCCGCCTGGACTGTGAGCTCAGAGCACCGGGGGAGTGTTAGCGTTGAGAGGATTGAAACAATCGGCCACAAAAGGGTTAAACATCGCCGAGGACTGCTTCTTCTCATCTTAATTTGACTGAATGGCTCGTAATGACAAACACCAGTTCCCTATCAGACCGGTTGTGCAATGGACTGGACCACCAAATCCAGAAACTGACCCAACCCTATTCTCTGCACTGGTTTAAAACTAAAATTCACACACATACAATTATATACGCAGTTCACGCACACACACGCAAACAGCTGCTCAGCAGTGGCAGGAAGTTTGCATGTGAAGGAGCGCGTGACACGGCTGGAACGTTCAGGCTGCACGTATGCGAATGCGCAGGTGGCACGTGGTTGTTGCTTTCGCTCGCAGAAAAATGTGACAGTAATTTGTCTTTAGCATTTTAAACCCGTCTCCAGACAGGAAGTTGGACGAACCGATTGGTTTGCTTCATCTGCAGGGCGCAGCGTTGGAAGCCTCTACGATTTTAAAGGACCACTGTGAAGGATTCAGCATCTAGCGGCGTAGTAGCTGATTGCAACTCAAATCACCTCACCCTTCCTTAGTGTGAAGAAGAAACTGCGGTGGCTGTAAAATGCATGAAAAACATGACGGACCCACGGTGTCTGGAAAGTCTCGTAAGGTAACAAAACATTACAATCTTTATTTTTACACACACTGGACCTTTAAGACAGACTGTTAGCTATAAATCATCCCAGCTCTTTAAAGTAATACAAAGACCTCATATGACAGCATAATATGGTGTGAGTTTCTGTCCACAACCCAAGCTCTGCTCAACGTCCAAACCTGGAACAAAGCTTTAAGAAAACAGCACTGAAAACAGCCATTTATCATCTTAGACTGCACTTTGACAAAACATAAAAGTAAAAGTGATTTACGCTGCGATGGATGGCCAAAAAAAAGTTCCAAGTTTTCTTGCAGATTAATTTTGATGCTGTGATTAAAATGAAGAAAAGCCAACAGCTGCCTGCAAGGAAGGCAACGAAAATGTGAGTGTTTTGAAGAGTGGTTAGCCGCTCTACGAGGTGTGTGTCGTTTGTAGTAAATGGACTAAAATGTCGTTCACGTTTGAGTAAGAGGGAAGGGGGGGCGACCATTTGTTCCTGTTAACCCTTAACATTTTCACTATTGCGTTTCAGTGGAGCTGAAAACAGTCAGACCTGCTGTGTGTGTGGGGAAACACATCCATATGTCAGCTCTGCTTCTATCCTCCTTCACTGTAATGCACTTTAGTGGCTGTGGTGTTATGTGTCATCATCGTTTGGATTCCCACTGTGCCCTCGCAGCACGAGACGTCCCACTTACTCCTGATATTACTGCCCTGCTGGGTCGCTCGAGGTAACGGAAACATCTCAGCATGTGCAGCGCAGTCGGGAGTCGGAGAACGTTTCCTCGTTTGTCTGATAGGCGATACCTTGAAAAATTCAACATTAGATAAGGTTTTTTTTAAAATCATAACTGCTGCTGTTATTGTTGTTACGACTACTTTCAGGACAAATGTTTCAACCTTTCTGCTTCTGGTTTCTCAAATGTGAGGATTTGCTTTCCTTGTTTTATGTAATTTAATAAACTCTGTCTTTTTTTAGTGGGTCAGAATTTCCTTAGTGTGTGTCATTCAGAAGTGGTGTACATCATTTAAAAGCTGGGAACCTTGAAGATTAATTTGAGCTACAGCTTAAGGTTTCAAGTTATTGCAGCCAAATGTAAAAAAAAATAAATTGATCTCTTGAAAATAGCAGGTGGGACAGGCTTGAGTTCACTCTTAGCAGCCCTGTGTGCTCACTGAAGGACGCAGAGTTTAACTTATTGCTTTTGTGACCTGTGGCCTTCTTTAGATCTGACCATGGAGCACTATTCAGTTCAACTCTAATGTAAAGAGCTGCAGATGTTCAGGATTCACTGTCTGCTACACTTCAGCAACCAATAGTGTCGGTCGCACAGACACTGAGTGAACTAGGGTTGTCAAAGTATTGATACGTGTTTAAAATTATACGATTTCCATGAATTATGTGTTTGATTGTTATTAAAAATGATAAAATGGTCAAAAGCGTTTGCAGCTTTGACCACGACTTCGACTATGATTACTATTAATAATAATAACAACAACAATAACAACATAAATTAATATTAATACTAACATTTTGGGCCAGGCTGAGGAGACGAAGCTTTGAAATTTATCTTGTACATTTGTATTTCATTTGTGTTGCCACTTGTGCTGCGTCCGTCACAAAAAGACACTCTTTTTTTAAAATGTAATATTCACGTGTTCCTTTTGCCTTTTTATTCGTGTTGACTTGAGGATTCATTTTAAAATCCTTCTTAATGTCTAGAAAACTCTCCACGGCCTCGCTCCTACATATATCTGAGAGCGTCTCACCGTCTACAGAACAACCAGACCAGTCAGATCGTCTCACCACGGCATGAAGAAAAAAAGGCCGGGGACAATGTTCTGTAGCGACGCCTCAGTTCTGGATCAGCCTCCTGGAGATCTTTAGACAGGCTGAGTCTCTTGAAGCTTTAAAGACGCGAGGCCGGCTTTTATTTTCTGACTTTAACTGTGTTTAAACTGTATTTTTAATATATATATTTTCAGTATTAGATTTCACTTTTTATTCTGTGTGTCTGTTTGCTAAGAAATGAACTTTAAAGTGACATTACAAAACAGAAAAACAGAGAAGAAATTCAACTAGAAACACCACTCCGTGCCTAAATCACTGAACGTGCAAGACGGAGGCACACGCAGAGGTGCCGTATGTTACTTTATCACTAAGGTTACTGATGAAAAATCCCATTTTTAAAAGATCAACTCATCAATGTTAGGTGGTTTGGAAATCTCATCCCATTAGTTCCCTTCCATGTGAAACAAGCGAGTTGGTTTAAAGACTTTCTTTTAGCTTTTTAGTGCTGCCAGTGTGCAAAGCTGGTTCAAACACAAATGCACAAAATGGGGGAATTGTCAATATCTCAACTTTTTAATGCAGTATCACAACGGCCGCTTTGCGGGCAGCGGTCGTGGTGGTTCTGAAAAGCAAAAGGTGGTTCTGAAAAGCTGCGTTCATATTCAGTCAACCTGACTGTGATTCATCAAAAGGGCGACTACGAGCCAACATGAGAATCCGGTTTACACGGCACGCCAATGTAACTTTGTAAACGTTCAGAATCGTGTTAGAAATTTCTCCTCCAGCTGTAGTATTCCATATGTAGTGTTGGAACACGGGTGTGGGAGTCGTACTGTAGCATCCATGCTGCATTAATATGTTTATGTTTTGTGCGGGCCTCAACCACAAATAAATATTCATGTGAATTTGGCCTGACAGTTGGATTATTTTGTCAAGTAAAAACCTTTTTCCTTTCATTTCTTCTTCTTCTTTTTAAATGTGTGCAGCTGTTGCCTTCAGTAATCTTATCTGAGGAGCAGAATTAGCCTCCAGGTACTAACAAAGAAGTCACTTCCAAATGGTGGTTAGCCTAAATGATGCCTCTGAGGTCCGCAATGGTAAGAAAGGAAGTCAGCAAAGTAAGAAATGTACACCTACCACTAATAGTAATACTATTAAGTATTAAGGAATACTATTCTTAAATATAAAGTATGCAAAAGTTTATTTACTTTAAATGATTTTATTGATTTTTTTATTATAATAATAAAATATTTTTTTCCTGATGATGATGACTAGAATTAAAAAACCACCAATCCACAACAATGAAACAAGCATGACTGGAAAAAAAGAATGACACACGTCATATAAAAATATGAGATAAAAACACTAATTATTAATTACATCTTTGACATTACAATTAAACAATGTAAATGTTTCAACCTGTGATTTTTTCCACGGTCTTTTTACAACATAAAATGAGCTGACGCGCTACAAACTGTAATATAGGATCTGGCCAAGAGTGGCAGCACTGAGTGCATTACTGCTGAGCGGTGCAGGCTCACGTAATGCATGCCTTTATACTATACTACATTAGTTTTATTTATTTATTTAGGTATTTTGTATTTTTACAGATTTTTTTAAACATTTTTTTTCAATTTCTATATTTTAATGTGTTTATTATTATTATTATTATTATTATTATTATTATTATTATTATTATTATTATTAGTGATGCCATTTATTTTTATTTATTATTAATTTAATTTATAATTAGATTTTTTTATCTTCTGGTGTGTCCTTGCTGTAAAATGATGATAGCATATTATTGTGCAAAGAGCTGCGCATATGAAAAGTGTTGTACAAATAATAAATCATTTTTTTAATTATTACATGAAGGAATGGCTGTAAAACAGTTAATATATCACAAATGACTCTTTGTATTCAGAATTTGATCCATTTAGCAGAAAAAAAGATTTGGAAAGTTTAGAGACGCTGTATGATTCAATTATTTTATGGCATCCACCAGCCTGCGGCGCTGCAGTATTTTGGCTCTAGACACTTTGGTACTTGTCAACTATACTAAAGTTGAGGACATAAAGAACCTTAGAGACGTCATAGCAGGACGCACAACAACCACATGTCTAAACAGACCACGCACACAAAAAGATTTTTCCACTCAGATGATGCACATTTGTACTGATGTAGAACTGATGCTGAAGACAGCAACCTGGTTTCCATCAATAGAAAACAGACATTTATGGAGCCTTTTATCATTGACTTATGTTTCTGTTAGATTTCACACATCATCAGATTAAAACCACCTTCAGCGACACTACCCACCCATCAACCTGACACATAAGTTAAAAGGTTGAAAGATACAATTCTAGGCATTTGAAGTTAAAGCTTGTGTGGATGTAGCACCTTGGTTCTTCTGAAAACACACCAAAGAGTCCAGGTGTTGCTTTAGCCTCAATCCAACCATCTGAATCAAATTCCAAAATGCACGTCTGAACACAATCGACTCGGTGCAGAGGTTTGTGAATTTCTCTGCTGCATTGTCTGACGACATCAACGTTATAAAAGCGTAATTCTTATTGACGTTCATTTATACTTTTACATTCTAACTCAGATTTAGTAAACCCTTTTTTTTCATGACATCAGATATAATGCATTACATAACAGTACAAAGGTTCACTGCTCTCTTGAGGTTGAAACTTTCTGGCAACCAAACCTGGTGAGTAAAAGCACATACTGTATATACCAATTAATTGGACAGAAAGTAAAACGAGGAATGACAAAAGTCAGGAAAATGTCCTTGAGCAAGACACTGGCTGGGTAATTGTGCCCTGATGTCTGTGTACCAATGTATAGTGTTTGATCGTAACAATTCAAGGAACATCTGCAAAATAACAGTTTTTAAATAGATATAAATAATTTCTCTGCAAAACCTTAACTGAAAATTTCAGCAAATTTATATAGTATTTTTAATTTTTTTAAATTCTGATATTTTGCTTTAATTTTACAGTCCTTTGACTTTTTTTATTTTTATTATTTATTATTTTATCTTTTATTATTTATCTTTTATTATCTTTTATTATCCATTTTTTATTGTTGTCTTTTTAAATCAGCTTTGCTTGTTTTAGTGTGCATTAGTTTTTGAATACATTTTAATATTTTGTCGATCGCTTGTATAGCACTTTGAATAGCTTTTGATTTGTTTGAAAACTTTTATATAAATACATTTTCACAGACTAATTTCATCAAGTTGAATCTGCTCCTTTTGGAAATTTCTCCTCTCCAGGTTACATGGGAGTAGGTGGGGCTGTAAAAACTATATGACAGGTTCAGCAGTGTTATCATTGGATTTTCCTATGTTTATATCTATAAATTATTTCTGTAGAGTGACATCTGCGGCCTCGAGCGCAGTTTACAAATTTATTTTTTGACTGTCTTTTCTCTCCCTCTCCACTCTAGCTCTTGATCATTCTAGCTCAGTGGGTAGAGCATCAGTCCCATGTACAAAGGATCAGTCTTTGCTACAACGGCGGAGGTTTGGAATCCTTGAAAAGTAAAAAAGGAAAAAAAAAGAATTTTGAGAAAAAGTCAAAATTCTAAAAAGAAAAATGAGCTCAGTGGGAAGAGCTTCAGTCCCTGTACAAAGGCCTTGCTGCAGTGGCAGAGGTTTCAAATCCCAGAAAAGGAAAAAAAAAAGTCAGAATTTTCAGTTTTAAAGTCAGAATTCTGAGGAAAAATCTGAATTTTAAGAAAAAAAATCTGACTTTTGAGGGAAAAAGTCAGAATTTTAAGAAAAAGTCAAAATTTTAAAAAATCTGAATTTTGAGCAAAAAGTCAAAATTCTAAAAAAGGCAGAAAAGTAAAAAAAAAAGTCTAATTTTGAGGAAAAAACGTCAGAAATTTAAGATAGAAAGTCAGAATTCTGAGGAAAAGTCAGAATTTGAAGAAAAAAATGAGAATTTGAAGAAAGAGTCTGAAGTTTAAGAAAAAGTCAAAATTCTAAAAGCATCAGCACCATGTACAAAGGCTCAGTCCATACTTGCAGCAGTGGTGGAGGTTAACAGAAAAGTAAATTCCTAACCAAACCACTGAGCTTTTTTTAAGTCAGAATTTTAAGAAGAAAAGTCGAGGTTATTGGGTAGAGCATCAGCCCCATGTCCAAAGGCTCAGTCATGCCGCAGTGACTGAGGTTTCGAATCCCAGAAAAAGTCACAAATCTAAATTTTAAGTTAGAATTTTAATTTTAAAATGTCAGAATTTTTTTAGTTAAAAGGCAGAATTCTGAGTTTAAAAGGCAGAATTTTGAGAAAAAAGTCTGAATTGTTGTTACTTTTACATTTTTATATAATAAAACTTGTTTGTGATTTACATGATTAAAGTACAGATTCTAAAGAAATTTTGAATATGCCTGACCGTGGCCCCGTCGCGCACATACATTATTACTGACACTGCAGTAGCACAGAGACTTCAATAAAAGTTAGTCAAAGGCAGGCTTGAGGTTTTGGTCTTGGTTTTGGCGATTTTTAGGCGGCTTAGAAAAGTCAGAGCCCGCATCGCCTGGCCGAGCCGCATGTTTTGATTCCTGGGATACGTAAAAATAATAAGTATGGGGAATAGTAAATAGCGCACCTTGCAGGCACACTCAATAATAAGTATGGGGAATAATAGACAGTGTGCTTTCAGGCACACTCAATGACATTTCACACTGTCCGACCTTCATGACCCCGCTAATTAAAAAGCCTTTCAATAAAAAAACATGTTTTCTCAACCAATTTAAGAAGATGATTTTGCTAATCTGAGTTTATTGGGCTGGTGCTCTAACAGCAAAAGCTCTAGACTATATGAGTGCATAGTTCACATCTCATTATTCACATATACAGAGTGAAATAAAAAGTTTGTCCACAGTCTCAAATATAGTTCATTAAATACATGTTTGTGAAATGGAACCAGAGGGCATTAATAAGAGTGTGAAGAGGACATGTATATAAAGGAAGTCATTAAGAGTAGAGTAGTTTTAAATGGAATGTTAGATCCATAATAACTCATATACTTAAATTATTCCAGAGGAAGTCTGCATCCCATGAGCCTATAAAAGGACTCCAGTCTAATCCCTTTTCCAGGAGATGTTGTTTTTGAAGATGATGATACCTGATAATAGCATTCTTGATGAGGTCCAGATGTGTTGCACAACTCTGAAAGTAACAGACCGTGTTTTAAATTAACCAGTCCTCGTTAACAGGATTTTTCAACATTGTATTTTTCCCAGGGAAAAGCAACAGATGAGTGAATTAATCATAAAGTAGATTTATTTACTCAAGACAAAGATCTTGTAAGCCCTGTTTTGTGAGTCCTGTTTGGTGTTCATTCATCTCCTTAACACACTAAGACCATATTGTGCCAATGAGACCAGTACCAGTAAACCCATGTACAAACTGCCCTAGTTTCCCACTGGTGTGAGAGAAGAAGTTAGAGATCGTCAAACCAGAATCCAGATGTGATATTTGTAACAAACACACAATGTACCAATGATAGATCAAAGATCCAACAGTTTCTGGACAAAAGACATATAATCAAAGCTGTACAATGCTGAAAACATAAACACACCAACAGCTCTAAACGTTGTTGATATATTGTTTTCCTCTGGGGTTGTGTTCTGCATTTAAAACCGCTGTCATGAAAAGCCCAAATATAGATACATTCATTCTTAATAAAGTCAGAACAGCTCCTCATCTGCCTTTCCTTTCCTCACCAACAGTCAATAACCAACTAAATATCTTCAGGTCCTGACATTTGGCACAACGTATTGCAACATGTTTTTAAAGTTTTAAAAACTGTAAGCTGATAAAAGTCATGTACTTTTATTTTCTGATCACGAGAGGGTGCCAAAGCTTCATCCTTCATCAATTAAATGACTGTACACTGAACATTGCTCAGTAATTATTCTCTTGTTTTACTGATCTTCTGGAAGAAGAGAGCAGCTGACAAGAAAAAAGACGAGAAACAGCTGATAAGAGCTAGCTGTTATGGGCTAGCTACCCACAACTAATGCATGCCCTTGGTAGAGTCGGCTTCACATGGCTATGAAAAGTTTGGCCTGGATATGATAAT
This sequence comes from Miichthys miiuy, assembly GCA_036365135.1. Taxonomy (NCBI): domain Eukaryota; kingdom Metazoa; phylum Chordata; class Actinopteri; family Sciaenidae; genus Miichthys; species Miichthys miiuy. The sequence continues at coordinate 29,259,401 of CM071604.1, forward strand.
ACATCAATAAAGTGACATGTTATTCAGACCTGAAGGTGTGGCTGGACTAAAATAACATCAAATCGCGGTTTTAAGATTATTCAAGAATCAAAGAAATGCTCTAAAATCTCCAACCCAGGGTCCAGCATTGATCAGATTTTTGTCAAAAGGAAAGTACGATTGCTCGGATGAAACTCAGAAACAGTCTTCAGAGCATCCCCACCTGATGTGACACTGAAGAACTTTCAGGCACAAGCAATAGTCCAAGAAATATCCAGGCGTATCGTTAATTGGTGAAACATTTGGGGACTGAACATCATTGCAGAAGAAATAGAAATAGCTTGGTGCACAACAGCTAAACTGGCTTACATTATAGAATTGACAGTAAATTGAAGAAGTTCATGAGAGGAAAAATTCAAAGTACAAATTAGGCAAATTAAACTACCCAGAATGGTTGAAAGGCCAAGATTTTTCCTGTAGATGAGGGACGCAGGGGATTTGTTGCTACATCTATGAATTGGTTTTCAACCAAAAGGAAATACAACCGAGCTGTAAAATAAAGACAGGAGAGTAAGGAACTGAGGACAGCATACCTGGGACACCAAAAACATACCTACCATTCCTTTCACCACTCCAACAATCAAGAGTGTTGATTTACCACAGGAGCTCAAACATCAAGTCCTATTAGCTCTACTCTAAAACTTTAGCCTCTAAATGATTTCCCGAGTACAGAAACAGGAGTTTGGGGCAAATTTATTCCTAATTCAGCCCTTCCAACAATCAGAGGAGAAAGCTCGTCTGGGATCTTGGTCGTTGGAGTTCACAGATCATCAGAGTCGCCCCAGTAATGTTAAACGTGTTTGATATTTGATATCCCAGAGCTGAAGATCTGTGAAGTTTCTCTTTATGTGTGAACAGACAACAGCCAACTTTAATTCTGTAGTCTGGCCAACTTGTGAAATTAACATTTATTGTCACAAATAACATTAGTAACTAGTTGGGCACTCGAGGAATGCAAACCTCTGCCAAGGCTAATAGCAACCACTAAGTACTAATTTGTGTATCCACCCCATGATTCTAGATCCTTCCTCCAAGTTTCATGAAAATCGAGCCAGTATTTTTTTGTCTTTCTGACAGACAAATGGCACCAAAAAACAACAAACTGCTGACCTACCAACAGCACAGAACAACGTTATCATTTCACTTGTGTTGATAAAGAAGTCTAATACTAAATCTTAGCTTATCTCAGGTTAAACCATCAAATGCAGCAGGCCAACACTATCTATCAGTCTCTGCCTTACAGTGAGAACCAGTCTCTCTGCGTTACATTAATTACATCAATTAACTGACTTTGACTGTCCGCTATCATGAAGGGAGTTGAGACAAACAGGCTGCCAGTCACACAACTGGAGTCAGTTAACTTACAATAAGGTTTCTCTGCACTACAACTTTAATTAAGACATGACAAGTGTAACTATCTCCAAAAAAAGCCTGGAACATCCAGAAGTTTAGATTTGCATGTCATTATGTCAGCAGTTTGTAATGAGGCTGAGCGGGTCAAAGTGGACACGTGGTTGTGTCAAAGGCATCTTGGAGGGAGAGTCTCATCATATCACATCATCTCATTTCAAAACCTGTGCTCATCCTGTGATATGCAGCTCACAGCTGCACCTGTTTTATATGCTTTAATGCGAAGAAGCTACTTACAGCAAGGTGTCGTCATATAAAAAGCCATGGCCAAGATGAGTGATGAAAACACACTGTAACAGGGACTCGCCATTGGAAATCTCTGTGCTGAATTCAGCCTTTTTTGGAGAGCTCGGATACAGTTTAAGGTTTTCACTAACCCTAAGCCAGGTCTGACACTGGGACAAAAGAAAACACCAAATAACAGTGACATCCTACCTCAAAAACAGAAAATTGACAATCAGTCAAGTCATTTTCATTAAAAAAAACACAACTTTAATTTGATACACAAACATGGGTTTATCCGTCCTAGTCTTTGTGCAATATCTGTGCTGGGTACTTGGCAACAGCACTGACTATAACCATATATATATTTTAGCAGAGCAACCATCACGTGGTGACCCACCTGCAGCTGCAGATGTTCCCTTGAGACAACTGTTCTCGCCAGCCTCCCATCACACAACCAGAAATAAAATGGACACAAACCAGAAAGGGAAATGTCTTACTGCCTTACAGAGCAATCTCTGTTCAATAGTGTATCACAACAATGAGATCCAGGTCAGAACCAGAACGCTTCATGCAAAAAGACACGAGTCTCCCAAAACCACAAACCAGAGTAAATTTGGAGCTACTCTTGCAAACAGAGCACACGGCCAAAAGCAACACGCTGAACCAAATCATTTAATTAGCGTGCACAACTCCACACACCTTGCACTAACCACCAAAACCCTCTAACAAACTAAGGCCCTGTCCACACGAATACGCGGCCTCACCCAATACGCTGTCGTTTTGAAAAATCTCTGTAAACACGGCGTCGTTTCCAGAAATATCTGCGCCCACTGGATACCGATGAAGTATTTATGCAGATTCGACAAAAACGTACTCGTGTGGACGGGCCCTAAGAGGGTTTCTAACACCATGACCTGGCTCAGGAACTCATAACAAAAAAGGGAGACTACAACATGGATAAACAAGAATCTTTATTGCACAAAAACAAAATTAGACCAAATTAAATCAGATTAAAGCTGCTCATAGAACAAATTAAGACAAGATTACTAAGCAGAATGACTAACTAAATGGCTAAAGGTTTGATACAGAGCATCAAGAGTTGGACACTCTTTTGTTTGAGACTTAAGTTGCAGAATAACTGCTAGTTTGTTTTTTGTCCATTGTATTTTGTAAGCTTATGGGTGCTGATCTCTTTTTGTTCTTTAGAGCAAAGTAACTGTTATTCATTCAACTTCATTTTGTGTACTGGTTATTTGTCAGCACCTGTATAGCCTCTTAGCCTCTGTTATATTTCCTTGTGAAAGCGCACTCTCCTTGGTTAATTAAACGCCTGACTTTAACCAGAACCTGTCCAGTTGTTGCTTTCCACCTCATTTCCTATCCCAATTATATGTTACCGCTCTCAAAAACGAGCCGGGTCGTAACATAAATGGGGGCTCGTCCGGGATATGAAATGAAATTTGTACATTGGTAATGGTAAATTCACACTGGAATCGGGTCTGTCAGTGTTTAATTACTTGGTGAGAGTTTGCTGAGCTCCTTTGACTACTAGGTAAGTTAAGTGAGCTCATTAGTGGATTCAGCTGTCTGCTTGAGTGAGTGCTGCTGGCTGCTGAGCACCATGGCAGAAAAGTTTAATTTGGATAAATTTGTAGGACATCCTACTGTTGAACAAGTGCATAGTTGTAGGAAGGATGATTTAGTGGAGATAGCTACTCACTTCAGGTCCATGCTTTAAAAAAGAAATTAGAGAACGAGTGATTAGTGGATTGGTGGAACAGGGTGTGATTACTCTGACTGAGCAGTTGGAGTCTGTCCTCAGACTCTGGAGTCTACCAGGCAGGTGAGCGAAGGAAGACCCCGTTTACTCTGCCTAAGTATGATCCTTCCCCACAGAGCAGTACTGGCAACACCGAGGCCCGGCTTAAAGTCCGTCTGGCTCTGCTGCAACTGGAAGCTCATGAGCGGGAGACACAATCCCAGCTCCAGCTCCAGTTGGAAATAAGAAAAGCTCAACTTCAGGCTGAGACTGAGAGGGCAGTGAGACTGAGACAACTCGAGCTTGAGGCTTCTGACACGGGGTGGAGTGCTCCTAGAGGCTCAGGATGCCGGTGCTTTTACCCTTTTCCCTTCTCAGGATGGTGTCACTCTTCCTTCCACTTTACTCTCCATTCCTCCAGTCCCTCAGGGGAATTATTTTCTTTATAGAGGTGGAAGGTTTATGACCACCAGCCACACAAATTCTGGATGTGTGGCTGCTGGTGAACATATCTGCAAAAGATTGCCAGGGATGGATTAGGCATGCAGAGATATTCTTTCCCAGGTGTATTGCATGAGAGGACGATGTGATGTGGACAAGAACTTATGGCCAAATGCAGAAAACAGGATTGAGTAGCACTGATATATTTCTATATGCATATACGTATAGTTAACACTAGAAAGAAGACAAGTTTTATATATATACAGAATTCCATCTGTGTTATTGAATGAAACAGGATGGTTTTCCAACAAGTCTTGAAGGAGTTCCCATATAAGCTGAGCACTTGTTGGCTGCTTTTCCTTCACCCTGCAGTCCAACTCATCCCAAAACATCTCAGCTGGGTTTAGGTTGGATGATTGTGGATACCATCCATTCAACCTTCCCTACTTCTCACAAGAACACGATTGTTGGAATCGGAAATCTCAGAAAATTTGACACATCAGACCAAAGTACAGATTTCCACTGGTCTAATGTTGAATCTTTGTGTTTTTTGGCGCAAGCCATTCATGCCGTTAGTCTACCCCAGTTTTGATACTGCATATGAACTCTTTTGGTTGCATTTTGGATGTTGTACTGTGGATGATGTACTGTTGGGGTGCATTTCCAAAGAGAAGTGTCTGAACTCAGTGTAGAGAGTTGTATGTTACCAATTATAAAAAATAAAAAAAGGAAGTAAACAACACAAAATAGTGAAGGTGCCTTAAAAAGTACGTTAAAAAGTTATAGGATGTGGAGATCTTTTTTCCCCCCATGTGGTCTATAGAAGACATTCTTCCACACCACCACAATGTGGTTTTCATTTGCGCTCTATTTTGCCATCAAATGGACTGTCAGTATTTGGTGTGGCGTCTTTACTGCTGATTGTGAGCTAACCCAGTGGAGCATGAACAGAATTATTTTGGGATAAGATAGAAAATGATAAACCATTAAAAATCGTAATCAAGTTTTCCATAGTAGTGATGGGATGAGTGGGATGGACCGGCTGCAGCCTCTCGTCTCTGAACATGATTAAGCTGTTCGAAACGTTGCCTGAATGGATAACTGAAACAATGTGAGTCAATAAACAGTGTTCACAGTTCATTGAGATGTGTTGTGGTTGTCAACACATTTGTAACTTCAAAGGCCAAGTGAGACTTGACTGCCAACAGTGTGAAGGTTGTGAATACCTAATCGACTTACAATTCATTCATTAGGCTATTAGCATTATTGGTCTGGAATAAAAGATGTCAGCTAATAACTTGCATCTGCAGCATTATCGCTTTAAAAATACTGGGCGATCTAACTGGGAGGGGAGCAGCAGAAATTACAGCCAAATAGAATTAATATGTATGAGCAAGGAAAACTGTAAAAAAAGAGGAACATCTTGCAGAACTATAAAATTTATTTATATATATAATTTATTTTCTTTACGATAAAGTTTATTTTAAATAGGCTCATTTGTGGCACCAGCTGAAGTATATCGTTGGAGAGGTTAATCAAGTTCAACTTTAACCCGTTAACCCAGTGCAGTTCATTAATGAACTGACTAATGGTCTGTCTTAACACGAGAGTTGCATAGTCTGAAAATTATTTCACCTTCTGACAAAGTGTTTGAGAACCGAGTATGTAAGGCTAGATAGTGAAATTATTTCCCTTCTGTCTGTTTTTACAGTCAGAGGTCTGCACAATATGTTTTCTTTTGAAAACTGACCAGCTTTCTCTATGCCATTTTTGTGTCTGACTTCAGGCCAGCCAGTCTGCTCAGTGCTGATTGATGCAGCAGGTCACGACATCTGTCATAAATAGACCAGATGTGTTTTGCCACGTTGCTTCTGGTGGAATCGCAAACATTGTCCAGAACAGCCACGATCAGCTTTTGGGCGGTCGTGGCATGCCTGGTGGGATTGTCAAATCATCATAAGGCTGATACATAGAGACAAACAAATTCAAAATTACGTGATCAATCCCACTGGAAACAATTTATTTGGAGCAGCTTCTCGTAGACACAAAAGACAGCAGCAAACTGTACATGCAAACAAATTAATGGTACAAGAGAGCTAAGTTTGTTAAATAAACTGAACACAATGAAAAAATGGTAAAAAAAATCATATTGCACTGCAGGTAAAGCACAATGCTGCGCTGATGGCCCTGTCTTTATTTATTTATCTGGTCATTTTTATGCAGTATGAAACTTTACATATTCACTATATATGCAGCACTTGTATAGGATACCTACAGATATAGAAATACAACAGTGCTAGTCAACTCTGCCTTCTGCATTTGGCCACAAATTCTCATCCACATCACACTTCATGTCCTCTTTCGCAATACACCTCTCTCTCTCTCTGCATGCCTGATTCACCCCTGGCAGTCTTCCACAGATATGTCCAGACGTCCAACATTTATTGTGTCCAAGAGGGACATCTGATCAAAACCTTCCACCTCTATGAGGAAAAATAATTCCTCTATGGCTTTGAAGCATGGAGAGTGAGGTGGAAGGAGAAATGACACCATCCTGGGATGAGCTGCAAGCTCCTGGAAATGAACCGTGAAACGCTCACAACTGAAAGTATCTGAACAAATATATATTTGTTCAGATACTTTTATTGCTCCTACGTATTTACATGGGGATAGACATAACAGCTACGAAGGGCAATAAAGATTTTAAATTGTAAAAATATAATCTATGATGGAAGTTAGTGAATATATTTAGAGGGTTAATGATACTGTCTGATTTAACTGTTCATCAGTTGTTTCGGTGTACAGTGCTCTGTAGCGCCTACCTGAAGGTTTCCACACCAGACAGAGTGTTGTCGAGTATGATGTTGGGGTGAGGCTGCACCAGGCCACCTACTAACCTTCCCGTCTGTATGTAGACTCATCACTGTCCTGGATGAGTCGATGCCCACCTTTCTTAACATAGATGTAGAGCTGCTTGGATGTCTGCGAAGCGCTGAGAAGCAAGCTGATGCACCTTTAGGTTCCTCCTGCTCCATCCAGCTCTCGCTGCACTGATGATGCAATGAACATCTGCACATTGTTGATTGTCAGTGGAACAGAGTTGCATGCCAAAAACGAGAACAAGCTGGAGTTTAGTCTCTGTCGCAATTCGATCAAATGGTAGATTTGTACATTGTTATGTTGTTGTGTAAGAGTGATGATTCCGTTGACCAGTCGACGAGTTTCTATGTGCCTTAACAGAGGCGTAACGTTCGTCAGTGCATATGTGAAAATAACTCTTCTAATATGTAATGAACTGGTCTGGGCTGGTTGGTGGAAACTCTGCTGCTTTTCAGACAGGAGGGTAACATGCCATCTAGGTTTGGTGTTATCCTGATCTGTCTCTCAAAGACCTGACACACACCCTGTTCATTTCTTTTTATTCTATCAGTGAAGGTTGGTGAACGGGGTGGCAGGGGGTGCAGAGGGGTGTTTGATGTCTGAGCGGGAGCGGGTGAGGAGTGGGTGTTGGCTTATCAAACCTGAAGTAAAACACATCTAGGTCATCTGCCAGTTGATGGGTCATTACAGTGTGGGGGGATGATTTCCTCTAACTGGTGATGTCCTGCAGGCCTCTCTAAACCTGTTTTCCAGATTTGCGGTGTAGCTCTTTTTAAAAAATTGTATTTTTTATTTTTATAAACTTTGATCTCCTTTGTTTCAGGCCTGGTCCCCACCTCAGTAGGCCTTCTCCTGAAGCTGTTGCTTTACATGCAGATGGTTTTAGGCAGTACACACATGTTCTCACAAAAAACTCATGAAATGTGACAGTGTCTGTGATTTTGTCCAGGTCTGTAGCAGCAGCCTCAACACAAACACATAGTTCCAGGTTTACCATGTTGTTTTAGCTCTTCAGTCTTTAGCACATTTGCATTGCACCGAATCACCGCAGGGTTTTGTGGAGTGTGTTTATCTGTACTGAATGTAACGACTATAAAACAATCAAAAATATCTTTCTCTATAAATATACAGTGCTCCCTAACTCTCATTCACTGTTTATGTCACTCGACCACTTCTTGCTCTTGAACCATTGGAAATAAACCAAAGGAAACTTCTTTGTGTAACTATTTTGCAGTGTAGACTGTGTGACACAGATGAAGAAGCACTTGAAGAACTTGTATCCACAGTTTAGTCCACGTTGACTTCTGATGTGCTGACTGTATCAAAGGTTTTAAAAAGGTTTATTGAGAAATGCGTGTTACCAGTTGTAAAAATGTGATTCCTCGAGCAGTGAGTCCAAACCAGTGGTACTTGTACTTTCCCTGGGGGGTACTTCTGCAGTTTCCAGGAAACTCCATGGAAAGATTTTAAAGGAGCTTGAAAAAATAGAAATTATGATTTGATTTAAACATTTATACGCATCTGTGTTTAGCAGGAAAATAAACATTACAATGAACTGTAGCTCTTATTATTAGTAAATGTATCTTAAAGTCATATTTTGCTCTAGAATGTTCATGAAAACTGGTCAGCAAATGAGCGGAGAGGTCAAAATTGTTGACTAAAAGTAAAGGACTGACAGTTGAATTAATGACAAATTAATGGATACAGCTAGAATTAAAATTATTAGCTAAATGTGCGCAGTTGAAATAGCTAAAAGACGGAATGGATAAATGGTTGAAGGGTCAAATTTCTGCCACTTGAAGTGGTTTTAGCATTGAATGCAAACTTGACCAAACCAACATAACATTGACGATTGTGTGATTTACAAAAATTATAATAACAATATCCATTTATAGATAGTCTTAATTAACATCTATTATAAAATCTATTAAAACAGACACATTTGGGGTGTGCAGCATTAATTCTTCAGGCTGTGTACAATATTTACATCCCAACAGATTTGTAATATGCCAGTAAAAGACGTAGTGAAAACTTAATTTCAGGTTGTTGTTCATTGCAATCATTCAAATTTTCAGACTTTTGAAGTTTTCTTTTGATTCAGTTTTAGTCAATAATCTACACGGTTTTCGCATCTGGCCTTTGGTTTGCGGTGAGATCTGGAAGAAATTTCTTCACTTGTGCCGGAGTAAATAAACTCTTTGAAATGGTTCAATCATTTACATTTGACAAACATGTCTTTATGGACTTTATGTCTCAATAAATCCACAGACCTCGCTGTCAACAATCGTTGTGAACTATTTTCAACTCGACATAGCTCATATGGTGAAACAGTCAGTTATGAGTGATTCACTAACGAAGACCACGCCAATATGGATATAAATTTATAATGGTTTATTGAATATTATGGAAGAAGGTGGACCAAGATGATGTACCGTAAGTGGGATGAGGAGATGGACCATTGGTGGTCCAAGTATAGATAAATATAGATAAACCCAAGTATAGATACTAGGGTTTAAAAAGACTTCTGTAGAAGTTTAAGTATCAACTCAAAAGCACTGGCTTCAAAACTACTTAAAGTATAAAAGTAGAAGTAATGTAAAGAAAAAAATGTTATAGGCCTATAGTGCTCTACACGATAATTTTTCTAAAGGCCATAATGGCTATAATGTTATATTAAAATGTTAATGTTGAAAAATGTGGGATGCACTAGGCTACCTGTTTCAGCCTCATATGCCCAATGAAAATGAATACATTAAAGAAACATATATGTGTGCTACTGAGCATTAACATGTGTTTCATGGAGCGGAAGATATGATGACTAGTTATATGCCTTTAAGTATTGTAATGGTGCAAAAGTCAAACTTCAGAGGCATGTTTTCAATAACCTTTATTGGACTGTAAATGTACATCCAAGCTTAGCTGCAGGAATCTGTGAGGACAACGGATGTAAGATAACAAAACTGGACAAGAACATTGGAGTACCCAGGCTTAGTAATTACCGTTGTATGGTTGTCTATACAGTATAGTGCTGTCAAAATCGATGATTTATCCAAGTGATTAATCAAAAAAATAATAATTCTGATAACAAAGAAAAAAACTCCTCGCTGGTGCTTGGTTGGGATATTTCGCTCGAGTCCTCTTGAGTCTCTGCCACGGACATTTCCGCACTAGGCTACATAAAGTCAGTCGACAGTCAGTCAGCTCCATGCTTGCGTGTGACGTGATTTGTAATGTGCAGGGGCGATGGATCGCGTACAGTGTGTCGGAATGGTATATATGTTTATACTTCTCATCCAATCACAATCAAATTCACTCTATTTTTTGAACGATGAAAAAACCCAGGCCGAAATGAAATACGAGTAACGAGGCTGTTTTGAAAATGTACGGAGTAGTACAGATAATTGCGTAAAATGTAAGTAGAAAGTACAGATAATAAGGAGTAGAAGTAAAAAGTTGGCTGAAAAATAATTATTCCAGTGAAGTATAGATACCCAAAAATTCTACTTAAGTAAGGTAACAAAGTATTTGTACTTTATTTGACATAGAAGTTCAGTAATTGAACTAGAGAAGTCAGACATAGAAGATAGAGAGAATCCAGTCAATTTTCAAAATAAAACACCCTGAAACAACAATTTAACTATGTAGCCTACTAAACCAAAGAAAAATGATCATATCTAAACAAGTTGACATAGGAGAACACACCAAAACAGCGCTGCGGCCGCAACGTTGCCAAGCCGTGGATTTTGGGGGTAATTCTCAGTTTCTCTTTATAACTGGAAGAAATGTCCAAATATAGATTTAATCAACTTTTTTTTTTTTACTTTTTCACAAATTCTAATCACATGGCTTGTGGCTAAATAAACTATTACCAACTAAACTGTTTATGTGTCCGTAGCTGCTTTTGATGGGCCTCAAAATAAAAGGCTTACGGAGCTGAACAAACAACTAGAAACGCAGCTTGTTTTATTACATACAAATGTATCAATGCCAAAAACATATTTCTAATCGCTCAAAAAAAATAAAGAAAACCAAATTCTTTAGTTAAACAGGCGGATTAACCAGGCAGAACGTTCTCGTTGATTGATTTGTTCATGGATTGGACTTAACTACCAGACAATCATTTAGGAGAACAGATAAAATGTTTCATCGTGTTCCCTCATCCAAATCCTCAAAGGAATCACACTAACATGGAAATACTTTCTTGTTCTTGTGTGTGTGTGTGTGTGTGTGTGTGTCTTGGGCCCCACCAGACTGCACATGTTTTCATTTGTAGAAAATAGGTGGGCAGCAATTATCTTGACGACAAGAACTTCACTCTGAGAGTTCTGAACCATAATTAAATTATTTTTCTGGAATGAGAAAACTTTGAACTCTGAACAGAATATTCTCTCTGATATTGTGAAGCTTTGAATTTTAGCTAATAAAATTAGATTAATGACAAAAGACAAACATGTGTTTTCTCATGCCTATCCCATATTTAACTATTTTTAACTGTGTTGGCTGCGTGTCTCCACAGATGACAATGTCAGTCACTTTGGTCCAGAACAATGACAATATAATTAGTGGCCAGAGCTTCCAGGTCCAAAAAGTGAAGCCAATGCAGTCTCTTAAATCTTAAATTTAAGGTTCTTAAATCTTTCTAATGCTCAGCAGGGGCAGCTGGCTGCAAGCAAAAAGATTGTTTAAATTTATGTGGAAATGACCATACTTCCAACATAATTTCTGACCCCAGTAAACTGTTTCCTCAAGAGTTTATGGTCCCATTTAGTGTAAAATAGATGATAAAGCAGGGTATGCTTTTTTAGCAGAAACATTATTTTATTTACTGTGTTACTGTAATACAAGTGCATTTGTAACAATAGTCATTTTTACCTGCTTAACACTCTTCAGGCTCCAAAAGACCAACCAAGATGGCAACGTCTGCCAAACGTGAGGGTTCTAAACGGTTGTCCACAAACAAATGGCTGACATCACGGTACGTTTACACTTGTTCCAGACTGAAATCACTGACATGGATAGCCATGGAAGTCTGCACAGTCTTCTACAGTCCCCTGAAGATTATGCCACATGATCAGCATTATTGTTTTTAAGTTTTATGGCAATCCATTCAAAAGTCAGGTCAAAATCAGAATTCGACCAGTACTTGCCAAACCAATAAAATTCCCATCAGACTTGGCGGTCCAAATTAGCAGACTAAGATGGTAAACATTATACTTTGCATGTTGGCATTGTTAACATGCCTCCTCACAGAGCCACTAGTAAGGCTGTGGACTTCTGTTTTCCTACATATTTTAGTAAAACTGACCACCATCACTTTGAATGTAATGCTTTAAGGCTTTTCATCCATCCGACTACAACAATTAGGTTTATGAAGCTGCAATGATGGTTGTAATAATCTCTAATGTGGTTTGGATGAAAAGTACCCGGTTGGATCATGATTGACAGATAGAATAATAGATGTAAATAACTCTATAAAAACTTTCTATTGTAATTAGATTCATATTGAATATTTTCTATATTCATGTGGCACTGTACATGTTCAGATAATTGTTGGTTTCATACAAACCATCCTACTGGTGAATATATGCTTTCCAGTTATACAGACAACTCTATAAAGAAAAGTTACGATGTCAACTACACCCAATAAAGCAAAGCGATATTTTATGGGGAGCATTGGCATTGCAGGAACATCATGTCTGACCAACCAGACAGCTTGGGTGAAACCATCTGTTGCTTAATTTCTCTGTTGTGCTGCAATGCTTCAAAATTAAGTCATAAACAGCAATTAAAATGTCAGCCCTGCTGCAAAGCTCTTGGGAAAGAGTGTTTGGCTGCTGCCTGCTGCAACTTTCAGTCTCTCCGACTGGGATTTTGTCTCTTTTGACTTTCGCTCAGCATCTACTGCTGCCAGTTCGCTCGACAGCGTTTGAAGTGGCTGAGAAGATGCTGGTTTCAGTTCAACGTGCCAACGAATAAGTGCACTCACGTCAAGCCAAACATCTGTGATGGTCGTAAATAAGTTAAAAAAAGTGAAATATTGTTACTCTTGGCTCCAACCTTCTTTTGGAGAATTTCTTGGTCCGCAAAATATGACGGTGTCTGAACGAACTCTTTGAGGAACGCACACGCACATAATGTGAATAATTTGGGAGTTGCATCAACCTTGACACACATTGTATTAAAAAGAAAACAGATTCTTCAACTGGCTGATCAAAACCAATCCATATGTTAAAAAAAAAAAAAAAGGACCCATGCGTAGAAGAGGTAGAAGAGCACTATCCGTTGTGTGTAGAGTGGATTTGAAATGTGGGCTGATGTACCTTCCATGCTGATTTGAAGTAAATCATCAAAAAGCAATAATCTCTAGATATCAATAAAAAGGTATAATAATGTCAGGTGCAAAAAGAAAATGTGGAAGGAAGTTGAATCTCCAAGTGGGGGGGAAAAAAAATGTAGCTCAAGAGATGTGATGACTTTATGTCTCCCAGATGTTCATTCGCACTTACGTGTTGCTCAAAACTAAAATACACACGTTTAGTATGAGCCGCTCAGCTCTGTAAGTGTGAAAGTGAGCTGTAAAAGTTCATGTTTCTCCCTTCAGATCTTCTGTTACGATGCACACCATTGGTGACACCACTACTGCACCATTATCCAGTTCTCCACCATGTTCTCGGATGGTCTGAGCACTCATATGTTCCTAAAATATCAGTGAACAAAAGAATCTCCTTCCTATAGATGGAATTTATTTTTAAGTTTGCCCCAAATTCAATTAAACTTTTATTCAAATGGTATATGTCTGTGCTCCAATGGAGCACTTCTATGCTTTTCTAGCCCTGATGATAAATGCGAGGGGTACTTTAAGCTGAGGGAAACTAGCTAAAGTGGCTGAGGGCATACAACAAGGAAACATGGGAGCTTTCAAGCAAGACTGAACTGAAAAAAGCAGCTGAGGAAGTGCTTCCTGAGTGAATTCCTTGTCTCTTGCAAAAAAAAAAAAAAGATGGTGTTGCTTTACTTCTTTTTTGCCAAGAGAAACTTTGAGGGTTTGATCTTCGGTCTCGCCCTATGTCACAAATCTGTCAACCCTCTTCAGGACCCTTGTTGTTGTGCATGAAGTCATCTGCAGGATGACTGACGTCTTTCATGTAGCTTGATTTGATTTTTGATCTCGTAGTCACAAGTAGGATAAGGGAGATTGAGCACCCCATGGTGATTCCTACCTCCAGTTGCTGCCATCACGTTGTGAAGTTCTGGCGGGTGAAGCACATCTGGAGGTCCTTTTAAATTGCTGGATACCAAGGGCCTCATTACAGAAACCTAAAGCTGAAATCCTATCTTACTTCATTTTAAGCTGACGTTAAGGATGTTTCTTATGCTCACTAGATTGGTGAAACTCTCAAGAGGTTTGTATTCTAAGTCGAAGCACATCTACAGTCATACTGACTACATTTGTTAAATTTACCCAAAAGACCAGATTTTGTGTCCCGTACGAAACCCAAAGTTATCTTTAAAATTTTTTCAGATTAAAATTTTTAACCGATTAAAGAATCAAGTTGTAGGTAGGATTTCTTATGTTATGACAATATTGGAGGTCTGATATAGGAAATCGTCCTGTTACAGTAGCAACTCATGGTTGTGTCCTATCCTATACTATCCTGTCTGAAACACACACTGAGACGAGACCAGTAGTTCGGACATTTTCATGTAATGACGCCCCTGGGAACTGATGGAATCTGGGACGTAGAAGAACGCCACTGCTGTAATGTTACTTACAGTAAATGAATAAAAAGACAGTAACCCTAGAGCAAAAAACTATGTCTTTGGTCTTGGATCTTTAGCCCACTTGACTGTCTCCCACAATGATATTTGGCTGATAGTAACTTAGGGGGCAGCAGAACCAGGTGAAAACATCACCTGATAAGACTGCTGCGATGAACATGCTATTTACACAGCAGATATAGAGATGTGATGAGGGATCTCTCTGTGGATTCCCACTATGAGCAACAAACATCCCCCCAAGTCCTTTGATCCCATTTTAAATAGAAAAACTATCCATTAGTGCAGCTTTAAAAATTACGTCCCCCTGTGGCTGCGTCAATATAGTTACATAATGTAACTGTAATCGTAAAAATCTGACAGGCAGCGCTCTCCATGTGAAGGTTAGAGGTCAGCTATATTATATTGGTCTCCAGCCTCAGTGGACTACAACTACAGAGCAAAGGTCACCTCCTTCCCAATCTCGTAATTTACAATCCAAGAAACCGCTGGTGAGGAGGTCAAAGGTCAAACCTGGATAATAGCTCCATGTGGCTTCACCTTTCTGTTGTTGCTCAGACAGACCTGAGATCATCAGATCCAGAAATCTGAGAGCTGAAGAGGTCACTTATCTCGCTCAGTCAATGAAGTAACTTTATTTTACTAATGGAAGATTTCAAGAAAACAAATCAGGCCGACGGTTGTTTTATCATGTGTCACACCTCATCATCTGACAGGGGGCTGCTCCACACTGCAGGCTTTTTTTATCTGTTAAAGGCTCCAGAAGTAGTCATACATTATTCTAATCAGCAAAGTGTTTGAAAAGAGGACGTCCATCACGTCATTACTCAGAAACAATTGACATTTTAGAAAAAGTGTCAAATCTTTACATCCTCTGAAATGTTGCTGTTTTATAAGGAAACCTGCTGGGATGTCAAATAATCGAAAGATTTAATTGACAAAGTGATTTTTGCTTTAATGCAAGCAAAACTATTAAAGAAACAGTATTTGAGTTTTGGTATTTTATGTAATTTGGAAATACTTATACACCACTGTAAAGCGAGTTGACAGCTTTGCTAGCAACTGTCAAACAAACTCACCAACAGCAGACATAGCAGCCAGATAATATTACTCACTAGTCCAACAGCTCAGCTCGGTGTCTGTCTTTCAGTTTTTTATTTCACCAAGCTCTGGTGTCACTCTTAGCTTCCTCCATCTTCCTCTTTCACCTTCTCGCCTCTGCCATCTCCACAGAGGCTGCTAAGCCTGGTTAAATTGCCTGCTCACCCGGCTCAGGATCTGGCATGTCACCGGCCAGCATTCACCGCTGGCTTACTTCCTTCACTTTAACATCAAGAAAAGTTTTGTGTCCGTCGGCAGTTGAGGCGGGGCAGCCGGAGGACATCAGAGGGAAAACCGGAAAACATTTTCTCCATAAAATATGATCCAGTTTTACCAAAATCAGTGAAATAGTTGGTGGTGGTGGTGTGTGTGACGCTGTAAAGCGTTATATATTCTTCTTGCAGGTGCCCAGAACAGAAATAGTGTGAGAACAGACGTACGAATGACAGAGACACCACTTACCTGATTACAAGTCAGTGTAGCATCAAAATGACGTAAAATCTGTTAGTTTATGATAGAAAAGTTACACATTTTGCTTTAAAGTAGATGTCCCACTTTCCTTTTCTCTCTCACCATGTCCACAGGGTGGGTCTAATTCGAAAGAAAAAAACAAAACAAAACAACTTAAAACACAGAAGAACAACTGAAGGGCACGTGAGCAGTTTCATTTCAAAATGGGATTATTTGTGAGAGACTGGAGGAAATGAAAAATTTCAAGGCACACTGGTTCATTATAGTGCACAACAGTGCATGAAGGCAGTGTGGAGTTTTATTCACTTTTGATCCATGTCCTGGAAAAATACAGAGCTCAAGAGACTCAGCAGACATAAGCAGACTTGATTGGGGTTTTATTTTGACTGAAAACTGAGGATGTATTTTGAATTTCTGCACACACTTCTACATGCCAGAAACTCTTGAACATCACTCATCATGTTGATCTTTCTTCGTGTTTTCTGAATTGTTTTATTAAAAGACGTTGAACTGATGATGTTTCTTTAAGAAAATGACACTGCACTCTTACCTCTGCGCTCCTGTCTGAGCTACGAGATGTTTTTCAGGGAAGACGGTAAGTGATTTGGTCAGTCGGTGCTCCGTGGGGCCCCCGGGGGACAGTAAAAAGGAATCCGGCTGATTCCAATCAGCTTTCCAATCCTCCGTTCTGACCTTTTAAACCTTTAATTTGGATGTTTGCATGAAGGCTGAGCCAGACCTGCGTGTATAAGTCTGTGTGTGTTGGTCCACCCTCAGTTGGAGCCATGTTTGTATATACATAAAATGAAACGCATTTCCCCAAATTCACATCACTCTTTTTCAGTTATTTCAAAGGGTACTGCAGGGCTCATTTAGATTGATATTTTATTTTTATTTATTTTATTATTATTTTCTAAGACATTTTTATGGTTTTCATCATGGGACTATGTGTTTATTTAATGATCCGAAAGCTGTTCTTACCAATAAAGAGTCTGTTTACCGGTTCTTGTTTACTCAAAGTGTCTTCAGACAAC
This sequence comes from Miichthys miiuy, assembly GCA_036365135.1. NCBI lineage: Eukaryota > Metazoa > Chordata > Actinopteri > Sciaenidae > Miichthys > Miichthys miiuy. The sequence continues at coordinate 29,276,537 of CM071604.1, forward strand.
TTTCTGACGCCTGGAAGATCCACACCTCTCGCTCCTCTCGCTGTACTCCCATTATAACATTTATTATCATAGTCTCATGACGGACAACAGAAACTTTAAAACATGCACAATAAAGTTTTCCAAACTTTTTAGCCATGCTAGTGGCATTGCTTCGAGTTATAAATAATATGTTGTATAAATGTATGTACGCTGGGAAAAAATCACAAACATAACTAGAAGTACAGAGGGAAGCCGAAGGAAAGAAAAAAGCACATTGCAGTCACAGGCAGATCCAGCAGGTGAAAGGGATGTGAGGGCATTATCAGCCTCTGATGTCGGCTTACAGAGGTAACACCTACCAGAAACAGGACTTCACAGGAGGGTCTGGTTCACATTTATCTGTCCATCTTCTGCATATTTTGACCTTTTCCATCCCCCAACGCACTGCTGCGCTGGTCCCGCCTCCAGTACAAACCATTCATTACCAGCAGAAGAGCAAGGTACTGCTACTTAAGCAGGGATAAAAGCTGAAACGGGGGAGAGAGGGGGATAAAAGGGGGTTTGGAAAAAGAGAAAAAAAAGCCATATATACAGAGAGAGAGAGAGAGGCAAACAGAGACAGTGAGAGAGAGAAGAAGTGAAACAAAGCAACAAAAAAGATACTTTGAAAAAAAAAAAACCCCCGACAAAATTAGAGGTGAAGAGTGGAGTTAGGAGAGGAAAAGGGAGAGTGGTGACATAAAGACGTTTAGCAAGACAGCAAAAGCGAGGGAGGGAGGAGAACGGAGAGAGAGAGCACACCATAGAAACGAGAGAAAGCGAGTAAGCTGAGAGCGTGACAGACTGACAGACGGCCTGCCCGGGAACCACAGGTAAGGCGAACAGAAATTTTGATCCCATCTTGTCATGTTCAAACTGTTCCAGGAAATCGGCTGAGTGTAGGAAAACGCACGGCGAAGGAGAAGCACAACGCGTAGAGCCGTCTGAGGCTCAAAGACTCGGAGCATGTATGAGAAATTTTTCAACACATACCTCTTTTATGATCCTTCATGTCTTAATCCTGTATGTCAGAATTTAGTGAAAATCTCCCCTCTATAAGATTGTTAAAACATTCCTCACCATTTTCCCCCCTTGTTGTGCCAGCTGCTTTGAAAGGATTTCCCCAGCTGTGGCCTGTAAAGTGCAGTGGTTGCAACACCCATTACACAGCTGAAATAAAATTCTGGGCCCAAAATGATTTTTAAAAAACAACGACTAATCACTGATAAGCTGAAACGCAGAAGTTCTGTTCAACGTTTCGCGTCAACGTTTTTTGCCCCTCGATCGTTGAGAAGAAAGCCGTACGTCATTTCAGATTGTAAATTACGAACGAGCGCCGAGTCTGTTTACATGAACCTCTGCTGTAAGTGCCACTTGACTTAAAGTCATTTCCTCAGGTCTTTACATGTATTTACATTATCTACAACATGTGTGGTAACAAACGTCAGAAAAACTCAAGAGCGTTCTTCCTGATTGTGTTTGAAGCACAGCTCCGGACGCTGTCAGGGCTCCATCTATTGATAAAACGATCTTTGCCCGCTCTCGGCTATCTCAACGTATCAGTGTCAACAGCCTTGTCAGAATGGATAAATTAAAAATGTAAAGTCGTCAAAGTTTGAGCTGCTAAAAGTTCTGGACAGAAGTTGAAGCTGCTGCACTGAAACCTCAACACGTGTCGTCAACACACATTACATTCACCGCACAATAGGACGTGTAATGTTTACTGTTTAATATCGTATCAAAAGTGTAATTTCACTCCTACAAATGTTTTCAATGTTTTAAAACGACCATACGACGTAGAAGAGCTTTTTTATGAGCTGCAACCGCCGTAAAAATGCCGTAAAGTTTGACACAAAGTCGGTAAAAACATTACGTGCTTCATATCCGCTGAAGTTTCATCGACGCACCGTGACTTTAGTCAGAGCGTACGCAAAATATATAATGATAATATTGTAGTTTTAATGCGTTGATGAATGTTTCTCTGCTGTCGTGACATAAAAAAGTGCATAAACACACAAGCACTTTTGTTTAAATGAGTTAATGCGACGCACAATGCTTAGGATGATTTTGTAATGTGTTATATCAAGTTATATAAATATATGCTTGTAAATTTGTCTTATACGTTCAGATAAGCGCCTTTAAATTCATGAGATCCTAAATAATATTTACATCGTGTGACTTTTGCATCATGTAATAGATAATACATGTAATGTATTATCCTGTATCGTCTTTGTCTGTAATTTTAAAATAATAATTTTGGATTCAACTGTAAAATATCAGCGTTCAAGTTGTTCACAAAAGCGCTCGCTCTCAAACGCTGTGTGTGACGGAGCTGTAAACCTGCGATACATGATGTTTGTCATGAGGAATTCTGGGCAAACGGCATCATTTCCATTAGCAACTTGATGGTTGATTGAAGTCGTCCCCCCAGAAATCTGATCACCGTACCGTCCTCCAGGCTTTCAAACCCACGCTGAGGTTAAAAAACAACAAAAAAAGACAGATGTTTATCTGCTATTAACACACTGACCAAGACACATGTTTAAGATCTTCTGTTAATGAGCTTTTTGATACTAAAAGTTGAATCTGACGGACATTCAAAGGACCGGAACATGCTGAGAATAGATATGATCTTCCTCTGACCTTCCAACAACTATGTCCAGATGTGAACGCCGCTTTTCTGACGGTTCAAAAAAATCAGTCTGTCACGATGCGATCACTTCTGTCAGCAATAATGTGAGACTTTCAGTGGTTTTATTTTTGTCGTTCCGTGTTGCTAATATATTTCTACTGTACTCAGCGTATGGAGAAGTTTCTGACAGTTTGCTCTGTCTGGGCAGCCATCGTGAGAAAAATAATAATAATAATAATCCATACAGAACCTTTCAAAACAAAATTACAAAGTGCTCTTCAAATAAAAGCCAATAAAATCCAAAACATAAGATATAAAACATGATCAAATTATTGAGATAATTCTGATATTATAGTTTACAAAATATAAACAAATAAATTTGATTTGAATTGTGACGTTAATCGTAGGTGCATTCATCAGTATGCTTTTCCTCGTCTGTCAGTATGTTTACACGCGCTGATGTAATCAGATTAATAACTGGATAACAGCGTCACGCTCATGTTTTCATGTTTCATGTAGTAACTGTGAAATCTGAGTATTCATGCAGCAGGTTCTGATTATAACTTTGGGATGAACACCTTTTTATTTTAAGTGTATCAGTCATGCAAGACCTTGCTTCCTGACTTTGTGTGTGTGTGTGTGTGAATTGTGGCAATTATTGTAGCTGAATTGAGCTTTTAGAGGTGTCAGTGTCTGTCTCTGAATATAAGGGCAGCTTGGCAGCGATATTTTCCCCCGTCTGAAACCTTTTCGATGCTCGTGTGCACACGTAAAAAGCTGAAACCAGGTCTCTCGTTTACCGATTAAAGGTTTAAAAGTCTGGTAATATTCTACATTTTTCTCCTGATTCTATTAACAAGTATTGTTTGTGTGTGTGTGTGTGCATCCAAAGCCTGATATATCTTACTCGTCTGTTACATCGAGCTCTGTTGTTGTCAAAAACTATGCAGACACATCGGTGTTGCACAGGGTGACATGTTACACACACACACACACACACTGTAGTCAGTCCCGCACTAGAGCACCAAGTGTGGATAAAAAGGCACGAGCGAGCCAATCACTGCAGTTCATTTTTTTGCCGTTAGCCGTTAGCGTGTGCAGGGACCGGCTTGTTGTTTTGTATGTTTTAGCTCAGTTTTAGTTACATAGCATCAAATCATAACACAAGTTATGTCATGAAGAGCAGGTCTAGACTGTACTCGTCACACAGTTCCCACCATGAGCAGACACTTGACGATGACGTCGAAGAAAAACTTCCTTCACAAGGCAGAAATCTCGAGAAGAACCCAGCTCATGGTGGATGGTCATTTGCGTCAACGGTAAATTATTTTTTGTTATTTATCGGTCATACCAAACTAACTCAGCCTTAGTGAGTGGATGGCTGACGGAGTGTGACTTCTTCTTCAAACACCGGCCAGTGCTGTTAAACAATGCACAGCGTAGTGAAAACAGCAGTAACACACTCATCTCTGGTTTTTATCTACTTCTTTTCACACCTGGTGTTTCCAACAAAACATCCTAACAGAAAACAAATCATATTTTATCTCCAGGAAACTCCGGACTCTGCGCGAAGGCCCGGCCCCTCGCCGCGTCCACGGATATTCACTCTCGTATATTTCTTCACCCGCCCACCCAATGCTTCCGCCCCTGCCTGTTGTTACCTGTTGGCACCGATCGTATCGACTTGTTGTGTCTGGTTGTGCGTTACGGCATGAGAGGAATTAAATATAATCTATATCACGTTACTTCTGTGAGATCCATCGGTTGTTGCTCAGACTCATCCTGACACACGAGAATCAACGGTTTGTCTGCTTTAATATGCTGCGTGACACGAAAGAAAAGATCAACTGTGGCATGTTGTTATTAGATTGTTGAAGTCACGGATATTATTTTCTAGCATGTTTACTTAAAAACGGCAGCAGTTTCAAGTGTTTAAATCACCGGGGGAGCGTCAGACGACATTCTTCCAACGTGGAAAGCTGAAGAACTTAAAGGAGACTCACTTTTTTCCCCAAATACTTTGCTGATGAGAATAATTTATGTCAACCTGTGGAACCACTAACAGATGAGAACAGTGTGCAGTGTGGAGAATCCCCAGATGTCAGATAATAGACGTGACAGACATTAAAACTACTGTTGGCTTGATTTATCCGCCTGACGTCGTCCTGTCGACAGATAGAACCGACCCGGCTCTCAGATTTCTACGTCCGAACAGGAAGGAAAGGTCGAGTCACGCCGGCGTATTATTCAGGCTTTGACCTTTGACCTTCTGCGGGTTGTTGGATCTTAAAAATATGAGATCTGGACCTCTGTGCTGTCATCTGCTGAGGATTATTATGTTATTTTTTTAGTTTTTATTGATTTTTATGTTTGATATAAAGGAGTGATATAGAGCTGCAGAGTACCAACGCATATTGCCTTATGCAATAGGCATTGCAGTTTTAAAAAAAACTAAAGAAAACATGCATTTTGCAATAGAAAATACAAATTAAACCGCAAAATACATTTTATGTATTTAATTTGCAATAAACGTACCATAAAGGTTAATAAAACTTTTATGAAATACACCTAATTCAATTATTTTAACATAAATTTAAACTGTTTTATCTCTTTGGAGTTCTGTGAGAAAACATTTCCACTTATTTTGTCTAAACTGGCTTCATGAGTTAACTTTTGATTTGTGAGCTCAGCAGCAGCAACGCGGCGTCCACCACACGGTAACACAAAGCTCTCTGCTTCAAAGACACTGGGACCCTGTTTAAAATGTAACTTTACCCGGGAAGACACAACGTCTATGATTTCAGTTTAAAACGTGGACTCATCAGACCACAGCACACTTTTCCACTTTCGGTGCGGCGTGAGGATTTTTAAAACGGTGCTGCCTGAGGGGTCGAAGGTCACGGGGACGCAATGTGGGTTTTCGTTCTTCGCCCTCAATGCAGAGATTTCTTTGGATTCTCTGAATTGTTTAATGATATTATAGATCATACGTGATTAATCCACAAATTTATTGAAATTCTGAGCGTATATTTACAAAAAAAAACAATAAGGTTCTGATCTTTGTACTGTATTTACAATTCATTGTCCTGTTTTTACCTTATACAACCGATTTACAAAAAACTGGCGCGCTGTGTGAAACGTAAATCAAAAACAATATATCCAAAAGTGCAAATGTTTTTCAAATAAAACAATAAAATAATAAAAGTCAAATAACCTAAATAAAACAGAATATAAAGACCCAAATAGACTTATTGACATTTATTTTGAGTCATGTCTCTTTCCAGAGAACATTTCTTCAAAGACGGGAGATGAAGTGAGTTTTGTTCTCTTGAAAAAAACATTTGAAATTTAACAAAATATAAAATCACGGATTAGCCAAATTCAAGATTTTGTAAATATTACTTTGCTATTTATTTAAGGTTAGCTCAGGTTATCATGGACAAAACTCAACTGCATATCGCAGTCCACCGGAGATGCTTCATTCCCTGATGCGTTTAAGGGGTCGACTTTATGAACCATCATATCACTGACTCTGCAGCTCTGCCGAACCTCTTTTAGCTCATTGTTTTGGTTTTACGGCACATTTACTGTCTCACCGTTCTCATCAACCCATTTCCAGCAGCAGTCAGCTCTTTCCACCAGACAAGCTCTAAATAAACCCGCCGTGCTGACAAGAACCTTCATGTTCAGCAAACAGGATACAACATTGAATTTAATAATTATGAAGAACACAATAACATGTGCTCAATTCATTTATGTTAGAAAATATAATTGTGGAGCTCCATTGTAACTCAACTGGTATAGCGCGTACCACCAGTGCTTACTACAGTGGCCCGGGATTCTGGATCTGGATTTCGGTAGCTGGACTGTCGGAGAAACCTGAAAGTGTGGCGGGAAAAAACTAATTTTTTTTCTGTCATCCTGAACGCTGTTACTTTGTGGGGGCCGTCCCGTAACAGTAAGGTCACACGTTTGATCCTAGTGCGCACTTCCTGTATAATATATTGTATTTATTTACAATTCAACACAGTCTTGTTGGGTCTCAGTTTATTCTCTATGTGTTTGTATGTGTGTAAATATGTTCAAAACAGCTTTAAACTGAACGTAGATTGATTTCAATTATTTGTCCATATCTGTTATTATTTTAGTTGATTAAATAAGTTACAGAAACTCGTAATGTCACTGTTTTAATCACGTGTGTCACCACTCTCAATATATTGCCAATTTCCAATTAGTTTGTTTTTTAAAAAAAAAAATCATGTTAAAATCACTGATTTTATTTTTAAATGTTTTCTTCTTCTCTGTTTCACTCGCAGCTTTTTGCTCTCTACTTGTTTCGAAAAAAAAAGCGAAACCAAAGTCGCCGGGGTGAAATATTGCAGGTCGACGTGTTGCTGCTGTCTCTGATTCATATTTTAAAACCAGATAATAATAAAAGAAAAGGAAATAACACAGAGCCCGTGTGTTGAAAGTGGAGCCAGCAACCTCTGCAACAGAGATCAATTTAAAAAAGGAACCCCATGTGCTTATTGCCAACTTCCATGGTGATGGAAATTACTGCAAAATGAGAACCAGGCCGCCGGGGTGCTCTGATGTTATTCTTCCTCCAGTTCCACCACAAGTTTCCTAGACATTCCTTCTTCAGAAAATATGAGTGTGTGTGTGTGTGTGTGTGTGTGTGAACAAAGTACAGAGATCCTTGGATTACTTTGCACCCCGTGCACGTCAAATGTTTCGTCTGCTATCTGGGTCAGATTTTTTAACCTAAGCTAAATATGTGTCATTTTTCTAGCTGCCATTCAGCAACTTATATGCATACATGCATGCCTATTATTAGTCACAGTACTAGAATTATTACAGCAGTATAAAAACTGCTGTTTGATGGCGAGAGCCAATTATTTAGAGACACACTGGTTGAAATTGATACCATCTGTTTGCTTGTCTCTATTCACCTACTTTCTTTGCTGTAATCTGATGGAAGTATGCACCCCTTGAGCACAGCTGCAATCCTTTTACCCCCACCCTCCTTTAAATTGACGGCACATAATCGGGGCAAATGATTGCCAGTTTACAAATAATCAGATGATTTACAGTCATTAGTGGAAACATTGACTAAGTTGCTGATTAGTAGCGTGAAATACAGAATGCATAGTGACTAACAGAGAACGTGGTAATTTGGTAATTTATGGACTAGTATAGATAGAATGAACTGAGGGGCTGCATGAAGGGCCAGTAAAAGGACATTTTTGAAGAATGAGTCATGCCACATGAAACTGGATCAGATTTTATACACGATATATTTGCTGCTTTTCCCTCTGATGTTCTACTACTGCTCAGCTTCAACAGCTCGCTGGGATTTAGAGTTTTCTGATGGACAGATAGCTTTAGCTTAACGATTTGTTAAAATAGCTACTTGCTAATTAACTGCTGCAAACCAAACTGACTCAACCCGCAGGATGCCAGGAGCCGAACGGCTACTGTACTCCCCGTCAAACTGGGCCACTGCTGGTTTCGGAGGCTGTGTTCAGTCCTGGGTCCGACTGAAATCAATATCTGCAACGAGTCGCTCCCTAGCTGGCTGTTTTTACAGGAAACATGTAAATGTGACAAAGGAAATAGCATTTCGCTTTCCGTTTCATGGGGGCCTTCGATGTTACAGCACAGTGACAAAGAACATTTATGTAATATATTTAAAGATGCATGCAAAGTGCTCTCTACAGGAGCTTTCCATTCAGCACCACATAACCACAATATCCAACATTGTCACATGAGCAACTCAATAAGAGAATATGTTCTCTTTTTCTGACCTTGGAGCTGTCTCACTGTTGTTTTCCGCTTGTTGCAGCCTGAGCTGAACAGTAACTGTGCTGCCCCAGTTGTTTTTTTTTTCTTTCACACAGCCCTCCCGAGAGTCATTTTAGGTGTTTTCTGATGTTTGTCTAAATCGTTTCCTGGATTTTCTTGCTGGCAGCAAGAATTGTGTCTTAATTTGAGTTTTACAAAGGCTGCAGTTTGCTGTGAAGCATCAACCTCTGAAGCAATTTGTCTAATCTTCGCTACACTTCTTGTTTAATTTGTGTTTATTCTCAGTCCTTCATCGTCAGGACTCCACGTCTGACTGTGTGCTCCTGTAAATTCACCTTTTCAACAGTTTCAGCCGTTGAATCGGTTTACTCGGTGTACTGCAGTGCTATTTAGAGTTTTACAAAGAACTGCAAGTTTTCTTAAATCTGGGAGGTCTGTTAAGGAATATGATTTGTGGGTCTCTCTAAGCTTTTCATCACAGATTGGGATGGTGCTTCTTTAGCTCTACTGTAACATTCGCTGATTTTTTTAGCACCACGGTCCATCTGGTCTAGATCAGAATTGAAATGAGACTCCCTGCAGCTCTTTGATTTTTTTCTGTCCCGACAATGTGATATTTAACAATTAGTTTGGAAATCACTGAAAAATCTACAGTCACATTATTTTGCATCACAGTTAGCATTAATTTGGTGATTTGCGGATCAAAAGTTGAACAGATAAACTTCCCTGCACTGTTTTACAGTCTGCATCAGCGGCATGTTGAGCGGCGCGACTTTCATATTTTGTTTTTGATGCCTAATAACTTCCCTGCCGAGTTTTCTGTAATTGTTTCACCCCTGAAATGGATCACTGCACTAGAGCACGGTTTAAAACCTCATGAAAAACAGCCACTCTGATCCTCTGGTGATGCTTTAAAGTCAAACCAGACGTGGTGTGTGTGACCTTCCTTGACGCTTCGACCGCTTTCAAAGGAACTGCTCAGCTCTTTAAAAGAAGTACTCCACCCAAAATCTGTTTTTTTGAGTATCAAACGCTACAACCCCTGTAGGCTTTCGAGGTGCTGTAAAGAGTTTAGTCGTTTCCTGTCTCATAAAGAACAGTCTGCTTCATGTCAGATACAATTGATTGCAAAGTTGTCACAAAAATTGAATCAATCCGTAAGTGAATAATTACATGGTCCTCATTTTTCCCCCCCATTTTTGGGGGGATTTTGTCAGATGAACTCATGACCTCAACATGTGTCACCGCTGCATTTTCAAATGTTTCCAAAGGAATTTGCTGACTGATGTTCATTATCAAATCAGTGCAGCCCACCATCAATCATCTCTCCTGCAGCAAACATACTTTTTATCTACCCGCCATGCGAGAGTGCTGGATTAATTAAACATCGATAAATAGAGGTCACATGAACAAATCCAGTTCATGTGAACTTTAATGTGAAATGTAGCATACCAGTTCTTGTAATCCTCATTGCTGGATCCCACTGACAACAACCACAACTCCACGGCCACCGGAGTTGATTACGGTCCTCCTAGGGAATGATTGTAACCCCGCTGGAAGTGCTTCAGAAGCGTCTCTCTGCTCTACAGCTCTCCAAGCCAGGAAAGAGAACGGATCAAAACAGTGTTGAGGATGTGACAAATATGTGCCCTGTGGGGTCCAGACATTTACACAACTTCTCTTGTCTGTCCATCAGCAGTAAAACCTAAAGAAATGTGTCAATGAGTCAAAGCTGAATGTGTAATTAGGTATCCACAAAAATCTGAGTGAAAATAAAGTGAAAAGTTGACAGCTCTGTCCAACAGCCACCTAGAAAAATGAAATCAACATGAGTCTACGCTATATTTACAACTATGTTGACGGCTTCACTTTGCCATCAGACTGCCCTTTCTAACGGGAAACTTATTTCAAAATAATACCACACAATTTAGTCTAGGTTGATCCCTCACCTGCATTAGCCCCGTCGCGTACATCGTATCCTTTTTCCAGTATAAACTCAGCTACAAGTCTCACACATTATTTTGTTGATGTACCTCCCAGAGAGTATATCATAATAGAACAATAGTTCTCACAATGGCTTGCAAAAAGCACATCGGTATTAAATGGTGACTTTTCCAGCTACTTTTGTATTTTGAATAAGGAGATGCTAATAAAAATAAGTTATTACTTCTAATCAATGAGCCACATTGTCTAACGTTACATAACAAAGCGCTAATACCTGACCTTTGAATGACTTTTTTTTTTTTGGCCTTTTCAAGCTTTATTTGATAGAGACAGCTGAAATGTGACAGGGATGCAGGGAGAGAGAGACGGGAATGACATGTGGGAAAGAGCCACAGGTCGGGTTCGAACCCTGGGCTTCTGCAGCAAGGACTGAGCCTTCGCACACGGGGCGGCTGCTCTACCAACTGAGCTAAACGCCGCCCCAATGACTTAATGTTTTAAATCCCTTTACAAGAGGTGTTTACATTTGCCTACCCTCAGGTAATGTAATGCAAAACAAGGATTGCCAACAAGCCGAGAACTAAACAAAATGAATTGTAGTCTCAACAACATCCTGCTGTGAAGAAAAGAACAAACGAGATGAGATTTAACAACTAAACACTATAAGCATAAAAAGTTACAATAAAAATCTGGATGAAGATCAGTGGTGCTTAAAGAAAACAAGACTTCCTATTGTTCCAACAGTCTGAAACAGCAGAAAAATGGTTGTTATGAATAACAGTTTGGCTGAACCTTTTTATTGGCCTTATTAAAGTGGTAACCCTGCTCAGCAGCACAAGCTACACTTCCCACAGTGCTGAAAACCCTTCACTTAGCTTCATCCCACAGAGTTATTACCACTAATTAGCATTTGATCAGTGAAAGAAGGACAGCAGAGATTCTCACATTTTGCTTTATGCAGCACTGACACTTCTTTGCCAGTTTTCAGTAGGAGTTCACCGAAAAACATTAAAATGTTGACATTACAAGAGACATGGGAGAAAAACGGGTAATACGTCTCCACTGCAGAGACAAGGGACAAACAAGAACATAAAACAAAAAAGAAACTAAATTATAGTGCAACATTTTTAGGGATCATTAAAAAAGAAACACCCGTAGCAGCGATTTGGATAAATGTATTCAGTTCATTGAAACAAATTCCAATTATTAGCAGCAGGAGACTGTAATGACAACAGACCAAAGGATGTTTTGGATTTAGGGGCTTTTACTCAGATGTAAGAAGATCCCATGTTGTACTTGGCCACCAATATTGGCTACAATAACTGTCTTAAATAGGGGGAGTATCCAAGAAACACAAACTGGCATAACAGTACAGTTTCCAGCCCTGTAATATTGTCCAAAACAACATCTTACCCTTCAGTAATACACTCACTGCTGTCACGTGTAGCAGCCAATCGGCTGGGAAATTAAGCCAATGTGAAGGCGCGAAAAACTGTAATTCCTTGAGCAGCTGCTTGAGACTGGCTTTTTGTATTGTTGTGGAGAAAACTTCCAAAACGTAATGAAATAACAACAAATCTGCGAATCTGAACGTACTTTACTTTTTCCTTTTCACAACCTTTTATACCCATTCTTACATCACTCTTACATCACTGTTACTTAGTCAAATCACCAGATCTGGACCCAGCTGTCCTGTACTTTCTTATAATCATATGTCTGAGCGTCACGCGAACGTAATATTGTCTATGTGTTTCCCATGAGCCTGCATGGTGTGTGTGTGCTCGACTCCTTAATCTTGGTCAAGGCCGACCTGAAAACAGACTGGCTGAATGTTATCTGGTGGCACAGAAACATTCAATACTGTCCCAGCTGTGTAATCTGTGTGTCTGTGTGTTTGTGCGTTTTGTATGTCTATGTGTGTGCCTTTATCATATTCAAAAGTCCATATGTGTCACTCAGAACACCACAGTATCATGTGGCATACTCACAGCAAACTCTTTCAGTTGGACATGCCTCCTTATTAATTTAGTGTTGATGCATTTTTGATTGGGTTTTGGGTTTACTTCCTCTGGCCTAATTGGATAAAGTCAGGCTGTTCCTGGGTCCTTTCAGGATCTGGTGTCTTTTGTTGGGTTTGGAAGATCTTTCAAGGAACTGTTTTGGACAATTTTAAAATAGACCTGTCTGGCACTGAGATGTTAGCAGCAGATCCTTTAAGTCCTGCAAGTTGCAAGGTGGGGCCTCCATGGATCAGACTTGTTTGCACAGCACATCCCACAGATGCTCGATGGGATTTAGATCTGGGGAATTTGGAGGCCAAGTCCTTGTGATCTTGTTTTCCTCAAACCATTCCTGAACCATTTTTGGTTTGTGGCAGGACGCATTATCCTGATTAACAATACTTAACATCCACATGAATGGCAGGACCCAAGGTTTCCATCCTTGCTTTCATTCCATAGTGCATCCTGGTGCCATGTGTTCCTCAGCTAAGCGACACATGCACCGGCCACACGTGATGTAAAAGAAAACATGATTCTTTAGACCAGGCCACCTTCTTCCATTGCTCCTGGTCCAATTCCCATACTCCTATGCCTGTTATTGGGGCTTTCAGCAGTGGCCAGGGGTCACCATGGCACCCTGACTGGTCTGCTGCTATGCAGCCCTATACATCCCATTTATAGCTTTAGCTGCCAGTTTTCAAGAGCTGCACCCAAGATTAAGAGATCATTGTTAATATTGCGACTGATGTCATCAATGTTGCTGCGTCAGACGTCATAGAAATTGTCTGTAGCAACCTCATCACACAAAAAATGTCAAATAGAAGGACAACTTTGTAGCAAATATGAACATAGTTATCTTCAACAAGAATGAGAAGTATTGTGTCAGATTTGCAAAAAACATCAGGGCCTGGTTTTTTGTTCAACAAAACACCGCCTGGCATTTGTTAAGTGGATTAAGTGGATGGCAACACATGTTGTAACAATTCAAAAGGCAGCAGAAGACACAAACACAGAGAACATGACCTAAAAATAAAAATCAATCAGCTTAAAACAAACAATATAATGTATCAAGACATAACAAGGCTACTGAAACAATCTGGGACAGCAATGATTTTTAACCATGCTAGTGGCATGCACTGTCAGCTGGTCAACTACTTTGGTCCAGATTGGAATAACTCCAGTAACCTACAAAGACCCATCAGTACAATTACATTTGTTTTGCTTTAATGCCGTCACACACAGCAAACCCTGTGTTGGGGAATGCTGGTTAATAACACACACAAGATGGCGTTGCGTGGGTGGCAGCCACAACAGTTAAAGCAGCTCTGACCTCCTTTCTGTGTTTTTAGTGCAATCCTCTGGTTTTATTCTATGTTAATCTCCATCGGTTTTGTGTGTAAATATGGATGTGAAACTATTGCGATTAGTGACATGCCTTTTTCTGATTCATCATCATCGGAAAGCCATTCAGCCACAGCTCTATTGTTTACATTTGGAAACAGTTGTTAGCACTAAGCAACACCAGGGTACTCTCTGTGGAGACACCAAAGATCCACGCAGAAATAAGGAGATGGAAAAAGAGGATGCAGAGTTGGATCTGTTGGATTGTTGGTGAAATTAGTTGTCAAGTCAGACACAAACTGAAGATGCTGTAAATTCATTGATGAGTCAGGGACTTTAGCGTATTATTATAGTATCATATTATATGGCATCGAATTTGGTAGAGACATTCATGTTATACTTTATGACCAAACATCTCCAAAACTATTGGCATTCCTATGAACCTTAGTTGTGCTTTGTGTTCAATCCTAATGAGGAAGTGTTAGCATGCTAACACATCAAAGATGCTAACAAGGTGAAGGTTGCATTGATGAAATGCAACTTGATCATTTAGCACCTTAACCAAGATTAAAACCTTTTATTTATGGTGCTACTTGCCAAAACAAAAAATTAACTTTAAGTATCCATTGTTTTTTTGTTCCAGAGAAAGATGCATGCCTTCCTGTTGCTTGGCTGCTTTGTCCTCGCTGTGTCGGAGTACTTACTTGGATCTGCCCATATGATCCCTGATGAGAGACTCTCCACCAATCGGGTCGTTGTAGCTAACGCTCTGTCTCAAAGCCTTGCGGTAGGCCCACCTCCTGTAGTTATTGTAGGTAAGTTTGCAAGTTTAACCTTTAGTGTTTTTACTTTATTTGTGAAGTCACAGTCCAGACTGAATGGCCTTGTTTGAATGTCTCTCAATTTTAATTATTTCTTTAATTCATAATGCGGCATTTGCAATGTTAGTGGTCATGTTTATCCTATACTGGCAATACTGGTGTTTGATGATACACAAAACAACAAGCCAGATTATCTGATAGTCACTGAATTGACTAAGTAATTGCTTTCTGAAATGCCCAGAGTTTGTCCAAAGAATGTACTTAAAATGTAAGACAGAGAAACTGTGGCAGGCTAACCTCTGCCACAAATCTATTAATACAAAGTCAATCACTTACTCACTTTGTCTGTGAGACTGAATGCTGTTCTCTCTGGGACAGGCTTGTGGGATGATGTCAAACAGAAACTCTGCCGCTGTGATTTTATATCAATGAATTAGTGCTATCAGTCCCATATATCATCATGTATGCTGATGATGCAGTCTTTTCTGCTGCTGATTTTTTTTTTTTCTCAAAGCACCTTTGTTTTCTTATGTTTTCTTTCAGAGTTGCCTAAATCAGAGAGGAAGAACAAGAAACCAAAGAAACCAAAAAAGGTATGATAAAAGAAAAAATAACTTTTGGTGATGTATAATGATAATTTATTCAGAAATCATGTTACATCTGAATTCCAAATTTGTTCCAATTCATGATTGTAACGTGTCTGTCACACATTGATGTAGAAAACTTATACTTGGTACAGCATTATGCTCGACACAAACAGATACCAAAAATTAAAAATAACATTTATTCATTCATGTTTTAAACATCATATCATCATGACACCAGACAATGTGTGTGTGTTGCTCTGGAACATCAACAAGTTCCTATCTTGTCTTTAGCTCAGAGTCTCTGAACAAGTGCAAAGGCCTAGGAAAGGTTAACTTCCATGTCAAATGCAAAAATTAAATATTTGTTATATACATACATTTCTACACACGTACTGTTGCCAATGCCAAGAACTCCCATGCTTAAAGCACATGAAACATTTTTCTGCACTCATGTTTTCTATATTGTCTATTGAGTTAAATTTATCTTTTGCTCTTTTCTGCTTTATCTTACTTTGCTTGCTGGAGCAAACTGCTCCGACAGTATTATCTCATGTACTTCAACTTTCTCTCCCCCTCTTCCTTTCTCAGAACAAATTTGGTGTGAAGAAGCACCCTCCTCCTCCCGAAAACTGCATTCCCATGGGGGGAAGCTGTAAATCTCCAGGCAGTGTGTGCTGTGATTTCTGTGGCTTCTGTCAGTGTCGGCTCTTCAGAACTGTCTGTTACTGCAGAATGGGCAACCCCCGCTGCTGAACAACAAGCAGCAGCCCCAAACCCAGCTCCAAGCTAACAGAACCAAAACTTCATGCTAAAACAAACCACTTGAAGTGAACACTGTGAGAGGTGAATCACTTTGAGGTTTTGGTTTGTAACTTTTGCCTAAACTTCACTGCATGAAAGCACTTTATCACAGAGGACTGCACCACAGTGAACTTAAAAAAAAAATCTTACAGGGTGTACTGCTTATAGCATTTTACTTTGAGCTTTTAGCGCACAGAAATAGGATATATATTGCTTTATTTTTTACACAGAAATACATGAATGTGCAGTATCATACGTTAATTACAATGGATATCAAATATGTCATGAAGCCTTGTATGAATAAAATCGTTGTAATAACAGTGTTATTGTCTATTTAGTGTTAAACCCCAAGGCCAAGCATTTAATTTAATCTTGGCTGTTGACTGAAATTCTGTACGTCAATTCACATAAAGTGTTGACAGATCAGATCAGACAACAGAAAACCAACAGTGTTTTCATAGTTTTCAGTCATGTGACTGGCGTGGAGCCCTGGAGGGCAAAATAACGTTCCAACATGTCAACCTACACTGAACACTTCACAGGACCGCAGAAGAGGGCTGTCAATTTTCCACCAATTTCAAATATTTAGATCACCGTTCAAAAAAGAAAAACAAAGATACTCTAACAAACTAAAAGTGTTAGCCTCTTGAGACCCGCTGCAGTATGCCAATCACCAAAAAATAGCAAAGTCGCTGCCAGAGCTTAACTTTGGCGATGTCTGCATATATCTTGCAGAGAAACCCTTCCTTTACACTGTCGCCAGGATGAATACGTACCACAGTACAGATAGTTTAAACACAACTCCACGATCTTCTCTTCGGTTCAACCTGGTCAACAATTATCCTAATGGCATTTTGGCTAAACAAACTCAGTTTGTGTTGGAAATCGGTCACTAACTTGGCTGGTGGGCAGCAGAAGAAAGCCTTGTTTTGCCCTCCAAATGGGAGTCACGAGAAAACTATGAAGTAGCCAATCTCTCAACCTTTCTGTGGGCCCATTGGTTCCTAATTGAGACATCTTTAGAAACCATCTAAAAAATATATAGTTTGGTTCTTAAAAAACAAGAAGTCAGTAATTTCCTAAAACAACTGGGCGCTGCTGAGGCTTGCAAGCGTTATTTACAAAAGGGGTTTGTGTCTGGAGTGTGTCGCAAGTTTACCCAGAAGCATTTTCTATCTACATAGCCATCATTTATTATCTTGTTTAATCAGCGCTTTAACTTTCTTATCCTCTGTGTTTTGTTACTGAGGAAAATAAATTGAGCTCAGTTCATTCAGTTTTAAATCACTGCCTGACTGTTGGGCAGATACCAAACATATTTCCTGGGTGTGATTATCAGTAAGTCATTGCTGCGTTATGATAAACAAATGCATTTTTAAATTCCCTTAGAGGATCAGTGAGTTAATATGAGATTTCTCAACTTTGGACTGGAAGGAAAATCTGGCCTGGAAGAGTAAAAGGAAAAATGCTTCTCCTTCCTCAACAGCCTGATAACGAAGCGACCTTGACTGACGCTGCTCCTGCAGCTGCTCAGCATCCAACGATGGACGAGCTGTTACTATGAAGGCTGAATAAGAGGCTGAATGCACTTATTGTAAATTGCTTTGAGCTGACCTGTCAAGTGAATGTTTTGTAGAGTTTAAATGCTGAAAAATTTGAAATGCTGGCTTTGCCTGTATAAATAAATGTTACAAAAGTACTTATAAGCAATGTGAGATTTTTTTTTTTTAAATTTATAGCACCCTCAGAAGACATTTTGCAAAGTTTAAACTTGCATCAAGTCAAATATTTTGTGGTAACCAGATTTTGATCAAGGTTTATTTTTAATGGAACTCCAGAGTGGCCAGAGAGAGAAGAAAATAAAATCTAGCCCATGTTTTGTTACATCAAGACCTTGATACTACGCTGGAATGCTATTGTGTTGGCAATTCATTCCCAGCTTCTCATCAACTCCTGTACACGAGATAAGTATACAGAGTCAGCACACCAGACCAGCTTTTCTTCCCAAAGCATAAAAGGCAGTGCACCTGCTTCAAGTATTATGAGGCATGTCTTGTGAGCAACGCACCCACATATTCTTACCGAGCGTCAATGCCAAAAAGTCAGTACAGTTCTTTTATGAACTTGAGGCTGGCAACAAAACTCCTAAGCTCCCTCCCTAAGCCACCGTGTCACGGGTCAGCAAGGCTTTATTTAGCCCACCTCAGCTCCGCATGTTTGGCCGCTTTTGGATTACCACACACTGGGCTCCAGAAACCTGAGGGTGACGTCACAGAGACTATATGTTTTAAAACAGACTATGATTCAAGTGCACCAGCTGAACACAAACAACTAAGGTTATAAAATCAACCATTCAAAATTAAATCTGTAATTAAACCTAGTCTGTGCTATCAAAGCCTACCATGCCAGATATAGAAATTACAACAAAGGCGGATTCACCCCATCGTTACCTGACTCGGACTGATTTTTTTAATTTTTTAATTTTTTGCAGTATTGCAACATTCCCCCAGTCCTTCCTGAAGTGGGCTTTAACATCTGGTTTGGAAAAAAGTGGGACAGAGGAAGAAGGATTATGGCAGACAGCTGGAAGACAGACAGAGATCTGAAAGGATGAGTGGAAGATGCTGAAGTACTGACAGAGAGCAGATCGCAACAAATGAACTCAGGGTCTGCCATTTTGTGGGTGCTTTTATTCAAAATGGTCTTATTAAGATCAATTGACATTTCATTTTGAATCTGAGGTTTTAATGTGGAATGAGCTCACTAAATACAGCTGTGGTTCTCATCAACCAGAAAGTCGCAGTGGTGTTTCAAGCCCTGTGGCCTCAAGGGGCAGTAATTACATTACATTTATTTATCTAATGAGTGTCTTGAAATAAGTGCATTCAACAATGTGGATACAACTCAAGAAATGCAAGAATCATGCAAGATACATCGACTTCATCAAATATACCGAACTTCTTCAAGTGGTAAATTTAGTGAGGTACCTGCTGAACAAAATATGTGTAGAGTTTTTGCTGTCCTGTTGTCATTGTTGTGGTAAGCAGTTGGGATTTTGTTGAGCGGTAGCTGGATCCACCTCATAGTGAGGGAGTAGCAAGCTGATTGTTGGTAGAAGAACATAGCAGAGGGTATATGGTTTGAGTAATGAGCCCATTTTTCCTTGGTTTATGTGATTCTACCATGAGTAAGAAGGCTTCTTATTTTATTTAATTGTTTTGTCTGTTCACAATCGCAAGTGTTTACACAGGGTGTTTTATTTTGAAAAACTGACCAGATTCTCTATGCTGTATCCTGTTGTCTGACTTCCGGCCAGCTCGATGTGCTGTGCTACTTGATGTGGCTGGTCGTAATGTCGATAAAAATAAGAGAGAATTCTTCGAATTCTTCACAAACTGTCTCATGAAACAAATTTCATCGCAGCTTTAAGTCAACACAATCCAATAGATTTTTTAGAACTTCCAATCAGTTTATTACTACCCGTAAAGCATACTTTCAGTCTTCTGGATTCTGCTGGAACAGCAGTCAGAAGAGGATCGAACATCTGCTTCCTCAAAGCAGTAACACAAGCTGCCTGTTTGAAGCTGTCCCTGTGAGAGGAAAGAAGAAAGCGAAAGTCTGATCTTCAGGTCGTTTTACAAAAACAAGCAGAATCCATGTCGAGAGTCAGAGGCGATGATGTGTTCAAGTGCTTGTGTTAGTTAGCCAAGACATTTGAGCTGAATAATTTGAACCACAATATTTATAATGTCAAAGCTGGTTCCTCGAGAGGCAAAACTCTACATCTCAATTTGGGTTTTTGAGGAAATGCAGATGTGATAACAGATGAAGCTTCAAGGAAGTTCAGACAGGGTGACTAACTATGTTCTTGCTCACTAATTATACACAGTCTCTTCCAGCTTCCAAATATTTTCTCGAATTTGTTCGTGTAAAAGTCACAGCAACCCTGTCAGTCCTCCCTGGCGACTCTTCAGCATATGAGTAAAGACCGTCTAATTTCTGTGGAAAAGTTGCCGACTCTTTGGCGAACTGCCACCGGAAAACACCCAATCAACGGAAACTCAGGGATGTATTCCGGTCCACAATGACAACTCAAACTGTCTACAATATAAAGATGAAGACTATATTATCTGTAATTTGATGAATTGGGAATGATTCTTAAATGATCGGATGGTACACTGAACTAATTACGGGTGCTATAGGGTCTAATGTGATCGTTCTTTAAACATCTGTTTCATTTATGCCTCTTCTGATTGAAATTGAATTGATACAAGCCCCCTTTACCTCAGCATTTACTGATAGAAGTGAGAGAAAATATAATGAGACTGTACAGAAGCAGAAAGTGAAAGAGAGCAGCGTGATCCAAAATATCAGGTAAAATGTGTCATGAAATTTTCTATCCTTAGGTTACACGAGGTCACGTGTAGGCCTTGAGGTCCTCGGCAGTAGTAGTTGTTTGGCTTTGATTGGGAACAGTAGGTGCCAGTCTATCTCAACACTGTGGTGGCCAGGGTCAAAGAGACCTATTGCTGCCTTCCTAGACATAATAGATAGCTTGTCGTTGACGTTCCAATCTGCGTAAACAGACATCTGTGTCTCCAGACTAGAATATGCTGACAATAACACCTGCATGGGTAAAGACATTCTCTTTGGCTAATTCTGGGCGTGTAGTATTTGTGGTGTTATCTTGGGGTTTAAAGTCTTTCCACCAGCATGAGTTCGTCAGAATGTGAGACCGACTCAGACACTTCTGATGAACTTTGAGAGTGTCTCTAATTCTCCTTGGCCAAGCGTCCATAAATAATACAGCATAAGACATCAGATGACCTGAACACTTTCTTCCCTCCTGACCTCACCGTTGACATTTGACTTCAGCAATTTCTCCACAACAAAATGTGTAACGCAGAGTGCATCACCAGAGTTGGCGTTTTTGGTTGAGTCGAACATTTTTCGAGGCACCAGGGGTATTGAAAATGTAAACTGCAAGGTATGCGTTTCATGCAACTTGAGCAGATACATGAAATCATGGGTACAGACTCTAACCTCTAGAGGTAGCAGGTCTAAGGAAGAGGAAGAAAATACATTGAACCGAACGCTTAATCTGACAACCACAGCACGTTTGAACCAGTGGATTAACCATTATACCATTATAAATATTTCATGAAAGCCAGTATGTTGACTAAGCATCCAAAGCACTAAGCTCACACACTCAGTATCCATTTTCTTCCACTTATCTGCGGTTGGGGCGTGGTGGCAGCAGGTTTAACAGGGTGTTCCAGACGTCCTTTTTCCCATCAACGCTGTCCTGCTCCTCCTGAAGGATCCTGAGGTGTTCCCAGGCTAGATGGACTATGTTGTCCCTCCACTGGTTTCTGGGTCTGCCCCAGGGTCTCCTCCCAGTTGGATGTGTGCAGAACACCTCCAAAAAAAAAGGCACCCAAGGAAGGTGCCCAGGAGCTCAGCTGGCTCCTTTGATGTGAAGGAGCCGTCGCTCTACTCCGAGCTTCCTCCGGCTGTCCGAGCTCTTTAACCTATCTCTAAGTCTGGTCACAACCCAAAGCTCATGACCATAGGTGAGGGTTGGAAGAAATCCGCCATCTCATGCTCCATTTTCCAAGAGAAAGGGTTTAAATTTTGATCCTGCAGTGAGACCTTAATCTCACTGCACATTTTCAAAAAGACTCAGAGAACAAGCAATATGTTAACCATGTGAAATTAATTTGTTATGTCTACTTACACTCTTCTGCCAAAACACAACTACAATCAGTGATTTGGCCAGGGACACCTGTCGCCTGTTCATGAAGGTTTATAAGGACTACAATGTCTGTTTGGTACGACTGAACAGTCGACTTGAGTGTACGAAGTGAACAGTAAAAGTGAAAGGTTTTTGGCCAGATGCTAATCCTTTGTGAACGATTAGCTGCTAAATTCTTTCATATCTACCCTGACAGACAAGTTTATTGTGGATAATTTCCAAATACAATCTGCCAGATTCAACAAAGCATGCAGAGCAAATCTTACCCGTTGGACTTGTGAATTAAAAGAACATGAGTTAAAGCTGCATGTTTCGAAAAAAGAGATACATGAGGAGCTAATTGTTGCACCTAAAGTACATTATTTCAAGATGTACCATGACGTTTCAAGCCCTCACAAGATCAGATATATCCCTTTTGATCCACCGTACAAAGTTGCCTCTGCTGCGTGAAAGTATGAATTTGTACCGGTTTTGAACTAAATATACAACGCAGCTTGCAGTAGTCAGACCATGACTGTGACATCTTTGTCATATTTAGGTTATCTGATGCAAGCTGTCATGGAAGGTGGAGTGAGTCACTCGCTGTGAAGACCAGCAGGTGCAAATAGTTAAAGAGGCTGAAAGGGCAACAGATGTTCTCAAGTTCAAAAGCATTACTGTGGCAAAAAAGGAAAATACAGGGGTAATGTTATCACATATACGAAAGGATAAAAAGTACCGTATAAAATACAACCCGCGAGGTGCTTGCAATCAACGGCAAAGGTCTGGTTTTAACTTTGGTGGGACGACTGATTTGCAGTTGTATCTCTAACTCCATTTACAGATGTCACATATTAACGCTGAACCTAAAAGCAGGTAAGAAATCTGATCATGAAGGCAGCTGGCTGGCATTTGGAGCTGAAGGGATGTGGATGTGGTTTAGGAGAAGTTCAGAGCTGCGGCTGGCAGGTAGGTATTCCTGAACAGGTGTAAAACTAACTGGAAAAAATGGAAAACAAACCATAGACTGGCATGTTAACAACCCATGAATGGTGCCGTGATCCTGCAGGGACTGGCTGTTCTTCTAGGCGAGTGATGTCTTGATAGCAGGCAGGTGTGCTGATTACAGATAATGGGCAGGTGTGCACTACAGAAGGAGTGAGGGAGGAAAACCACAACTAATACAAGCAAACACACCACAGAGCGAGAGACAGGAGAGCAGCAAATGCAACAAAACAAGACATAGCAGTCAGCGGCGTCTGTCTTTCAGGCTTTTATTTCATGAAGCTCTCGCCAGCCAGCAGCTTCTTGCTCGCTCACTCTCTCCTTTTCTGTCTTGGCTTTCTCCATCAGCATCTTCTTCCGTCTTTTCTCCCCTGTCATTATGTTGATCGAGGCTGCTGAGCCTGCTTACATTGCCTGCTGGCCCAGCTCTGGTTCTTTCACAACACAGATCATCTCCCAGTCAACACTCCCTCCTGCTACCCAGGGCGGAAAACCTTCTCTTCTCTGTGGTCAAAAAATGTCTGTTGTGCGTGCCTTAATGGCCTGTTTCCCAGAATATTTTGGAAAGGACATTGTAATTAAATTTAAACATTTGTCTAAAATATAACATTATACACAGTGTTGACAAAGATGTAGGTGTTTGAGCAATGACATGGCATGGTAAGCTTGTGAAAGGAATAAATGAAAATTCACTCCCATATTTCTTTGGCATTTCCATTTGTGTTCAACATTTTTGTTTTGAAATTCTTAATCCGATTAGGTTGGATTTTTCCACAGTCCCTGAAACTGCACATCACAGACAATCAAGTTAAACAATTATAATAACCTTTATTTGTTTATGAAATCAACATGTGCACCGCTTTCTCAAGTACACAATGTTCGTCTCAAAAAACACGAAAATAGTCCATTAGACGTTTCTTTCAGTTGAAGCAACTGCCTTTGGAAATAACCACACAGGCGTTTCCTCCATTCCAGGCACAAAAGAAGTGCTGCGCCTGAGGAATGCAGTTTTTTAGGGCTGCATCAATGCAGATTTGGTTTGGAGGGCTTCATAACACACTTCCACTTCAGGCTAGTTGGTCTGAAATGACACCTAATGTGGTGGACCCTCTATGACAACCCTCATCTATGGTTATGTGCTTTGGGTAGTGACCAAAAGAATGAGAGTACAGATACAAGTGGCTGAAATGAGCTTCTGTAGGGTGGCTGGAATCAGCCTTAGTGGAAGGGTGAGGTGCTCGGACATCTGGAAGGAGCTCAGACTAGAGCGGCTGCTCCTTTGCGTTGAAAGGTGATTCAGACATCTGATTAGGATGCGTCCTGGGCGCCTTCCTTTGGAGGAACATCCAACTGACAGGAGACCTCAGGGCAGACCCAAATTATGCTGAAGGGACTGGGAAGGCCTCAGGATCCCCCAGGAGGAGCCGAGATGTGTTGCTGGGGAGATAGATGGACGTCTGGAACGTCCTGCTAAACCTGCTACCCATGCTGCAATTAGCCAACAATGCTAGATCATCATGTGTCCCCCATATCCTTCCTTTTCACATAATCGCTGACCGTTTGAGATAAAAATATTGAAAAATATTTGTAGGGACATGTCCCTGCTATCCATACCCAAATCTACAAACCTATGTCTGTAGGTATTTAGAGGTCTGAATCACAATGTTTAGGAGTTATATAACAAGTTCATGGAGAATACTCTTACCTCACTTTGTCTTTCACAGATTTTAAGTTCCTAGAAATTTGTGAGGTCTTATTTGTCCAACCTTGACCAAGATTTGACACCATAAATATCCCGATCCAGTTTCAGGAGAGAACCAAAACTTCCTGCATGGGTAGATCACATTAGAGATAAGTGAGAAAATCTGTTGTTTTAAAGTAAACTGAACACTTAAACTGTGACAAGAGCGACAGCTTAACCACCCTTTCATGTGTGTTTAATTCTCTCCAGTTCCAAACTTCCGTTGGTTGAACTGGTGGATTTTCTGTGTTGGATGTTTGGTAATGAATAGCCTCGCGGCCAGCGATGAAATGAAACCCAGAGAGAGCAGTGTTTTTTTTTTAAAATCACTATTAATCCCCAGGGCTTCAATAAGCTTCATAATGTGTAGCTAATGTGAGAACAGTGTGTTTCCCAGGTTCAAGTACATTTTGAAAGATAATGTTCAGATAAAACTTCAGGATCAGAAGGACTAACGCTCAGTGGATGAGCTGGTGTCGAAGTTACAGGTTCAGATCCTGACTCGGGTTTGAAGTACTTCCTGAAAAATCATCAACAAATTGACACCTCATTGGTGTAACAGGTACAGTATGTAAGGGTGTTATGGTTACACCAGTACTATTTCAAAGTCAGCAAAGAGAGGAACATCTGAAAAGCTCAGAGGAGGTGAAATTTAGATGTAGAAACATTATGTAGATCAAAAGCTAAAGTGTTCACAGGTGCAGAGGTCATGGGTTCAAAGTGATTTTTAAAAAAGGTATGAGAAGTTTAGAGAGAGAAAACTCAAGGCAGCAGGTTTTATTCTCAAAGTAGATGGTACCCAGCAGTATTCCCACAGGAACGCTGCTGCTGTGAAGCAACATGTGTGCAGATTATACTAATTTCACCATCATGACAAAGTCTGATCCTGTCTGACCCTTAAAGAATTTTTCGGAAGGTTAAATGTTTATGTCTCTGACAAGTATTTAATGCAGAAAATAAATTGATGTAACAAAGTTCCAAGAGAAACTTTAGCAAATGAACTGGAAAAAAGCATCCTGGAGTCAAACTCACCTCATACATCATTCTGCTCAATGAAGGTCAAACATTCTGCTGTAGTAACAGCAAGCAAAATGCATTTTTTCTGTGGAGAGGGACCAAATTCATCAAGCAAACTATAACTGTAGAGTGCGCTGTGATTAAGAGACAAGGACTTTATAACTCACTTCATCGGGTTTCATTCAGAGCCAAGTTCGCCTCCTGTTACAATCTTTGCTGCAATGGTCTCATGAACTTCCGAACCCCAAAAACAGAACTCGGACCACGACTGTAGGAACAGTAAAACACAAGTTTATTCAGACGTTTAGCTGAAGTTGAGCGTTGATCTGGAGACGGGAACAATGAGATGGACTGGTGGACAAAAAAAAAAAAAAACAGGGAGCAGTGAAGCTAAATTACAGAAGAGCAAAAAAGTCAGGCACAAGGAATATTCAAACAAGGAGCTCTGTTTCATACCACATAGGTGACATAGTGAGTCGGGGTTGACATACTGCAGTGCCTTGATTAGTGGATGAGTTACAGGTGAGCAGGTTGCAGCAGAAGGAGGATGATTGAATGTCTGAGTCCAGACAATCACGCACAACCAGCGACCATGAGGACTTATGAAAGCTCAGCATTTAGAGAATTTAGGATCTGTGGTGAAACTCAATTTTCAGGTGATGGACTACCTATCTTAGATACTCATAATTTTCTTGTGTTATTTCCATGTTGTTTCATGCCTATATGAACTTCTTCCATCCATTATCTATAACCTTTTCTCATCAGGGTCATGGATTTCCATGTTGTTTTTATCACAGAGCACATAGAGACAAACAACCATTGACACCTAGTGCCAATTTAGAGTCACCAGTTAACATGCATGTCTTCGGACTGTGGGAGAGACACGTGACACAGAAAGGCCCAGCCGATGTTCAAACCAGATCAAATCATATTAGAGTTCAGAGCAGGTTTCATAGAGAAGACAAGCGTATATAATGATGGTTTGTCACAGTCGACCAAGCAACAACCATCATGGTTGTATAGAGACTGCAGTCCTCAAACGTCCACTTGAGGCTGGCTCCAGAAGTGAGTCAGTCTCCATAAGTCCCCATGTTAACTGAACTTCACAGCAGAAATAAACATGTTTACAGCCTGGTACAAAAAACAGTTTTGGTCTCTGTAGCTAATTTCCTGTTCATGACAACTGTACTGAGGGTGAATTTATATACAACTCACCTGTTCAGATTATATTAAGGCTTAAAGTTATGCAGGATTAAGAGCGTGGACGCTTTGATTGACAGGTGGGTGCCATCACAGGTGGTTTGTTTGAGCTTCTGACGGGTTTTCAGAAGCCTGTGGGTGATGTCAAGGCGACTACATCCATGTTTTATGCTGTTAACACATTCCTGCATTTCTCAATATGAAACATATTTCACAACAGTTTGAGAAAACATACGTATTTTATTATGTTTGTGTATTACAGTCCAACTAGTCTTTGTGAAACAGTTTAACTCCGTTATTTACTGCATCTATGATAAATTGTGCAGGTCTGTCAGGCAAAAATGCTTTACTGTTGCCGCGAGGAACAATGAAAGAGGTGAGACAAGATGTAGAGAGCATAAAAGTGCAAAATAAAAAATAGAAACAGATGTTTAAATCACGCAAGATATCGAATGCTGCGATCACAGAAAGCTCCAGACGACGGTCACAAGTTCCAACTTTTTATTTGGATTATTTACAAGTCTCGTAAAGGCCTCTGGCACCCTCTCAGTGCAGACAGAGGAATCAGCATCATCACCTTCATCACACGGTACGCACAAGTCATTAAAAATAACAGCAAAGACTATTTAACATTAGCATGTAGAAATCCGACAGGAACAACAGGGAAGGGGTGAAGAAAAGAGAGGAGGAAGAGGAGGTTTGGAGAGAGAAGTAAGAAGAGAGAACGCCAGCATTTTCCTCTTTCAAACAAGAGCTTGGATTGGTTTTAAAAAATCCTCATTTAGGAGTGAAAAGTAAAGTCAAAGACAAATGTTATAAACCATCGTACCAAACTTTTATTGTAAGTTGTAGCTCACCTTCACATCAACCGATAAATCTGCCGTGACGGATGATTTGATATTCATGGGATTATAAGAAGTATATACAAGGATGTACAATATGGCCTATGTAGTGGAGAACTTCATAACACCAAATTAAACCAAGAACAGAGCGGTGGGCAACCACCTCAGGTTTTATTATCAGATCTCATGTCGGGCTGTAACTCGTTTTCACTCCCAAATCAGGACATGCAGCCACCCGCCGGCTCCTACTAACTTCTTCTGGGACTGTTAAGTTTGTAGGAATTCTCATACACTTGATTACTTTCCTGCTTTGGACAGTACAGCTGGAAATAAAGTCCGATTTAGCTCGTACTGTAGTAAGTACATCAACCGTCAAACAGAAGACCTTAATTTTAACGGGAGTGAAGAGGTTTGAGAGGGAAAACAAGAAGGGAGACGAGGCAAAGAGACAACGAAAGGACAGATCAAATAATATATGAAAGATATAACTGTAACAAGGAAGGAGATGGGACGGAGAAATGAGATAAATGGAAGGGAAAAGAGACAGGATGAATGGATGTTCAGAAATAGAAAGTGGTGGTTCAATACGCTCGAAGAAGAGAAAAAGAAGGAGGGAGGATGAACCGGGGAG
Organism: Miichthys miiuy; assembly: GCA_036365135.1. NCBI lineage: Eukaryota > Metazoa > Chordata > Actinopteri > Sciaenidae > Miichthys > Miichthys miiuy. The sequence continues at coordinate 29,304,656 of CM071604.1, forward strand.
ACGGAGTCAAGACAGGAGGAAGATAAATGTGTTGAGAAGATCTATTCAGGGACAAATTCACATCAACAACAGCAGCAAATCTTCCATCTGTTCCTCTACTTTGACCTTTTTTGACTGGAATGACAACACAGTGGCAACTCAATATTGCCTTTACTCACTGCTTACTCATACTGTATTTACCCAATACATAAAGTTATGCATTTGTTCACTTAAAGGCCCCAAAAAACAGTTTTTCTAATCAGCTTCTGTCCGTGAGTAATGGCCTTCAACATGAACACAGTTTTAGAATAGAAAAGTGGGACTGGAGAAGAGTGACTCAATCAGGATTGAGCAATATTTGAATCAATATACAGCAGAGCTGAGTGGTTCAAATCACAATATATAATACCTGACGATGCTTTCCTTCTAGACTTTAACTGATAACTGATATTTCCAGGATACAAACAACAACGCTCGTCACTTGCAATTCACCGACAAGGAGAGTCTTTGGAGAGAACTTTGATGACTTTTTGTTTCCAGAGCTTGAACCACATCTCACAATCAAGTCACGATCAACGATGGGTCTGCCAGGTCAACAACGAACTTCACACTCAACCTTTATATATATAAAAAAGGTTGTTACTGTCAATCTTAATGCATGTTTAGCTTTTGATTTGGCAACAGTCATTGCTAAACAAGGCCTGCTAAAATCCGAGTTGTTGTAGCACCGTCCTCAGTAATCTGGAAGGAGGGGGAATGCAGTATTGGAGATTTTGAAGGAGGCTCTGTAAAGTCAGGCAGACTTGACTGCAGTCTCACAGTTGAACACGGAGTAAATTCACTCTAACTGATTCAATTCACGTTCAAATTTACTTACAGTCTTGGCAACAATGTAATTTTTTTGCATATATTGTATGGTGAGCTATTGAACATGATAAAATTGGGCCACCTTTTTGATTTCAGGCAATTTTTACACCTGTGCAACAAGACTTGGTGCCAAATATTGAAGCATTTCAAAGTATCAAAGTTCAGAGTTACCCTTAGTGAGCAAATTCAATATCATATCGATAAGAGGGTTAATAATAACTTAAATAATATGCCACTTTACTGATCACTTTGACTTGTGAACCAACATGTTTGTGAGTTTTCCCTACAGGTTCAGAGGTCACTGGATGAGGCTCAGCATTGTAAAAACTCATAATTCAAAATTTGTTTTTTCACTGATGACTTGCGTAATAAAAGCCCATGTGTGTGTGTCTGTAATTAGTCATAAAACCTATTTATATTACCACATTTCTCTCAGCTTTTTATAACCCCAGACTCCATGTTGACTTCCCAAAATTATGATACTAGTTTGTTGTGTCAAATTAAGTGGTAAAAGTGAAGTGATAAAACTGGTTAATACTCGGGTTGTACAGTCATTTGTATGTGATGATGTTTCACTATTAATAAGTTTATGTCATCTGGACAATGTGATAAACAGTTATTAATATTTCCAAAACACACATCATCCTGTTGTTTTAATAAGTTGCATCAGAGCAGGGTAATTATTTAATATTGTCACATCTGTTTTAACTTTGAGTGGAACAGCTTTGTGGTGGTAGAGTTTACGATTCGGACATATAAATGTTTAGGATGGGGCGCATAACGCTGAGGTAACACTTTTTATGTCCTTCATTTCTGAATAGTTTCCTAATAATTTCCAAGAAAACTAATTAGTCTGAGCTAATTAGCACAAAAAGGTGGAGGTTTGTCATCATGTGGGAAGTCTTCAAGGACAAGATGTCTGCGTTTAATTACTTTGTTTACATGTTTACCTGAAATCATCATCATACATCATACATTGGTCTGATATGTTTTTGTTTTTTCCACATTATTCTTGATAGAACAGCTGAATTTAAATAAATGTTCTTATATTACTGTAAACTCTCATCTAAATTAGCATCTAAGTTGCAGTGCTCTGACTAATAGACTGTCTTGGTTGTGTTTTTATACTAGTAGTGAGTCTGCATGGGGCATTTTATTTTGAAAATCGTCCAGATTTGCCGTTTCTGTGTCCGACTTCTGGTCAGCTCGAGCTGCTGTGATTCAGTCTTAATTTGCCATATTGTGATGCTGATATTGACGATACAACATGGTTGTGCAGTGGTTAGCAGTCGGCTGGGGCCTTTCTGTGTGGAGTTTGCATGTTCTCCCGGTGTCTGCGTGGGTTCTCTCCAGGTTCTCCGGCTTCCCTCCCACAGTCCAAAGACATGCAGGTTAATTGGCGACTCTAAATTTCCTGCAGGTGTGAACGTGAGCGTGGTTGTTTGTCTCCATGTGCCAGTTCTGTGATGACCTGGTGACTTGTCCAGGTAGTACCACGCCTCTTGCCCAATGGGATCGGCTCCAGCCCTCTGTGACCCTGACAAGGATAAGCGATCTGGAAAATGGATGCCTTACGGTGCTTTGTCACATTTCTTTTGGGATTTATTGTGTAAGGGATTTGCACTAACTAAGGTCAACAATCAACAACCAGCTCTGCCTCAGCATGACGTTTTAAAGTCCTCTAAAGCAGCAGATGATGATGCGATGAGATCTGACTTTTCCAAACGTGGCTGTCATCGACTGCAGAGCTCTTCTGTGTGTGTGCGAGAGTGTATGAAACATGTCGGTTTATGATGCGTTTTGATGGCAGCCTGCTGTTTTACTATCTCCCGGTGGCTCTAACACAGCGTCGAGTCTGTCTCCATCGCTGTGTGCTTTTCCTTCTCTCTGGGTGTGTGTGTTACTGTGTGTAACTCATCAGTTTATGATGTGTTCTGGCAGTACCCTGCTGTTTTAGTATCTTCCTGTGGCTCTGACAAAAGTGTCAAGTTTGTCTCTCTGCTGTTTTGTGTGTATGTGAGTGTATGTGTGTCCAGCTCCCTGCTGTTTGATGGCCTTCCTGTGCTGTTATCCAGTTCTCTGATCTGTCCATGGCCCTCTCTCTGTCTCTCCTTCCCTCTCTGTCTGTCTGTCTCTTTCCTCCACAGTCCACACCACCTGAAAAACACACACGACAGATCATTAACAGAAGCGCAAATTTTGTACTAATCAATCACAAGCACAAATGATGATAACGGAGATGGATTTGTAGGCACAAGACCCCAAAAACTCAGCTTGAAATGAAGTGACGTACGATTATATCGTTTGGAGGACAGTGAAAGTTCATAGTGGATGTTTAGGAATACAAATTGGAGCCACAAATATACAATGTACTTTGTTGTTTGGGTGGAAAAACTTCTTGTAAGCAAAGAAAACCTGTTTCATTACAATCCCAGCCAATGATATTAAAGTTTACGCTTCCTGTCACGAAAGCGAGCGTGGTCTCGTCGTCCCTGTTGTTCAAACCTTGTTTGGAAGTGTCGTGTGGATGAAAACAGATTGTGTTGTGCCAGAGAGGGCTCAGAGAGTTATTTAAGTTTAAGTTTAGTTGTTACAGATCAACTTTATGTGAAACAGAAGATCCAGTACTAACAGAGAGAAGAGATATCTGACAGTGACAGGTCTCCAACACAGTTCATTTTCTCCTGATTTGTCTGAAAAACTTCAGAAGATATGTGGCTTGTGAAAAACGAGCCCAATATTCACTTCAATGACTCTGAGGAGAAAGAATTGCTCACAATATGAGGTCATGTTCACGTCAACAGACTCTGGACCTGCTGCTTGTCTCCTAAAGAGGGTTGGTAGTACAGCTGAGGCTGATTGGAGCCTGATGGGGGTGTCATGGAAGATTTGGTCCAAGTGGTCTAGTGGCGAGACCATAAACTGGTCACAGTCAGCCGAGTTGTGACAACCACAGTTATTACATATCATCCCGACAGGAGCATGAATTTGTGCAGCAAATTTCAACCTCAGTCACAACCTGTCAACCTCATGTAGAGCGGGACAGGAAAAGTCAGGGGATCTCCAAAGTCTTTTTTTAATACATTTTGTATGGGAGCGTCCAGATTGTGTCAGACTGTTATGGCGACACTGACTTCTTCTCCTTGAGATAAGGAGCAGCTGTATGTTTGTTTTTAGGACGGCTCGTGTAGAGACAAACACCAGTTCAGGTGATTTCTTTAAATCGGAGACACCCAACTAGACAGACAAGAGTGGAAACCAACCCAACCCTAGTTGCAATAAAAAATTTCAATAATAAGAAATATCACTCTCTGTGGAAGAAAAAAAATAAACGTATTTTCCAAAATGTTGATATATTAATTCAATATTCCACACTGTAAGAGATGGAGAGAATGAGAGAGAGAGGGGAAAACCAGACGTCGTCGAGGATCCTGGAAAGCTTGAAAAAGCTGAAACGTTTTCAAATATTCCGAGAATCCGTCTCAGATTTACTGTCGCTCCCTTGGACATGACGAAGTCTGGAACCATCAGGGGCGTAAATCAATTGAATCAATTTCTAACAGATTGACTTACTTCCACTCATCATTTAATGACAATATATACATATATGTAATACATTTACTGGATCTACAACTTTAGATGCAACCATGGTAGTCTTTAAAATGTGAAAGGACAGGTACAGCCTTATGTCAGGAGATACATTGTTGACTGTTAAAAATGCACTTCCAATAAAGTGAGTATTGGCAAAACCGGTTGTCATTTAAAATCAAGTAATTTTTTAAAGGAGCAATCAGTAATCAGATTACTTTTTCAAAGTAACTGTGGCAACACTGTTAATAAGTAATCTGTGTGATAAAGAACCCTGCTGTTATCCACGCAAAGAACATAAAAGAGCCATCCTGCTGCATTTTGGGTGACATATTTCTCTATTATGACAACCATGCAGAGTGCAGTTTATTCCTCTAAGATCACCAAACTGGTAAAGCAGATGCTCAGGACAAACAGAGAGGTCTAAGACAGCCAGACAGGCAACAAAAATGCAGTGCACACTCATTAGATCTAATGATCAAAGGCTGCCCGCATGCATCAATTTAAGCGCTGGACCGCAAACATATAAACAGAAGAAGGTCGGGTCGCATCTCACATCCTGCTTACTGCATCTTCCAGCTGTAGTCCGCTCAAAGGCCCTCCAGGTTTCATTCCACAAGAGTTTATTCCATGCTGTATTACTGAGTCTGAACTCAATCACAGAGTCTTGTACCTCCTACTATTTTCCCTTCCTGTGAGTTTATTGTCTGACATGTTTCACTGATCTTTGTATGACGTTAGGACTGCACTCCCGCCCAAGCAACCAAAGACTATTGTGATCAGAGTGAAACAAATCAGAAGACAAGTTAATAAAGAACCGAATACAGTGCTAAAGGTGTGAGTTTTAACTAAATGTGTCCATATATTTGACTTTCTTTGCGTGATCTGCCAGACTTTGACCTCTGGTACTGGTACTAGGGAATACAAGCGTACAATCACGTTATAAAAACAAGGATGTTGCCAAGTGAGTTAACCAGACCAAGTTAAATCATGCATGCACATGATACGAGTACACAGAAGGTATCTGCGAGTGAATAAAGCGTCCTCGTGAGTGAGTCTCTCTTCTCTTCATGCACAAATGCGATCAGAGATGTTATGAGCTGAAGCCTGACCTTCCCTACACTCATAACTCCCAATTCCAGCTCATAACTCGCTTGCCCGACAAGTTGGCTTTTGAGATTGTGGAGGAGGGGACTGATAGGTCGACACAGTGAGCTCCATCTGCACTGTGCTTCACAGGGCTGGTTCCAGCATCTGTCAAAAAACAGAACATCTGTGTGTTCTTTGTGGAGAGTGGAGAGTCTGAAAGCAACTGCTGCACTTCTTATATCAGGTTTAGCATGGTGTTCAAGATGTTCCTCTTCCCAGAAACTCATTCCGACCCTTCCTGGAGGAATTTATGGTGTTCCCAGGCCACATGGACTATACAATCCCTCCACTGAGCTCTGAGTCTGCCCGGGGGTCTCCTACCAGTTAGACGTGCCCAGAACACCTCCAAAAGAAGGCGCCCAAAGGCATAACCGGATGCCCGAACCACCTCATCTTCGGCACGAAGGAGCAGTGGCTCTTCTCTGAGCTCCCTCCAGATGTCTCCTCTCCATCTCTAAGGCTAAGCCTAGCCACCTTGTGGAGGAAACTCATTTTGGCTGCTTGTGTCTGCGATCTCATTCTTTTGGTTATTACCCAAAGCTAATGACCATAGGTGAGCGTTGCAACATAAATGGACTGGAAAATCAAGAGCTGCCTCTTCCCCACAGCGGTCTGGTACAACATCTGCAACACTGCTGACCGCACAAATCCACTGGTCCATCTCACGCTCCATTTCCCCATCACTTGTGAACAAGACCCAGAGAAACTTGAACGCCTTCGCTTGGGGAGCAACTTGCTCTTGTGGGATTTGGGTGTAAATCTTAGGTGTGGATGAGAATCAGTGTTGAAAGTTAATTTTGGGGCTGTCTGACACCTGAGTATGGATTACCAAACTATTATCCATCATCTTAGACAGAGTTTTCTGCTGTTACATTGACAGCTGATGGTTTTTATGTGTATGTGTTGCCATGATAGCCCATGTGTGAACAATATGACGGACTCAATGCTTAATATATGACGTGTTACATCTGAACAGGGTGTGGGAGAAACCCAGCGCAAACAAAGGCTTTGATGTGCGAGTGTGGAGAAAGTGAAGAAGCTGGACAATATAAAGATTGTAGACTATGTGGAAAAGTACTGAAAGTCATCAGCAATGTTTCTTTCTTTTCTTTCTTTCTTTCTTTCTTTCTTTCTTTCTTTCTTTCTTTCTTTCTTTCTTTCTTTGTGTGTTTCCACACTGGAGATTATCAATCTTTGTGATACAGCTGCCTCCTCTGCTGGAGAACTACTTCTTCTCTTCTGGGGCGCGCTATTGTCAGGAACATCCAGTGGAACAGTGCAGTAACACTCCTTATTGAACTCTGCAGGAGATACTCACACCCCGTCCTTGCTGGTTTGTGCAAGGACAGCGGCTTTGATTGATGCAATGTATTTAAAGGCCTTGTCCACTGCTTTTCATACACAGTCAATTTCACCTATCACACAAACCTTCAGCTGGAGTTAATTCTTGAGCTGCATTTTACACCCTTTTCAAATTGTGCTTTGCCTGAGGTGTTCACTGCTGATGTGTCGGATTGAATTTCACTCATGCTAAAAATTTATTGATTTGACTTTGTATAGTACTTTGGAGAAAACCATACAGGCTAATGTTATGTAACTGTAACACTCACACATGGTTTATATTACCGCTATGCCATGTTTCCTTCCCATTATCAGGATGATTCAAAGTACTTCAGTAATCCACCACATTACTGCAACCCTTTGAACCCACATGATACAAGTTGCATCAGAAAATGCATCTGGTTATTCTAATAGTCATAACTCTTGTCAAATAGGAATGCACACATGCCATTTGGGAAAACATGCTTAGAAATCATGTAAAAACAAACAGATTTAAAAAAACAGGGGTCAATCCCAGCTGGCTTCGGATGAGGGGCAGGTACACCCTGGACAAGTGGCCAGTTAATCACAGGGCTGACACATAGAGAGAAAACTTCCTTTCACACCTATGGGCAATCTTGAGTCACTAATTACCTGTTTCTGTCTTTGGACTGTGGGACAAAGCCGGACTACCCGGAGGGAACCCACACAGACCTGTGGAAAACATGCAAACACTACACAGAAAGGCCCGAGCTGGGGTTCGAACAAGGACAGTACTAACCACTGCACTACTGTGCCGCCAAACAAACATCGACCACAGAACAGAACAGAAATCTAAATGGGTTATGTGTGGGAAAGTGAGGAGACTGGTGGTTAATATGAACTACACTATGATATAATGATTTGTAATGCAACACGAAAATGATTTGATTTTCTTTAAAATAACGATCTGACACGCTAGTGAGTAAAGAACTGAAAACAATGAAGAACATTTTCGAATCACTTTGCCAAATAGTAAAGAGGACGTTGCCTTGCTGTAGCCGCCCAGTCCTATGCGCCTTTGGTCTTTAATTGAATTTTTGGAGAAAGTAAAACTCTCCTTTAAACTCCACGGGAGTTGATCCTGCTGTGAGATGTGTGTGACTGCTTGTTAAAATAAAAATATGAATATGATTAAATTTGGCTTAAACAAAGAGAATTGTCTAGATTCAATACATGAGCAGCATTCAAATGATTGCATTTCAGTGCACGACAGGCCCCGACTACAACAAAATATAGAGACGACTTGAATAAAAGAGTTCTGTGTGAGTTTCCAATGACTGAAGTATGATCAAAAACTGTCTTTCAGCCTTTTATTTCACCAAGCTCTCACCAACCACTAAAAGTCTTCTTACGTGGACACTCTTTCTTCTTCTCCTTATAGCTTTCTCCATCACTGTCCTCCCCATAGAAGCTGCTGAACAGCGGCTACATTACCAGCTTGCCCAGGGATTCAGAGTTCATGTCACTTGACAGACACAAGAAAGTACGTGTCCAGTTCTTGCTGTTGTTCTCTCATGGCAGATCTTCACATCTTTCACATTATATTTGGTCTCAACAGATAATCTCTGTGAGGGAGAGTCATAAAGTGCTGTGGGCCCCTTTTTCTTGGAAAGACCTTGAATTAAAAGCAGACAGTCTGCCCGGTGAGGATCTAAAGGTTGAGTACTTAGATGAGTTAGAAAGAGAGAAATTCAGACAAAGGAAGCACAGACCGAGGGTGTGTACGTCAGGTATGTGAAAAAGAAGCAGACATGACATTCCTGCTTTTCAGATTCAATCTCTTTACACCTGATAGCAGTACAGTTACTCTTTTTGAAGAGCTAAAAGTTTAAAGCTTCTAGTTTCCCTTTAAAGCCACCATTAGGAGCAGGTAGAAACCTCTGTGGCTGTGAAACAACACCAACACGGAAGTTCATTAGTCAACCTCCATAAATCCCCACAGGCAGCTGGTTTTAGCAACCAGGCTTCATTCAGCCCCCATCAACTCCACGTCTTTGCCAATTTTTTGATTCATCGGGAGTCAAGACCGCCAATATGGAGCCACCACACTCTCACCTTCACATCTATGGGTGACATGATTGATTTTTTTTTTGGAGTGATGGACAGAAAAGTAACGGTCCCCTGGGAACAGTTGATCCAGGAGGTGAACTGCCACCCAGTCCATGCTCCATACTGAGGTCCATGCTGGACTTGAACTGGCCACCCTCCGGTTTCCAAGCCAAGCTGCCAAGCAGGTTCTCTATTACCGCACATGAAATTAGAAATCGAAACCTTCGATTTAAACAAAATAATACAACAATTACTTTGTTAGCAAACAAAAAACTACAGCTTCCACCATCCCAATTTGGTTTCTTCCACTCCAAACGTCTACAACGCTCATTCCTCTCAGTCCTGCTGTTAAAATAAATATTTCTGAAGTAGCTGCAGCCCCTCAACTCGCCCAAGGCTTCACCTCTTTTGTTTTAAACCCTAAGATTTCTTAGGGAATGAACCACTCCACATACTGGCAATTGAGAGGGACATTTTCTCATGTCTGTAACAAAACACACAAGTTCCCCATTTCACTTCAGCTCTCCATATCTGATATTGCAGATCTACCAGAAACAAAATGTGAGCTGCAACCTGTTACTGGGAAGAGACTGTTTATGTAGTTATGTTGTTGGTAACCATATTGCATTGGATTCCTTATTTACTTCATACATGCTTTATATTAACTTTGTTCTTTGATATTTAATAAACGTTTATTACTTCAAAACTTCATAAATAAAAATCAAAACATCAAATTTAATGAAACAATTTATTTTAAATTCTCTGGCAACAAACTCCTCGTGTTTCATATGAAAAAGCTTAATAAGGTAATCACGTTTGGTGGTACAATTTCTCAGTCTTTAAGTTAATGAATGCTATGACGTCCTGTTCAATAAAAGCAGCAGGACCGCAGTGATTAGACAGAACGGCCTCAACCTCAGAGGAGAAAAAGAAGAGTCTCTCTACAGGGAGCAATATGCTTTAACTTTGAGTGGCGTGATCGAGTTCACGAGCTGGACTCAAATCCACATTTCTGGAAGAACTTGGTATGCTGTGCAGCCATGCAGAGGCCAAGTTGTTTTTAGTTCCCATTTCTTGCCAAAGCAATTTGCTTCTTTGTTTACCTCAGACGATCAGTTGTAGAGATACTCTAATACCCACCTGGTTCATAAACACTGAGAGGCCCCTTTTGACCGATATCTGCGTAGATTATGAAAGACAAGCTGGTTGGGCGATTATAAAAATATACTTCTACGTTTGCGTGCTGAGGCTGCTGCACTGCTTACACAGAGAAGATGAATTCTCATTTGAAAACATTAGCTGTGTTTATTACATAAGCTGTGACATCAGAACAATTGACCTGTATAATATGATTTAAATTATCACGAAGAGAAATTTGTGCAATGAACAGAAACAGTAAATTTGTGACGTCGGAGGGATCAGAGCTCAATTAAAAACAGACCTTTGACTTTGTGCTGTTTAAACTTTGGATGTTTTCTGTAGATTTACAGAGGCGTGTGTGTGTGTGTGTGTGTGTGTGTGTGTGTTCAGCTGCATATGATGATGTGTATGTACTATTCATACGTCTGTTCTTGAACTGAACCTGAAATGTAACGTTGTGCTCCGGGTACGATCACCCATGAGAAGTATGTAATGCCTTAGAGCACTAAATGACACACCACTGATGATTTTGGTGAAACTGGATCAAATTTGCTGATGTCCCCACTTTCCTGAAATGTCCTTACTTCCCACAAATGTCCCCACCTTGCACAAACCTCCCTGAAATGTGTCCCCACTTTCCTGAAATGTCCTTACTTTCTCACAAAAGTGAGTTTTCTTATGGACAGTAAAGTAAACTTCTGCAGTCTATAGCTGCTGTTCGCTAATGACAGGATGGATCGGGAACGTGAAACTGAGTCAACGTGAGTCAAACTGGCCTCTCCTTCGTCACCACCACCAAGATCCTTAACCTCCAACTAGGAGGACTTCAGACAGATCGCGGTTCAGTGATGCAGAGCATTCTTTCTCTGGCAATAAACTCGACTTTAAACTCGATAAACTTAGTTGTGCTGGCGTGTTTCGAAGAAGCGTCTGCTTTCACAAGAGGACATTTAAAATGCTGAAAGTCAGAATGTTTTATGTTCGAGTGTGTTTGTGATTGAAGAGAAAATAAACTGTGAAATGTCTCCTCATGTTTGTGATGTAACAATTTGGTGAAGGAAAAAAAAAAAAACACTTACCTCTCATGGGTGAATGGAGTCCATCTCTGATGATAGGCGACTGTTCTCCTGAACAAAACAACAGAAGAAAAGACGTCACAACACAGACATAAATATGTTCTGCAAGTATTCAGTGAAACTGGCCTCAGATTTTGGTTATGTAAAACAGGGAAAGGCTGGAATTTCGAATATTTTCATACGGATTTAGAAAAAGAAACTTTTTTTTTTGTTTCTGTTATTTACGGCAAATGTCTTCAGAGTCAGGTCAGTTTATCTGCCATCTGCAGACAAGTTCTCTGGAATTATAAGGGAGGAGCACATCGAATACCACGAGAAACAAACGCAACAGAGCATCAAATACCGTATGAAGTATATAACGTCACAAATAATCCATCAAGTACACGATTACAACTTTATTTTCTTGCTATAAACGACTGTTATATGCCGATCAGCCAAAACATTATGCATATATGAGATATACTCCGCAACACGTGAACATTTTGACCTCACGGCTGAAGTTAGAGGAAGGAAAAATGCGTGGGAATTTGAGCAACTTTATAGAAGAACAAGAACCAAACTGTGATGGCTAGACAACTGGGTCAGAACATCTCTAAAACTGCAGCTCTTGTTGGGGTGTTTCCAGTCTGCAGTGGTCAGTACCATCAAGAGGTCCAAGGAAGGAAAAGCGTTGAACTGGCAATAGGGTGCATGTGGGGGCGTGAGAGCTGCTCCAACAGACGAGCTGCTGTAGCTCAAACTGCTGAAAAGGTTAATGCTGGTACTGATAAAGGTGTCAGAACACACAGTGCATCGCACAGTGGTCATGTGAGCATCAGAACTGGACCACCGATGAACCATGTTTCCTTTTACATCACGTGGATGGCTGCTGAAGTCTTGGTCCATCCCTTAGTTATGCTGTGATAGGCCTTGACTGCTGGTGGACTTGATGCATGCTGCATTGAGCTCTTCTGTTCTTGTACACATTCATGTTCCATTGATGCATGTTACTAATTTAGCTTCTTCTCTGGCGTTTTTCTGCTTTCTTGTCTTGTAGGTTCTCGTGCATCGCAGCTATGCCAAGATTGGTGATTGGTCGAGTTTGTCTGTCTGTACACAACTTTCCGCTCCTAGTTAAGATGCCAAAGGCGCAACCATAAAAACAAGCCAGACTTTATTTATTTTTCATTGAGAGCTCCACACGTCAGAGCTCTCTCCTTTTGCCTCACAGGTGTAAATACCGGCATATGGTCGTGGATGTTGTCCTGCGTGTGCTCTCCCTCCTCCTCTTCCTCCTCTTCCTCCTCCTCGTCTTCCTCCTCTTCAGCTTCGCTGTTCTGTCTGTGCTCCTCCTCGTCCTCCAGCTCTGAGCTCGACTCCTCGTCTTCCTGCCACGCCTCCTCGCTCTTACACTCCTCTGCCTTCCTCAGCTCTGCACGAACACACACAGAGACACAAAAACATAAATATTAGAAAACTGTTGAAATGACATGGAAGAGTCGGCCTGAAAACAAGTTGGTGTGATGTGCATGACCTACAGTGTTGGGATTAAAGCTTGGGTCATTTCATTTTTGACTTTAAGGCAAGCTGAAACTTCCTTGGCTGGGAAATGAAGCCAAAGCAGAAGTGCCAAAAACTGTAATTCCTTGAACGGCCACTTGAGGATGTTTACAGCCTGGTACAAAAAACAGTTTTGGTCTCTGTCGCTAATTTCCCCGTTCATGACAACTGTACTGAGGGTGAATTTATATACAACTCACCTGTTCACATTATATTAAGGCTTAAAGTTATGCAGGATTAAGAGCATGATTGACAGGTGGGTGTCGTTACAGGTGCACCCAGGGGTCATTCGGCCCATCTTAGGCCGCCAATGATCCACATCTTTGCCGATTTATAGATTAGCAGGGAGGCGGAAGAGGCAGTACCTCCAACATGGCGGTTGCTGGTGCCACATATTGTGACGTCACTCATGCTCTGTCCCTTCTTTATACTGTTGTTGCTTTAAGGTTATTATTGTTAGCATGTTTAGTATGTAGTTGAATTAATAGGCTAATGAAGACTGACTTTAAATGACATTTGGCCTTGTCCTGTTTGGGGTCTTTGAGACTCTGGGAACTCTTTGACAGCTCTTTTTCATGACCTCCATACCACTACAGAAAAATAACAAAATACTTCTATTTGGTGTGTCATGGTTAAATATAATAGATTGTAATACATTTTTCATCATGAGCACAACCTTCCCAAGACACAAATAAGTCTCTAGATTTCTGTTATCGTCTGTTCATAATAGGTAAACTGGGATTCTTCTCAGACATTAATAACTTTAATAAAAACGCTCAGTCTTGAGATGTGAATGATTTTGTGGCAAACAAAAACAACATATTAGTTCACGCAGTGCCGACATGACATATAAAACATGAATTGTTCCCTTATATGGTGTAATAACAGTGCTTTATGGTAATTTTCACATTTGTAGCAAAGGAAGGAATTACCGCTTACCTATTATTATCTTTACACATTAAGCTCTGAGGTCTGCGGTTCCCACAAACAATGAGGGGAGTACAGCCAATCTCATTAAAACAAATGGGTTAAGCCTCCAACTCGACCAAGCAAGGAACAATCTCTGGCAGCGCCTGTGCACAAGAGCAACACCAGACCTCTGAATCGTTTGGCAAAATATCAGATGTAGGCAGCGATTCAGAGGCCTGGAATCAGGCTGCACACACACACACACACACACACACACCATTTTTCATACTCGTTTTTATATCTAAAGATGCATCCCAGGCTCCTGGTGCAGATACAAGTTCAGCGCTGAACTCCAGCTCCATGTGCATTCAGAGAAACTCACCTCACAACACACAAACACCGCGCAGGCTGCTTCTGTTTGCTTTTCAGCTCAGCGTCTCTTTTCTGGCTCTTATCTGTGATTTTTGTATTTTTACAGTTCGTCAGCATTTTTTTCCCCGACAGTTACAGCTGTAAACACGTACGGTGACCTTTTACTGCACAGCTGGAAACGTCATTTTAGAGAGCAACAAGTAGGACAAAACTTTTCACTTTTCACTGGGATATGATGCATGAGGCTATATTTAAATGTATTTAATTAAGATATTGATTGGTTGTATATATGTATATAACGTGTTTGTATATTTGTAATTCAATGCGACTTTTTATATTGTTAACACTGTGTTTGACTGTGTCTACGTCTGTCCTCAGCCTCGTGATATTTTACAATAAATAAGCTCTTGTTTCTGCGCCATGATCATACATTCAGAGGTCAGAATATACACTGATGACAAAATATTCCACTTAGTAAGTGTAAGCTGCTTTTCAGAGCTATGAGCCTCAGGATGACCACAACCCCCTTTCAGACTGTGCAGGTCCAGAAATCTGAAGACTTCTTTACTGAATCGCAGGCTGACAGCAGATGGTAGAAATATGTCTTTGTGTCCCTGTGGGCTCTTATGTGTGCTGTTATCCTCGGCTTTTACTGTAATTATACTTAAGAGAGATATGAAACAACGTGAACAGATGTCAGACTGATGATTGCTCCTAACCGTATGCTCATTTTCTTTTGTGATCTTTAGTTTTGCTTTGGTATGTGCAGTACGTGTTTGTATGTAGGAATAATTATCCTGTTTTTGATCTGATGTGTGTTAAAAACTTATCTATATAGTTTCTATAGAGTTCTATAAAATTAAAATTAGCTACAGAGACCAAAACTGTTTTTTGTACCAGGCTGTAAACATGTTTATTTCTGCTGTGAAGTTGGACATTTGAACATGGGGACTTATGGAGACTGACTCACTTCATGGAGCCAGCCTCAAGTGGACGTTTGAGGAACTGCAGTTTTTAGCATTGATTCCCAGTCACGGAGGTTGCCGCTTGTTCGAAACACTACAAATCCAAACTGATATGAAAATATGCTGTTTCCATCTACGGAAAGAAAACCCAACATGTTGAGTTACTGCTGAGTCATTTCTAACGCTTCTTCTGCAAAGCAAAATAAAGAAATCTTATGTCTATAAATCATTTCCATTTCCAAAAGAAATAAACAAATAAATCTTGAATTTATTGATAATAGAATAATAAAATATCCAGTCTGTTTTTCCTTGCACACGATTTCTTTCCACTGGCAGTTTCAGCCGGTACTTCATCACGAGTTAGGCCTGATTTACAGTCTAAGGCGAATAAAGATGTGGCCTCAGTCACTTCTTCATTTATGACTGGGACGTCAAAAAAACAATAAAAACAACGTATGTCTTCAGAGGACAATGCAGAAAGTAATATAGCTGAGATAAGACATATTTCATGTCATTTCCTGCTCATTTTGCTTGATGTGACAATTCTATTCTTTCTCCTGGAATCTGAAGAGGACACATGGCTGCCAGAGAGTTTCTGATAAGGAAGTGAGACTCTATCATCCATCCATGATCCATCCATCCATGTACCATAACTGTTTATTTTTATCAAGGTCGCGGGGGCTGGAGACGATCCTGGCTGACAACGGGCAAGAGGCGTGGACACAGAAATTATCTTTAGATGTTATTCATTAAGATTAGAGGTGGTTTGATCAGATTGGTTCAAATAATCAAATCCAGATTAGTGCAGGACGGTCTGTGCTGCTTTTTTACGCGTACATATCATCGATGCATTTATTTTATATAATCGTTGCTTCGTCACCAGGTAGCAACCTGCTATATTCAATAACTCTTTCTATGAGAGTCTGGTGGCAGCAGTTGGGGCAGTTGAAGAGAGTCAATCTTCCTCCATCTCTTCAGGACCTGAACTCCTCCAGGATACAGATGTGCAGAAAGGATTGTGGCACACATGCACACATTTTACAGCCTTTGAAAACATATTGCACATATATTTATATCATACAGTTTATAGTATATGTTTATGTAGTACTGTCACCTCACAGCAAGAAGCTGGGGCCTTTCTGTGTTTGCACATTCTTCTCTCCAGGTTCTCCGGCTTCCTCCCACAATCCAAAGACGTGCACTTAACAGGTTAATTGGTGACTCTCAGACATCTTATTCAATTGCCTGTAAGTGTGAATGTGAGTGTGAACGGTTGTTTGTCTCTGTGATGAGCTGGCAACTTGTCCAGGGTGTACCCGCCTGTCACACTTAGTCAGCTGGGATAAGCTCCAGCCCCACCGTGACCCTGATGAGGATAAGCTGTTACAGATAATGGATAGATGATGGATGTTTTTACTTTATGTGTATTATGCACTAAAACACAGAGACAAATTTGCTTCTGGACACAGTTTGCTGTGTTTTCTCTTCTGATCTGAAAGAGCCTTTGTACAGGCACAAACCTGAATAAATGAATACAGACACATAATGAACATAATGCTTAAGGATTAAATCTTTCATTTGTTTCACACACTCACACACTCACACACACACAGTGGCATTCACTTCGATGAACTTAAAATCCTGACGCTGATCGTCCTGATCTGCCTCCTCGGTGACCTCAGCAGAATCATTGTGTTGGGATTCATTGTCTCCAAACCCATTAAACACTTTTACTGGATGGGTTTTGGGCAGTTTTCTCACAGATTTCATATTTCACCAGTATGTAACTTGAAGCACCTGCAAGATTTGAGCGTCCTTCAGCTCCTCGCATGCGAGAGCAACAGAGTGCCTCTCAAAACTGCCGGGATGCAGCCAGAGTGCTGTAGTTCCCAAAGAATCTCTGCAGCAATTAGCTGTTACACTTCATCATCATCATTTAGTGTGCATGTTCTGGACACTTTTTCACTCAAAAGATATTCAGTTGTTGAGATTAAAACTGGTTTAAAACTTGACTTGTAGTCACTGGAAATGCTTCTTCTTCACTGTGGCTTTATCAGTCCCATGGTGTTTATCATGTGTCATGTCTCATTTCCATGTAGAAAGTACCATTATCATAATAAAAATACTCCATATTAAGGCTAACAAAAACTTTAAATTGATACTGAACTTACATCGTATTAATATAAAAGAAATATCACTATTTACGCTGCTATAGACTGTTATCGGACTTCCCGTGATGGTTTCTCGCCTTGTAGGCTCTCATGTTTGTGGCTACGCCTAGATCTGGAATTGTGGTTGTGCCTGCTACTGTGGCCCTGCTTGACGTCCACTAAAACACTACTGATATTATCATTATTACTACGATTCGTCATAATCGTGGCAGATGGCCATCCACCACGAGCTGGCTTCTGCTTGAGGTTTCTACCTCTTAAAGGAAGTTCTTCCTTGCGACTGTCGACTGTCCTGGAGGAATTGTTGGTTCTCTGTAAATGAAATTATGAAGAGTACGGTCCAGACCTGATTTATGTGGGAAGTGTCGTGAGATTACTTCTGATTTGTTGCTAGAAATAAAGTTTAATTGGATCTCATAACTCACAATACTACCATTATATAACCATGTTGCTTCTGTTTCTTTGTTGCAACAAAACTACGCTTTAAACAGTCCCTTTGAGCAATCTGGGTGTCTTTCTCATGGACGCTTTGACATGTGGACAGCAGAAGCTGGAGATCGAACCTCCTGCACCATATACATACCCTGAGAAAGACATTTTCAGTGAGTGGTTTTAGTAGCTCCACTGTGCTCTCATTACTCCCATCATAAGTGAATTATTTGTGTGTGTGTGTGAGTGTGTCACCTGTGGCGGTGATGTGCGTGTCTTCTGTGATCTGCTCCAGTCTGCCCAGCAAGGCTTCGATGTTGGCTTTAATCTGAGTCAACTCTGACTTGATCGCCTGAAGCTCTGTACCTTTCACAGCTGGTAGAGAGACACAGACAGGGAGAGAGAAAGAAAGAGAGAGAGAGAGACATGTTAGCATGGGTAGCACTTTGTGGTTAATATGTCCGCAGAGAGCTATCAGGACCTTTACAGTTTACGAGTTAGGAGTCTTACAAACATGATGCCACATTATCGTGCTGGACATTTCTGGATTCTGAGGACAGCAACAGAGTTTAGAGACACTGCAATGTTCAAATGTTACTCCGGAGTCACTAACGGGTCTACTGTGAGCTGTAAAACCATTTGCAAGCATGACACCAGCGCTAGCCCTGAACTTTTAAAGCCCCACTGTGTAACTTTTCTATCATAAAATAACAGATTTAAAATCATGTTGGTGCTATACACTGACTTGTAATCATATGTTTGTTTGTTGATTGCTTGATTTGTTCTGCGCTTTGTTTTTGAATGTGTGTATGGTCTTGTATTATTATATGTTGTGTGTGGTCACAGTGGTATTACACTCTGAAACTGGAGGTGCTGAATCACAAAAATACACATTTCTATGCAGCGCTCCTTTAAAAACAGGCAGCCGTCCAACATGGAAAAAAAAAGTTCATCTTCTGATCAGTTTCAGGAAAATGTGCCGACTACATTTTGTGGAAAACTCTGCATGATAGCAACACTGAATGTCAGAGAATCAGCAGAAACACCCAGAGTCATCCTCTGGGAGCTCTCTGTGGGTAAAAGTGATGAATAACTGCAAAGATTAGACATCTTATTCATCTTTTTATAACTGTAGCTCACTTGTTTCTTTGTACGTATTATTTTGATCAAAAATGATGACAGCCTTTTGGTATTTGTTTTCAAATTGTTCACAACTTTATTACTTAGAAGATTCGATTTCAAATACAGTCTATAAAACAGATTTTAAACAATATATTTTTTAATTTTGATTTGCTAACTTTTCATATTTACTACTTGCTTACACATTCAGATAATGACTCGTTTGCTCCGCAATAAATAATACATGAATGATATTTCAAATTCAAGCAGCGTGAGGAGTGATGAGTACATTAGTGGCAGCAGAGAACAACTGGAGCCACGCAACACATCTGGTGGTTGCTTTTGTTTCACTACAATGAACTCACAATTACTACCATATTTCACCAGCTGTGTATATATGTGTGTGTGTGTGTGTGTGTGTGGGTGTTGCCCAATACACATTAACCACTCCTCCTCTTATCGTCTCTCTCACTTTGTCGTTTCCTTTCTTTCCTGCTTGTTTCCTTCACATTCCTTCTTCCCTCTCTTCTCTTCTTCTCTTGTCCACTCGTTTCATCTCCTCTCCTCTCTTTCATTTCATCGATCTTGTCTTAACATTCACTTACTCCTTCCTTATTTTCTTTCTCTCCACCTGTCTACCTCCTAGCTTCCTTGTCATCACTTCATCTGTCCTCATTTATTTTGCTTTCTGTCTGTCTGTCTGAGCATCGTCCCAGATTTTTTTACTCCGTCACCGATTTCCTTTTTCTTTCTTTTTTTTTCCTTCCTCGCTACCGTTCTCTCGCTCTTGTCTCATCTCCACATCTCTATTAGCTTGTGCCAATAGACATGTCTCCATACAGGAAACCATCTGAGTTCAAACCAAACCAGCTGAGAGGCATCTGTCTCTTGATGGACAGTCATGCACTTGCAGACACACACCCACACACACACACACTCACACACTCACAGGATACTGCATGCCACATGAAAAGCAACAATACAAAAACAATAAATAATAAATAAATAATACAAAAACAATAAACTCCCAGTGAGTCCAAAGTACACACCTCAACTCTTTCAAAGTGCAACTGGATCAGTTGTTTACCGTCACTGCCTGTGCACTTGTGTAGCACATACAGTAGATGATCTTGTCGTATCGTAGTAAATAATTCAGCCAATGAGGAATGAAGTGTTTTAAATGTGAGTGACACAATAAATACGTTGCTAATTACCTCTAAAATGGTAATCTGTCACCAACATCGGCAGACCGAGAACAAAAAAAGAACATCAATCGTTCTGATGCAAGCTCACGTTCTCTGTCCTCAGAGGTGTCACTGCTCATTCAGACAGCAGCAGCATATAATGCACTTGAAAACTGTGGGAACAGGAGCCCTTCAGTCTGCCAAAAGATCCCACTGCTAAGGTGTCCTTCAACACTCACTGTCGAGGAGGCAGCAAGAGAGAAGGTGATGTTCCTCCAGGGCATAATTTAGGACACGTTCTTCAGTGTAAATCAATAAATGATGTTAATGTTCTTTAAGTTTCATTTTGTTTTTCATGAATTAAACAAAATGAAAAAATCTTTTATGAATCTCTGCAAATGCACTGCATATTTTAATGAATCCAAAAATACTAATTTCTCCACTTTATTTTGGCGACGCGTGCTCTTATTTTTGGCGTGCTGCTTGAGGTTCATGAAGTTTTATGGAATAACGTAACACAACAGTTTGCCAAGTAAAACGACACTGTCTTAGATCAACAAGTTGAGTTAATCATATTTGAAATGATAATGAAGTGCATGTTTGTTTAAAAAGTGTCATAGCAATTCTGTATTTTTAAGGTCTTTTCTGAGGCCTCAGGATTATGACTGATTTGATCCGTTCTGGTTTCAATAAATAGTTGAAAATGACACGCGAGACTTGGCTGAGTAGATCTATAATGATACCCATAGGAGACACCAAGAGAGCAAATATGGAGCTGATGAGTTGTACTACTCTAACATTATGATGCAAAGGTTAACAATATGGGAACTTTGCCATTCTGTTTCTTATTACACATAAAAACAAACCTGAGCTGCCAAATATCAAAAGAAGAGCTGCTGGCCAGTGCTAGAAGCCATGATCACATGGGTCACTTCAGAAAATATCACCATCATGACCAACGTTAAAATACAGTAGCGTAGTTTTACAGTAAATTACTGGCTAATAATTGCAGTAAATACACAGCAATATATTGTAATTATTTCACAGATGAAAATCAAATGATTGTATTGTGTTGCTACAGTAACCAGACACAATATTACTGTAGAAAATATAAATTATAGTATGGTGCTGTACCAAAATCACAGTAATAACTTGTAATTCATCATTTTTACTGTATTATTACTGCAACTTACCAGTAAATTCATGGAAAATTACATTAAAATACTGTTTTTTTTTTTACATAGCAACTTCATTTTACGTTTTTGTAGTTGCTTTAAAAAGTCGCTTTGAATTCAGGTGTGTAGTTTATTGTGAGAAAACCTGGTGATTATTAATGAGTGCACGATTGCAGTGTTTTTGAGAAGTTCATTTCACCTCCACTTAATATCTTGGAGTCAAATTTTAGCTCGTA
This sequence comes from Miichthys miiuy, assembly GCA_036365135.1. Lineage (NCBI taxonomy): Eukaryota > Metazoa > Chordata > Actinopteri > Sciaenidae > Miichthys > Miichthys miiuy. The sequence continues at coordinate 29,325,965 of CM071604.1, forward strand.
ACTAATTTGCACGAACACGACTATCCACCGTTCATTTCATCGATCAAATCGTTTTTTAAATTGTTATTTGAAGTTTTTAAAAAATGTATTTCGAAGTGCATATCACCAATGTGTACCATAGTTTGACTACTTGGGAGATACAAGGCTGAGTTAAGGTCAGTCAAAGTGAAGTCATGTTTCATATCTTGCTTAATGTTTCACAGCATATCAATTTAATGTTCTATTTTGATAGTGCTTTTCAAAACCATTTGAAATGCAAGTTTGATGAGTTGACAGAAAGACACACAAATCAGTGACGTGAACTGCTTTGTGAAGTCTGCACACGAAATGTGAAATTCAGCGAAAGTCTGTGCTGCTGGGATAGAAAGGTTCAGGTCAAAGTCAGATATGAAAGAAGCTGACGGAACGTTCAGATTGCGGATGTGAAGAGAGTTCAGATCCACAATCTGAACATGATGTGAAATGAATGTTTAATAAAAAACAAAATGAAAAAAGAAAGTGACAACAGTCGCCCTGATGCTTGAACCTTCCACTGACATGTAAAACACAGACGTGAAAGATTTATGGAAAAGGAGGTTTGGGGTCACGAGGTTGGAGTCAGAATCAGAAGAGACAAATCAACGAGAGGGAAAAGGAGGAGCGGTTTACTAATATAGTGCAGAATATCGGACTTCCACCAACAATATTAATACAATGACAATAGTCATAGTTAATTAGTTAATTAGTTCTGTTCCATAAACGGCATTTATTAGCTTACAGTAACAAGTGACACGTGTTTATTTAATCAGACAGACAGACAGCGGGTAGAACTCACGTCTCTGTTTGTTACCGTTGCTTGTGGGGAGGACCGAGGCGTTACGTGCCAGCAGCTTGACCGGCAGAGATTTGACCCGTCGTACCAGAGGCACCGCCACCCGTGGGCGCTTCACAGGCACCACCCGAGGGACCGGAGACACCCGGCCACGGTACTCAAACAACCTGAAAACAGAGAGAGAGAGAGAGAGGAGGGCAGTCAGGAGGATGTTAAAGAAAAAGAAGTTAGATCCACCACTGGATTTAAAACATTAGTTTTTAGTTAGACATTAGTTATGTGCAATAACATGGAATTAGAGAGGAAAAAGGCTTGGGCATGCTAACTGAAATTTATCTCGTACTTGGTAGAAAAGCTTTAAGATGTTTCCTGTACAAAGAAACCGATCTCTCACACTGTTCACATAGTAGGAGTTTGGCTCAGTGTTTAAATATTGAAGATTCAGGGGAGCTGCTGGTGAATCTTGATTCACAAATGTTCTACTTGGTGATTGACCAGTCAAACACCTCTGGAACAATCAATGATTTAGATGGTTAACCTGCTGGAAGGTCCACCCACATCTCATTTTTATTGTCCTGGTGGATGGCAAGTCAATGATTTGGATTCTGCCAGTAGCCCTGTATGATTCTGCCACCTTGCAAAAGTCTCCCAATAATCTACAGGCTTCTCCAAATGTAGCAACCTTGAAACAAGCTTCAACATGCCAGTGGAGTTCATGGTGCTGAGATCATCATCAGCTGCTTTCAGGTCTTTCTGGAGCTCTTTTCGACTGGTCCTTGGCTACTCTTCTGACTAACTTTCTGACTGCTGGGTTAGAAATCTTACAAGGAGCTCCTGTGAGCGGTCGGTTGACGATAGAGTGATGTTCCTTCCACTTGTAGATAATTCTCAATGGTGCTTACAGGAATATTTGGGTGATAAAATAAATCCATTGGTAAGTGGTGCCACTGCTGTGAAGCTTAATTGTTGTTTTTAAGTTCTTGGGAAAGCTCCTTGCCTCTGCCTATTATGAGGTGTTTATTGCATGACAGCTTGGTAACAAATTATATGTTTAGTTTCAGAAGTGGGTAGTCCTTTTTAAGAGAGAAGGTACTAACCTGCCAACATGCACCAACCCAGCTGATTGTAATTAACAGGTAGAAGAACTAATCAATCTGGAATCAGCCGGTTTAGCTCTTTTTCTTACTGTGTTCGATACTTTTGTCGTGTGTCATTCAACTTTATTGCATATAACTTATTTACAGATTGGAAAGTTGTAGTTTAATTGAGTTAACACCAAAGGCCGATCCAAACATAGGTGGAAAAATAATATTTTTAAGGCTGCATTGGTGAAATAGTGATGGCCTGGTGGTGCACTGGTTTAAACCCCCCAGTTGGCTGGGAGTTTACATGTATATAATGGATAAACTACATAAAAATAAACTTGAATCCTGGTAAAGAAAGGATGACAATGTGTTCTTAGGTTCGAGAGACTGAAATGAGTAAAGCTCAAACTATTAAGTATTAACAGCCGAAGGGTAAATTCCACAAAACACAACACAACTTGTTTGTTCAACAAGTGAAACTTTGTGAGGGATGTGATGATTAAGTAATGTTAATTTTGACCACGAGAGGTCAGTAGACGTTTCTCAGTAGACTCGAACTAATAAGGTAGTCATAAGATATATATACACAGGGACAGCATGTAATTAAGAAACATACAAGAAAGTATCTCAGCAAATGATCCAATTTATTTATTGAGGCACAAATAAAACAAGGGAGAAACTTCTTTGGTTCAAATTGACTTAATAGGGACACTGAGGACACAGATTTACGTATTACATAGCGTAATAAACTGATAAACAATAAATCTCCAATTTGACAGTATAATCCAAATCAGATCACACTATGACTTGCTCAATATGTCCGCCTCAGCTTTGTTTGTGGTTGGGCAAGGAACTGTTGCATGAAGGCCAGGTTCAAGTACACGTTTGGTGCTCGTTAGTAAAAAGCTTGTGCTCAAAACAGAAACTTTATTTATTCCCAATAAAAAATTGGGAATTCACCTCAGGTGAGGACATATTGCTAGAATATAGTGATTTAATTAAACCATTCTGACAACACTGAACTCCCTTTGGCAAGCTCTGTGAGATATTGTCCACTGCAGTCTGTGTTTTAGCACTTTGGATATTTTATTTCTACCATAAGTGTTTTGCTAAATAAAGAAAATAATCCGCAGATTTACCGTATAGATCATACTTCAGGAGATTAATAAACTTTGATTTCTAGTCAGATGATATCAGGTCAGACTGGTTTTGATGTAGGGAATATAAAATAACATTAAGACAGTCAAAGAAACATCAGTTCACAGAATTTAAAAGAAAACAGGAGTAAGCCAATAAGACAGCAAGACAGAAAGAACTTGACCTCTCACTTTCAAGGAAGTAGCAGCACTGCAAATGAACTGTGCATATATATATATAAATATATGTGTGTGCATGTGTGTGTATGCATATATCATTTATAGGCTGAAAATAGGAGGGAAGGGAGTGAGGCTGCCAGATCACAGTGACGGGGTGTAAATCCTCGCTGAAGGTCTGCGGCCCAGCTGGTCAGCATGTTTCAACATCTGTTAAGAGAGATGTTTGTCCAGGGAGAGCTCAGCAGGATTTCTCTGACTCTAGTTTAGAGTGGGAATGGATGGTGAGACATTAAGGAAGTCAGCTTGTGGCGAGAAGATCGCTGTGTTGAATCCTGTACTATTTTGCTTTCTTCGCAGGGTGGCTGGGCTGACCCTGAGCAATGGGATGAGGAGCTCAGAAGGAGCCCAGAGTAGCACAGCTACACAGCTCCTTCACATTGAAAAGAGCAAGTTATGGTAGTTCTAACATATGATTAGGATGTGTCCCTGTGGAAGTATTCCAGGCACGTCAAACTAGGAGGAGGGATTATATATTCCATCTGGCCCAGGGCTGCCTTGGGATCCTCAAGAGTAGCTAGGGATGTCTGGCTTTCAGCCACGTGACTGACTTGGTTCGATAAGACCGTTCATATATCTACCTTGGCTGCCTTATATGTTTGATTATTGTGTGACTGAAAACTGGGGGCATGTTTACTACTTACATAATGTGGATGTGAACACCCTCAAATAACCCTAAAAGCTAAAAGTCAGCACTGTAATGGCTGTTTTATTGGAAATCAATGACCAGAGTACAGAGCCAAAACAATGAAAAATGTATCACTGTTGCAATACATATGGATTGTTTTAGACCGCTGAATATTCTTGGTAATAACTTGGTTTGTTATTTCTGCATCCATTTCAGACAATTTGGCCCTGGGAGAACCATCAGTCCATGACAGTTACTAGATTATGTGGTTATTTACTTCCAAACGCATGACTTGTGTGTGAGGCTTCTTTCAAATGTAAATAATATAGTCTGGGTCTAACATAGGATTTAGAGATCCATGCATGAGTAATATCCCAATCCACATATTCACAAACATCTTTGTGAACATCTGTGATGAGGTTTTGGGGACAAAAATAAAAACATGGTGATATTTCTGAAATTAACTTGAAGTGATGGTACATGATCATGCTGGAGGTTCCAGTTAGACATGAGACAAAGGCTGGATTACGAGTGCTTAGGAACACTTCAACTGAATTTCATAGAAATCCGCCCATTATATGTCCTTTATATTTTCTCATGGTGGGAATACAGTAAGTGTTAGAGAGGCTCACAAATTTAGGATTCATTCTTGGGACATTCTTTGGTCTGATCTGACAATGGAATGTCAAGTGGTCACCAAGGGGTGCGTGATACAGAGCCAGTATTGTGGTCTTAAACTCTTAAACTCAACTTGTCTTTATCCAAATCAATGGTCAAAGTAAAATGAATCTCCTATTATAAAGCCTTCTGGTACAATCCTGTGGGTTTCGGCTATATAAATAAACTTCCAGTGGGGAATATGAATATCCACACAAAATTTTAAGTCAACCTGCCAATACTTGATGAAAAAATCTGCTCTGTGTTGGAGGAACAGTGGGACAACCAATGGGCCAGTGTATCAAGTGTACAAGGAGAAATGGTTTGTGCAAGGTCAAGTGTATGAGGAGCATCGCTATCCTACAAAGCGGCATTTTAGTTGCTACAAGCTACAAAAAATATATAAATAATCACATTTTCTAACTTGCTATTCTTCATCAGGTCCCGGTAGGATCCATATCTCATGCACAACACTAACAACTTAATGAATTGGCAATACTACTTTCTTCTCTGCAGTGATATTGAAGCTCATAACCTTTTGTCAATGCCAAACTGCCACTGGACGCTTGTTGTGAAGGTCACAATATTTGGGGGTCAAAGCTGACCTTTGGGAGCAAAACCTGGAGGAAAATCAAAGCAGTGTGGTTTGGTTTGAGCAGGCGGGCCAGAGAACATCGCCACACCATCTGCTGAAAATAATGGCCTTCATGTGCACCATGTCACATTTTAGTGAAAGCATGGAGACCGATGTCCAAGCAGTGACAGGAAGGGATTATAGCGGCTAAACGAAGTACCCCAAGACTGGAAAGCCCCTTGTTAGATCCAAAGGACAAGCCATGTGTTCAACAACACCCATGAGACAAGCTCTCTAAGAGGCTCGTCCCTCTTTGCTCTGTATTAGTCAAAGTAACTGGAATGGTAATTGAGTGAATTAGGAGACATAACTGCTCCTCCTCTCCCAGGAGGGTTGAGAAACCTTGATTACTCTTCTTCTTCTGCATTAGGCTGTTTTATTTCAAGACAAGCAAAGCTTGATACATTTTGACACGAGTCAAAAGAGGCTTCGAGAGAGTTGTTTTTCTCCCACTAGCATGACCGTCTTTTGTGAAACACAAAACCTCTTCACCACAGCAGTTTCAAAACTGCATATAATGACAAAATTCAAAGATATTTTCCTTAGATCGGAGAAAGACACTCGTTTGACATCTGGGATCATCTGGATGTATCATTAGTTATTCATCTTTTCATCATTTCTGCTTCTGCCCTGCTTGGTAAGTTCCCCCATTGGTGCACATCCAAGTGAAGATTCAGTTTCAAAGCCCTGTATTCTTAGTGAAATTGGTTGAAACATACATAATGGGGACCCTAACCCTAATGCTAGGACTACAGATGTAGCATTTTCTTTTTTACTATGGAAGCACTTATACATGAGGCCACAGGTGAAAGTCATGATCAAATGTATCAAAGACAGAACAGCTTTCATACTGAAAGACGGTATAGTCACAAAGCATTAAAATTACGAGGGCATAGATGTGAGATACTGAATGTATGCCAGGTTGTTACGACCTAGCTAAGGGAAAACCTCAAGTGGATGCAGCTCAAACCAAAGAAGTAAATATAACAAAAGAGTACTCTTGATGTAAAAGACCAAAGACTTTCTAAAATGGGAAAGAAAAAAACTCTATCTGACTTTATTTAATAGAAACCAAAAGTAAAACTGCACCCCAAATATAAGAACTCCAAACAAAAGAAATCTGTGTGGGTGCAATCAGTAAGTGAACTCTAATAAAACACCTACAGACCAAAACCCAAACTTTCCTCCAACTACTACTTCATACACATATCACAACCAACTATCAACTTGCAGTTTGAAATTGCCAAGTTACAGCGCCTGCTAACATCTGATGACAATTGGCAACATGATACACATCTCTCTACACATCTCTATAAACATAAATCTGCATATAAATGCATATATCTTTCCTAAAAAAGGTAATTAAATACGTTCTGCCTCTTCCCCCAAAGCCCAATCAAACGTGACTTGTCAGCATTTCGAACTACAAGTGGAAACCTGCACACTGCTGGTGCCAAAATATTGGTCCTTCTACATTCGTATACAAATATCTCTTTATGGAGATTACAGAGACAGACAAGAGTTAGCTGCATAGCCGGCACATCACGTCACGTTCATTTTTTATACATCCTATCCTACATCGTGTGCATGAAAACATATGATAAAAATATACATGAGGCCCCTGGTCTTGTCAGAGTAATAATAGATACTTCATTGTGACATGACTGTAGAGGTCAATATTAATGGACTGACAGCCGCTCCGGCTCCCCCACTCAGATTTAAGGTTTTCTTGGCCACAGTTTTTGGAATAAAGCTCTGTAACTCCAAGTTTCTTGTGTCTGTATGTTGTATTTGGGTTCACTCCATTAGTTCTACGTAACACTGAGAGGACCAAAGCTGACTCCTCATCAGCTGTGATCACTTACTGTGTCATCATGATTATAGGAGAAAACATGTGTTTTTGAGTTCAGGAGGACAGTTTGAAATGTGAAGTAAAGGAAAAATGACATGTCACTAGTTTTTCCAACCTCAGGTGTTAGGATAATTGGTGGAGCATTAAGCTGCTGCCAGTGTTGGCGTTTTGGATGGTTTCTACTTGGGAACAGGCCTGACTGTTTTGTTAAATTCTGCACATTAAGATTGAGTTTTTCAGATTTGGATCTCTAGTTTCCAGTGAGATGAAGGCCAGAGCTGAGACTGTCCACTGAAGAAGAGTGATAGCATTAGTTGTTTCAGCATGTTTAGATTCATGTTACATAGCCTTCTATTAAAAGTTCCCCGACCTTAACCACGTGGTTATTATTGGAGATGTTGATTGAAACCTTTGCAAAGTAATTCTTTTGAACCAGACTGTAAATGAGAATTGATGATGCTTCTTCACTTCCTCCCGCTGTACAAAATTAAATCTAAATATCCCAGATACAGATGCTGCCATCTTGCGCTTGTTACGTAATTTAGACCAAGAGCCTGCTCACTAGTGATCGGGGTTGGAGACGCAGTATCAAGGTCCAACTCTGTGAGAACTACCTAAAATGACGGAAACCACCTTTGGGACAATTTTATTTGATATTTGAGTATACTGAAGCCACTAGGAGGCGAACAAGATGTTTTGGTTTCACTTTGGGAGTGCCGTCATGTCGTCCATCTTTATATACAGTCAATGTTTTAACCCAAACCATAATCTTTCTTTAAACCTAACCAAACCTTAACAACAGTGTTGTAACATTACAAAACAGATCTATTTTTCATCAGTAATTTATGACTTTGGATGGCACAGTTCACAGTTCTCCTCTCTATCATATCTAAATTCACTCTACATGCTCATCTGATCTCTGTCTCTAACTGCTCCCACTCACCACCACATTCAGACTTTCTTTGAATAGCTGATCTCGGTTACATCAAACTACATGTACGAACACCTCTTATTAAAGTTAAAGCTGGTTTTATACTAAATTAGTCATTAGTTAATTAGTTGTTAGATATAAATTAATACATTACACATAACCTGAATTCTGATCGCCACAGCAATCATGTTGTTTTGTTTGTTTCCATGTTCACATCCTGTGCACAATAAAGTGCTTTAAACACCATATTTGCTCCGTCGTTATGGCTTGATAAGAGACATGTTTGGACCAACATTCTGCCTCAGGCCTCTGAGAGTTTAGCATGATTAACCTCCTGTTGATAGCTGAAATCACCAGAGCCAAACGTACATGGGTTCAAACCCTGACTACAGCCCAACGGAGTGTAAAAAGAGAGACGAATACGATCCTTACCTGTCATAGAAGTCTTCTCTGTAGTAATCGTAGTCAAACTCGTAGCCACTGGGGGGAAAAAGCACAAGAGAACATAAAGACGTGATACAATGCTTCCCATAACACAAGCATGAAACCGCATTTAAAACAACACATGGGAACAAAAGCTTTTTGAAGGTTTCATGCTGTTGATTGCTGCGTATATGAATTGAAAAAATGCAAACGCATAAAAAAAAAAAGGCAATAGTTACAAACTTTGTGGGAGACCCAAAGAAACCACAACATACTTCATCTCACCCCAAGAGACAGAAAGCGAGAAATAAAAATGACAAAAGACCAAAGAGAACATGGCAACAGAAACCGAATGATGTGCAGCACGTTTAACGCTCACTGACGGTTTTTATAGTTGCTGCTAGCATGCATGAATTTGTAGCACATGTCCTGGATACAGAGCGGAGCCAGAGGTTTTTCAACCAGAATATAAAAATTACACTATGTAGCTGTAAACTATGTAGACATAAATACTGCCCAACACTGAAACCAGCATTAAATATATATTTTAATATCAAAAATGATCAAATTTAATCAAATTACTTCATCTGTAATGTGTCAGTTTGGTTATTACATCCTGTAACTTTGTGGCGTGTGTCATTAGCTGAAAAACTAGTTGAAAGGTGCTGCACAGAGCTGCATAACAAAGTGTTAAACGTGTTAGATGACTTCTGGAGTTTATTTTCTAGACTACAGCTTGTGCTCAGAGATATTCTTCGGCGGAGAAATATTTCAACGCTCAGTGTTTGAGGAGAGTGAGTCAACACTACTCCTGCTGTCGACAGCCAGCAGTCTTCACTTGCATTTCATTGTGTCACGAGGCAGGTAAAAGTGTAGTTTTACTTCTCAAACTATATATTATGCTTGGATAAGCTCTCCTACCAGAGCTTTGGAGGAACTTGCCGGCTGAGGTGATCTATTGGAATGAAAATGTGCCATTGGTTGGCCATCCATGTGTCCTGTATCTGGATGTTGTTATTTGTGATCCTCAAAGTTGACCTTTTTAAACAGGTATATTATCCACCTCAACCTCAAGCAGTCTAAGCAGTGACATCTGTACTCCTAGAAATGAGTTACTTTAAGTCTGTCATGGAGCAAATTTGATGGTCTCCCGCGTTGAGCTCACAGAGTGCAAATGCCAGATTTTACTGTGTGGTCACTCCTTTTCAGGCAACCAATCATATGTTAGGTGGTGGACTTGTCACTTGAAGATTGCGTCTGTCTGTCCTGAACTTACAACATGGTGGACGAGCAGATTGGCCGGACACTTACAGACAATGCTTAGAGAGTAGCTGGTGAGGAAAAGTGGAACATCGAGCTCCTGAAGAGACGAATATTTTTCTCAGGAGACCAAAAACAGGAAGTTAGAATTTGAACATTTATCATCACGATGCCAAAGGGATGATAAAGTTGCTCTAAATCTGCAACTGCTCGCTAACATGTTATCAATTCACCAGGGACATGTGATGGCTGTCAACCATGTTTTTATGTTTTGGTGCAACTTTAATGCTAAGAGATTAATGCAGCTTTAAAATATTCAGTGAATGTTTCTTCTGTTGTTTCGGGACTGTACTATAATGACATATGTCACAATCGATCTGTTGTGTTTTATTTTGTCCACCGCTTTTTACAAAGACCGCTTAAACATTTGAACAATAACTGAGTCAGATTTTCCAACCTTAATATCACATTTGTCAGGCATGAAAAGCTACTGAAACATTATTGGAACTATCACAGGGCACGAAGTCTCAGATTTCTTTTTTTTAAGGTTTAGCAGCTGTTTATGGTAATGAGACTCACCATGCCTTTTCAATACAAGTAGCACTCTGAAACTGATTACCACCATGAAAAGAAACAAATGATTAAATTGCTTCTGCTCAAAAGCCCGTGCACCTTACAGGCGGGGTCTGTATGGGCAAGAAAAATCAAGTCTGTAAGCCTGAATCAGGTCAGACACCCTTTAACAGATGAGGACGTTGATGTTAAAAATAAAAGGCTCAGACGTCTTCGGGGTGCTGTTGTCAATAAAACACCTACAGGTCTCAACCTCCACCTTCTTCAGGGTGTTGTTATCCAGTCTGGGTATTTTTAAAGAGTCTCAGTCCCACGCGAGCACCTGTGTTTGTTTTTGTGTTCACATATTTGTGGGTGGAATATTCTCCTGTTGGTCTTTAAAAAGTGCCCATGCTTGTTCAGAAGAGTCATAAGACATCTCATTAGAAATGTGACGGACAGACGATCAATCGAAATAAACAGCAGCGTGTACCTGTAGAGAGAAGCTGCTGATCGCTTCAGGCCTTTGGGTCTGTTCGGCCTCGGCTCTCCTGCCATGTTGATATCTGAAAAAAAGACAAAAAAAAGCAGAAATCTTTATTTTTCACTTTATTTAAAGTTTCAGGAAAATTCCCAGAACATTAAATGTCTGTATGAGTGCGGTAGATTAGACAGTGGTTGGTGTGTTTCCTTGTAACCTCCACTAGAGTGAGCTGTTGAACCATTCTACAACGTTTCCTCCCCTCTGTCAGCCCACAGTCAGTTCAGTCAGCTGTTCAGTTAGTCAGTCAGTTATTCAGTCAGTCAGCACACACTGGCCTGTCAACCCGCCATGCATAAATAATCAAAAGGAAACTTTTTGTGGCTTCCAATCATATTTAACGTGAAGAAATAAAGACTGCAGAACAGTATCACAGTAAAAGCTGTACTGCTGCACCACCGGGAAAAACAAATACAAGATAAAAGAGATAAATATTGTACCGTTTTAATGTTTTGAGAATATGAGAATAGAGAAGATGAGAAAAATCTACGCAATCTTAATTAGAGCGTTTTAGGACGAATGAGGAAAATGCATGAAAATGGAGGACTAGACGGAAAAAAAAAGAACACCACCGCACCCATACTTCTCTTTGTGGGGTGTTCAATGACATCCACAGACAGTGGTAACCTTTTACTTGTATTAATTAGAGCATATTGTTAGGTGGGCTGAAAAACAGGTAAACGTTTGAATCTTGTTTGAAGGACAGGGTCTATTTTGTGTCATTTGAGTGCATATAAAATGACACGTGGAGACCTCCAAGGCTCCATTCTCGGTCTTCTTCTGTTCAGTATTTAAACAACAACATATCACACCATACTTATGCAGATGACACACAAATATATATATATACCCAGAGAACAATGATTCTGGCTGTAGTCATGGACTCAAACCTACATTTAAAATCCACATTAAGGACATGCACGTGACAGCTGACTTCTTTTTTTATTCACCCGTATTAGTGTTAGCTGCTCTGCACTTGCACGAGGAAACATACATGCACCTATGATTCATTCATGCATCCATTCGTTCTCTAGGTACGCAACGCTCCAGAGATGTGTGCAGCGGGGTTTAGGAGGTAAGGTGCATCTTAAAAGCATCAACAGGCTCAGAAGGCTGATCCAGAACCGAGAAGCTGCTACTGGAAATGCCTTGACTATTTTTTCTTCAAACCGGGTACAGCCAACATGCCATGGCGGGAGCATCTGAGATAGCATAAGTGTAGGGGTGAGACCACGGAGGGACCCGTAAGAAAACAGGCAAAGGTTTTTGGTCTATTTAAGTACATAGCCTTCTTGCTCATTGCTCAAATGACCAAATCTGAGCAACAAACAAAGTCTGTCTGTCTGAAACGCTCCTGTTTGGGTATGAAGCCATGCGGAGAATGTGACGTTACAGAGCCAGGCTTGGTGGAGTTTGCGGGAAAAGATGCAAGAACAGGAGTGCTGTGGTCTCCTTTCTTGGACCCTGTTAGTAACCAGGCTTTGACGTTGTAAGTTATAAACAGGAAATGGTCGCCTGAGAGCTGCCTCGCAGAGTGAGTTTCAGTAATCCAGCCTGATATCAGTGCATGAATGACTCTTTCTAGATCAGCGGGTGGCAGGAAGTGTCTGATATTTGGGGATGGTTCTCAGTTAGAGGAAGCTTCCTCTGACAACAGACTATAGCTGTCGGTTTAAACTTTTCAATTGGTTCAAATTGAATTCAAACTCCACATAGAAAAAGCAGACTCAGCTGGTCATGAATCAGCAGAGGATAAAAAAGCAACCCAAGAATTTCCAAGAGAAAAGTCTGCACCAATTCTGAGTAAACACTCTTTCATCTGCGAGGTATTTTCCAGAGTACACGATGCAGCACTCCGCAGTACATAAAAACTTCACAGATTCTATGAAATTCAGGGTTAAAGGTGTTTCCTTAAAACATAAAAAGGAAGATGGCAAAACTTCAGGTTTGAAGAAGAGTTGGCAGGCGAAGGGAAGCGGAGGAATGAGTGAGGATAATAAAAGGATGGACGGACGGATGGAAAGTGAGTGAGTGAGCAGCCAGAGGATGAAGATTCAAGCCTGTTAACTTTACCGTGAAGGTGAACGTGTGAGTGTGTGTGTGTGTGTGTGTGTGTGAGGCAGTGATCCAGAACTCTGACTGCAGCCAGGTGTAGAAATGGCAGAAGTCCAGTTGTTTGCAACACACACACACACACAACTTCATCCAACTAAAACTGTTACTGACCCTCCATTTATATGACCTCGGGAAAAAACTGTGCAAACAAACACACACACACACACACAGTCCACCTGCTGCTCCATATGCCTCAGTGACTTTAGTCTCCTGCAGGGTCTTGTTATTCAAAGGGGAAGTCCCTGAACGCAGCACACACACCCACTCACAGCCACACTTTATCGACTCTTCCGATGTCCCTCTAAGCGTCGAGTCATTTGCGCGTGTCCAAAAACACTTCACTCCGCTCTTTTGCTGATCCAGAAATGGGAAGCTGTCAGCTCTCGTTAGCAGTTTGTGAATCAATTGTCCCGTTAGCTGCTCTCATTATTTCAGAGCTCTCGGGTTTGGTTTGTTTGAATGGAGCGGTGTTATACAGATTAACACCGAAGACATCTAAACATATATGAAATTATGTGGTCATCTATACATCTATCGCTGTAGATCTATCTAGAGTACATACGTCTATATTTTAAGGCACCATCAGCAAACTGTCACCACCTAACCTTACCGCCACAGCAGCTCTAGCTTTGAGCTTTAATAGTTGATAACAGTGAATAGAGATTTTCCACCAGTGGGAGTTTTGTTCATTTCATGCAGGGATGGGAGTTCGTATGTGGCACAGTTCACGTCCTGCTGCTGCTGGTGATGTTATTCAACTTAAACTGACTTGGCAAGTGTTTCATGAGGAAGGAAATGAGGTTGACATGTTTGTTAAACTGCACATACACATACCACGTCGCTTGTTTACAATAAAGCTTTCAGTCATTCTTTCCTCCGTGTCGTCTGTCAGGAAGCTTTTGGCGATAAAAGGTAAAACTTGGAGGGATGGAGCTTTTTGGACCTCCTCAGCTCTGAATGATCGGTTTGTCCATTACCATCAACTTTTATGTCTAATCAATCTTTTTGTTTAACTGTACTTCAGATTTTTACGATGGCGCTGACGCGATCCCATTTCAGTGTTTTGCTTTTTATCGTCTCTCTTTTATGTGAAGCAGTTTGTCTGTAATCTTCATTGTCATATTACTTTTATTGTATCACAGTTATAATTTGCTTGCTAAACAAAACACCGAAATGGAAATGATGTGTTTAAAAAGTGTCTCATAATAAACTCTAAATCATCCCAGGAAAGCAGGGATGATTGGAGAGAGGAAAGTCTAAATGGTACGGAGAAAGAAGACCGATTTTATATGATCCCCATAGTAACACACATGCACACACACACACACACACACACACACACACACACACACACACACACACACAGCTGCAGTGGGCAGAGAGCATCACTGTGTGTGCCATGTGTGCTAATCAGAAAACTTTATCCTCACATACACACACACACACACACACACACACACACACACACTGCACTGAGAGAGACTATTAGCGCTTGCAGCTCTGCAGTGACTGAACATAAACCAGTTGAGTTCTTCACACCAGCTCCTGACAGCACGTCTCTGCCCTGCTCCACCGGGGGAAACAGACAGGCGGAGGAAAAGACTCCAGCAGCTTAAAGGCACACTCTGCTCAACTCTGATATTTTATATTACACACTAACACAGAGCAAAGAGCGGGAGAGAGAGAGAGACGGCGTATGGAAATGGATGTAATGGTGCTCAGAGGTTTGTGCAGTCACAGCACGTTTAACTGAACCCCAAGTCTGATCATTAGGAATGGATGTTCCTAAGACATTAATCGATCAATGTCACGGTCTTTTTGCAATGAGTCTGTCAAATTTGCCTTAACTGGCTGCTGAGTGCAAAGGTGTGGAGGTCAGGGCGGGGAATGTGTTCGACTTTGACATCAGAGCTCTCAGTTTGTGTCCCATCTCATATGTTTAGCTTGTTATCACCAAGCGGCAACCTCTGTGGCTGTGAAGTGAAGCCAGAAGTGAGTCAGTCTCCATAAGTCCCCATGTTCAAATGTCCAACTTCACAGCAGAAATAAACATGTTTACAGCCTGGTACAAAAAACAGTTTTGGTCTCTGTAGCTAATTTCCCCGTTCATGACAACTGTACTGAGGGTGAATTTATATACAACTCACCTGTTCAGATTATATTAAGGCTTAAAGTTATGCAGGATTAAGAGCGTGGACGCTTTGATTGACAGGTGGGTGCTGTTACATGTGGCTTGTTTGAGCAGCCAGGCTGCATTCAGCGCCGGGAGGTGGCAGAGGCAAGAGCTTCACAACGGCTTTTGGACACCTGTGGGCGACGGAGACTACATCTATGTTTTATACAGTGTATGGTTATCACCCAAAAACATACTTGTTTTTTAAAATTTAATGTAATTTTAAAATCCAACCTCTAATCCTGTGTTACCCAGAGGGCATAGTCCTGACAACCCAAAGTAATGTTAAGATAGCCCTGAGTTTTCTGTAGCCTGCAGGGTTGGTTTCCCAGAGCTTAGAAGTGAAACGTCTTCCTCATGAAAAACAGTAACCATGTGCAGTGCTGCTAAATGTTGAATTATTTAAGTTCCTCATGAAACACAACAGCTTGAAGATTCCAGCTTCTCAAAATTCTTTAAATGGTTTGTGCGTAAATCCTTCAAACCCGAAAAACTCACCCAGCGTCTGTCCAGCCAGCACCCTGCCGTTCTCCCCGATCACAGCCCCCCTGGCGTGCCTCTCACTGGCGTACTGGACGAAAGCGTAGCCCTTGTGCACGGAGCAGCCCAGCACCCGGCCATACTTGGAGAAGATGCTCTCCACATCTGATTTCTTCACCACCGCCGTGTTCAGGTTGCCTATAAACACCCGGGAGTTGATGGACTTTGGATCTGTCTTGTTGGTCACATTACTGGTCTGGACCTTCAGCGACATGCTGGAGAGACGGGCGAATGAAGTGACTGATAAATGGATTGATTGGGAGGTAGAGATGCAGAGAGATGGTGACCTGAGGAGAATAAAAAGAGAGAGAACAGATAACTGGTCAAAAAAGACAGGCAGCTGCTTTGAGATTCATGCTCATGACTGAACAAACCAAACTTTAACAAGCAAACAAGTGTTTCATTTTTCACACAGACGTCAAGACCTGTTGGGACAAGGGCAACAATAAAAGAAAGTTTTCATGCTCAAAAAACACCCGTTTGGGACTTTCAACAGGTAAATAGGTTAAGGTGATATGAAAGGAGCGTCCTTGAAAGGGTCAGTCATTTACAAGGATGGGAAGAGGTTCATAACTTAGTCCAAAACTTATTTCACCATCTATAATCCATAAAACCGTCAAAAGATTCAGAGAATCCAGAGAAATCTCTGCACGTAAAGGAGCAAGGCCCAAAACCAACACTGAGTGTCCGTGACCTTCAATCCCTCAGGCGGTGCTGCATAAAAAACCCACATGATTGCATAAAGGATATTCACGTCCATCACTGCATCTACGAATGCAAGTCACAGATTTCTACATCATGTGAAGGCACCACAACAAAATCCTGACTTATAATACTCAATAATGTAAAAAAAAACAGTAATAACTGGAGTACCATGTGCACCTCTGCTCGTACATCAGTGAAACATGGAGCGTTTCTCCAAACAGTGACAATTCACAAACTCACTCACTCATCAACCCGTGACACGAGACTTTCTGACTACTCAACTTGTGACTAATTGAAAGGAAAAGAACGGCTGCAGTCAAATCCAAATTTCTATTTGGATTCAAGAAAAAGGAAAAAAAAATAACAAGTTTGCTCCCGTCAAGCAAGTTGCAGCAAACCTCAAGCTCAATCGATCACAGAGCAACATTTGAAAACCAAATGTAGTTTTTATCTCCATCCTCGCTGCGTGCAGATTCCCTTCATCCACATAATTAATGAACACGAACTGAGAAGACAAGAGGTGGAGGAAAAGATGGAGGAGAGGAGAGAAGAGAAGGGGAACGCTGGGAGGAAATAAAAATGAAGGAACGACACAGGAAGTTGACTTAAATTCAACTTTATAATAAAGACAACATTTAAAAAGGGAAAACCATCATAAGGAAACGTGTATTTTAATATAATTTCACTGTAAATAAAGAAGTAGATATGAAGTAAACAACCTTCATCATTCATAACGGGGGATCATTTCTCCTAAAATCTGATGAGTACGTACATAGCAGAAAGTTTTAGTCCGTATAATTTGTCTAGCTGTGTTATCTTCTCTTTCCTCTGCTTCCTCTCAACTTCCAAGAATGACACACACTCAGGTGATTCCTGTATAACGCAGCCAATCAAGCTAACCACGGGGAAGTCAGGTGCTCCAGAACAAAGCAGGCAGAGTGAGGTGATCTCAGGCGAGGAGCCGAACACCCAGATTGAAGAAGACCTCAACTCTCAAATCCGGGGATTACACGTCGCTTGGAACGCGTTTCATCGCTGCTTAATTTCTAGCTGGCATTCAGATAAAGTTGACATTTACAGGTAGCTAAGAGAGTCATATTAATGAGTGAATGACTCATCACAACTACTGGCTGTACAGTAGTGGGAGTGAAATCGGAGAAAGATGAGTCAGCAGTGAGTGGAAATGGACAATTTGCGATGGTGGTATGTCAACAACAGACACGAGTTACCAGCTTCAAGTTTCTGCACCCACACATCACACACACAGATTTTATACAGCCTATGTATCCTACTTGTACCTGCCCGTTCTTTGTGGTTCATGTCACTGCGACTCCCTCTGTCTCTTATAAAGGTGAAGACAGCTGTGTGAGAGCTGTAGACTTGGACTCAAATCTGAGACATGACTTCATTCATTCATTACATATGTCAGTTCTGCGACTAACAACAATCAACAATATATAATCTCCATGTTAGGAATAGACCTGCCTCCTGTGTGAAGTGTCCTGATGTTGGTCATAATGGTGGTTCATAGAGAGCCGGATATTTTCTGACGTGGCACGCTGTGCGAAACGTTTGAGACACACTGCACTCGAAAATTAGTTTTCAAACTGGAGAGAGCACTGCAGCAGCAGCAGCAGCATCAAGAGCCGTTTTGAGAGCAACGCTAGATTTTATTTTTTCTCCTTTAAGCCTCAGTTTTATTAAATCACTGGAGAGTCATTGCTCTCAACTATTTCTCTGTCCCCTTTTTGCTGAGCAACTCTAAAACTGACATGAAACTGAACTCAAACATTGCCATAACTTCTGTGAAACATCACGGCACACGTCCCCACTGCTGAAAGAAACTCCACAGAAAGTACAAGCAAAGCAAAAACAAAAGCAAACCAAATATTGTTTCTTGTATGTAGTCTGAAAATCGTCGTAACCTCTCTTATTCTTATATAATGACGTGAATCGTCCATGTAGAAACACTGTGTGTGTTTGTGTGTGTGTCTGATGAAAGTTAAACCAACTTTTTTCTGCTCTTCTGGCACTCTGTCCTTCAACAACTCTCTCTAACTTTGTTTGTTTGTCGTTGCACAAAGACCGTCCAAGCTGTGTGACTTTCTCTCAGGCTTCTCTGGGATGGACCATGAGCCACCATGAGACCTCTCTCTCTCCGTCTCTCTCTCCCCTGGCTGTCTGTGTTACTGTTTGAAATATTTTAGATCTGGATCTTCGTCCTCCCTCTCTACGTGTCTCGTGTTTTCCATGGTGGAGAGCAGGTTGTGTGTCTGGAAGTTGCTCATCATCCTCCTGGATCCATATTCTTCATATATGGACATCAACATGATTATCCATACAGAAATCTGTGTTGTTTATTCTGTACACAAAAAACGTATTGCGTATCTGTCCGTCCTCATCCGCTGTTGCTCTTCCCGAGGTTTCTTCCATTTCCTCTTTGTTTTTCTCTGATTTTGAGGCTCTTTGGATCGAAATTGTTGAAACCACTTGAGGCACATTTGGGCTTTATAGACAAAATGGATTTGACCTGACTCGTCTTACCCTCTCCTCTTTCATTGTACTACATGGACAAGAGTATGTAGACAGACGTTTGGATGTCGGACTGGGCCTGAAAAACCTCCTCTTCTTCTTCCCGGTGGTCCAACACGCCTGCGGTATAAACGCTAACACTCCTCAGGTGCTCTGAGCTGAGTCAGCCTGGCTAACAAACTGAGATTACATTAACCAACAGCAGCTACAGTTGGCAGCAGTTTACGTCAGGAAACTCACAGAGAGTTGAGGCAGATCAGTGTAGCGTCTTATTTAAAATCTGATTTATGGTAGAAAAGTTACCCGATGTTTATTTAATGGAGCCATCTTCATGCATGGAAAGTTGAAAGAGGAAAAAAAAGCCTCCACCAAACTGTTGCCAAAAGCATTTCAGGCTATAATGTTAGGTTTCCATTCATTTGAACGACCCCAGCAGGCGCAAACCATGAAAAGCAGAGCCAGAACCAGGTGGACAATGTCTGTCTGCGTACCTTTGACCAGTATAGTGTGTCTTGTTTCTGCCTTCTTTCTCTCTCTCCACCTCATTAGAAGTATCCAGCAGTGAGTCTGGGTTCCAGGAGAGAAGAAATGTTTATGATTCAGCACTGACTACGTGTGTGTGTGTTTGTGTGTGTGTGTTACAGAGAAGAAAAGATTTCTGCTTTCAGACCTGCACCTCAAGAAAAGTTAAAGGTTAAAAAGTCAAGTTAAAGTAACTTTCTTGTGTGTGTGTGTGTGTGTTTGTGTGAGATTTGATGATATCTGCTCCTTTCTACCTGACCTTCCCGGTGACAGATCCATCTTTAACCTGATTGGCCAAACTCTAATGAATCAAATAGAGCCGTGCCCCCCGAGGGACCTGTGTGTTTGTTTCAGAGATCCACATTTAGTGGACAACAGAATAGTGTCGATCCAGCAAATCCAAAGTGTGTGTTCGTGTGCAGAGGTTAGAGAGAGTGAGTATGGATGTTTCCAAATTCTGAGTGTGTGTGCACAGTAAAAAGGCATTTACTAAGAGTGGAAAAGAGCTTATATGGTGCTAAATGCACGCACATACACACACACAGGAAGTTGCAGGCTGGCATTTCTATTTATTTTTTTTTATGAAGAGTTGTTTATGCATCATTGCAAGTTCTCTCTCTCTCTCTACTTCTTTCTGCTTTACTGCATAAACTTGGTCCATAATATCAGTATTTTATCCTTCCGCAAACACACATTAACATAAACACACACGTTAATTAATTAACAGCCAGCTTTCTGCTGCAACTTCAGCTAAAGCTTCACAAAATGATGTAATTAACAGGAACAGAAGTGGATCTTCTTCGCAGTTCGACTTTATATATATATATAGGCGTCCACATTAGCATAGGAGGCGATACAAAGAGGAGCTACTGAAAAGACTCTCACACAGATGAGTGTTACATACCGTCATTGTAAAGCAAAATGCACAGCAGAAAAGAGCCTTTGGTTGAAGCACTTCCTGTAGCTCTGCACGAGCAAAACGTGAAAACCCAATGATCTCATGCTCTATAAGCAAATTAGCTCTAAAAGCTTCCTCCTTTAGGCTTTCATGGTTTGATGCTACATGCATACATTAGCATAAAACAGGATAAAACCTGTAAGCCCTTATAAATGAATCAGAGCGCTGACTTTGTGGTTTCAATGTAAATTCTAAACTCAGATGAGTTTCGCCATCGGCGTATTTTTTTTTATCCTCGATTTCCATCAAGACTTCAATTTTCCCGGAAAGTCTGTTAGTTTAGCATCTCTGAAAGCACAAAATGCTTGTAAGACAATATCTACAGATGACTTTAACATTCATAAATTCACTTCAAATAAGAGGATTTACCTCTGCACTGTAATAAAGTAAAAGTGGAAAGGATGGGAAAACATCGTGCACCCTGTCCAGCTATGGCGTCTGTACTGCGCCATCAAAATGATTTAAAGAGTTTACATTCGAGTCAATGTAAAAAACAAAGCTTCTTAAATATGCCTTTGTCAATATGACACTCAGAGCTGCTTTGGTCTTTATGTCTCCAGTAGGGGATATTTTAATTTCAAATTTGAATTTACTAGCCACTGCTTTGTATCTGATCTACATTCATGATTTAACGGATGCCATCTAGCGGCGTAGTTTCTGATTGCAAACCCCTTGTCTCACCCTCTGAGAAACTAAGGTGGTTACAACAAAAAGGCTCTATTTAGAGCCAGTGTTTAGTTTGTCTGTTGAGTTCTGATTATTATATCCATTATAACCATTTATGCCATATTCTGTAAATAGAGCCTCCTAAATCTGACACACGGGACCTTCAGATGCATCATCGTGTATTATCCCACTGGAATTCAACTTAAAGAAAAAGCACCTTTATCACGTTTTGTTGCTGGTTGGCCTGAAGACTTTGATGCAGCGATCTGACCTGATGCTCTGAGTCCATACAAAACCAATCAGCTGAGGTGCCCTCCAGCAAATAACCAAAGCCCTGCCAGTTGAAGCTGACCTTGTACTCTCTCCTGCACAGATCAATGAAGTTGAAGCACAGTTGTAGAACCCACTTGCTCCCTGCTCTGTGTGTGTGTGTGTGTGTGTGTGTGTAAGACTAGCTTTCAGATAAGCTCTCAAGGATCAACAATTCACATCTATTAACATGTCCTGCTTTGAGAAGAGAACTAGCAGCTTCATGAACTCTGCTTTACATTGAAACGAGCTTTATTTCATTGGTTTTAAATTGAACTAAAACTGCGCACACACCCCTCTGCAAGCAGCATCTGTCTGTGACATGTGTATGTGGGATTAGCAATTAAAGCTAACACCGTAAGGGGCTGCACTGTGATTATACAGATTATACAAATGCTGTCCTCAGACGCTGTTGGAAATGTCACAATTATGACTTCCCAAATGTGAACACAATGACAGAATTAACATGACACAAACTTTACACCCATCGGCCATAACATTATGACCACTGACAGCTGAAGTGATAACACCGATTATCTCGTTATCATGGCACCTGTCAGTTGGGTGGGAGATATTGGGCAGCAAGTGACCATTTTGTCCTCAAAGCTGATGTGTTAGGAGCAGGAAAAATGGCCAAGCGAAACAACTTTGACAAGGGCCAAATTGTGATGATGAATATCTCCAAAAAATGGCAGCTCTTGGTGGAGTGTTCCCGGTCTGCAGTGGTCAGCGCCGTTCAAAAATCGTCCAAGGAAGGACAAGAGGTGAATTGGCGACAGATTCCTGGGTGGCAAAAGCTCAGGCTGGCCCATGTGTTCGATCCAACAGACGAGCTTCTGTAGCTCAGACGGCAGTGGACTCTTTCAGCATGGCACAATGCGCCATGCCACAAAGCAAAAATGGTTCAGTGTTTGAGGAACACAACAACAAGTTCAAGGTGCCCAAATTCCCCAAAAATCCAATCGAGCAAAGGAGGGATGTGCAGGTCCAATCCATGGAGGTCCGACCTCACAACGTCCAGGATCTGGTGCCAAGACATTTTATTTCATTGTATTTCATCAACCTACAATGAAGCTTTGCATTCAGAAGTCAAACATTCAAACCAATGAACTGGTCCGATAGACTCATTCAACAAAAGACAAAATGAGTGTGGGAGTTTTATCACTCCATAGTAACAGTAATCCAGACACGTTATCTTCATGTCCTATTTTAGTCGTTGTCGCTGCGACACAAACAGAATTTGCATTGCTTATGTTCTTAAGTAAAACATCTGCCAAAACAATTCAGTGCCAAGTCAATTTGGGTGAATATTACACACATTATGAAGAACACTTAAAAGCAGCAAAACAGAAGAGAAGAAAATGAAATGCAAAATTATAATATTACCGAGCTGTGAAGCTATATGCTTTCAGCCTTTGTAGCAAAGCTCTCCGGGGTTTATGAACATATGGTGTGATATTTTACATATTTATTCAAAGGAGAGATGAGGCTGTAAACAATCATCCTACACTTTCATGGTGTATGCTTGTTGCATCTCTCTGTGTTACTTTAGTATACTCATGTTTAATTTATGCCAATCTGTATTTTTACATACTGCCTGCGATATACAGCCCACTGAGGAAGCCAGGTTTAATATTTTAAAACTGTATAGTTTAAACTGGGCCCCCTGAAGTCTACGTGACAAGATGAACTGTTCTAATTCGTCCCGGTTTTGCATTGAAGTGAATGTTGCAGTTTTGAGTTATTTAAAGCTGTTGGTTTCGATTCATGTCAGTTACCAAGTACTCCCATCGTGTTAAGTTCAAACATATTAAAACAAATCATGGTAACTTCTCCAAACCACTTACACACCCACTTCTCTGCTCCACATCGTCGTGCTCAATGCGATACAGTAATTATTCTGCAAATGACAAACGGCTAAACGCCTCTCCACCTGACTGAAGGGTTTTAGACACTTCTGTGGATGTTGAGATGATTTTCTACCACCAGGAAAACCTGTGTCCATCACAGCAGTGGTATGAATTCAAGCTGACTACACCCACCGTTCTTTGCAAAGGACAAAACTGCAAACTTTTACAGCCATCGTTCATGTCTATGAAGTAATAAATTAAGTAACAGCGAAACAGAAATAACAGAAATCCTAAAATATCACACTGCAGAGTCATTTTTAACGTCAAACAAACAGTTCAGATGTAAAAACCTCCTAAATGATTAAAAATTCCCATTCCATATAAATATCTGACTAAATACTGGTCAGGTACCTCAGTGAAGTACTAGAAAAAGAGGAGAGGTGTGCTGTCAGGAGGATTTTGGTGAGCAGTAAGGGTGAGCTGCAGCTTAGCAGAGAGACGATGATGTGAAGTACATCATAAAAAGTCGAGTTTTCAGCCTGGAAGACAAGAAGTGACTCCGCCCTCAGCAAGAGAAGGTCATTCCACCACCGTGGAGACGACAGGGAGAAACACTTCATAATAATAAATAGAGCAGATGAGACAGCAGCAGCTTTGGGATTAGAGTCACTTCCGTGAACTTCTGTTACAACACTCGGTGGTAATACTGCGATAGGCGAATCATTGTGGACTTACAGTCAATATTCCCACAGCCAATAACGCTGATGTTATATCCCTGATTTATTCACATACTGCTCTGACCTTTAAAACTATAAGGTAGCTTTAACTCCGTGTCCTCAGGGGGTTGCAACAAATTTCACTTTTACTTCTCTACAAGTGAAAACCTGGCCTCTGATTATGAGAAAACAAAAGTAGCACATATACAGAAATCAATTTAAAATATGAATATATAAAGTTAAAAAAAAAAAAATCAATACGTGTCTTTTCAACTGACATGCAACAACTCCTGCAGTGACCTGCAGCTGATTTTAAGGCACCAGAATCTGATCTGTGTTTGTTTCATCAAACTAATGTTTGAAGCCAAGAAATCAGCTCTAAGACACATAAACACATCCCATTTGCAGGTCTCCAGGTCTATAATACAATAGTAAAACCAATCAAACCAATCAAAATGTACCACTATACTTTTATTAACGTTAATCCTAATAGTAGCAGGAGTCTTCAATATTAATCCATCCATCTACAGAGAGTTGATGTCCCCTTTTCAGCTTCTCAGCATCACTCTTGGTGACCAATCAGTTGCTGAGTTGATTTATACTGATTACATTCAAAGTATTTCATGGACTGGCTCCCAGCCATGGAAATGCTGAAATGCTGAGTGCAGCCTCAAATCATCATGCAGAGATCTTTTTGTTGTTACTAATTAGATTAATGAACCATATATGACGTAGTCAAACCCAAAGTCAATCAGGAGAAGAGTGAAAACATCCTTCCTTGGCGTTCTTTGCTCTTCTTCAGTTCTGTTATAACTGATGCTAGCAGCATCTAAGCAAACCACTTTACCAGCCACCATTGTCATTTCATCATATCGCACACGGCATCACGCAAACTTAGTTTTAATCCATAGCTACTGATAGCTCTTCATACGATGCTGATTGGTCATAACCAATCAGAGGAAACCGCCAAGGTTAAGCATGTAGTTTGAAGCCTGGTTCTCATATGATCTTGTGCCCTCACATACCCAAATCCTGGTTCAAGATAAACAGTGGCCAAAGTTTTGCAGTCATGGCCAATAAGCTGTAGAACTCTGCCTGAGAATCCAAGACTTGCAGACTGAGCAACATCCTTCAAAATCTTTTTCAAATACTTTTATTAACGTTAATCCTGATAGTAGCAGGAGTGTTCAATATTAATCCATCCATCTACAGAGAGTTGATGCAAGGACAAACACTACAGTCTATTGCAATCCAAAGCAATTTCGCTGTAATAAATCCTGCTGCTGAGAAGCTTATAATATTTTTTTCTGGCACTGTGTGAGAGCTTTTGTTTCAACTCTATGCTAATTTCTGAGAATGTAGTTAATATTGAAGTTACACTGGATTGCACTCGATTGTGCAGGTGTTTGTGTCCTCCTACTGTATCCGTGAGGAGGTACAGTTTTTGGTGACAGTGGTGACAAGGATTTTCCAAACTGTGGCACGACGCTGGGAAGCCAGCAGCATGTTGAGCTGGAGCAGCTCTCACCTGGATTCACACCATCAGTGTTGCTGTGTGAAAAGGAGACGTGTAACATTTTGTCCATTCAGAGCAGCAGTAACAGAGGAAGACCGATCTGAACTGCCAAGAACATGGCCCTGTTTAACACCCTGTTCAGTTAAAACTGTGTGTGAGTGAGGGAGGGAGAGAAAGAGAGATGGGAAGAAAGAAAGAGGGAGTCAATGTGTTTGGCAGAGATAACAAGACAGACCTGGACAAATGTGGTACAACAAGGAAACAATTTTCGTCTCCAACAAAATGAGAAATGAGGGATAGAGAGAAAAAGAGAGAGAGGTGAGGGTGGGGTGGAGAGACTAATTTAGAGTCGCGGTGGCAATTTTTTAAAGTTGTTTTCACGGTGTTGGTGTGAAATGTTGAGCATTTGACCTTCAATTAGAGACTGGCAATGACTAGTGATCCTAATAGCGCTGTAAAAGAATGCCTGCCATCACACTGGCTTTGGTGTTTTACGCTGAACCAAACAACGCCAGTATAATACAGTCCGAGTGTGTGATTTTAGATAGCATGCCCCCTAGTACCACCTCAATATAGGCGGAGATGATTGTTACAGTGAACCTATTCCTGCAACAAACTTTTCTCCCATGCACAAAGCCGGATCCCAACACTGGAAAAAGAAGAGACTGTTTAAGAAAACAAAAACAAATTAAAGAATATCATAATTCAAATAAATGTCAAAAACTACAAATTTATTGAATTCAATCCAGATTTTACAGAGAAACACTGTTATTTTACAGATTTTCCCCAAATTATTACGATAAAACACCTTCAATAATTTAATTATTCACAAATGTAATTAAAGATCATTATTGTCATTTTACATTTTTATGTCATTTAAAAAAAAAAGCAGAAAAAATCTGTATAAATGATTTAGTAATTTTACAAAAATCAAATCAAAGAAATAAATGAATTTAATATTATTTACATAATAAATAGTTTGGTTCTTAATTTACAGATAATGTCCATGATATTACCGCTTTGTATACAGTTTTAACAGTGTAGTTTGGTGTGGAAGAACTTGACGGGCCTGCACAGAGATTTGACGTGACCCTGTCCAATACTTTTACTACTTACCAACCTTAACACCAAAACCAAGTCTTAGCCATCAAACAATTTCCTAAGATACCTCGATGTGATGTTAGAGTTTCACATAAATGTTTGATAGATCTGAGTTTTCTTTGTGACTGTGTGGAGATCAGATGAATTCACATGACTCTGGAGCATTGGCTCAACGACAACATGTGTGTGAAATAATGCATATATTCATGCCACACATTAAATTTCACACACCGACAAACAGTGCCCCTTTTGTTGCTACTTGAAATTCTTTTAAACCCTTATTTCCACTCTGATCCATTCATGTTGCCAAAGACCCTCTGACACACAAACACACACACACACACACACACACAGAATTATTGCTTGAGGTAACAGCTGTAGCAAAAGGATAAACGCAGATCCACAAAATGTACACACACACACACACACACTCGGGCTCTTGGCTCAACGCATAACTGAAGAGTCGAGCTGGAAGCCCCTGAGCGAGGCTGCAGGCTGGGCTGGCGCACACACAAATCCACACTGAAATTCACAAATAAACACACACAGAAATCACACACACATCAAGACTCTAACGTAAGGACCTCAGACTAGAAATGATAAGAGGACACTAGACAGAAACCCCTCACACAATAATAATAATTTGGTTTTGGCCTGGTTTGGATAATGATAATGAATAGGCACTCTTACCTGGCATAACCACACTGATGATGGATGATGGTACCAAGCTGGAAGCAGCTTTCAGCTTTCATATACCAACTAGTACATATGATATCATAGTTTCTCATTTCCAGAGACACATTCCTCTACATAAACAACAAAATATTGTGAATTAACTATAGAAAAGATTATAAAATTAGCAGCTGCAGTAGAGCATCTGGAGGGACTTGGCTTGGGAACCAAAGGGTGGCCAGTTTGGACCACGGTATGAAGTGTGGACTAGGCAGCTGGAAAGGTGCCAGTTTCACCTCCTGGGTATTGCTGAGGTGCCTCTGAGCAAGGCCGAACCCCCCTAAGGCTGTATTCAGACCAAATCTGGCGTTGCAGCAAATCACCGCAGGGTTATGCAGCAGTGAGTTTATTTGTGCTGAACAGCCCAGAAAATATGAAACAACCAGAAAATAACTTATTTCGCTCACTCACCAGCTTTCAATGCTGACGCTCCCTCACTCTCATTCATTGTCTATGTTGCTCAACCCTGCAGTCAGACATGATCCAAACTAGTCATAGTTTATTCATAAACTGGCAGTTTGACCAGTCTGATCGTCTGATTGGCAACCACAGCATGACATCGGGTTGCGTTTCTTGCTACTTCTTTGCCAGAATCTTTTCTTTTATTTGGTGGCCTGCACCAACTCACTGAAGACAAAATCAACTGAGAAAAACATCTAGCAGTCTAGCAGCTAGTGCACTATATCTGTAGCCCCAAAGTACCTACCAGTCGACCCTTGGTCTTTTTCCATATCTTTTGGTCTGTTGGTCTCTGTAACCCTGTTTTTATCTGCTGCCTCCTCGCTGCCGTCACCTCCTTCTCCCTCCTTTCAGGCAGATCAGTGGAGTGTGTTGGCACTTCAAGTCCCTGCAGCCTGCAAGTCGTATTTATGTATTATCACTGAGATTTTGTGAACTTAGCAGAGAAATGTGACTTTACAGTCCAGAGCAAGAGAGGGGGAGAAAGCAAGAGATCACCCATCTGTTCCTATAGTAACTGTTTGTACTTATTATGTGTCTCTATAGAAACAGGCCTGAGTGAGTGAGATCAAACCACTGAGTACAAAGTCTATTCAAGATTCATTAACCCCGTATTTTACTTCTACAGTCCTTAACAAGTACTCAGAGTCTTTGAACTCAACGATCCATATGAGCATTTTCTCCCCGTACGCATGTGGTTCTCATTAAAAGAGGTGGTATGACATACATCAAATACTTCCCATCAGCCCTACACTCTTCCCACACCTCTTTTTGGTGGCACAATAAATTAACCATTTCTACTAATGCTACTGTAAGAAGACGTTCAATAAATGCAATAATGTATTGCCGTTACTTGTCAAGACAATGTAAAAAGGTGGTTTAAGGTAAGAACTGTCACAGTTCAAGCAGGGTAACCAGGAACACGAGGAATAGGACTGAGCATGTGGAGCTCAGTGGCTTATTTGTGAATGTACAAAAGCTTACTGAATGTAGGTAGTAGGCTGAGTTCAAAATCTGGAAAGGCAGTCCAAACAAGCAAATCCAAAGTCCATGAGACAGGCAAGGTCCAAGAAAACAAAGTCTAAACCACACACGGAAACAAAACACAAGGAATGGTTGGACACTGAAACCAACAAACCAAGAGACTAAACACCCAGGTAAAGGCAGGATGACACAGGTGAAACTAATCAGGCTGGAACAATCAGAACTGCCGGGAAACGCAACAAGAATTACAAAATAAAACAGGAAACACTAATCAAGAAAACAAAAACCTTGACAAGAACGGTCCCAAAGATACAAGTAATCAAGGAATCAAAGCAGCAAGTTCAGGATTCTTTCTCTTTCCTGGGGATAGTATAAAAGCACCAAACATCTGAGTTATATCGAATTAAAGGGCATGTCTGAAAATACATTTATTACATAAACTGAGGACATTCATTTATTTGATCTAAGTCTGAGCAGACACATTTAGATTGTTACATTTAACATTCATTTTGTTCTTATATACAATTATCTATGACGAGATGATCATAATTATCAAAGACAAATAACCGGAACCACATGTGATGTAGGTGTGTTGGAGTAGTTTAGTTTTATTCTTTTGGGGCTTTTCGTTGAGGCACCAGTCAAAGTTAAATCATTAATCATTAACTTTGTAGCTGAGTTTGTCTTCTTCTGCAGGAGCTCAGTCAGTTACGGACCAAATGAGTTTATCTCAGACAGGACTCATCAGCAGCTCAGATCCTATTTGAGTAAATAAATAAAAAAAGTATGATTCTGTCCTCCTTCAAAGATATATCAGAATACTCTTTACCACAGTATGAACCTCGATTACTTGGCTTTCAAAACGTATTTCACAATATTAAAGGAAAGAGCCAGTTTAATACCACTCTAACACTGGTGGAAATGTACCTTTCATTTGTGGGTCCATTTTGTTGTTTGGTGGTTTGTTTCCTTGAGGCAAAGTGGGCTTCACAAAAAGTACATTACAGCCTTTCATCACAAAATAACTCCTGCCAGACCGCTTTGAACATCACAGAGTGATGATGAACATTTAACAGCACGAAATCAGCTTAAGGCTTCACTTTAAAACAAGGATCTTATTTTAATCATTTCTTTACTACAGACAGTTCTTTGATTAATGTTACAGCACACAATTGCTTATAACACATCGCTTTTTAGTTGTTTATCTGATGCTTTTTGTGAGAATTTTATGTGAGAACAAGGTCAACGGTGGAATTACTTTCAATTTTAGAGCCTGCAAATTGTTCTGAATGTGGAGATTTGAAGGTCAGACAAGTAAAAAGGTTGCCTGTTAGATCCTGACACTATCAGAATAAATCTAAATGAAGTGAAAATGCAGCGACCTGCTGTAATTACCTCTTTAAGTGATTAACCCTGAGATAGAGAGACTACAGACCTTATTTTTTTACAGTGCATCATTGACGGACCTGACAAGACTTTTACTGGTGATACCTGCACAGCACACGTTCACTGTTGGTTTCATCCCAGTTGCCTCCTACATTCCCACTCTGAGCAACATTAGCGGTCTCCACTGCCTCCACAGGTTGCCTATAAATCATTGCCATGCAGGCCAACAGGCAGTAATAGAGACAGATAGTCTCTCTTAGACTGCATTAATGAACTGTTGTTCCTGGAACCAGGACAGCCGATGGACGAATCGATACTGAATTGTTTTCTGCTCTGCAATCACGGCAGAGCCGACATCAGTTCACTATCAGTTCAGGCAGGAGAATTAATAAGAAGGCAATTTACGAAATCAACAATTACTTAAATAATGATTTTATAGATTCTCAACAATGAATGTTTCCGCCCCCCATTGAGTAGACCAGAGGTGAACTGGCTCCAGTGTAATTTTCCTTTAGAGGTAGAAACTGTCTGCTCCTGTCTGTAGTTGGTTCTCCATTTTTGTTTCAACTGATAATCAATCAGAATATTAAACTCCACCCTGAAGATTTTGGGTTAAAAACACTGGTTATAAAGGATCAGGGTGCGGGATTTAGTGACATCTAGAGGTGAGGTCGCAGACTGCAACTAACTCAATACCGCTCGCCTCAACCTCCCCTTCCAAGCGTGCTGGAGAATCAACTCGAAACATAAATATTAAAAGGCCCTCCCTGAAGCCAGTGTTTGGTTTGCTAGGCTACTTTAAAAACATGACGCACCCTCAGGCCTGAAAACCTCCTCTTCATTACCGGTGGTCCAACACACCTGTGGTACAAACACTAACACTCCACCGGTGCTCTGAGCTCACAGCCCGGGCAGCCCGGCTAGGAGGAGTCACCAGGAGGAGTCTGCTTTGGCAAACCACATTGCAAAATGTGATGAGAGTTTTGAGAATTGAGATTTATTTAATCTACCATTACCTATACCTCTATTGATTCCTACACTTGGTGGAGACTTTTCACACAGAAATCATGTAACACGGACACAAATGTGAGGATGGAGATGGACAGTTTTGCAACAATTTGCAAGGTTAGGAGTCTGCCTGCTGTCTCACGGTCCTGATGGAGGAAGAAGAAAAGTGATGGAGAGAAGAAAAGATATGAAGAAAGGAAGCAATAGCTTTTCCATCTTCTCTCTCTTCTTCTCTACCTCATTTTCTAATGTTCTCTCTCCTCCGTCTTACTCCATTTTCTCTGACCACCCTTCTTTCTTCCCTTCTCATCTCTCCTTACAAAATACGCCTTCTTCTATCCTCTCCTCCGCCTCCTAATCTAGTCCATTTTCCTCAAATTTCTTTGAGCCTTACTCTCCTCTTTTCATCCTGTCATCCACTCCAGCTATTTTTTTCTGTCTATTCTTCATCCCCACTCTTCTTTGTGCTCGTTTTCTTTTATTTTTTTCTTTCTCCCCCACTCCCCTATTTTTTTTTCTTCCCCTCTTTCGCCCTCCCTTAAACCCCTCCTCCTCTCCATCACGCTGTTTCCTTCCTTGCTTGTTCTCCAGATGATGAACGACTGGTTGTTCCACTCATCCATCTACTGGGCAGCTTCATCTATCTATCCACCGCCTGCCCACACACACATATATACAACAAAGGAACACACAAACATAAACACTGAAAGACACAATAGCATGAAACCCTCACACACTCACACTCAAGGTGTCCATAGAGAGAAAGATGAAGTGTAATTTGAATGGGTTCGGCCCTGCCCACACACACACACACACACACACACACACACACACACACACACACACACACACACACACACACACACACTCCCTCTGGGTGTGTCACTGCAGCTTCTGATTAAAGAGCCTCTATAGAAAATCAATACCTCCTTCATTACAGCCTTACCTCTCTCTATCTCTCTCCTCTCTCTACACCTCCATCCTCTCTCCATCCAGGCGTCATCCCTCCAGCTCCTCCTCCGCTACACCCGTTCATCTGTCTCTCAATTTCAATTAGGCTTTATTGTAAAAAGCAATGAGGTGTCTCACATGACGTAAATTGACAAATCACAACGAATAAACTGTGACACAGCACAGTCAGATCAATAACAATATCAGCTCAGTTGTGCAGTTCAGTTGATTTAATACTGAGTAAACAGAAGAAGTAAAGAGGCGCACATTAAATTAAAATAAAAACCTTCGGTATGACCGTTCGACAATATGCTTCACGCGGTGAAAATATGTATCGTGTGCCTCATATTTCTCACACCAAAGAAGGAAGTCAGTTAAAATCTCACCTGATCCATCAAACCACAAGAAGAAGAAATGTCTGACCCAAGAACCTGGATAACAGCCTCGCATTTCCCCCGTAAACCAACATTATCAAAGAGACGCATTTGTGACTCTTTATATTATGAATTTTCGATCTACATGGAGGAATTTCTCCAGTCGAGAAAAGTTATTTCTACATCCGTGGTGTCATGACAACGTTATATTTATGGTGTGAGCGGGACAAACAGTACAGAACATGTTCAGAGGGGCCACAACACCATGAAGTAAACACGGAAGCAGGAAAACTTCATTGGCGAGCATTCTCATTGGACGGACTGCCCATCTCCGGGTATGATATGCAGTTCTATGGTTTCACCCAAGCGCCACCGCCTCCAATAAAGCAAATGCGGATTTCATCCAATCCAACTTCACAGCAGAAACAAACACGTTTAGAGGCTGGTATAGAAAACAGTTTTGGTCTCTAGAGCTAATTTCCCCCCGTTCATGACAACAATGAGTTTTTATACAACTCATCTCTTCAAATTATTTTAATTCATTCAGCCCCCCTTCAGCTTCACCCAAGGCGGTGGCAGAGGCAGGACTGCCTGACCAGTGGTCCGACCACAGAAAGTTTTAATTCCTTACTTTTTAATTTAAAGTTGAATTTTAATAACAGGCAGTGTCTTTTAGTCTCTGTTTAGGGGAGAACACTGGATCCCACACTCCTCATGATGCAGCCCTTTCCTGCTTGGTTTGCAGTCTCTAAGCCTGAGCTAAGATAACCTGGATGACATCGACGTGACATTATCAGGGTTATTTTCCCTTCCCTATGGCACATTAGACCCTCTGCGTGTTGTAAATCAGAGAGATTATACTCCACAGATGATATGAATTCATTCTGAAGCGTTCTCGAAATGCTACAAGTCAGATTCAAGACTTGATTCAAGGCTGGTGTTGTTGCCAAAGCAACAGGTCATGGATACTGTTATATTTAGAGCCATTCAGCATTTAAAAAGGTGATTTCTCAGAAGCTTCAGAAGTTGAAATGTCTAACCAAATGTCACTAACACTAACACACCAAAGTGTTTTCACATTATCCAACCGAAAACAACAGCCGCTCCACCCACCTCTCCGCTCATTTTCATTAAATTAGCCTCGTGTCAAATTATTTTCTTTATATTTTATTTGATGAAATTGATTTGGCACTTGTTATCCCTCCACCTCACTCTCTGTTTCACTACCTGCAGCTATGGATTACGGGATCAGCGCTTTAAAGAGGAAATGCTAAGAAGTGATGAGATAGGGGCACGGGCTGAAGCACACAAACACACACACACAATAACAACATACACATTTGGACGTAGCTTTGAATCTGCAGGCGTGTTTAATTTGTCCTCCCAGAGCAGATTAAGGCCTGAGCTGTTAGAATCTGTCCACCCCAGGCTCTGCTAAAATAACAAGCACTCCTACACGCCTTACAGTAATGTTTCCTGCACGTCTTTCATCATATTTAAAGGATAAAATGTGTTTTCGCTGGTGGAAATGTGGCTGTAAACTGAAAAAAAATCAGCAGCATGTTTGTTTTCAGCTCCAGCAGAGGAGACCTGCTGTTTTGTTTTTGCAGCTGAAGCTAAAAGTTCATCTTAACCTCGTCTTCAATCAGACACAGGCCTGCAAGATCTGCAGCTGTATTACAAACGTCCCATCAGACCAGCTGTTTCCAACTTGCAGGCTGATTTGTGTAATTTCATAGTTGAGTCTGTGAGTCACAGTTTATAACCTGGTTAGTACTTTAAGCACACAGCTTGCTGTGGTCTGTAAATCCACTAAACTTTAGATTCTCTGAAATAGTTGGTGGTGTGTGACTTAGTGCCGTAAAGCGTTACGTACTTCTCCCGACCCGGAGCCCAAAGTTACATAAGTGTGAGAACAGACGTACGAATGACGGAGACACCGTTCACCTGATTATTTTATGGTAGAAAAGTTACACGATGGATGAAAAAAACTTTCTCATACACCAACATTCATTTTGGGTTTGTGCAAATATTAATTATTTACTTTATGAAGTTGTGTTGGTATGATGCAAGTTCAGTTTTGACCATATCCAAGTCCTGAAGAGTGACTGGTGTGTCTGAAGCACACACACACACACACAGCGTATGCACCTTATAGATGGAAGGAGTAGTCATGGTTTCATAGTGGAGTTGAGCCAATCCAGACAGTGAATATGATAAAATATTGATAGTGTTTTTTTCTGACACAATGATGCCCGTCAACACAGCACCGATAGGTTTGGTGGTTTGACCCTTATCATGAGTTGCACTCTATCTGCTCTGTTATTTTAGGGGATCTAGCTTCTGTTGTATTATTTCAGCTTTTTCTTTGTCGCTTGGTCTTTAACAGCACCACACATGCATATATATATTACACACTACAAACTACACACAGCGGACACCGAACAGCAACACTTGAATGCTAATGAAAGGCTCTGATTGCAACGCCCGTTCAATATAACTTAATTTACACGCACTCAGCGTACACACATGCTACCCCCATGTTTATAGGCATGCATATTGGATTTAATTGACACATACTCATAAACAAACACACACTCCCTAAAGCATATGTTCTTGTGCCAACTTGATCTTAAACAAACCAGCCGTACACACACTATGGTTGAACCTACACTCAAGGATCAGGAGTGAATTGTCATTGGCGGCCGATCCCCTCTCGTCCCTCCTAACCAATTCATTTGCAGTCTACTCCAATCAAACCACAACTGAGATGGACGTGCGAGGCTCCACTCATCAGCTGCTTCATATTCACACCAGCAGGCCGCAGCGCACGTCTCATTCTAATTATTTTCTAATTTCGGCTTGTTTTTCATCTGGACTCGTCAGGCCTGAGGAGGAACGAGTAGTTCAGCCGTAAACTGTCGCTGACATGAAACTTCTTCTCTGTCCAGACTGTCTGATTATAATCACGCTGTTCACACTGCAGGACTTCTGTGTTGATTTGTACAGATGCCTTTCGGTCGGCTCAAAAACAAAGTGCTGCAATGTTTTCGTTTTTATCCGTTATTATGAAGAACCCTGTAAGTATTTTGTGTTATGTGCTATAAACTAAATTATTATGATTATCTTTGTGATGTTTAATTATGATTGAGATATCCTTTTATCTATTTATCATCATTATCACAGTGTGAAAAACAATTTAGTCTAAGTAACTACCACGGTTGCTGTTGGTTTCATCCATCCATTTTCTTGCCCTGATCCAGCGTTCCAGATGTCCCTCTCCCCAGCAACTCATTCCAGCTTCTCCCAGGAAATCAATTGGCCTTTCCCAGGCCACATGGGCTATATAGTCTCTCCAGCTAGTTCTGGGTTTACCCTAGGATGTCCTGCCAGTTGCATGTGCCCAAACACTTCCAAAGGAAGACGCCCAGGAGGCATCCTAATTAGATACCACCTCAGCTGGCTCCTTTTGACGCAAAGGATATGTGGCTCTACTCTGAGCTTCCTCCAAATGTCCAAGCACCTTATCCTATCTCTAAGGCTGAGAAAAAACACCTCGAAAGTCATTCTTTTGGTCACCACCCAAAGCTCAGGACCATAGATGAGCTTAGTTTCTTCTTCCCCACAACAGACATCGACGACATCTGCTGACGCTACACCAATCCACCGGTCCATCTCATGCTCTATCTATTCTATGAAATCATTCGTGAACAAGACCCTGAAATACTTGAACTGTTGATTTCAATTCAATCCCAAACGTTATCTCATGACACGTTCCACATGGAGCAGGTTTAGACTGTACTCTTTGTCATATTATTTACAGAGACCCAGCAATTCCCACCATGAGCAAGCTCTCGGCGACAGTGGCAAGGAAAAAGACTTCCTTTTATATATACACACATTTATAGGTACATATACAGGCACTGTAAGTGTCGCGGCATTACAGCAGCACCTCTCAGTTGTGGCTCAATTAAAACTGCGCTTTCTCCTTTCTATCTAATTGACAGGAACACATGGAGATGCATACGTAATTCAGTGCTTGTACTTCCATTTATGACTTACTGTGGGAGTGAACACGAGGGTCATGCATGCGTGCCCTTCCACAGTAAATGATGAAAAGAAAGAAAGTGCATTAGCATATTTCCGTCGTCGTGTGTACACAAACTGAGTTTTAGTCATGAATCTGTATAATTAAATGCGTCTGGCTCCCGTTCATAATCAGGATAAAACCAACAGTGATTTTCCAAAGTGTTCCCAAGCCAGTGAAGTTTGAATATTATATTTATTTTGTTGTACTAACTTCATATAGGTCGAAAAAGGATTTTGCAAATCATTGCATTCTGTTTTGATTAACATTTTACACAGCGTCCCAACTTTTCTGGAAAGTTGTAATGTCACGATGAGTTTGCAAATGTTTTACTTTTTGATGACTTTTCTATGAATATTGAGCGCAAGAAAGAAGAAAGACAAGCCATTCCTGACTAAACCCTCATTTGTATTAGCATTATATATTGGTAAACTTTGATTATAAGGCACAAATGGGCCCATAAGAACAGACATAAACAAGGTAATGTATGCTTGGTATACTTTGAACATAAGCAAACTGTTAGAAATGTTCAAGTATAATGAATGAGACCACCTGTTTGCTGTGCCGTTTAACTAACACTACAAACTTAAAGAGAGGTTGTTAATTGTTGGTGCTGTCAAAAAAAAAACTCTAGGAGGGGATCTATATCATTGCTCATGAGTGTTTCGCTGCTATTAATTATATATTAGATCAATTCTGATTAACCGCTCATTCTACAGAGGCAAAGTTTCGTCCAACACTGTTTTCAAACTGTACCGCAGTTTCATCAGTAAAACCTTCTCATGCATACTGATAACTGGTTGGAGATGATCGGAGCAACCTTGCTCCAGGGCCATAATTAAATTGAATTATAATTATTGCCTAAATGATTAAATAATTCACTCGTGCATATAAACAAAAATAAAATCTTATGAATGCAAAAGTTTTTTTTATTCAAGTTTTAATTTAATAAGAGAACAAATGTGAAAATATTATTATGAAACTGACTTTTGAAAAAGGGCATTTTGAAATAAAACTGCAACAAATCCAGTAAAACAATGTTATCATGAGAATGATGTAAGAAAAAGAAAACAAAAAGTGATGAAATAATATTTCAGTTACTGAATTATTTCGTAATTTATTGCTTCATTTACACTCTCATTTAACAAACACACACACACACACACACACTGTACTTCACATGGTTTTGGCAGTCGTCATTAAACAGCATCATTTGCATATTGCATTTTTCCTGCAGCTTCTTTGTCATTAGTCTCAACACCCCGACCCACAGCACCAAGCCCAGGATGGATTTTGTGCTAATTAGACCCAAACAAACAAACAAACAGGGGGGGCTGATGGGAGTTCACAACCTAGTGACGGTTCATATTTTAAGAAATTCTTATTATAGACTTCTTAGCAGTAAGTTTTATGCAAGCAGTGTCACAGACGAAAGATAAAAGGAATCACACAATCACGTGCCTTTTATTTATTCAGACCACATGTTTTAAATAATAATGGACAAGGAGAACTGTATTCTTGCTTCAAAAACAGGTATTTTGAATTTAGAGCTTTGACAAATACTTGCACCAAATGGTTCACTGCTTCCACCGGGTTCGGAGCGAGTTGCTGCCCCAAGTGGAGGAGCTCTTGGGATCTTGTCCACGAGTGATGGGAAGTGTGAGATGGACCGGTGGATTAGCGTCAGCAGTAATGAGGACGTTGTACTCGACAGTTGTGGGGAAGATGGAGCAGAGCCGGAAGGCAAAGCTCTCGATTTTCTGGTCTATCTACGTTCCAACCCTCACCTTTGGTCGTGAGCTTTGGGTTGTGACTGAAAGATTGTGGATACAAGCGGCTGAAATGAGTTTCTTCCATAGGGTGGCTGGGCTCAGCCTTAGAGATACGAGGCAGGAGAACCCAGGGCGGACCCAGAAATTGCTGGAGGGACCAAATAGCCCATCCGGCCTGGGAATGCCTCGGGATCCCCAGGAGGAGCTGGAATATGTTACTGGGGAGAGGGACGTCCATCTGCTAACACCACGACCTTACCTACAAGCTGAGTTAAATGGATGGATGAACCAGATCATGCAAACCAACCAAACTCACTCACTGTTTGGATCATTTTGTAATGATGGCACTGCCTTGCTCCAGGAGCTTTTGCACTGGTGGAACATACTCTGGATGTAAAGAGTTATAAAGTGATTCTGGAGGTATTTCTCCTCTTTGCCATTTCTCATTTCACTGCTCCTCTGCAGTTTGCACTGTACTGACACTGCTACTTTCCTACCGTGCTGCGAATGGCTCTGGGCCATCCAACATTCAGAAAATGGCCAAACCATACACTCCAGACTGTCCACTATGTTCTGTTACTGCAAATAAGTTTTGTTACTCCTTCCCTATGAGGGGGGGTTGTTATGGCTCCACAGGGTGGAACAAACTCCCCATTGACATCAGGACAGCAGAAACTTACACATCTTCCATCAAAGACTAAAAATTTTCATTATTTCTAATGCATTTCTTTCTAAATGAGGCACTTGAAGCATATTTGATGAAGTCTGATGTACCTGCATGAATCTTACAATTTTCGGGGTGGATCCACATGGTTGAATGTATCTATTGTAAGTTGCTTTGAATAAAACTGTTACATGATATCCTCAACATAGAAAAAACTGTTTTGGTATTTGGTAACCCAAACCCAACCATTCTTTCCTGTGTTTCTTAGCACCTGTAAACCAATGGCATCTTTTCAGAAACCACCTCTCAACCTTAAGAAGACCGTTTTGGGAAATGGACCCCAAAGCCAACGATCTACATTGAGAACTTTTCAGACATCTGAACGGTAGAACAGCAGTTTTCCACTTACTCCTAGTCATATCCATGCAGACAGTTTCAGTTTTATTTCCCGGAGAACAAGGATAAAGAAGTACGTAACGCTTTACGGCACTAAGTGAAGTGAAGTAAACTGCTGCCAACTGTAGCTGCTGTTAGCTCACTGTGAGCACAGGGGAAGTGTTAGTGTTTACACCATAGGCGATTTGCAGCACCGAGAAAATGGGAAAATGCTGGCGGGGAGCTGAGTCTGTGCCACTTAGAACCGGAGGTGGGCAGGCAGGTAATGTAACAGAGCTCTGCCTCTATGGACATAATGATAGAGGTGAAGAGGACATTGACAGGGGAAGTTAGGGGAAGAATAGAAAAGGAAAGAGTGACCAAGCAAGAAGCTTTTAGCCATTGGCGAGAGCTTTGTGAAAGACAGACGCCGAGCTGGGCTGGCTGCTAATGTCTGCTGTTGGTGACCTTGTTGATGTTTGGCTATTAGCAAAGTTGTCGACTTGACTATAAGTGATTATAAGTGAAGCGATCAGAACAAATACTCGAGTACAGCTGAACATATTTAGCACAGTGGGATTACACTCTAAAAATGGAGGCGGAAAAACAGAAAAATACAAATTTCTATGCAATGTCACTTTAACTGTCAGTGTCTGTCAACATATCGGCTACCTATTTCTGCCTCTGTCCTCTCTCTTTATCTCTCCCTCTTCACCTTTCTGATTGTCTGTGTGTTTCTCTCCGTCTTTCTCCCTGCAGGAAGCAGGAAAAAGAAAACACAAAGATAGGCGGGATATAACAACTCCGGCTCCTGCCAGCGGCGGCAGACTGGCATTTCAGCTGATTGGCACTGCGGGCGGTTAACGCTGCAGCACATACAGGATGTTAATGGGAAGCACAGCCTGGGGATACACTCACATTCTGGACTTTGTGTGTGTCTGACTGCGTGTGTGTGTGTGTGTAATTGCTGCCTACTTTTCGGCATTTGTGTGCAAGACTTCTATTTTCCGTGCAGAATCATTAAAATGTGTGTCGGTGTGTGTTTTTGCATTTTTATCTATATTACCACAGGATATAATTGTACATCTGCTGACACGCCAACTCTGTGTGTGTGTGACTGTTTGATTAATTCCTGAATCAATCTCTGCACTCTCCGTCAAGCTCAATTATCTGTCAATTTATCATGTACGGACGCCTTGCAGAATTAGTCTTGTGGCCTCAAGGTCGCAAGTTTGAATCCCGTGAGGAGAAAGTTAAAGAGAAACATCCTTTTTGAGGTGACTATGGCCACTTGTGGTGTTAAGTGGTGGAAGGTAACAAAGTACCTTCACTTTATTTACTTTACCCTAACAATCACCACCCAGTAATCTACAGATAAAGCTGACTGGAGGTCATATGCTTAAAATGTTTAGTCAGTATTGGGAAAAAGAACATTTTGCGAAGATGATGGCACTAAAGGAAAGGTATCATTAAAGTTAAACCATAAAGCATGCACATTCACATACAGTATATACACACATTTCTGTATGCTTCCTTCCTCCCTTCCTTCCTTCATTTCCTGTCTCTCCTGACAGACAAACAGAGCCCTGAGGTGAAGCCCTGATGCTCAGTCAAGTAAGAAACACGGTGGAGATGCATTTACTTTCCTCCACTTCCTCTCACTTTGACTTTTAGCCCCAAAATTTCCATTTCAAACTCACTTTATTATATCTCTTTATCATGCACACATCACTCTCTCTTCTGTCCTAAACTTCCGGTCTTTTGCTCTCAAGTTAAAATAACTTGCAAGACAAAATACAATTCGGAATCTACCACCAATAATCTACAAAGGAACATAAAAATAAAATCAAATTCAAACATTCTGCATTGTGTACACACCTGTGCATTCAGATAGCTTGGTAATACAAACAGAAAACTATGAACGAAAACAAAATGTTGACCCGTTTTCTCTCTGGAGATATGACGGGCTGCTGATATTTGGTAATATTTCTGTAGATTAAATGTATAGATGAGTTTCCTGTTCACAAACCAAACATACATCTGTTATGTAACACATGAAATGTGTCATGACACACATTAGGACTAATTAAAGACTACGATAGAATAAATATCATTACTATCTTGTGCGTTCAAGGCTTGTCTTATGTGATGGGAGGATAAATGTTTAACATCAAACATCTGGACCCACAGACAGACTGCAGCTTGTGATGTGCAACACTGTGTCGGTGACTGCCCTTTAATGGGGTGTGAAGGGGACAATTAATTCATTAAAACCAGCAGATAATAAAGTGATCAAAGTCCAGCCCTGATGCACCAACTTTAGCCCCATGGTCACGTAGGAAACTACTGAGCTGTGATTGGCTCCAACAGAGAAAACGGACATTTACTGTAAAATGTTTTGAATTGCTCAAAAGATGTTCTGAAAAAGATCAAGTCTTCCTCTCCGTTTCCCTTCTTTGATCTGTCTAAACGTCTCACGAGCCGTTATCTAACTGAAACAGCAAGAGTTCAGTAAAATCAAGATGGCTGAAATAAGAAATAACTTAAATCTTCTCAAATAAAATGTAGCTCTCCAGCCCACAAAGAGTTCATCCTCAAAACAGCCTCCAAAAGAAAACTTGGTCTCAGAGGTGTCTTGGTCTTGGATGTGGCAGAGGCAGGAGTGCCGAGATGGCGGTGGCCAGAGCTGCCACACTCAGTTTCAAAATGGCTCTTCAGAAACCTGTGGTGACGTCATGGACACGTCGTCCATATTTTATACTGTCTCAACCCCTCAAAGTCTTGGCCTTGTCTTGGCCTTGGTCATGACTTGGTCTCAGTTTACGCTGTCCCGACTGAAGCACTGGTAGACACTGTGTATAGTATCAAGAAGGGGCCGCCTCATGCAGGCATGCTGCTCGCTCACAACAGTACATTCAAGAAGAGATGAACAAAGAGAGACCAGAGAAGATGATGAAGAAGAGACGTGGCAAAGTCTCTCTGAGTTTGACATTTCAAGAACTGCCGATGTAACTTTCAGAATGAACGCTTTTATTCCCAGAAATAGCCTGACCCAAAGACGCGCTGAGGACCCGAGGCCTCGCTGAGGACTCGCTGAGGACCCGAGGCCTCGCTGAGGACTCGCTGAGGACTTGCTGAGGACTCGCTGAGGACCCGAG
This sequence comes from Miichthys miiuy, assembly GCA_036365135.1. Lineage (NCBI taxonomy): Eukaryota > Metazoa > Chordata > Actinopteri > Sciaenidae > Miichthys > Miichthys miiuy. The sequence goes on from CM071604.1 coordinate 29,368,365, forward strand.
GACTCGCTGAGGACGGGCTGAGGACTCGCTGAGGACCCGAGGACTCGCTGAGGACCCGAGGACTCGCTGAGGACCCGAGGACTCGCAAGGATGTGTTTAAACAGCATTAACTCCATACAGTCACGCAGCCTTAAGCTTAAATAAAGGCTTGACTAAATACTTTAATGAGACAATTGGATGCAAAGTCATGACGCTCTCTCCCTGTACACACACACACACACACACACACACACACACACACACACACACACAAACAAATACACAAGCTAACATACACAAACTGCACATGCATGCACATTTGCTTATACAAATATTTACAAATCCTGTTTATATGCCAGAATTTAAATTCAGGTAAATACATACAGTATCTGCACACACACACACACACATTGACACACACAGAAGAAGAAGAAGAAGAAGAAGAAGAAGAAGAAGAAGAAGAAGAAGAAGAAGAAGAAGAAGAAGAAGAAGAAGAAGAAGGAGAAGGAGAAGAAGAAGAAGAAGAAGAAGAAGAAGAAGAAGAAGAAGAAGAAGAAGAAGAAGAAGAAGGTGAAAGAGCAATTGAAACAAACAGGAAGAAGGAGGTGAATGAAAAGAAGGAGGCGCAGATGAGTGAGGGGAGGAAGGAAGGAGCGTTCAAACTGACTGACATTTGAGTGGCATTCGGATGACATCTCCACGGTGACAGGTAACCATGGAGACAAGTGACAATTCAAAGAGGGAGTATAAAGGCAGTTACCCTGATAACATAAAACTTATTACAGAGTATAACAACACAACAGCAAGAATGAATGGTTACCTATACGTTAGGTCTATACACCGCACTCTTTATCATTTCAAGAAACCCAACAACTCCCACCATGAGCGAGCACTTGGTGACAGCGGCAAGGAAAAACTTCCTTTAAGAGGACCCGGCTCATGGTGGGTGTCTTTAAATTTCGGTTTATGGCGGTGCATTTGTTTTGTCTTCATCTAGATGACATTTCCAGAAGTTGTTTTGACTTTTAAGATTATGAAATCGTTCAGCGAGCCCCGTAACAAAGACTTCAAAATATGAAGTTGTTGTTGTTTCTTGGAGGAGATTGGTTTCAGTGGGAGTCGGGTGCTTGACAGGAAATGTTATGCAGCATCGATATGAAAACATTACACCCAGGAGCAGAGACATCAGAGGAAAACTTTTCCTTCAGGTGAACTTGGATTTTCATTTCACCGTGTGGAAATTGTTTTTCCTCCTTTTAGCAGACGGAGATTCTGACTGTGAAGACATCCAGCCAGCTACAACCTCCTCTGTGCTTCCTACACGACGGTACCGGAGCAGCTCTATAAACCTGTCAGCAGTAAAGACGCTTGTCTTTGGTGTGCGAACGTTCCTTTTACTGTTGTCACACGATCATAAAAGCAGACACTAATGTGTGTGTCCGTGAGCGTATATTTAATGCATCTTCTCTGCATGAAAGGAGCGTGTATGTATCCGCGTTATTGTTTTTTTCATGAGTTTTATGTTCGGCTCCAGTTATGTCCAATCACTTTCACCCATATAAAACTACAGCTGCTCTCATATCTGTGTGTGTGTGTGTGTGTGTACTCCGTGCAGTAGTTAACATAACGGTGTTTATAGGAGCAGAAGCATATTATCGTGTTCACAATAAGGACTACAGCAAGACTTGTGTGTGTGTGTGTGTGTGTGTGTGTGTGTGTGTGTTTTAATACCTCAGCACTTAATTATAATGGACCTGTGTGTGTATTAGCATTTTTATGTGCGAGTGTGTGTCTGTTTAAACAAAGATAGATGGTGTCAAATTCTTTTCCACATCGTAAACAACACACATTTATCTCTTTACACTCGCACACACACACACACACACACACACACACACACACACACACACACACACACACACACAGTGTTGCCTATATGTGAAATGTTTTAAAATCATGGGTTGTATATACATCTATCTTTTTATTATGTTGCATTGTTGTATTTTTATTTATATATTTTTTAGTAGTTTAGCCACACTGCAGCCTCTGAGGCCAAGCTGAGCCAAAGACGTGCACAAGCATGAGCTAAAGATGCCCAGGAAGAAGCCCGTTCACCCTCGTTGGTACTGTATGAGCGGCCCGTAGTTGTTCAAGTTAAACCAAATTAAATCGCCATAAAATCCAAACCTTGAGAGATGCCCCCAAACTACATTCAGCGTCTGTTCGTCTGTTTTTTCCACGTGCTGTGAGCTAATCTAGCAGGAAAACACACTGGGGCGCCATAAAAACCAGTTGGTAATAATTTAGGAACTGAAGATCTGGAGCAGACACAAACCAAATGGAGACAGACCAGACTGCCCTGGCTGTTTGTTTGCAGGAGACGGAGAGAAATTTATACTATTTACACGTGTTTAATGCAGGTTTAAAACTAATTTCAGGAGCTTTACGTGTATATTCACTTAGAAAACAAACTGCCTTCATTTAATCCATTCATACAATTTATTATTTATCAGAGACGTGAGTCTAAAGTAGATATTTTCTACATCGATCTCCCCTTTCGATTGATAATGCATTAAAGATCAATGGTTCAAAAGTAACTAATAATGAGAAGAATACTTTTACTTGAGTAATGCAACAGTACTCTTTGCACCACAGTTTGAAGCGTGAACAGTGAGCACACGAACACGCTAAGTCAGTATCCTACGTTAGCACTGAGCTCAGCTGAAGATGATGCAGTAAAAGCTGATTCTTCAGACACACACCGTCCAGACGACACACTCTTTTAGTTTGAATCATGTCAGAAGGAAACGCTTCCATCACGTTATAACAAAAGAGCTGAACAGAAAGGAGGAAGTTTAGTCGTACCGGTGCCGGAGGGCGCTTTCACTTTTGACATGATAAAATGACGGAACAGACGACTGTTGTTTCACGAGACAGACAACAACTCAAACGGCTGAAATAAAGCTGGAAGCACAAACACATCACGAGTGAAATATAATCCAGACGCAGGAAGTAAGAAACAATATAAATAAACACGCTGTTTGTTTTGACCACATGGAGAGCCGAGAGAACGAACGGCCGAGCAAACAGCAAACATGAAGATGTATCTGTCACACACCAACAGACAACAGCAAAGATACACACTGTGTGTGTGTGTGTGGCTGTGAATTTAAGTGCAGGTCACATAAACCTCCACCATAAGGGGCCTCCATGCACACACACACACACACACACACACACAAAGACACTGCTTCACTCTGACACACTCTATAGCCACACAAACACACACACACACATTTGGGTCTCTCCATCATCGTGTCGCTGCATTGAACACACACCCACACATACACGTTACACACACGTATTTGGCTTTTGCAGTCATTCTAACGGACACACATGCATCCACACACACACACACACACACACACACACACACACACACACACACACACACACACACAGGGAACAATACCAGAGGTGTCAGAATGATTGACCATCCCATAAGCTTCTATGATATGAGCTGCTGTGTCCCACAATGCACTGCAGCGAATCTTTGAGCCACCACTTAAAAAGTTTTCTGGAAATGTCACCGAGCTCTGGCCCCAAACAGCAAACAGCCAACACAAATCATTAAGTGGAGTTATATAAAGCTTCATGTTAATTATTTGAATCACTCTCAGATCCTCGATAAACACAAAAATCAGGTTTTTGTCGAGTGATTGATGGCTCGGCCAACAGGTTACATCAGACATGTATGAAACTGTGTCGTCTGCATCGATCTTCGTGTGCTACCCGTCAGGCTGTAATGCTCATCGCACAGGAAGAAGAACTGAGAGACGCCTTTGTCCTGAGGGAGGCAGCGGAGGGAAGACCAAACCGCGAGGACACGATCCTTCGTTACGTACGTGAGAAAGAGCAGCACGGAAAAATGACAACAAGCATGTCTGAGATCAGCAAGCTGTCGCTACAGGGATTATTTCTTTGATCGTTCTCCTCGCAGTCTTCACCTCATCCATCATGTTCACTGAAAAGAACATCTGCTGCTGATGAGGACAAACAAAATGACATAAAACAGATAACATGAACCTAAACACACAAATCATATATAGATATATAATCAATATGTGAATGTCACTGAGCTGAGATGTTCATTTGCAAGTTGTGGATGTAACTAATTACAACCACTCACATTATTGTAATTAAGTAATTTAAAGTACAGTAATTAGGACAACAAACTAATTAAGAAAGACAATCTCATTCCTGGACACCTCGTCATTTTCAACTCAGTTTGCACCACCTCTGCTCGGTGCTACAACGTTTATACATTTTCTACAGCCGAAGTTAATTGTATGTCATTTTTTATCTGTTTTAAAGGAGCACACATGCTGAACCATGCTCGGACATCTCACCTCCTGCTTCAGTTGGGCATCCATTTTAACCGATTGTTGAGACGGAGCTAGTTTACAGCGTCTGTTCCATTTTTTTCAATGCACAGTCTAACAAGAAAACTCACTCCATGAAAAAAAAAAACAAAACACCAAGCAGGCACAGTTGGGAATAATTTAGGCATTGAAGATTTAGAGAAATACAAACCTGTGTGTTTGCAGGGCATTGGGGGAAATGTGAACTGATTATGTTTTTTTATGTAGCTTCAAAGCTACTTTCAACAGACAAAGTTCCACTTAGTGGTTGGTTCATCATTATTTCACTCTGGACACACTGTCACCGATAAAGCCATGCCGCCATCAGTCAGGCTAATGAATCAACAGTCACCAGCCGCAGAGGAAGAAAAATGTTTCAAGTGGCGAACTAGACAGTTTTCCGCTGCGTGATAGGAAATCACGGATTTTTCCAAAAGGTCGTCTGTCTGCAAGATTGACATTTTCCATTCGTTGTTTCTGTGTTTTAGATTCTGAGTGAATATTATTGACAATATTCAAAACTTTGCCCTTGATTCAAAGATATTTGTTGGAGTTTTTCGTGTGCACCAAAAACGCAACAACGTGCCAGTAAAAGACAGCGAAGAAGACGACTGCTGTAGCCAGTAGACATGAGTGCAGGACTTCAGCAACAACAGAAATAATCCGCTTTGTAAATGTTTTATGAGCAAATACATTCAGCATGTTTATTAGACCTCAAGGGTTAGGGTTACACAATGTGTTTTGGTGAGTAACACTGAATTATTTGATTATTTGTGAAAGCTCCGCAGGGAAACTTTGGACTAAGAAAGCTGAACCAGACAGGTCAAAAGTGAGCGGGTTCATAGAAACAAACACAAATAAAAGAAGAAGACATGGCAGTACTTTCTGGAAGTTAGTGAACTTCACAGTCTGACTGACACAAAGCGCAGGAAAAGGATCTGAAGCTGCACTTTTTGTCCTTCATGGCTGCGGAAACAAACTCCACGGCCTTTATTATAAATCAAGTGTTTACTTCATGTTATTTCTGATCCAGCTATTGTTCTTTTGTATCAAACATACAGAGCTCCTCTTTTTTTTTTTTTTTTTGTTGCCACTTGCTAACGCTGCCTGCCTCTCTGCAGAAATAAAGCCTTCGGTCTGTGGTCACAATTAATCCCAACACACACAGCCTGTTTACTTCACCAAGACGACGGCGACAACAAAAACTAAGAGTGGCTGGATTCATTCGAGCGAGGAAGAGTAACGCTCTGGAAAGAGGGCGAAGGAGAGAGCGCGTGTGCGTTGCTACAGAGCGCAGTGAAGCGAGGCCGTGTCGAGTCATATGAATAACACACACGCTTGTTCATTTCCATAGTTGCATGGAGAAACACACTTTAAACCGTGCCTCTGTTCTGCCACAGTGAAGGAGTCAGGCCACGTCATTTCCCACCGTCAAAACTGCTCAAAATGTTTGAAACTAAGTGTTATGTATCACTGTGACCTCGACGCTAAAGGCTCACTTTACTCAAAATGGCTCATAGCCCTCATGGCGTTAGCACCAACAAATTGTTAAAAAAAAAATATATATATTTTTTTAACAATTATATATATATAAAGTTGCCTGTAGGTGTCTCCCAAAACAAAGAAACTAAAACTAAATAAAATAAACAAAAGAAACTTTGTGTTTGCTGATCTGACGCCTCCGTGATCAGGGTGTAGTTCATCTCTATAAACAGATATCTGCATATGAGTGCAGAATCTGCAGGCTGGGGTTTAAGATTTTTGCTTCAGCAGCGTTCTGATGTCCGTTCATAGTCCGAGTAGTATTGATCAATCATGTTTGAGTGGACTTTGGTTGTGGCAGTCCGTGTGGAGAGCAAAAGAGGTGGAACGAACACATTGGGCGAATTACAATCATCTGAATGACTGAGCTTTTTGTTGGCTTCTTGATATCTGTTCATAGAGATTAATTGGAACGTGTCTTTCTCGTTATTCTTGCATATCAAGCTGCTAATCTGACTAGCAGAGTATCCTCCGTCTACACCAGAAGCCCCAATCATTGAGCGTGGCGCCAAAGGGCCAAATCATCATCGGACGATAGCCGATGGGAGGGTATGATAAGGTCTTGCTACTTCGAGAGGGCAGAAAACGTGTGAATAAAGGTCGTTTACAGTGTTTGAACACACAACCTTGACAGAAAATGACGGAGAGACAGAGAGATGGCGAGTGATGCACAGAATAGGTCCTCAGTTGAACTTGAAGCAGGGACGTCACTGCGAATGTGAAAGATTTGCAGGACGGCAGCTGGCGGTCAGTTTGGATTCACAGCACCTTTGATGGATTCAAAGAGACACAGAGTCATAGCCGTTAAAACCCAGAATGTATTCAACCATCCCGCCAACTCCACATACTGAACATACAGGGACTAAAGCAGATTTGTGGATCTTCTGAGAGGGTCTTTGTTGTAAAGCTGAGTCTCCTTTGGAGTCCATTTTAAAAGGCTGAGAACTCCATGAATGTGTTTGGCTTATTGTCAGACTGGATGTGAATGACTGTTTGGACATTAAACCTCCACAAACCATATTTCCAAATCCACATCAGCTTTCCTTTTCAGTCATTATTTCGTCCTCATCTCTCCTTCTTTATGTCTAATTCACTCCTGCAGATCCATTTATTTACAGACGTGAATTCTGTCTTTGTTTATTTCCATTTTCAGTCAGTTTTCTTCCTTGCATGATTTTCTTCTCTGTGCAGTACAGGTTGAACACTGCAGCAGTCCAGATTGTTTCTACCTCTCTCTCTCTGTGTGTGTGTGTGTGTGTATTTAATAATTCATCTTCTTATTTCAGCCTGGTGTAAATGGACTCCACTGAGAACCTGCTATGAACTAATGTCTCAAATACAACTAGGAACCAATGTCCCTTTTTTCACTGCCAATAGCCACATTACTGCAGTATTAAACTTTCAGCATGAAGTCTATTACTTATTGAGCCAGTATTTATCCAAGAAAACATCTATTAGGCGTCGGGGTCTCTGTACACAGAACAAATCTGGCTTCACATGCATGCCCGGAGCTGACAGTTCCCAGTACAACCGACAGTCCATCTGCTTGGAAAGGTGGTTCAGTGACTTGCTCAAGGGCACCTTTGCTGAGACCTTCACAAGTGAGAATACAGCTTCTGTATTCAGCTGGATATATCTGCTCACACATGCACCAAGATGACCATGATGAACTGACAGTTCAGCGTTTTTATTTTATAGAAATATCAATGATTACAATTCGGTTTTCGTAAACAGTTACTCTCAAGGGGGCAGAAAGCAAGGAGACATACTCCATGGAAGAGACCTTGAGAGGCAGCAGACAAGGATGCCTTCAGGGTTGATAGGTTACGAGTTGACAGCATAACATAAACTGACATAAAAACAACATCAACAGCAATATATGACCAGCCTACCATACAGATGAGCACAGAGCCTGACAGAGCATGACATCCACCGTCCACCCGACAACATCTTTCTTCTTCAGTCGACGCGGAAGCGGATCGTCGAGAGAAGGATGAGAAAGTTTCTGGCATGCTGCCATTTTAATTTTAAGATATCGCCACTGCCAAAAAATCTCTGAGAAAGTTCACAAATAAACCTAAAATACGGTAATGAGACACATTTAGCACCAGAAATGAAAATCCATGTTCACACAGTCCTCAGTGAACTGAAGTGGTGAAAACTCAAAGTGTTATTTATCCAAACATCTTTTCATTGGTCCATCAAACTCTAAAAGCTGACCGCAGACAGACGAGGATATGCGCGTCCATTACAAAGACACCGGCGAGATGTTTCTGTATCAGATACATCGTACAAATTCTCTTGATTTTCAGTGACATCTTAGCTTGAATTTTCCAAAAAAGATAACTTCAAATGTGCCGAATCAAAATTACATTCAACTAAAATTATGACTTTTACTGAAAACTACATTAAAGTTATCTTAAATTAAAGTTTTGACGGGTCATAACTTAAATGGTGAAATCTGGAATTCACGATCTAATTAGATTTTCTTTCTGCTCCATTAGACGTTGACAGCTGGAGAGATGGACGTGGGGAATATCTCAAATTAAAGTTCTGACTGGTCATAAATGTATTAATTGCAATCTGTAATATTCCATCAGTTTAATGAATTATTGAATTAAATGATAAAATACAGTGATGATTTATGTGATATATTAAAAAGGATCTCTGCACAGTGAAAATGTTTTTGCACAGATCTTTAACTATAATTCCAATTAGTAATATAATGTCTAGTCAGAATCACATGTAGATGTAGAAGTGGAACCTTAAAATGGACTATAATGCTATCACCACTAGCTTAAGTACAGCAGAAACGAGTGGTTTGATTCGCTAAATGAGCCTGCAGGCTAATTGGCTCACTGACGTCACCTCATGCTAACTGAGGCGACACGTTCACATACATTAACTTCTGACTGAATACTTCTTTTTTGAAGTTGAACAGGCATGATCTGCTGACTATAGCTGCTAGAGAGGTCTGAGCTGCCCCGGGCTGTTACCAGCTAACTGCAAGAAATGAGGTGCGTGGGGTGTCAACATCAAGAAGAATGAGTTCGCTGTCACCTCTGAGACAAAAATCCTGGCGCAGCATTGGGGAAATCTCGATAGCTGCAGTTTAGCGTCTTACCAGCTCACATTTCAAGCCCATAAAAGGTTATCAAAGGACAAAACACGCTGCTAGTTAGCCGCCATAGCCGGTTCCTGGTAGCCTTTTGAAAGTTGAATATACATTTTAATAAAGCATGCTTCTGTCTCCCAGCTCTCTAACCTCGACCCTACTTAAGTGTCTACAAGCAAAGGCTGCAGAGACACAAAAAAAACACCACATCAAATATTAAGTGACCAAGCTGTTTACTGCTCAGAGAGACCACAAGATGTTTCAAGTGAGCGTTTCTGAAGCAAGAGGCATAGCTGGAACTGTGCCCTCGCTGTCTGCTTCAACTTTGGTCGCATGCTGCCACCATTGAGCTAGATCTGAAGGCCGTAAATTATTCAGGTTTGTGCAACAAGGACTTCTGAACGAGAACAACACTTGAGAAGTTTTGAGAAATCAGATGCAGCGTTCATTGTCCTATTTTTTTCCAGGCGTTTTGTGCTGTACGTCACCTGTCCTGCAGAATCTGCCCCAACAATGAGTCAAAGTCGTGTTTGAGGTATAAAAGTTGGCGATGACTCATCCTCTACTCGAAGGCGTATACTAAGAGCGGAGTGATTCCTGTTCGATACGGTCTATGAGTGATTCGAAGGGCTGCTACAGTCATCTGTGTCCGGGCCTCACTGATTACTGTACAAAAACACAATTTTAGAACTTTATTCAGTGATTTTGGTGAAACTGGATTTTATACACAATATATTTGCTGGTTTGCCCTCTGATGTCCTCATGCTGCTTCTGCAGAGTTTCCTGATGGACAAATAGCTTTAACTACTTGCCAAAGTAGCTAAATACTAATTAACTGCTGCTAACTTTATCTGCACAGCGTCTGAGACCAGCAAGGAATAATGTTACACTACCGAGGTGATTTACAGGCTTTCCTGAAAGCTTCCTAACGGCTAACTGTCGCGCAGCCGTGCAGCTAACCCAAACTGACTCAGGCCCGGGATGCCGGCTGCCAAATCTGGCAAGAAAACCACCTCCGTAGGCGACTGTATTCTCTGCCAGACGGGCCATAGCTGAATTCTTTTCTTATATCCTCTGTCTTTCTCTCTCACTTAGTATCATTTGCTTTTATCTCTGTCCTTCTTTCACCCCTCTATCATTTCTGAAAAGCTTTAACCCATTTCCTTCCTTCCTTCCTTCCTCACACCCTCTTTTTTCCTTCCTCGCCTCTCCCACTCAGCTAATACTATAATTAAGCCTGAGGGGCGACACTTTTTAATTATTTCTCCCCTTTTTTCCAGATGAGTGTGCTCCATCACGACCTGCCCGGCACATTTTTATGATCTTTTCTGTTAAATAACCGGCAGGATGAGGGAACTTCCACTGCAATTTTAAATTCAATGAAATTTTCCCAAACCAATTTGACCAATGAAGCCATCAGCGTCTGGAGAATTGCACCAGCCTATTAACTTCACTTAATGTTTCTTAATGTGCGGCTCGGTACTGTTCAGTGCTGAAATGACACCATTTTTTTTTTTATTCCTCAGAATTCCCTTGAGACGAAGGCGAGAGATGGGTGGGCGGCGTGTGACCTTTTGACTTCTAAGCAATGAATTCTGGGTGAAAAGGTGAGGGAGGGAAAATATAAGAGAGAAACGGCAAATGTACTGATGTACTGACTGTACTCAGTTTCTTAACAAGGCTTTTACTCTGAAACAGGAACATGTTGGAGAGACTCCACTCCATGGGTGTATAAAGAGATCTAGATACAGAGTTGCCAGTTCATTCATATGGAAGCTGCTCAAAGTTACCATAATATTACCTGCTGATTCCACATATGCGCCGACTGAGCTGCTGACCTCCGGCTTATGTCAAACTACAAAAAATGTTTAAATAGGCCCAACCCTCAAAGAGAATGATGCTTTAATCATTTTGTGTTAATCGAGCTCGTGAGATTTTAGGAAGAACTCATGTATCTCCCTTTTAGAAAGATTATTTGTGTAAAAATATATATATTTTTTCAGTTTCCAGCAGCAGAGATCAGCGTTTCAACACTGCAATATGTAGAAATCTATAAGTGAACAGAAATGTCTGCAGTTACATCCTGAGACAATGAACAGCCGATGAAATTATCATGGAAATTAATTAAAATCAAATCAGAAATAAGGAAGAATTCATCAGGATATATAAATAATGTAAAAGAAGGCACACTTAGAAGAACCTAATTGCAAAGTGTTTACATCCAATATGTGCAGCGGGTATGCAAAACATCTGATTTCATTACATCCAGCTGGAGTCTTAGTGTCAGCTCTCATCAGCTCTCATCGCTGCTGCGCGTTGTTATACAGCTCCAGGTTTTTTAATTTGTATTTTTCATGTTTGTGTTGTGCGCTGCCACAAACCCAAACGTCCCCGACTGTGCATACTTTAAATTGAATCCTGCCTCCAACCCGGCAGCTTCTGAATAAGAAGAGGAGACACATCAGAGGGGAGACGAAGAATAAAGACACTGAGACACATACAGTACCTCTTTCTCAGTTTCTCTTCCACTTAAATTGACAATCCTGCCTTTGCCATCACAAAGATCTGCACACACACACACACACACAGTAATAAGTGGGAGATGAAAGCTACCTGTGCAATTGTCTTCCCATTACTGTATATAGTCACCAGCATGGACTTAATGTACGTGTATGTGTGTGTAAATCACTTGGCAGCGTCTTTCCTGGCAGCACACACACATAAATTCTGGCCAGTTTCTTCCACTTTAGATGGACAGGACAGCTGGCAGGACAAAGACACGCAGGTCTAATTTCATTCGTCAATCTGTAATTTCTAAATCGTTTTAAATTAATAATCTCCGCCCTCGACTGCCATCGAGTTCTTTTACGTGTACGGGACCTCTTCTACGAATCTGGGCCAAGTTTCTTTTCATCCTTGTGAGGGAGTTTTCTTGGAAGGAACAAACTTCCTCCTCTTGAAAAGCAGTGACAGCCTTTTCAGTGTGTGTGTTTGATAGTAGCCACAAAGTCAATTACAACACACAGCTGTTCATCGCCCAGCTGTTCTTTCTTCTATTTGAGTCGTGACGTGAATTAATGTTGTTTTTTTTTTTCTTACGTTGTTCTCGCGCTCTCCCGTTTCATCCATCCCTCAGCCTCGTAGAAAAGAAGTTTTGGTCATTTAAGATGTTATTTAACATTTGTGTTTGAAATAAATCGGAAGCACTGAATGCTATTGATCTGTGATTTTCAGCTTGAAAAGATGAATCACGCATTCTTAGAAACATCTGGAGAAGAAGGAAGTCTTTATGGGCTCAAAAGAGCAACACTATGTATTCATGGATGTTCACGATGCACTATAACGGGATATGTTCTCCATGATGCAGCATCATAAAGAACAGATTTATTACATGAAGTTTACCTAACCAATCACTGTGTCCGGGGGTGTTTTATTTTATTTAAACTGACTGCATTTTGACGTTTCTGTGCCTAACCTCCGATCAACTCGATCTGCTCTTTGTTGCTTGACCACGTATTGTCCACGGAGCAGAGCTGAGAGCTGAGGGCTCCTTCTGGGCGCAATCATTGTCTAGAAGAGAGGCGATTAGCACTGGTGGCCGGTGGTCAGTCCCCTCGTTGGAGCACACTAACCTGTGGTCCTTTTTCAGAAGCAGCTCTCCTCTCTTCTCCGTGGAGAATTCACGGCTGTTTTTTTGACGCACGAAATGGCACAGAGAAGTCACCAACAATTAGCCTACGTACTCATGGGGGAAGCACAAAAACCAAGGAAATATGACCAAATGAGAGCATGTTAACAAAGTCTGGTGGGCACAACGCTCTGCTTCTAAAAAGCTCCTGGTGGAAAACAGTGTTGTGGCCTTCACATCACACAACCACGCCGTGGAATTTAAATGGCAATGCTGAAGAACATCAACGTCAGACATCACAGATGTGTGGGCTTACATAGAAAAGAGTGTGTGCAGATGTTGAAATGCTCATCAAACACAGCTAGTAAGAGTTTTGTCTCTTCTAAAAGGAGACGGAAAGTAATTAAAGTGTGAAGGCGTATAGTAGACATCATCTTGATATGGACTTTCACAAAGTAGGAGCCAACGCTCTGAGGTTTGAACCTCTAACCCTTCACAAACTACGGCAAAACACTGCGCTAAACCCATGACTGTAAAGTCATCCAGCCCTCTGCTGATGTCCTTTGGATCTAACAATTTGTCCTTCAAAGCCTGAGTCAAGCAACATTTATACAACCAGTATATATCTGTGTAACCACTACAACGAGGATACAGTCATGCATAATTCATGTATAACAGCCAAATGCCACATACAGTGTCTCATAGCAATGTGACTCGACCCACACAAAGTTCTCAGCATCAGGTGGGAAACAGACAAAAGGTGAACAGAAAGTTAATAACAATGAGCAGAATTCTAAACACGAGAGGTAAATTCAACAATTGGATTAATGTAATAAATGCAAACAGTGCCTCTCAGGTGACATCCACCTGTCTGCGGCTTAATATGATGCGACGGCAGGAAAATCTTCCGCCCGAGCCGATCTCCCCTCTGCTGACATCTGAGCAGCACCCGGGCTGAGACGAGCTGTCAGCAGCAGCGTGAGGGTGACAGCCTGCAAAGTCAACAGACCGAAGCTGACAACGAGGCGCGGCAGAAAGAGCTCGTTAAGAAACCTCGTTAAAGAGACCCCTCGTTAATGGGAAGATTTTTCACAAAAGAAAAGAAAAAAAAAACACATTGCTGAAGTTCAGCTGATTAATCAGAAATTATATGATGCACACAGGAGCCGCGGCGTGGAACAACAGAGGATCTGTCAAAAGTTCGAGAGTTGAATAACTTAGTGTCTCTACCTCGGCGCTTCCAATTGTTGATCATCTGTGATCACGGGATCATTACCGCCGAGGCTCTGACACTTTATCCTTTTATTCATAAAAAAAACTTTTCATAAAAATGTGTCATTGTGTTTTGGTGTGCAGTCAACCTGTAAAACATCCAGCAGCACGGGACGCTTGAGCATATTTAAAGCTTCAATTTTGGTAACTAATGAATGCAGATTAGGGAGTTCAGGAATCGATACAGATGGGTCGTCTGTAGAACATCTTCACGTCTTCCTTGTCACAGATCTCCCAGAGATGTCTTCTGCAGGGATAAACACCGAAACATGCTCTCTCATTGGATGTTTTGATGATTGTGGTGGATACCGCTGTCGTTGCTCGAAAATCTAATTGAGGGCATCAATGCATTTTTATTTGCCGGCGCAGCAGGTGGCCCACAGCGACTGATTCAACACATTTTTAACTGACATTTGAAACTTGGTGGGTGGTTGTTTGAGAGATGGGCCTAAACAAGTTATTCTTGCTGTTTATTTTATTTCTTTAACTGCAGCACAGGTAGACGGTCGTGTTAATACACCTGCTCCTGCTTGTGTTTTCTCCTGATTTTAGCATCCTGACAGATTTTGGTCTCTGGATGGTGATGTCAGCTGAATGACAAGTTAAATGTCAAATGCAAATGTACTGTCTACACTGAGTGTAGGTGGTCGGAAATTTTCCTACAGCACCTCAGCAGAGTGTCAAAACAGGATGACGGCGTTTCCTGTCATTGCATTCAGTTAAAACTCGCGACGCAGTCACAAGATCATGAAATCACGAGGATCACTCCAACTAGGACATACATTACGATGATTCTTCTGTTACTGATCACCAACGTCAAATCATCGTGTACAAAATAAGCATGCATTCGTTTCACACAGACATAGCCGAGTCATCATAGAGGCTGCAGCTCTGATTCTGGCACGACACCAGCTTTGCTCTCCATCAGCATTCTCCCACAACCCGGGAGTAAACGGTCCAAAACGCCTGTGGTACAAACACTAACACTCCCACAGTGCTCTGAGCTCACAGAAATGAACATATGAGCTATGCGTGTGTATTCAGAGTGTTTTATTTTAATAAACTGATGTGAAGATTTACTCAGAGCACAACGTCTCTGATGTACGGAGCAGGAACAGATGTACGGAGTGCGAACGACGGAGACCATTCAACTGATTACCAGTCAGCGTAGCATCAAAAGGATTTTAAACTGTTATTTTATGGTAGAAAAGTTTCGTGAAATCTTCAGTACAGCTTTACATTAACAGTGGATCAAATCACACTGCAGATGTTTCACATTACAAACCCGCAGAGAACCTAACTCTGCCGTCTCTTCACCTCTACAGAGCTTTTTAGTCCATTACAGATCATTTTAATGTCTTTCTGGCCCACACCTCCACTCATAACAACCACCTTGTTTCCAGCAGGCAGCTGTTTTCAGTGAAAAAGTAATAATACAGAAGTTGACACAGTATATCGAATTCTTCCGTAAGACTACGGAAACCACACGTCGTTATACTGGAATAATTTGGATTAGTATATCTTCATAGTTTTTTTTCTGCTTGTATAACCTCTGACTTCACTATTACCCCCCAACTTTTAAAACCAAACACACACCATCTCCACACACACACACACACACACTTGATAAAGTGAAGTCGACAGTAATCAGATGCATCCAGAAAGGTCAAGGCTTTCCCATTTCCACGAGGAGTCTTTCACTGCTTAAACACATTACTCAGTGGATTAAATTCAATAACCTCATTCCCACACACATATGATTGAGCAATCCATATTAATACACATACACACCGCCATTATGACCCCCACTTATGTGTCATTCATTATTCACACAGCATATTTGCATAATCAGAGATGCTCTGACCTATGAGGAGAAATTCTAATGACATTGGTGATTGACGTTTTTGGACAATGATGGGACAGATTACCATGAAATTCGGTACTGCCCCCTTCAGGTGAGTCAGGGTTTCGGTGATCCCCTGACTTTTCATCCAGCGTAGACGACTGTCGGATGGATTTCTGCGATATCTGGTACAGATTCGATCCCCTGACCTTCCATCGACTGGCATCATTACTTCAAAATGGATGCAAATGGTAAATGGACTGCACTTATGTAGCATCTTTCCAGTCTTCTGACCACTCAAGGCGCTTTTACACTACTCACCACATTCACACACTGATGGCACAGCCTTCAGGGGCAATTTGGGGTTCAGTATCTTGCCCAAGGACACTTCAACATGACTGAAAGAACCGGGGATTGAACCGCCGATCTTCTGATTAGTGGACGACCTGGTCTAACTCTAACAGTCCAGTCATAGATGCCATCTGTTATGGCAGTTTCTGTCAAATATTCTTCAAGAATATTAGAAATTGAAGAGGCTTCATACCCTAAACTGCCCAAAGAGAAATATTTGCAAAACACACAACTGTTTTTTATTTGTGTTTCCCTCACTGCACAATTTGTTCAATCTGTATTCATTTCAATCCTTTGCTCTTTGGTGACAAACCCTGTCGGTGTTGAAAGCACATTAGAACCAAATCTGACCTGACTTGAATCAAACAGAACCTTCCGCTCTCCGGTTTGACCTTTCAGCAAAGTCTGTCCTCAACTAATCTTGTTACTGAGAGCTGCAGAACCGGGTGCCAGAAAAAAAGGGACAGAAACAACACATCAACTGGCACCACCACCCTTAAAGCCGCTCTGTACACTTGAGATGTCATTTCACTTTGTACGCTGATGATTAGCTTTTGGTTTGTAATCAAGCAAGACCCTCGGAAGTTCCACGATTCAAATGCAACCATCTTTTCCCCGTTTAGACGCGTATCGGATCATTCTTAACACGTGCAGTGATCAGGTACACATTGGTTTGGATTTTTGATGTCGATGCCATACAACAAAAAGTCCCAAGAATGCAAAATCCCACTCTAACCCGTCTCCTCCCTGTCACATCAATCAGGACTTTTTATGGATCTTTATGGGCAAAATCAATAAGAGATCACACAGTAGTGTGACTGACCTGTTTGTCCATGTATTTTCCTAGAAAACCAGCAAACTGAGCATTAGTCTGACCTTTCAGCAAAACAAGGCACTTGTGTATTTAATCCCTTTATGAAGAGCTCTGCGAGTAGACGATAACAATGGGTCCATGGGAGTGTTGTTGAATGGAAATAGACACCACAGACGTCACGAGCATTCAGAGGCGAGCGCTGAAAAATAGAAATGTCACATGAATTAGAGAAAAGATTATATGGCTCCATATATGCTTTATATGATTTGTTGATGACGTCAACATCATTCACATTGTTGGTTTTGTTTTTTGTTTGTTGATATAAACTGAACATTTATTATAATCCATACAATCTCCAGGCTGTGTTGGCCTTGTGTGTACATAAAAAACAAGTAAATGTGGACAAAATAATGAAGTAAAATTAACAGCCTTAACTTAATACAGAGGTATGAACCCAAAATAAACAGATGTCGCCATCGTTTGATTGCAATAAATGGGTGAAAAGGACGCTGAAATAACTACGTCATGATTTGTGTCAGGTCTAATAACCTTTAAAATAACACAGCACACAGGTTTTAAAAAATCAGAGTGGAGATAAATCCACATTTTAATCCCAAAAGTTTGAAAAAGTACTGCAGGTCCCCATCACACAGCAGCTGTCTGTCTGCTATCGCGTTAATTTTGACAGCATCATCTTCAGCTCACTTCCCAGAACAGCACAGCACTTTCTTTTAATCAAAAGAGCATCTCCTTTAGCGTAAATACTGTTGCTGTGAGTCACAGCAGCTGACAACCTAAACTATTTTTCATGTATTTTAAATTGAAATGTCACGACAAGGATTTAGGTTTCATAAAAGGTTGCAGGTAAATGCTTTTGAAAGAAATACAGTCTGCCTGACAAGAGATAAACACTGCATTTCTCCACAGTTTGAGAAACCTGAATATACAGTACAGGGTAACTGTAGCTGCCTTCAGAGAGGAACAAGATGGCAATTTTATTATTGTCCGCTTTTCAGCCGGAGACTGTTGAAGACTTGTGTTACATGACAACCAGGCAGTCGCCGCACGACAACATTAAAGAACAGGTTGCAGTGGCTGCTGAAGCAGAGCTGAGAGGTCGGTGCCAGATGCCTTCACACAAAGTAGCAATGCACACATGCTGGAGGACGCTCAGAGCAGAAAAAGGGGAACAAAAAGACGAGATCTGAGGACTTAAAGTGTCGAGATGTCACGTTCTCAAAAGAAAATTCAGCACTTAAATAAAATGTACACCTGTGACATCACCATGAGTGTTCATAAGTGACACAACCACATATTTCTATCTTTAGGTGTTTATGGTCTTACATGACTGGAGTCTGATTTCACCTTCTAACACCACACACACGGCTCAGCGTGAAACATGAGCCCATTCGCTGCGAGTGGAAAAGACTTGCACGCATAAAAGCACGTCAAGGAATAAAAGAGAGGGAATGAAAACGAGCTGTGGGAGGGAAAAAAATAAAAATTACACATGTACAAAATTACACATGCATAAAATATCATCTCATGCTTTTACAAATATAAATTATGTGGATTTCAAAACCCATTTTACACATTTGTGAGGCCCATTGGGGGTTACACGTTAAACACAAAAATCATCTTTTTTTCTACATGTTCTTTGAAGCTCCGACACTGATTTATATTCACACTGCTGCACAATAACACCAGTGTATTTTAGGTATCACATTCAAGCCAAGCAGCGATCTCTGTGGCTGCAGCGTAATGCCAAAGTGGCCATTGGATGGCCACTTGAGGCTGGCTACAAAATGAGTCACTAATCATAACCCCCCATGTTAAAATACTATACTATAATAGATATCATAAGATAAATCATGTGGAAAGTTAAGCATGTTGGTGGAAACATCAGGGTTGGTCACCAGATCTGCGAAGATTCATCCTCTGGGTGCACAGCCACATTGAATGGAGTTATATCCAGCCATTCTACTAAAATCTGGGACTAGCATTGGAGAGGGAAAGTTCATGCAGTCACAGAGATAACACAAGTGAATAAAACCTGATAATCTAGTGGATGAAGATGGACCATAATCAAGCACCAACCTCCCTGGCTGGGAAATGAAGCTAATGTGGTGCAAAAACCTGTGATACCTCGAGTGTCCACTTGAGGCTGGCTCCAGAAGTGAGTCAGTCTCCATAAGTCCCCATGTTCAACTTCACAGCAGAAATAAACATGTTTACAGCCTGGTACAAAAAACAGTTTTGGTCTCTATAGCTAATTTCATGACAACTGTACTGATGAATTTTTATACAACTCACCTGTTCAAATTATATTAATGCTTAAAGTTATGCAGAATTAAGAGTGTGGACACTTTGAATGACAGGTGGGTGCTGTTACAGAAGAAGATGAACATAGGAAGGTGGACGAGGTCGGGAACAGTCTGAATTTAAAGATTTATCATGATCCAAAAGAAAAAAAAACATTCACGTTACATAAAAATCTATCATGAATGCAGATTTTTGATTGGCCAAGCAGCGCTTTGCCAGATGGCAGCCAGGTTCAACTTTATTCCGTGCAGGGCCCTGCCTTTGTTTTCTGCACGGATGCCCTCGCCGTGTCGGCGCTGCAGGCTCGTCAAAATGAGCGAAGAGGCTGAAATTTTTGACGCACTGATTTGGTCTGAGCATGGCAACGCTCCTAAAAACAAGACACGCGACAGATGATTGTGGAATTCGTAATCACAGCATTGCGATTGTTTTGTCTCAAAGAGACGACTCGAAGATAATATCACGTCACGTTCAGCACATTGTACGTCCTCACTTCTATTCAAAACAGGCAGAAACGAACCTCTGCTGATCATTTGAGCCTGATTGAACTGTCACACAAACGTATTGTCACATGAATTGAAATATTGAACCCCGATGCTACATAGCCGCCTTCTCCGTGTGTGTGTGTGTGTGTGTGTAAAGCTGAGCCGACGTCTGAATGTGGCCTCTGATTTGTGAGGCTGTTTTCAATGCAGGAGGCTGCAGGAACAGATTAAACTATAACTCAGCGCTTCGGGGCGTGGAGCGACAAAACAGATATGCATGAGGCATGGTGGCTGTGAATGCACACATCAAACACACACACACATCTACAAGAAAGTGCACACACACAGTCTGCATCAGATTACGACTAATGGTTGACAAATTGCATCTAAACTGAACTAATTCAAGTCTGAAGATTTCTTTTTTTTTTAATTTTCTAATGTATCCTCCCGCCTTTCTTTCTGTGAACGCATGCTAATATAATGTATAAATCAGAGCAGCTGAAATGAAGTGCAGGCAAAGCTAAAATTAATGACTTTGTATTTTTTATTGTGTAATCATTCACAGATTAACATGACGCTAACACACACACACACACACACACACAAATGTGTCAGAGCAGATTTGTTCTCAAGGAAGTTGCCTTCTTTTGTTAATCTCTGGCTTTCGCAGCCACTTTCTCATTCACGCTTGGAAAGAGATGGCGATGTGAGGGGGTCGCAATCAGCAACTCTGAGATACCACCAAGTCCTACACACCGGCGGTCCTTAAAAACTGCTCAGGATTTACAACTGTAAAAGCCATCTGTGCGTCCTACTTTACATGATGATGGAAGTTTACATGTCTTGACATGGAGACGATAATAAACCTGGACCTTGCTGATCTGCCTGCTTCCTCACGCAGCTATCAAGGCTGACACATATGCTATTAACTACACCCACACATTCTGTATCTACAGTACAGTGTAACCTCATTACCTTTATTTTCAACGGTGTTGCTTACATGACTCACATGACGGCAGCAGTCTGTCGGACCTTACAGGGTAATTATGTGATCGCTTTACTTCCACTTTGTCTGTCGTCGAGATAACCATAAGAAGATTGGACGAGAGCTGAGAATTTTGAGTCAGAGACTAGAAGTTAGTGTTTAGTCTGAGTAAGCGGCGGCTGCAGGAAACCTACAATTTACGGCTGAAAGCGCGTCTCAAGGCCTCAGTATGCTTTAAGGCCGACCACAGCAAAAAGAGAAGAAATAGTCCCAGGCACACAACGTAGTTTATTTCTTTTCCACACAGTGCTGCAGCAGACGAAGTCACTGAACACATACTGAGGACCAGCTGCAGCGTTTCCACCAGAATGACTCTAACTGTGGGTTTTATTTCAATACCTTACCATATTTATAATGGGTTATTTCTTGTGTCACTCATCATTCTACTCTAGGCTTGTTGCTGACATAACCTATAGGAACCAACGTGACACCGAATGACATCAACGCCAACTAGATGCCTTTACAGTTGTATGAACACAGTGTTCGCTTCTTCAGCGTAATACCAGATAACATCAGGTGGAGATCGTCCTCTAGTTAAGTGCTAATTGGATGGCATTGTTCTGGTAGACCTGTTTTTAATAACTTTGGTACTGTAGATACTATTGAATGTATAATTAATGAAGGTCATATTGTTTTAACCCTCTGGGGTCTGAGCATGGCCCTATCAATTGCTTTTGCAATCTTGGGTGATTGCTTGGACCCAAGAGGGTTCAACACATGGCATCGAAACAGTATTTATACTTTTGACAACCCCGTCATGCTTCAAACAGAGTTGGACCATTAAATAACATCTGTACCCCTTTTTTCCGATGGAACCATTTTCTCTGAGTCTTCTCCTGTTTCAAAGCTGAGGTTCAAAGAACATGATTAAGATTCATGTGATATTAAAGACTACCAAACGGACATCATTGTGAGATCTGCAGTTTCCAGGGTGAAGAACAAACTCTCCAGCAGTCCCGGCCCGAACCAATTTGGCGCCCTAGGCAAGATTTAAGGTGGTGCCCCCCCCCCTTGCATTTTATTTTTACAAAACAAGTTGCCCAATCAAAACAGTAAACACGAAGATAATAAAATAAATAAATAAATAAGAGGAGTGTGTGAAACCACTGGGTGTCACAGTCTAACCATAAAAAAATCATACCAAGAATAATAAACATGAAAAACCTAAATGAGGCATGATTTCCCCTATTCTGTACATGTATCATATACAATGCAATTATTTCTGATCTCATTATCATTACAGTGAACTGCTGATCAGCAGAATGCAAAGAAGCAGTAAACTGCAGTATAACACATGGGAATGCTGAGTTATGAAGAATTAACATGATGTGCACGTTAACACTGATGTAAAGTGTAACACTACAAACACACTTTAGACAACATGAACTGTAACACAACAAACAACCAGACTCACAGCTCTGATATATGAAGAGTGGAAAATGACAAACATCTGACTGACCGCTACAAGCAGAGCAAACGTTAGCTGACCACGTGTCAATAAACATGCAGACAGACGTGAACTCTGCTGAACAGATCGAATCTTTACAAACGAGCCTGAGAAATGTAAGGTGGGAGAAGTTACCTACATTATTATTTCCATAACAGCTGTTAGGCCGCTCCATCACATGAACTGACGTCAACACAAGATAACTCTATTTATTGATGATCAAACTGTGTTAGGCTGAAAGTTACTAACATTCAGCGACAGACAAATAAACACCTGACATCATCTTTACTGTACCTCCGTCTTTGTCCTGTTTTTCCTCCTCTTCTTTTCTTTTCTTTCTTCCCCGAGCACCAGAGAGTTTTTGTCGTTTTCACATTATTATATTGTCAATAAGAGGTGACGTCAGAAAACTGAGAGCAGGTGCAGTCTGATCAGTCAGAGGAGGAGGGGCTTAGGAAAGTATTATTCTTATTATTATTTAATAGGCTTTGCTATTCAGTTAAATTAACGTGGTTAATAGTACCAACTAGTTTTAGTATAAGAAAAGTGAAAGTTACTCTTTTTTTTTCTTCCCCCATTTGTGGCGCCCCCTGGATGGACGGCGCCCCCTGGATGGACGGCGCCCCCTGGCGCATGTGCCTATACTGCCTGTGCCACGGGCCGGCTCTGCTCTCCAGCCAAAAAAAAACAGGAGAAATCCTTGAATGCATTCCCAGAAGAATGTTGCAAACGTGTGTGATAGATCTCCTGATATGTTTGAAGGTCCCAGAAGCCTCGAAACAAAACTGTCTCAGATATATGGTTCCATGTTTTTTCAGGTTACTCTTTCCTTTAGCTGCTGCAACACTTTCCCCACGTGTGCTGCACAGTCTCTCCTATAACAGGCTCTGAATTTTTAATACATCATTTAAGTTTTGTTGATTAAAGAAACAGTCCTTCCTTCCATCTCTCCTACTCCCTTTTCCTCCTTTCAGTGAGACCTCCCTTCTTTCCTTCTGTACTTCTCTCCCTTAATTTACTCATAGTCGTCCCTCTGTGCAGTTAGAGGCATATTGATGACGAAAAACCAATCTTATTAAATCACGATGCTTCCTTCAATTTGTATCTTTCATGCATTCGTTCATTTGCTCGACATTAGGAGGGATATTGACAACTCAGGGAAAGGTTAATTCAGCCTAATTGAAGGAACTTTTCCCCCCGTCTTTCCTTCCTTCTTTACTTTGTTCAATCGATTAAACTGACAAAGCAAAATGACTCTAAGGCTTCTGTCCATGGGAAGAGCTCTTACTAGAAATTGGCTTTCTGAAGCCATTTCTGAGTTGAGATGACCCTGACTTCTGACAGTCTGTGATTACACAAAGCAGAAGGAAATAATCCACACAACACTTTAATGCAGCTAAATCCTTTTCTCTGATTTCAATGTTGAATTACAAAGCAGATGAAGCATCCGTGTACAGTATGTGAGAGAGAAGAAGAAGAACCCATCCGGTGGGTTTATCTTTTATCTTATTTGTAGCACATTTGATTAGTGCCTCTTCCACATCTTGATGACGTGTACGTTTCCAGCTAACTGCAGGAACTAGTGCCTATCTTTGCACTCTTCTCTGCTTCACTGCCTCCACTGTGTATCCATCAAAACAGCTAATAAAACACTTTAGTGGATGGTCGTCCACTCAGCCTCCTTGGAGGAAAAAAAAGATGATTCACTCATTCAGAGAGGAAAGAAAATATATACAGAGAGGGAATCAACTTATTGATAAGTTGATGTGTCGTGAATTTAGCTGACCGGCAGATTTTCACTTTGGGGAAAGCAAGAAAAGTTGAATTATCCTCTTTTCTTTGAGGAATGTGTGAGGATCCTGAACGTGTGGGACTCCCTGAGTTATTTGTTTAATATGATGAGAACACATTTATTCTCCGCTGAGCGGGCCGAGAGGTTGGCACAGTTCACCGGGCTGTTACCACTGAAGAGTCCAAACACGAACCCTCTCTGCAGAGCTGTGCTCGGAGCTGTAACAGGGTTTGACTTGAGAGCAAAGAGCTGTATTCTGATATTATGATAAAGCCAAGGACAACAACAGAATCAAAAGAAGTACTTCATTTCATTGGACCTCTATCTGGCAGGATAAGTACTGGAGTGACATTGGGAGTTATAACTGATGCAGAGCTGCTGTCTTTCCCCTCGTTATAAACGTGCATCTGAAACTTGTCACGGTTTATCCAAAGTCCAGGCATGAGAAGGTTCGTCCTTCTCGCTATTCCTGCAGCACGTTAACTCAGTTGTACCAAGCTGTATCGAACTGCATCATTGCACAGTTTTAAACACAGGATATAAATGATATGTACGGGTCTTTAAGCTGAGGCTTCTAATTTGAGTTCACCATACAGACGCTGCTATCTGTACAGGCCGAGCATGGTTTAACGGTCGACGAACATCATACTACCGACGCTTAATGCATGGCCACCAAACAGCTTCAATATACTGGAGGGATGAAACACTGTTCTTTCAAAAGATATCCCCTCATTCGGCGTTTGGAGAGCACTGTTGTGTTTGTGAAGGGGGGCTGAGGCGGCGTTCAGCTGCAGGAGAGAGAGAGAGAGGGGTGTGTGAGGACGGCTCAGGAGAGCAGTGATAGGTGAGGTGATTAACACAGCTGGAGCTCACTGTCTAATCATAGTCTTCAAGACTACAGCCACACACACCAAGAGAGGACTGATCAACGTCCATCCATGTACCGTAAGTGCTTGTCCTTATCAGGGGGCTGGAGCCAATCACAGCTAACATTGGGAGAGAGGACGGGTACACCCTGGAAAAGTCTCCACTTCATCACAGGGCTGACAAACAACCATTCACACTCACATTCTCACCTGTGGGCAATTTAGACCATCATCATCATCATCAATTAACCTGCAACCTTTGCGCTGGGAGGAAGCCGGGGTACCCGGAGAGAACTCCACAAAGAAAGGCCCCAGCAAGGGTTCAACCTGGAACCATCTTGCTATAAGAAGACACTTGTTGGGCCAAGGAGAGAACAAATAATTAACTTATATTAAATCTTTGCTGTGTAACGCACGGTGGCAGCGAGTCTGCTACAGTGATCCACTGGGTTGAGATGTGGTGACTGCAAAGGTCATGTGATTCACATCATTTTTATACTCAAACCATTCAGTGACCCCCTCGTGTCCTGGATGGCATCTGCCTTTATTATGTCTCACCACTCTTTTATTCTGGTTTTTCCTTGAGGAAGAAAGTTAGTACCATCCAAAACAACAGATATGACTGCTCCGACACAAACATGGAAGTGTTTCACCTCCATATCTAAAGGTCTGCTTGGGTTTAGGGAAGTAGAACTACTTGGTTCTGGTTATAGAGGCTCACATTCCTGCTTAAAATAAAACCAACGCTGACCGTTACTGTGAGAAGTAAACTGCAAACTGCAACTTGACCTCCTCCTTTCCAGCAGAAAAAAACATCACTTTACATCTGCCTTTCATACTGAGAGAGAACAGTCATGATGTGCAAGACAACAAAGAGACTACGAGACATCACTTGTCAGAAAAACATCACAGGTTACTTTAAATGATTGAACCAATGACAGTGCTGTTGTTTTCTGTAGACGCTCTCTTCCTGGAATACAGACTACATTTTCAGACACAACCTTGACATGAAGGCTTTGATGGATGAGACTGTAAACGTAAAAGGGGTTTGGAGATGCACTAGATGTGGTCATGAGGTTCCTACGGATGGATTACATGTTAGACAGATGGATAGATGATACACAGACAGTCCTGACAGCGTGACTAACCCGACAGATCGAAAGGTGCAGATAAACCTGGGGGCCATCCAGAGACGGTGGGTGGTGGCTGGATGAGAGAACCAGGTTCTGGGATGAATGGACAGATGATAGATGGAGGAAATGGGAGCCAACGCATTTGGCAGCCGTTGAGCTGCGGGTATCGACAGGGCAGTGCTTTATGGGATGAGGTGCATCGCTAATGCAGCCAAGTGAAGAGGCACATGGACAGCCGCTGAAATGAAATAACTGCAAATAATGAGGCCGGTTGATAATTATCATCATTTACAACCACACCTCGCTCTTTCCTTAATGAGCCAATGTTAGTTGGAGTGAACTAAAAAAGGTCAGAGAAACGTCTAGAAATTCAGTTTCCTCCGGATTTCTGCTGCGCTGCATTTCCCAGGGATCGGCCGTCAATCAAACTGTGTGGGTGGGACGCTTGTTGGTGGTCAGTGTCAGTCTGATTCTGCACATTTCTCACCGTCATTCAATTATTTGAATGAATAAAAACAACATTAATTTAGCGAATCTGAATTCAAACGTGAGGCAGCATTTGTGAAGGATGTGCAGTTATTCTTTAAAGTAAAGAAGTGTAAAGGCAGTTCCATGTTTTATTTATCCATTTTAAACATTTTAGTTTATGAACTTTGTATATTTTAAAGTGATACATTGCTGGTGAATATTAATTTACACGATCCCTTTGATTGGTTTTGTATTGCTGAGCATTTATTTCCACCCTGTCTAAATTTAATTAAATATAGGCAAGTGCATATACTTCGACCTTCCCCCTGGTAAGGGGAAGAAAACAAATAGACTGGATGTAAATTATCTACAGTATGAATTCAGTGCCTCTGAGATGGATCTGGATGAGTCACTCCATATACTGCACTGGAAGACTGCGATACATAATTGTTATCACATGTCCAAGGTCAAGACTGCTGATGGAGACCGTTGAGGAATGAGTTCATGCGTTATCAGTTTCAAGTGAAACCCCTTTCCAAGTAAAGCAAGTTGTTATTACTGTGTAGGCAAGTGAACCTTGTACAGTTCTCAGAAGTTAAAGACACGAAGAAGCACATTAGATTTTGAGTTATTTGTGAGCACACACGTGTGTGTGTGTGTTTTGGAGTTGTTTCTTTTTCTTCAGAATATTTTATGTGAAGATAAAACTGTTTATTTCCATTGTTATTAATGTTCTGGGTTGGGTTAAATCACGTGGAACCAGCTAATTAGCTGAAAACAACACAACAGTCAGCACTAAACAGATAATGACTGTAAACAGCGTTGTTAAATGGAAATTAGCCAATGATGGTGTTATTAATGCAAATAACCTATAATGCCTGGGGAGTGTAATTAGACCACACAGACACCAACATTTGTTTCAGGTTCCACATGGTCCTACATGCAAACACACCGAGCTGATATAAAGCCGCACTCGAGGCTGATTCTGCTTTGTGTGAGTGTGTGTGTGTGTGTGTGTGTGGGTGTGTTCCACATTAATTAGCTGGTTATCAGTTTAACAGCAGAAGGTCAAAACAGAGCAGGTAATGAAGCTGAACATGTGTGTCCTCTGCTGCAGAGTCACAGAGCTTCTGGGAAATGAGCCTGAACCAATCAGAGTGTTTCTTCTGACACACGCTCGTTAACACCGCGTCCAACTCTCCCCGCCTCTCCATCTTCCCCTGATTCTCTCTCATCCTCTTTGGACGTCGTTTCAATACACCTCGAGTGAGATCATGATCATCACCTTTTCATTTTTTAAAGAGGAGAACGTACTCTGAAGGAGTCAGACTTCCTAAACCGAGACCAAGTCCTGAACGAGACTAGTGTAACGAGGTCAAGACTGTGTCTCAGTTCCATTAGTACGCTTCTATGTAGTACATTGTGTACACTATGTACCTCCTGGTGTAGTGCACTCATTTTTGCAGGGTAGCGTTGGCTGTTGCGTACACGTAGAAATGACGATTGCACCATCTACCGTCTTTTCTTCTCGTAACCCGAATTGCAACCAGAATTGTTCAGGTGCACTAGCATAGCCATTTAACTGGCAAATCATAAGTAAAACTTTGTAATTTAGGCAATCATATTTGATTAAAGAATATTTAACTGGCTTCTCTGAGACAGCCAGATTCACTTTCTTGGAGTGTGTGTGAAAGAGAGCGAGGAAGGATGATGTCGTTAACGGTAACAAATCACAGTAATGACGTTAACAGATGAATCAGAAGTGACAAAGTATCATGGATATCAACTGTTTATGTATAAGTGCAGCATATTCCACTCTCTCTCTCTCACAGACACAGTTTAAACCAGAGCTCCGTACACGCGGTTATCAGGAGAAGTTAGAGTTTAACAAATATGCAGTGTTTCCCACATAAAGACAGTGTAACTGGGCAGGAGGGTGTATTTCTTATTTCACCATTTTGTTTCATTCACCACCTTATTTGAATGTTTACTCACAAACAACTTTAATGATCATGAGTTTAAAGTCACATTCCCAAAAATGAAATAATTCACATTTCTTTCTTTTTTTTATTAAAGATGTGGTTTACAAAATAAGTTTTGTTTGTGGAGGAACTTTGCAGCTTATTGTGGTATTTTTGTGCCCGATAACTACAGACTGTCTAACAACTTTTTGAACTGCTCCTCAGCCGACTTTCACCATAATTAGTTTTATTATCTCTCGGCGGTGCCCGAGGTAAAGCTCTGCCGGAAAGTGAAAGTAAAACCTAAGTTCTGCCTGAAGAGTAAAAATAACTTCGGTTCATTATGCAACTGTGACGGGACAAATTAGACAATCTGGGTAATTAATGGAGAACACTGGTGATATCCCCGCAGTTGTTGCTTTGAACGGTCTCGAAATAAAATCCTGAGTCCTCTTCGTCCGAGACTGAGTAAAAAGTGCCGGCCAGTGTCGTGCCAGAACAGGAGCTGGGCTAGCAAATAACATACGCAGACTTAGCCACCTTCTGCAGACATAATGACAGAGGCGAAAAGACTGAAGGGGTCGTTGACAGAGTGAGCTAAGAGAGAAAAAGAGAGTGAGAGACTAGTCAGTAATATTAGCTGCTGCTGTTGTTGACCTTGCTGATGTTTGGCTGGTAGCAAAGTTGTCGACCATAAGTAATGTAGTCAGAATAAATACTCGAGTACAGCTGAACATATTTACCAGAGTGGGATTACACTCTGAAGCCGGGGGTGCTTAATTGTAAACGTCCTCTTTCCTTCCTCCTCCTCCTCCTCCTCCTCCTCTCCTCCCTGCATCCTTTCATCCCTCTATCTTCCAGGTCATGTCTGAGGTTGACTAATCTTTGAATGGCTTAGTAACATTTTCATGAAAATTTCACCTCGGCTGCATCTATAATTCAACGCCAGCTTCGTTTTATCAGTCACACACATGAAACCACACACAAGCTCTCCTCCTTTGTACTCCTCTTACACCTTTTTCTACCTTTTATCAGTTTCTCTCTTTTCTCTCCTCGCCTTTCCTCTCTTTCTCTTCTTAATACCTCCTTTGATCTCTCCTCTCTCTCTTGCTTCATCTCTTTTCTCTTTTGCTGTCCGGTCATGTTCTTTTTCTTCCTCTCGCCTTCATCCCCTCTCCTTCTCCCTCGTCTTTATTTCCCTGGATCGCTCCTTTTATTTTCAAGCATAACTTTGACTAAACTCAGACATTTGTTGGGTTCAACATCGAGTAAAAGTACATTTTCATGTATAATTTATAACACTCATGTAAAATATTTTTAAATATATGCTTTGATCCTTTACATTTTATCATCCCGCATATAACTACAGATATCTTTTTTTTTTAAAGATTATTTTTGCGCTCATAAATATTCCGTTAAGTGTTGAAGCTCATACAAAAAGGTATGCTGTTCATGTTAATTACTTAGGGATAATTAGCCCATAATCAGAGCGTGATATGATGAACAGACAAACGAGCGAGTGGATCGTTTGGTCACATTGAAGCCAAAGGAACTGCTGCAGAGCGCTGAAGTGACGCTCACATTAGCTGATTGGCGTCAGCTTATTTATTTCTGACATTTCTCACTGTTGCTCTGCTGCTGACTCTGAGGCGGCGGCTCGATATCCTCCCCGCGCTTGGTATTGTTAACTTTACTGTGATGTAACGTTCATCTGTGTGTTTATTGAAGAGATTAGTTCTTCCAGCCAGCTGCAGCTTCGTCAAAGAGGAGAGCTTGTTTGTGTACCTCTAACTGACGTGACTGAATCCAGACAAAAACATGAAAATGCTTTTTTTCACTCGATATATATTTTTCACGTCACAGACTGTAGAGCGGCTTCTCTTTCTTCACATGGACTGAATGCATTTCACTTTTGACAAGCTTAAATATCGTCATCCTGTACATCCAAGACTAAAACATGGCCTCAGTGTCCATCTTATATCAGTGTAGGACAGAACTTCATGTTTCATGTGTCCATAGAGGTTGCCTACTTGACCAGCTCCGGTTCTGGCATGACACTCAGCATTCCCCTGCTCTCCATGCAGGCCTGAAAACCTCTTCTTCTTCTACTTCCCTGTAGTCCAAACACTAACACTCCCCCACAGTGCTCTGAGCTCACAAACTGAGCTAACAGCAGCTAACAAACTGAGCTAACATTCAGAGTCACAGGTCAAAACAACTGCAACTTTAAAAAGGAAGGAGGTCTCAGGTCACAAACACATTCTGGATTTGTTGTGGGTACTCAGTCTTCAGTCTGAAACTACAACTCACTTTGCCTATTTTCATACTGTAGATGAGCAAAATCAACAGTTGCTAGGAGCTAGCTGGAGCGTGAATCAAGGTGTGACACGGATGGAACATGTTGTCTTCTTGATGTTTAGGAAGATGACTACACCTGCCCGCTACTGCAAACCACCAAATAAAAAGTACAGATGTGTTAAGGCAGCGGCTGAATTAGATGCTGAACAGTGTCGCGTTAAAGTTTTTAAATAATCTGAGAGACCCAGAACCTTTTCCTCGTCCGCTTGAATCTTCTTCTGTCTGAAAACAAACGAACGAATGGAGACGCCCTGAGATGTTATTCGTCTGAATGCGTCTGTCGCACTCACAAGAGCCATGATTTAAAAGTGAACTGACAACAACTTTAAGTGAAATAAATTACAAATGAGTCAGTGCAGATGAGAGAGGTACAAAGAGAAAGACCACAGAGAGAGACAGAGAGGGGACGAAGAGAAAGAAAGGAGATGATGGAGAGAGGAGGAGGAGGAGGAGAGGTTTCCATCTGTTACTGTGTTTCTGCTGAATCAGGGAGGTGGCTGAGTTTCTAAATGTCAGGACTCCTCTTGACTCCACACACACACACACACACACACACACAGAAAGGGGCTGTGAATGTTGGAATGCAGGCAATTTGCATTAATGAGAGTTTAGTTGAAAGTTTTGGCAAAGCCAGAGCGAGATCAAGCGCTGCAGAGAGAGAGAGAGCGAGAGATGCTGATGAGGACAGTGAACGGAAGACAGGAAGGCAACAAATCAGTCAGTCGACTAGTCAGTGAACAACCAGTCAGCCAAGCACGTCAGCAGTGAGTCAAGTGGCTGCACCGAAGCATATTCATGAGCTCCGCTGTCAGAAAAATCAAACGCAGGAGACACAAACAAGCAAACAGAACAGAGAGGAAGCTGCTTCTCTCTGCCGTGTTTTGTTTGTCGGACAGCTGACGGCGAAACATTGAGAGTCAGGACGCCTTTACATGCACAAACAGTGTTCAGGCCCTGCTCGCACCTGCACTGATAACTTCATACATAACATTTCTTCAAAGTTGATTGTTTTCTGCTCTGTTCAGCACAAACTAAGAATAGCAATCTGAAAAACAGCCAACAAGGTGCTTATATCCAAACATGAAAGTAACTGATCATTTAAGCAGCATGATTACATAATTCAAGTTTTAAATAGAGTTTCTTCACACTGGCATGTACAACTTGTGTTTCAACATGAAACAGTTTGACTTCTTTGGGTAATTATTAATTTATTTAAATACATTTGGGGGCATTTTTCTCGCCTTTATTTGACAGGACAGGTGAAGGCAGACAGGACAACAGTGAGACAAAGAGGGGACGACCTGCAGCCGAGGTTGCTGCAGCAAGGACTCAGCCAAGTTTTTTATTTTTAATGGATTCATCACAATAACATGTTTGTATTTTAAGTATTGGACGTAGTATTGTGTTTGAAAGCCAGCTCCAGTGAGAGGTCTGAAGACGAGGAAGTTATTTAATCAGTTTCTAGAGTGACCGAAGAGGAATTGTTCAAATGTCATATTTCTTTAGTTTAATTCAAACTTCATGAATGTTTTGTCAACACTACAGAAACACTGGGTAACTGTTAGGTATGATAAATCTGTTTAGAGTTTTTGATTAACTGATTGATTGATTAGATGTTTAATTGACTGGATTGATTAACTTCAAACTGTTTCAACAAAAAACATCAGTACATATAAAATTTAATCTAAATCAGCCACTTTTAGTAATCAGTGAACCATCGGTGAGGAAGTGCATGAACTCTGACAGAAAGTCATGTTTGCGTGCCACACCTCCATTATCTGCACCAGTTATGCCCTTTAGCTGTGTGTGTATGCGTGTGTGTGTTTCTGTTCTACACGTAGGTGTGAGTCTCTCTGGGCAAACGAACACAGACCATATGTGTTTGAACGTGTGTCACTATTAACCCCCATCTGCTCTCAAGTGATGTTCGGCTGGCTGCCGGCTTCACTATTGTGTGTGAACGTATGAAGCCACAGGGAGAAATCCTTCAATACCTCATCTCTTTGTGTCGATTCATAGTTAAAATTCTTGTAACGCAGTCAAGAACTTCCTGCGTGTCTTCATATTTAAACGAGGTCACGAGTCTCGGCTGAACAAATCCGTCAGCGTTGGTTTCACAGCAGGCTCGGCTGGTGGCCTCGGGGGTTAAGGCACTGACCATGAATTGCAGCATCCCGACCAGGAACCTTTGTTGCATGTCATTCCCCATCTGTCTCCCCCCCCCTATTGTTCCTGTCAACT
The DNA here is from genome assembly GCA_036365135.1 of Miichthys miiuy. Classification (NCBI taxonomy): domain Eukaryota; kingdom Metazoa; phylum Chordata; class Actinopteri; family Sciaenidae; genus Miichthys; species Miichthys miiuy. The sequence goes on from CM071604.1 coordinate 29,401,448, forward strand.
CTCGTCTCCAGCTATCCAGTTAAAAAGGCAAAAATATGTATTAAAAAAAAAAGATTTTGGTTATTTGAAAGTCAGAATTTGTGCAGAAGACGTGTTGAATCTCAAGTGGAAAATGAGTCATTCACGAGGAAAGTCTTATGAATGACTGATGGGATGAAGTTTATCCAAGGGTCAGTTTCCTCAGATAAAACAAGAGATCTACCTGTGAATATTGTAACCAAAGAAAAAATACCTTTCCTCCTACATAAATATGTTCTTCTTATCTGCAGCTACACCTCTAGATGCTAAATCCAATATTGTTTAACTCCTTCATCTGATGTTGGACACATTTTGGGTTGTTTCCAGTTTTTCCGTTACACTGGGCTGAAGTTCATCAAGATCTGCGACAATGCCGTGACTTAAAGTGCGGCAAATAAAAACGTGTGCTTTAATTAGCTGCAACCTGCATCTCTGAAGCTCAGTAGGACCACAAAGACTTCCTCAGACTTCGGCAGCTACAGTTTTAGCCCAACGTAGGGTCGTCCAAAGTATGAATACCGCGATACTTTTACGATATCACCCATTATTTACACATCGGATTGTATCTGAAGTACCTATGTTAGCAAAAACACAGATCTAGAACAGAACTACATCACCAAGAGAGAGACGTTATCTGGTTTGAGCTTTATAAACTTTATATTGGGTAACTAAGTTTGTAAATAAACACATTAAAATTGTGACATAAGAAATAACCTACTAGGAATATGCTAATATTTATATATGAAATCCAGTTACAGTCATTCTATAGGAAACACAGCAGCTGGTCCTCGACGTGTTCAAAGAAAACCATCCAGTGACTTTCTTTTGCTCTGGTATCGAAAGTATTTCATCGTTTAATTCTGGTATCGTGACAAAGTTAGTCCAAGAAAGCTGAAACGTGTAAGAAAGGGTTTTTTTTGCACCAAATTGCTTCAGAAAGACAGGCACAGAATAAAAAATAAAAACAACTTAAGGTGCCTCTTAAAAGCACCAATAACGCCCTGTCTCCAGCCTTTTTCCCCCCTTCGAACGGGTCACAGGCAATGTAGCATGGTGGGACGATCTGAGGGGGTTTAGTGATTCTGCAGGAGGTGAGAGAAGCTGAGATGTAGAGGCTCGACTGTGGAGAGATTTATAGACAATGAGAAGGATTTTGAAATTGATCCTGAAGCGAACGGGAAGCCAGCGCTTTGAATTACCCGTAGACGGGAAGTGGCAGCTTCAGAGAGCGCGGGTTAAAGTAATGCAGCGTTTGTGCTTCGGTCAATCGGCTAAAAGGAAGGCGTGACAATGGGAGTGACAACCTCCACATAGACTCACAGACTGTGTGAAAAGGCCGGTCCTGAACCAAAGGACAGCTGATTGATCAGTCATGCCAACTGGATCGAGGAGTTCATTGGTCCACAAAGTTTATCTATAGCAACAGCAGCCTCCTGTCTGTGAGGTTGTGTGTGTGTGTATTGAAAATGTGTTAATAATCAGGCTGAAAGCTGCATGTGACAGCGTTAAAAACTAAAATACAGTCACATCATCCACTTATTGTGCGCAGTGTTTTCTCTTTTCCTTTGTTGGTTTATCGACGCCATGTTCGTTTTTTTTTTAATCAAAATTCATCTACCTGCCGTTTGCGGCTGCTGCTTCAAACTTCGATCCCCCTTTGATTACATGCTGCACTTTCTAGAAATACGTTTTTTTTTTTTTTTTTTGGACACAAACTCCTTCTGCATTAATATAAATTGCTCGGGCTTCAGTGAAACCACCGGCTGTCTTTACAATCAGAAAAATTGATGAGTTCAGTCTTTGTATTCTCCGCCGTGCGCTCAAATTGCTGCGAGCGGCTCAAAACGCTCATGGGGAAATCAGCAAAACAGAGATTAAGCATGTCAGTTGGACAGTCTATGCTGCCGACTATATTTCATGCATTTGTAATAGCTTTTAAATTATTTGTAGCTGTAATATCTTTGAAATTATGGCCCCATACTGACTCCAAACCCACTGATATAATTTTTTCTTGCAGTATTTAATTATTTCTTTCATATTCTCCTGTAGAGATTTTTTAATAATTTGGGTTCTTACATGCTGATTGTTTTTCTGGGATTAATCCAGGGAATGTTAATGGTTTGAAATGGCTCCTGTTTGGATGGTTAAATAATGACATATGGGCAATTGTGGTAAAACCGCACATGCGCTGTGTGTGTGTGTGTGTGTGTGTGTTGACGTATATATCTGGCAACGAGGCAAGATAATGAGTTTCCACTGTATTTACATTTTTCAAAGCACGGGGGCAATTATCCAGCTATCAGAGGCTGCGGCTTCATGAGTCGAGAGGAAGCTGTAATATTGATAATTTAAGTAAAACGCTGTAACGTTCCATTTGTGTTGCTGTGATTTGTTTCAGCGTAATAACTAAGTCAAATGAAAACGCCTCATTTATATTAAGTACGAGAGCGTCTTGTTTATAATAGAGTACAGATTATAAAATATGCAAAGACTGAGCGGCAGCTTCAGGTTCTGATGGAGTTTAATTGAGCTGAGCTGCTTTACTCCACAGTACAGATCTTAAATTTGCACACACACACACACACACTTGTTTGCACATATTAAAAAAGAGACAGAGGGTGAAAGCTGCAGTTCCTCAAACGTCCACTTGAGGTTGGCTGCAGAAGTGAGTCAGTCTCCATGTTCAAATGTCCAACTTCACAGCAGAAATAAACATGTTTACAGCCTGGTACAAAAAACAGTTTTGGTCTCTGTAGCTAATTTCCCCGTTCATGACAACTGTACTGAGGGTGAATTTATATACAACTCACCTGTTCAGATTATATTAAGGCTTAAAGTTATGCAGGATTAAGAGCGTGGACGCTTTGATTGACAGGATGTTTGAGCACCCAGGCATCATTCAACCTGCCTCAGGTCCACCAACTAGCCAAGGTGGTGGTGGCCTTTACGGCAGCTTTTCACAAACCTGTGGGTGACGTCACAGATACGTTGTCCATTTTTAGTCATACTGTCTAGAATCAAGACTCAAAGTGCTCATAAATCACCAATTACCATGATGAAAGAATGAATCAGTGTACAGCGACATCAACAGTCCAATGCTTTGACTCCGTTAAGTTCGTTCTGTTCAAGATGCTTTGAAAAGCACCGACGCTACACTTTTCTAATGGATCTAAAGCAGCAGTAAAACGCTGCAGATATGTGAAAGAACGTTCTCTCAAACCTCTTCAGAAAATAAGAGCCTGGTGCTTTGTTGCAGCTCCAGCGATTATCCCACTCCGAACTGCCTTAAGCTTCTCAGGTGGGTTGTCAGCGTACTGCATGTTTATGGACACATTAGCATCATAACATGGTATGCACACACGTGTGGTTCTGGCATTAGCGTTTAAATCTTTTAAAAAAACCCAACTATAATCATGAAACACTGTATGTGTGTTTCATACAGTCATAACTTGGTGCACACACACACACACACACACGTGACACAGCACAACATGCTTTCTGTTTTTCAACAAAAGAGACCACCCGGTGTTTTCTTCATTATTCATTCTGTATTGTTACTCCACATGGAAATTACAGCCGCCACCACTGCAGAGAATAGGAAGGTAAAATGAAAGAATGTCACATCTCACCCCCTGAGAGGAACATTTGGAGCAACGCAACCTGCACTAGGAAAGGAGAAAGAAGCCTGCTGAACCAAACCTGAATTAACCTTCCAGCTGTACTACAACCGAGAGGAAACGTTGGACATCCAGGTCAGCGCTTCCAAAAAAAAAAATCTGCACAAAAACACATCTGTGACTTCTGTACAGTCGGACGCCTTTTGACTGCATGAGGTAAACATACAGCGGCACACTTTTCTGCACAAAGGGGACGAACGTGCTTTTAGAAACTGTGACTTGAATCATGGAGCCACTGAGCTACAACGTAAACGTTCAGTAAATCAATCGCCACATATATCTTGAAGGCGGTGACCTTGAGCGAGACACGTTCTGTCACCACACACACACAAACACGCGGCAGATATACACACACATTCAGGTCGTATTCTTCAAAGCATACTGTGTACACACACACACACACACACAGCAGAATGGCCAAATATCAAATCTAGGGCTGCAAAAGGACGTCGGCTCACTGCTACACGGACACACAAAGTATAATTTGAGTTTAAGAAACAAACAATTTAAACTCAAATTACACAAATTATCGTCATTTGGTTCTTTGACTCTCTGGATGACAATGCTGACATTTGTATGAGCTAACTCACAACACATTTCAGTATAAAAGTATTTTTATTCAAGCACAAACATGATGAATGAATGTGAAAGTTGTAGTTACGTCACAGCACCCTTAAAAATACAGGTTTGAGTTAGAACCTAAAGTGGTTCTTCGTACTCCGTGAGTGACTTCGTGATGATTTGAGTATCTGAGTAGATTAGATTAGTAGATTATTACTGTTTGAAATAAGAAATGGCACCACAACAGTGATTTCTACAGACAGCCACATAGATTCGGCATATAGCATCCATTAGCTGAAGCTATATGCTGCTCAAAAGGTGTTCAAACTGTCCTTTGTTAGGTTTTATCAAAACCAGGTCACATTGCTGCAAACGGTGACTCAAAGAACCAGTAAAGAGTTCTCCAAAGAACCTTTAAAAGGAAAACAATAGATTATTAAACATAAAAAAGGTTCAAAGCACCAAAAGTGCTGCATTTTTTAAGAACCATCAACAGCAGAAAAAGGTTCTCCAAAGTGCTTCAGCTCACTTAACAAGAACCAGTGGAGTAAAACTGACCTACATTTCCGCTAAATTCTGCCGGTGGTGCCGATATGATATCCAAGTTTCAGGACCAACGCCAAAATAAAAGAATCATTTCACACCTTGCAGTAAGAAAATCATTTAATCATCTTTACAAAAATCAGTTCTTCACTGTTAAATTCTAAACATGAGCAGCTGCACAAGAAGTTTCAATCAAAAAAAAATGGCAAAATTATAATTTAAATCAGGAGCACCATAATCAAAGAAGGAGTAAATCAAATGATAAGTCTGACCACAGGTTTAACATCCAGCACTAAACTTCTGTTAATGTGAATATATTTGAAATTCATGTGTCCAAAAATAACAAATTCAACCTGAGCTTAATGATTTTTTCCCAGCATGAATGCATGCAGCAACAGAAACATTTACTCTCTGTAGAAAGCTATTAATAAAAAACAAGATCAATATTAAAAAAAAATCCATTTTCTACAACTTAGAATCTACGTGGTTGCTCGTTGCCCTCTGCTGACTGAAACCACAAAGAGCGCAAACACTAATGAGCTTCTACACATGGAGTCAAAGTGCAGCAGCATCTATTCATTATCAGCACAGAGGCGCTAAATAATTAAAGTGGGTGAGTTTAAAATCTGAATCATGGTTTATTTATCTGTTTTCGTCAGCAGCCTGAACAGATGCAGCATGAACACGAAGCGTGAACAGTTGAGTGAGTTAACCGGCGCTGCAGTTCTAACTGTGACCGTTTTCGTCGCGTGTTGTCGACGTCATTGCTGTGGTCAGGTGGAAACCGATCATCTCCAGTGTTCTTATAACAATACAGGTGTCAATACATGAGAAAAACACAAGGCCTGAACCTGGCTCTACATTAGCCGCAATGTCATCGGCAGTGCACCGTGTGGCCGGACAAACACGGTACGCAGTGTTATGGCTGTGCAGAGGTAGTGTGACGCTTTGTGCAAAGTTCTGCTGGGTCATGCCATTCATGTGGATGTTACTTCTACACGTACCACCCACCTAAGCATCCACCATGTACACCTTTTCATGCAAACAGTACTCCTTGCAGTGGCCTCTTTCGGGCAGGATAACGCGCCCTGCCACAAAGCAAAAATGGTTCAGGAACGGTTTGAAGAACACAACAACGAGTTCAACGTGTTGACTTGGCCCCAGATCTCAATCCCATCAAGCATCTGTGGGATGTACTGGATAAACAAGTCCAATCCATGGAGGCCCCACTTTGCAACTTCCAGGACTTAAAGGATCTGCTGCTAACGTGTGTGTGCCAGATACCACAGCACATCTTCAGAGCTCTGGTGGAGGCCATGCTTCTATGGTTCAGGGCGGTTCTACATAATATTAGGCAGGTGGTCAGTGTAAGAGTCTTCTTCATATTATAATAAACTGCTCCACTGTGCTTCTGGCTTCTGATCAGCCTTCAAACTGGATCCATCTTCTCTCCTGTAGCTGAAACATGCCACCACCTCCAGTGCATCATTTTTTAACACACTTTCTGTTTCCGTGACCTAAAGCTCATAAAAGTTTTACAAATAGTGACTGAAATGTTTTGCTGTGCAGCCCCAACAACAAGAAATTGGTAGCTTGCTTAATTAACAACAGACAAGTCGGCCAAGACTTAACAAAGGTTTGATTTTTTTGTGCTCAGTCGTGACAGATTCTGGCACATGGGGACTGTGGTCAGAGGTTTTTTTTCTTCTCTGGTTGCTACATTTGTCTGTCTTGTGTTTGCAGATAGTGTGCAGCAGAGTTATCAGAGCTTTTTTTTTTACTGAAAACAGCTGCTGCTGGAAATTTGGTCGGAGAGAGTGCTGAGACTGAACTACAGTGACTATGAAGACACTAAAGAGCTCCGTGAAGCTGCAGAGCTGAGTCACAACTCTCTGTGGGCTCAATCACACAAGCCACCACTCTGTTGTTACCGGTGTCAGTTACTTCATGGCCCTTTCTGTTGCATTTACCTGACTTTGTAGATGTGTACAGACTGATTGATTGACATCTCTGTCACTTTCCAGTTAATTACATTGCACCTGTTAAGGCCGACGAAACCTTTTTGGCCACTAGGGGCATCGAAACGTGTTGAACTTGTTATCAAACAGCACGTAAAGAACAATAATATGATTCTGCACTACAATATTCACTTTCTTTAAGCTCTTTTTGGTCTCTATCAGCTGCTGAGGGAACGATCTGGCTCTTTAGCTGCTAAGTGTTCCACTACGTTCACCATCTGCTGACTAACCAATGAGTTTTTAGCTTGTGCTCGTCATCTTTTGCGCTGAGATTCCAGAAGTAATGATATAAACAATCGATATTTCCTGAATGAGAAGTGAGAGGACGTTGTGAAGCATCACAATTTTTGGAGTCAGCATTCAATCTGCATAAAACTAAAGAAGGCGATGTATTTGTCACCAGAAACTAGAACATTTTGCTCCATTCGTGAGAGAAATTAATGCAGAGCAAACTTTGATTTGGCTGCACAGTAACTCCCAGTATAGCTCCACCCACCTTCAACCTGAGCACAGCATTAATGAAACAAGAAGTTTGTGGAGTGACGAGAAGTTACTGGAGTGTTACACAGTATCTGTTTGACTAAAGCGTGAAAACTTCAGATTAATCGAGTTCTGCCAAATAATTGGTTTGGGTACCATCTGTAATTGAAACATATTTTTATAACTAAGCAACAGGGCACACTGATCCTCACACAGTCATGAACAGCATCATAAATCCTCCGCATGCTTTTTGAGAATAATAAAGACGAAACACCTCCACAGAGTCGAGTAACCAACGATCCACAGCAGCAGCCCTGCAGCTTCACTGATCTTATCCTGCAGACTCTTTTCTTCCCCTGAGCTTCATGGTCCCGCATGGAGCACGCAGCTTACCGCAAAGCACCAACTCCACACGACACTGTGCACATTAAACACTTCCACCCATAAACATGAGGCAGAGAAGCGTGCCACACTAACGGCTGCTACCTCTGACGATGCCACTCACATGAGACTTCATTTCTCGTGAGACGTGTGTTTAAAATGTTAAACCTCTTGTTCTTTCGGAGGCCCCAGCCAGTGGCTTCACGTTCGGGTATTACTTGAGGTGGATTCCCCTCCTAGCAGTCCAGATAACTTCTGTCACATCTCACCGTTGCCTCCAAGTGACAACCTCTGTGGTTGTAAAGGTCCAGTGTGTGTAATTTTTAGTATTTAGCATGAGTGTATTTATTGGCAGATGTTTCCATCAGTGTATAATCACCTGAAAATAAGTACTGTTGTGTTTCGTTGTCTTAAAATGAGCCCTTTATATCTACAGCGAGAGCGGGTCCTCCTCTACGGAGTCGGCCATGTTGAACCGCTATTTTGGTACAGTAGCCCAGAACAGACAAACCAAACTCTGATCTACATATGGACTAATGTGAATTTGCCAACCAGGGTTTTTCCTACATGCTTGGACAGAGAAGGTGAGACGTGGGAGAGTGTTCATTTGGTTTCAATCTGCAATCCTACACACTGGACCTTTAAGCCAACTCGGAAGTGCCAGTGTTCTTCAAACGTCCACTTGAGGCTGGCTCCAGAAGTGAGTCAGTCTCCATAAGTCCCCATGTTCAAATAAGAAATAAACATGTTTACAGCCTGGTACAAAAAACAGTTTTGGTCTCTGTAGCTAATTTCCCCGTTCATGACAACTGTACTGAGGGTGAATTTATATACAACTCACCTGTTCAGGTTATATTAAGGCTTAAAGTTATGCAGGATTAAGAGAGCGACTATGATTGACAGGTCACAGGTGTCTCGCTTCATTCAGCCCTCCTCAGGTCCACCCACGCTCCACCTCTTTGATTAGCCACAGCCGGAGGAGGCAGTACTGCCAAGATGGCAGCGGCCAGAGCCACCACACTCTGAGTGTTACAGCAGCTCTTGTCAATATCCACCTTTTATACTGTCTATTATTGCCTCCTATGTTTTCTGTTCTTTTTAGCAATATTATCCAACTTCCAGAGATTTCCACCATCGTACCAAGAAGCATATTTCTCTCTCATACCCGTATCAGCCACAAAACAGCTTAAATGTATTTAAAGATGTCGTTTTCCCCCAAACATGCGATGGCAAACTTTAAAAAAGAAATAAATACACAATATAAAGCATTCCTTTAAATATATATGCTTAGCTCTGGTCTACCAAATACCAAAAAACAAAGCTTGAAATAGCCTAGGTCAGGCTGCAGGCTTGCAAGAGGAAGACATGTCATGAAAATATTCTGAGCATGCAGTGAGGTTCACATCTGTAAGGAGGCTACAGCCAGTCTGCTGATATTACACATCAGGGATGCAGAACAGGACATGACAGAGTAACAAACCCGACCTGTCAGCTCCTCCTGGTCTGCTTCATGAGGACCGACAGTGAAACAGGCTGCTGAGGTGTGTGTATGCCTGTGTGTGTAAACTGATTCACAACTGAGATCAACAGTTCCAACAGATACACGAGCAGTTCCGTGGATGAAGATCAGCTGTCCATGAACCAGAACCAGAACCAGAACCACCATCCTTCATCCGCGCTGCGTTCTGGCACGCTGCGTGCGCAACATTCAAGTTTCAAGAGAGACATTTATAAATCCCATCCAAAAACAAAGAAGCAAGAATGAGATTAAAAGAGAGGCAAACTGAAGAATTAAACAGATGAAAATCAAAATCAAATCAAAGTGAGATCAGAGGAAAGACACGTCTGTTATTTCTTCAAATAAAAAGAGAAGGAAGCGAGAAAATATCACAAAAACAAATGAAAGAAACTGGAAATAAGCACAAGAAAAAGCCGGAAGATGAAGGCTTCCTCTCAGCAACAAGCAGCGGGGAAAAGCTCCGGCAAAGACTCGCGGGACAACACAGACAGAGAGAGATCCAGCCGCTGAAATTCAGTGCGAAAAATATATAAAAACCAAAAGAAGCAAAGAAAGAAAGAAAGAAGGAGGAGAAGAAAAGAGGAAGAGAGAACTGACCTACCGACGGACGAGGACAAAAACGCTCAAAGAGGCTGAAGCGAGAGGACAGGCGGCGAGGCTCAGTGTGCGCTCGGTAACCGGGCTGAAGCTCCGACTGCGCGCCGGCGAGTGGGGCGGTGATGAACAGCAGCAGAGAGCCGACTGGAGCGAACCAACTGAGCGCTGGCAGGCAGGGGGAGGACCGGGCAGCAGAGCGACCGCTGGGAGCTCCGTGCGTAATTAGGCACCTGGCTAAAAAAGCGCACAGACGGAGCCAGAGGGGCTCTTAAAGGGACACCCCATCCAAAAAAAAAAAAAGGATTTTCAATCATCAGAGGAGTCCTGCTGCATTAACACAAACACCCCTACACACTCAGCCCTGCTGCAGTTAATTAAGTGCTGCTGTAGGGTCATAGATCATGTTTGATTAAAATCATAATTGAGCCCGATATATAATTTTTAATGAAGTCCAAACACTGAGTGCAGGTACAGTGCACACACCCACACAGAGACACGGTTTGTTTACCTTCAGTACTTTTGACTTTTTCCACCATTAAAGCAACATTATGCAGAAAAAACTGGTATTTCTTTGTGATTTAGTGCAGCCAAACATCAACCAGGTCACCAACAGCAGCTAATATTACTGACTAGTCCAACAGCAGTCAGCCCAGCTCGGCGTCTGTCTTTCAGCCTTTTATTTCACCAAGCTCTCACCAACCACTAAAAGTCAGTCCCAGATTTACTCTTGTCGTGCCGTAAAGCGTTACGTACTTCTCCCGCCCAAAGTTACATAGTGTGAGAACAGACGTACGAATGACAGAGACACCGTTCACCTGATCACAGGTCAGTGTGTGATTCTGGTAAATTATTTAAAATCTGTTATCTTATGGTAGAGAAGTTACACAATGTTGCTTCAAACAATTTAGTGCATCAGCAGGGCGCACACTTGGCAGTAGCCTAATGATGTTACGCTTCTGAAGCGGACTACGGACAGAGTATGGATCTTTGCAAAGCTGCAAGATGTTTGGATGTTTCACTTCACGGCCAGAATCATTACTCACAGTCCTAACAGAGTGTGAATCTGCATCAATATTTAAAAAAAAACAGAGCTGTGCACTTTGTTCAGAAGTGATGTGTTTTCATAATACAAGCTTCATTGAACGAAATAACAATAATGGAAGCATTCAGTGTCATCACGTCTCAGATTTAATCCGTCCATCAGCATTTATGTCTGTGTCACATGCTTCTGGACAGTGGAAGCTCGTCTTTCTCATCACTCATTTGGCAGTTCTTTTCTCGTATAAATATTAGTATAATCCATTGATAAAATGATGTCATCAATCAGCCTGGTAAGAAGGGGTTGACATGGCAACGTTATGCATGCGCAGGGAAACGGGTTAAATCTCACAGGCATCTCGTAGGTAGGTATGACTGAAGCAGGAACTTTGATTTGTCCACATGTTCCAGTGTATTAATATCTTCATCTCCACGTCAGAGCGTCTCTTCAGGTTCAAGGTTGCATTTCTCAACTTCGGCGACAGGCTGCTTCACTTCCCACTCGCGTGGTTGTAGTTTACTTGGCTTAGTTAACGTCGTCTCTACATTTAAAGTGTAACTAAACCGCTTTTTCCAGATGAAAACTTGAAAATGCCTACAGGTCTTAAGTCGTGTTGTTCATCAATTCAGGTCCAGATCTTGACAGTTTAGATGGTAAATGGACTGTACTCATGAGATGAGCACAGCCTGTATAAGCTAGCTTCAGTCTCTAGTCCGTCACAGTGAGACTGGTTAGCATCCACGTCACATACCATGGCTGATTTTTCTGCATTGTGGTCACTTCACCATCAGCTTTTTCTGAGTTTATCCCTCTCCATATTCTTGACAGCAGTCCTATCGCGTCAGAGCAGTTGAATCTGGGGAATTAATTCCGAACGAGTGGGAGAGACTTCTGTCAGCCTGCCATCCTCTACAGCATGTCAACCCGGGAATCACTCTCAATTCTCAATGGAGTCAGTGTTACTCCAGGAGACTTTACGCCGCTTGCTCAGAATTGAGAACATGTCATGTTGGATTTTTGTGGGTGCCAGGACAGAGGGTGAGGAAAGTTACTTATAAGCATATCTGACCCAGGCACATCACAAACTGCAGAAACAGAAGAAAGAGAATCACAACAAGTGGCAATAACAGTAACAAATAAAACACTCTTTCTCTACCAGTATCTCCCTCCCACCCCACCAACCCTCCTCTCTCTCTCTCCTGCACACACGAGCCAAAATCCAGGATACACGAGGGGAGAAATACTTGCCAGTCCAGGCAGTGTTAGAGCTTTTCTACCATAAACTAACAGATTTAAATATTTCACACACCACCAACTATTTCACTGATTCTGGTGAAACTGGATCATATTTTATGGAGAAAATGTTTTCTGGTTTTCCCTCTGATGTCCTCCGGCTGCAGTTTGTTAGCTGCTGTTGGCTAATGTTAGTCAGTTTGTTAGCCAGGCTGCCCGCTTTCTGAGTTCAAGGCAATGGGAGAGTGTTAGTGTTTGTACCACAGGTATTTTGGACCACCGGGAAGAAGAAGAAGAAGAAGAGGAGGTTTTCAGGCCTGGGGTGCGGGTGAATGCTGACGGGGAGCCGAGACAGTGTCGTGCCAGAACCGGAGCTGGGCAAGTGTGCTCAGCAGTCTCTGCATATCTCTGCAATATCAGTAGCCAAATTAAGATGACTGTTATTCTGGTTTTTGCCAGTTTTCCACCTGAATGTTTGGTACAGCAGCTGATGGGAGGACGTTTTTGTTTTACACTGCAGCTCAAATAAAGCAGAAGTACTAAAGCCTGTTGAACATATAGTGAGCAGTAAACAGAAGGAATAAAATAGAAATCAATAGACCAGTAAATATTCTTGACACATCATAACCTCTCACTGATTCCTCACAGCTCTGAGCATGTACAGTAATCGTCCTCATTGTTTGTGCTCTTACTAATGTTTACCTCACACAGCAGCGATAAAGTTTCCAGAGAGACTTTTTGAACTTGGAGCGTCAGGTTGTTTCTTTGACATCAGTGAAGTTTGAAAGTCTTTAAAAGCCAAAAGGGCAATCTTGTGCACGCACACACACACATGCATGCACACAGAGTTATCTATGAACACAGCTCAGAACAGACAGAGATGGGAGTTATTTGAAGAGGGGAAGAGGAAGATTATTTATTTTGTTGTGCTGTGTTTTCTCCTTCAAGGGCAGAAAGAGGAGCTGGAAAAACAAGACTGAGCGAGCAGGAAACAAACAGGGAGAGAGTGAAAGATACAGACTCTCTGATAAGATAGAAACCCCAGTGGTTTGCAGGTTCTTGTAGAGATTGAAGGCAGAAAAGTTGTAATTGGACTGATTAAGTCAAAATAAAAACCTAAAGGTTAGCCCGGAGGCTCACATCTCACGTCTGGAAATATGCATTTTAGTTGAACTCATATCCGCCCCCGGCGTAACCTGAGATACACAGCATCCATTTAACATGAACACACATTTAAAACATTCAAATTCATGTACAGCTAAATGCTAATAGAGGGAGCAGGCTGTGGAAGTGGAGGTGGTGGGAGCCAGCAGTGCAGCAAAGCAAGGGTGCAGAGCTCAGAGACGTTCGCAGGGTGAAATGTTTGGACCACCTATTGTGTGAGACATACAGTACATGATTGGAGGGTCTACTGAGCGTGCTATAAATTGACCTCCATTCCTGCGTGAACTGCCCCGATCGATGTTCAATTTCATCTGGACCTTTTTACCTTAAAGGAGGAAAATGTGTCCATGTAATGCAGTGAGTAGTAAGCTGTTTTCAGTGGTCATCAACAGAGTGTAAAGCATTGAAGACGTTTGAGATTTGTAGCTGCATTTATTCAGTGCACACCCATGTTCTTCATGGTGATGCCATTGGAGGACCTTTTTCGGTTCTGCAAGGCACCTTTTACCTAATGGTTCTTCAAAGAACCGCTTATTATCAAGTTCTTTAAAGAACCTTTTTTAGTTAAAGCCATAGGTTCACAAAAAAGGCTGTTCAGATGTGTTTAAACTGTTCCTTTGTCGGTTAATCTTTCATCCAAACCATGTCAAAGTTTGGAAAGAACCTTAAACAGCAAAAAAAGGGTTCTTCAGGATAGGAAAGTTCTTCAGGTTCTCCAGAGAATCCAAAGTCCAAAGTCAAAGAACAAATGAGCGCTTTTTTCAAATGCAACCTTTTAAAGCTGCTCTAATCAGTATTTTTGTGTTCATCCATCCATCCATTTTTCATAACCACTTATCCTTACCAGGGTTGGAGGGGGCTGGAGCCAATTCCAACATTGGGCGATAGGTGGGGTGCTGGACAGGTCATCAGTTCAGACTGTGGCAGGAGGCTGGAGAACCCAGGCAGAGGGGGAGGACATGTAAGCTTCACACAGGAAGGTCCCAGCACCATTCATTAACAGAGTGTGAAGATTTCTAGCTGCTGCATTTACTCGGTGTAACCTATTAAAGCTGCACTAATCAGTATTTTTATGTTAACAATGGAAAAACAAACGACACTGTGATGGATCCACAGTGAATTGTCACCTGACTCTGCAGTACTACTCGTTTTTTTGTGTCTTTAAGCTCATTGATCCACAACTTCATTGTTTTGTTCAGTAGCCTTGTTTCTGACAGCATCTCGCAGCTTGTTTGTAGCAAAAGGAGCATGTAACAGCTGAAGAGACAGATGATCTTGTGAGTTGGTGGAGTCCAAAACATTGTTTAAAGGAACGTGAGTATAGGACTCAAGTCATATCTGACATAACTTGTTTAATTCTTAGACTCATGTATGATTGAAAACCGGCTCTTTGAATCATGCAATGAAAAACTAAATCAAATGTCATGTGCGGACGTTCATGAAACATTAAAATGTATGTTTTCATCACAAGGTTAATGGTCAGTGTCTTTCGTGATATTGTCAGTTTATCATTAAAGTCAATGAGATGTCAAAGGCACCAAAGAGACAGACAGAGAGAGGTCTCAACTTTTAAAGTCGCCCAGATTTTGTAACCATATTTTCTTCCTTTGTGCTCATATTGAATTATTTTCCTTCCCTCTGTGCTGCAGTGAAACAGAGGGAGCGAGCATTGAAGAGACTTATTTGATTTTCTTCAGTGAGAAGTCTGATGTTGAAGCACAAAAGAAAGACAGAGCTGCTTGTCTGAAGCTGTTCTCCTTTTGGGGTAAAAAGAAGTACTGGGGAAGTGACAGAGAGAGTTTCTTAATAAATCAGCTTACATTAAAAGACTGATTGAAACTGAAGTCATCGGGCGGCGGAGAGGGAGAACAGAGAGATGTGGACCTCGCTGTTCTTAAAACAACATTATGTAAGATTTGGTATGGTTTGTGATTTAGCCCGCCCAGTCAAGGTCACCAACAGCAGACACAGCAGCCAGCTAATATTACTGACTAGTCCAACAGCAGTCAGCCCAGCTCGGCGTCTGTCTTTCAGCCTTTTATTTCACCAAGCTCTCACTAATGATCTACTCTTGTCTGGCAGCTTCTTGTCACTCCCTGACCCTCTGTCTTTTAATCAACGTCCTTTTAGGTGTCTTTACGTCTGCCTCGTGCTGCCTCTGCCTGCTCACCTGTGCTCTAGGTCTGGTGCCCATTGCATCGTTGTTCCTTGTCAGCATTACCCCATGTCCCGGGCCTAAAACCTCCCCTTCCCGATGGTCAGAAAAGGCCTGTGGTACAAACAAACACTGAGCTCACAGTCTGGGCAGCCAAGCCAGCCAACAAACTGAGCTAACATTAGCTAACGGCAGCTACAGTTGGCTGTTGTGAAGTTTATTTTACTGTCCATCAGGAAACTCAACTGGATTTATGACCTGTTTCCACCAGTTGCCTGGATAGTCATGGATTGTGACTCAGCCATCACCACCAACACGGGAGCCCCTCAAGGCTCTGTCCTGAGCCCCTTCCTGTTTACCCTCGACACCAACGACTCTCTGTCAGACGCTGACATGCTTGCACTCTTGCACAATCTATCTTTGTCTTTCAAATAATAGTTTTTCTCTAATGTGAGATCCGACATTTGTCAAAACTTACCAGTGAATCTGTTTCTGCAACTGTACAACCCCAAAAGGAAAGAAAATAAAGCCCGAACTAAAAATGTACCAAGATGTTGCTTCAAAATGAAAAGCAATTAGAAACTAACTAGTTGTTCATTTAAATGATAGCATACACAGATGGGCTGAATCTGCTGCATATTAAATAGTAAACTTTTTAATTTTCTTTCTGAACTGATTCTGCCACTTTTTTGAAAAATAACCTCTTTGAAATTACATTTACCTGAGGAAAATCAGGGTGCAAGAAAACACAACTCTGGACTCCATCAATCTCAAGCAAAAACATTGAGGATTTGTTTTGTTTTGTTTTTTTGCCACTAGCTGCTAACGTCTGTCTGTAGGGCCACATCTGTCCGCAAACATTCGAGGGGGAAATAAATGTAATTTTGAGTTTTGTTGAAATGCAGATATTCATCATGAGGAAATATCCTTCGCTCTGTCCTCCAGCTGTTCTAAATGACACTTCACCGCATGAAGCAGCAGATGGGACAGGTGTGGGCTGCAGTCATGTGAGACACCTCACAGACTTCTGTACATTTCAATGTCCAATGTAACAGCTGTGGGTGTCGGTGAAGTTGTGTGTTTTCTGCAAATGTACATAAAAATTTTCTTCTTCTGTTCTTTTGGAAATGTGTTCACGTGAAGTCTGTACTGTAAGAGCTCAACATGCTAGAAATAAAACACATGCATGTCTGTTCTCCACACGGCTTTGTCGGGACATCAGAGGGAAAACCGTAAAATATGATCCAGTTTCACCAAAGTCAGTGAAATAGTTGGTGGTGTGTGACTTAGTGCTGTAAAGTGTTACGTCCTTAGGAGAATAGTGCAAGACCAGACGTTCGAATGACATTAATCTGATTACAAGGCAGTGAATTTTATGTTAGAAAAGTTATAAAAATGTTGCTTCAACACTTTTTGGCGCATGATTTTGAGTACGCCTTAAAGCAGCAGTCTTGTGTTGTTAAGTTCTTACTTAAGCTATCATTGGTACCTCATCTAACCCCTGCACTCCCTACACAGCAGATCTTGCAGTCAACAGATTTGGGAAGAAACATAATTACCTTCTCTACTTAGTTTGCCCCAATTAGCGTATTTTACACAAACTCTGAAGATCCAGAAGGAAATCCTTTGTCTTATAGTTTTCAACCCTGAAATCTTCTTAACAAGTTGCTATACCAAAAATAGATGGCAACTTTGGTTCTTAATGAGCTGAGGAAGTGTTGTGTAAGCAATCAGGCTGTATCTGGTGGGGGGGTGGTTTCTCACTTTAATACCTCTGCTAGAGGTAACAGCTGTGGGAAGTACTTCTTTTCTCACCCATGAGGAAAACAGTTATATACTGACGTATACAAATGTGTTACATGGTGGGAACATGCATACAGGTCAGGGGAGCGTTGTTACAGCCAAAAGCAGATTGAATTCAATATTTCAATAGGCACAGCTGACATTTGAACAGTAGTAGTGGTTATTTCCTGGTATGCTTGGTTAGGCTACGTGGTGCGCGAATGGCAGGAACTGAAACATGGAAAATAACTCAGGTCAGGTCGTCCTGCCATGACTACCGTCGGTTTGAGCACGTGGAGGATCTTTGACGTAATCTTCATGCAGTGGTGATGTTTTAGAGAAAGATTGGAGGTGTGATGTGAAGCTGTTGGAATCTTTCCACAGTCAGACTGAATGATTAATTTAATTTTAAATATTTCCTTCAGAAGTTACGAGATGAAACTTGAGAATGAACGATGTGAGCATGCCAGCTTCTGCCACTGAGCTCAGAGAATGACAGAAAATAATCAGAAGATTCATTTGGGATCAAGTGAACTTATTTATCTTACATTCTCAAATGTTGGTCTTCATGTACCTCCGCTGCAGACAAAACCAGGCCTTGATCTAACGCATCCTGTTTTAGTCAGTAATGGTTATAACTCCCTCTTTCAATGAGTAGAACAACAGAGATGTTGTACTCACCACTAAAATGTTCATCAGTCATTCATTGCACAGGCCTCAACCTGACATTCTTTCAATAGCCCCACATGTTTTAAACTTTTTATACCTTTTTAACTGGTTAAACTTCAAACCACTACTTTAATAAATGGCACCCAACGTAGGTAACAGGTTGATCAAGTTTAAACCAGTAAAGGTCAGTATTAACCCCACAGGGATGCATGCAATGAGTGTACACATTACCCCCCCATTTCTCAGCACAGATGAAAAATTGCAAGGCAGTGAAATAAAACGCTCAGTGAATAACTCAACCACACCAACAGTTTGATTTGCAAAGGTTGCATTAAAGGGTAACTTTTGTGTTTTGTTTTTTTTAACTTGGACCTTATTTTTCAATGTTTTTATGTCAAAGTGAGTAATGGGAACAACAGTTTTTGAATTTGGTCCAGTATTGTTGCACAGTGTTCAAATGTGCCCATTAAAAATTATTATATATAATTTAATATTATACAATTAGTTGTTTAGTCCAGTTCAATAGGATTCAGATCAGTTTATAAATTAACACAAATTCCACTTCAGGATTATCCAACAAACTAAACTTGAAACAAGAAAGTATTCCCAACCACAGTTTAGTGAAGTTCACTCAGGTCCACAAACCCCCAAAGCAGGACCAAAGCAAGGATTGGTTACCAGGCTTTTGCCAACTCATGGTCCATAAACGATGAGCCTTGGCTTGACTGTCGCGTCCTCGGCAGTTGGCGGAAGTTAGTTAGGCTGGTGAAGTAGATAAATTAACAGAAGTCATACTGACTTAAAACTCATCATAAAGGAGCGTAACGCTGACAGACTTTCAGAAAGCAGGTAAATCAGAGCCACGTAACTGGTTGACAGGACTGGGCGTGTGGAGGTAAGTGAACAAAGAACACATGATGATATTTCACATTACTTATGACATCATAATTTGGGTGTTAATCGTGTTTCACAAGCAAAAAACACTTTTTATTCCTATAGCAGGTTCATAAAATGCAAGGAAAGTAGCTGAATGTTAGCATCTGTGCTACCATTAAGAGACGACTTAAGACTACAACTGAACAAATGTCGTGCTTCTATTTATGGTTCTATCAATGAATGGATTTAAATAAATCATACTGGTAGGAAACATGGAAATACACTATACACTCTCACACAAAGAGACAGAACACATTATAAGTATGTCAGCATTGAGAGCAAGATTCCCATTGTCTTGGCATGTAGCTGAGCCTCACCTCCACAGAACATGACAGTTTAATTTTCTCCAGTTGACCTTCTCATACAACACATTCACTGATAAGCTCAGGTAGAAACTACACACACACACACACACACACACACACACGTCTCCCTCCTCACCCTTTACTCTATCTTCGTTCCAGTCGTCTAACCTCGCGGCACCTCAATAAATACCCACCTGCAGATATAAACCGTTCCATGTACACACAAAGAGATAACAAGTGAATCATTCCCATGTTTAAAAAGATGTTTAATTCCTCTGTGTGAGTTTGTCGCATTGCGCACATTGAAAACGTGACATCCTAGCTTGTTTCAGTAGCTTTTCTCTACTTCAAATGAAAAAGATCTCATAAAAGTACAAACAGGAAAACAGGAAACAGGGAAAGTGTACTCCATAATAAAAGAGAAAAATATATTCCATTACCTTAATAGTACAATTAACCAGCAGCAGCAGCAGCTTCTTTCAAACCAGCACTGTATTCTCTAAATGGGACCATGGTTTCCAAAAAGACGTCATGCTGTTTTGAAGATCATTTGACTCATAGACTTCTATACAATCAGATTTCTTTTTGCAGCCAGTATAGCGTCCCCCTGGCATGTTTTTTTTTAAATTTATATATATAATAAATCTCCAACAGTGTCACCAGCAAATCACCCCCACACCATCACACCTCCTCCTCCTGGCTTTATGGTGGGAACCACACATGCAGATCACCTTCTCTGTGCTTCACAAAGACACAATGGTTGGCTCATTAAACCAAAATACGAATTTCCACTAGCCTAATGTCTATTCTGTGTCTTTCTTGGCCTCAGCAGTTGAAATTCTCTGGACTGACTGACTGAAAGTAAGTCTTTGTAAATTAAAGTCAGTTCTTGTTGTAATCTGGATTACTAGTAGTCAAACAGGGCTAGTTACTGTACTGCCTCTGAACGACACAAGTGATAGTCTCAGTTGCATTAAGAAGGGACGTAATTCTACTAATTAACTTTTTACACAACACACCTGTTAATTGAAAACCATGTGTTGCCCTCATGAAGCTGATTAAGAGGATTCAAAGAGTGCGCCAAGGGGTCTGCTTTGAAGAATAGAATATAAAACTTTACCGCATAATTCCTTAGTGCTATTTGATAGCATGTCTACATTCTTAATCTACAATATACACAGACATGCAAGAAGTAAATAGACACCTTTAATTTGAATTTGAATGAAGGTGTCTATTTACTTCTTGCATGTCTGTGTCGAAAATAAGAAAGACTGCTGCTGTATCTCAAAAAAAGCAAATTGAATAAATGAGAACTGGACAAAATGTCTGTTACAAAAATTGTCCTCACTGTCAAGGTTAAAGTTGAAAATTGGTCCTCAGAAAGACAGAACTATAGAAAGAGAACACAAACACGGCAGACTGTTTTTAAAATCATAAAATGTCAGTGAAACAAACCTTGGAGGAGACTGGTCCAGTATAAATGGATCAGACCTTGCTTGTTGTATGAAAATGAATGAGTGAGACAGAAAACACACATCACAGACATGCTTTTCATCTGTGTGTGACGTTAACAGACAACAGCACACAAAAACACACCCATGAATACACACACACACATATATATATTCATATTTAAGTTTTCCCTTTTCGCATCAGATATGTACTTTAAACAAATTCAGTAAATCACAGTGACAGGGTTTATTAAAATAACATTGTGGTGACTTTAATGTACAATGAATAATTAATATGTTCACTAAATGCACTGAAACCAACCGTGAGCTGGGAGTCACCACCGAGCTCCAGGACAGGAGAGAAGCTTGTCTGGGTTCAGCTTGGACACACATCCTTTCTTTGGTGTCTGCATCCACTGATACATATGTTGTGGCCTGTGGGAAGCTGATATAGCCACAAGGTTTGAGGTAATTAACTCCCCTGGACCTAATCACAAATAATTTCTGCATGCTGTGACACCAGGGGGACAAAAAAGACATTAGTAATGACAGGAAATATGGTAAAAGAGCACAATGTGGAATTGTTTTGCTGCACATAGTCAACGTGAAATGATGAAATGAAAGTGAAATGGACTGTACTGCACAGTATCCATCACAGATCAAACCAAAGTGTGACACCAGAAACCTCGAAAGAAGAAAAAGCAAAAAGTGCAGTGATTATACAGGGAGCCACGGGGGAAGTAAAGCGATGTTACAGAGCAGCAAGGTCCACGTACGGAGCAGGTCAGGGTGGATGGATGGGTCAACAAAACCTTCAGTTAATCTGTAATCCCTCCAGTGAGTTCTGGCTCTGCCTCGGGGTCTCTACCAGTCAGACGTGCACGGGAAAAAAAAAGGAAAACGCCCAGGAGGATCCTGATCAGATGACCGAACCACCTCAGCTGGCTTCTTCTGACGCAAAGCCAACCTACAGTCGACATTGTAAACTACATGCAATCAGATGGGTCTTGATATTAATGAATGCATGCAGAAGAAGCCACAGATGTTTTATGATTTATTTATTCATAAATGACTTGTTGGTACATGCATAGTGAAGGTGGAAGACTAAACCTGCTCCAAGACTGTCCCTTAAAGGATAACTTTGGTGTTTAACCTGGAACTTCATTTCCCACGTTTGTGTGTCACAAACATCAATTTTGTTGTCTTCAATCAATCAATCAGACTTTATTTATATAGCACTTTTCATACAAAACATGTAACACAAAGTGCTTCACCCCCAACCCTCCATCCCACCCCACCTCATTATAAAATGGGATGTCTTATCTGTGCACACTGACTCTGGCCATCAAAGTCAAAGCCCTCATCAACCAACTGACTTCAGCAATGACATTAAAAAGCGTTTTTGTAATAAGCTACGCCTTCTGTACTCTCTGGTGTGTTACTATGCTAAATATACACTATACTATACTAAGTTTGGTTGTTAATAAATTTCATACATAAAAGTGTGTGTGCATCTGTGTGTGTGTGTAGAGTAGATGGTAATCTCTCACGCTGACAAATGGCTCTTAAAAATAGACAAATGACAGCACGGCGGGCGTGCAGTAATTTATCACACACACACACACACACACACACACACACACACACACCAAAAAGCTATTATGAATGTTTTTATGATCTTTAGTGAAACAGCTGCAGCTTCAGTAATGACACTTAATCAACTCAGACAGTCGGTCAAAAAGGTTTTAAAATCAGCCAACATAAGATCTTCATATATTATAAAATATTAGATTTATATGCAGATATTTGTGGCTGTTGCAGCTGGTAAACATACATTAAGTGTAATTAAAACATTACCAATATGTATGATATATATTACAATCTAGTGGTAAACACAGTGAGTCAAATGATATATCCTGAAATTATGAGTAAATAAATCATCTGGACTTTCCATTAAATCACTGACTGATGCACAAGATGTCCTCAGCATTTCAACAGGGACAGGACTTGTTGGCGTGTTGTGACATAATTGGTCTTCATATGTGGATTTTAGAGGATGTAGTACTTAAACTGGGATCCAGCATCTGACTGCGACAGTGCCGCCTCCTACGGTGTCCTCCAGCTTATTGACTATCTCCTCATCCAAAGATATCCTGATGAAAAAAGGAGCCACTAACACACACGTCTTGTGTCACTTGATGTTTGGCTGTTAAATCACTTTATCAGAAATAATGTAATCACCACAAACATCTTGTCACGACCGAACTATGGACCAGAACCCAAATGCACAACTCTCAGACGAAAGTTTCAAAATAAAAGTTTTCATTAACAAAACAAAAATCACTCTTGACAGAAGAAAAAAACACTAACTTAAGAAACTAAAACTCACTCAACTAAAGCTAGACTAAGAAAGAACAAACAAACAGAAAATCACTCTTGAGGCTAAACTAGGACTAAGAAAACAAACAGAGAATCAAACAAGGTAACAAACCAACAAGACCTCACAACGGCATGGATAAAGCGCTGGTTCTCTAACACACAGGACAAAGGGAGACATGGACTATATACACACACAAGGTAAGGGCACAGGTGGAAACAATCAGGGCGGAGACAGGTAATCCCAAGGGCGGGAAAACAGACAAAGGGAGCACGTAAAACTGTCGACAATAGACACAGACAGGAAGTGGAACCAAAATAAAACAGGAAGTCACAAGACAACATAGACACGAGACAAAACTGAATGAATTAACTGTGACAATGAATTTCTTACATAATCTTTTTCTCTTTTCAAAAATAACTGTTATCTAACCGTTTCAGACAGACGTCAAAAAGAAAGTATAATCTTCCTCTAACACCCGTGTTCAGTTAAACACCTTTTAGGAGACTGTACTTAACAAGGTTACAGTATTTATGGCCTTTTTTTCCCGCCCTTGACATCCTCCAGGCCTCAACAGTTAACCTCGTGTGTATTATATAATCTCCACATGGCGCTGAATAGTATTTCAAAGATATCATGAAAATTATGATTTCTATATTCCATCCAGACTGCACGCCTCGACAGCTAACATAATACTCAGCTTTCACAACTCAACAATGGGGCTTTAAAACAGACTAAATGCTATATCTGTTCTATAATTTCGCTCTCTAATTGAATTCCTGAACATACGCGGCAGCACAGAGCCCCATAAGAAGCACTAATCCACGCTGCTTTCATTCACTTTGGAATAATTGTTTTCTTTGTGGTAAATATCCATCAAGCTTAATCCTGTCAGTAGTAGGAAACGTTGCAATGGATGACTGAATTTCTTTTTAACCTTCATTTGCCTCGGGAAATGTTGCGCTGAAGCTGATTTAACTGTTTTGTTTTTGTTTTTAAAAAAAGAAAATGTATCTATTGTTTGTTTAACCAGCTTTGCAGAGCACGCTTGGCCTAGAAAGCAGCAGCAAGACAGGAAGTAACGAGTAGCAGTTACGAACAAGGTCAGCGTGGTAGACGCCTCACAAACGCAGTCAGAGAGTTTGTTTTCTCGGCAGATCACGGTCACATTACGCGGATCTGTGTGCCTCCAGGCTGAGCGCTGATGGTACCACCTCAACGCAGCAGCTTGTTATATCTGATGTCGTGTTTGTATATTTTCTTATGTATGCAAAACAGTATTTGCCTGGTGATGCAAGACAATGTTCAGAGAAATATGACGACAAAGTGGGAACGTGAATCACGAGGACAGCGGTTTGATTGTGCATTTTTAATAAGATTTTGGGCAACATTTACATGAACTATATTTGTTGCTACTTTTCAAAACCAGAAAGCCAGAAAGCATCTCTCCACAGAAGAGGAGACGGAGAGTTATCACCAACTCTCTGAGCTCATAGTTTTGTTCAGTAGAAGCAACTTTCAGCAAACAAGCTCTGATAGAGCCACCGTCCAACACCAACTGGCAGATAAGTCACCATATAATGTTGCCCTGTGTTGTTATAGGTTATTGGATGTTTAAGTTAGCAACTAACTGATTGAGGTTTGACAGTTTTGTAATATGATAAAGTCAGAAGCGTGTTTTTTTTCTGGCTTATTTTGGAGTTCGTCTTCCCTGAAGAGTCACTAAACTCTACGTTCTCCAGCACCTTGAAGCTGAGTCTGTATGAACTACATGACATCTGCACAGTCAACGCTTTAAAATAAATAAATAAAATAAATTAAGAGTCAATAAAGAGTCAAGGACTGTGGTTGTGTTTAACATAAAGTACAAATACAAGTTAGGGCCACATAATATAACTCTCATGATGTAAACGGGTACAGCTGTGCTGAGGTTCATATGATGAGCTGATGCTAATTGACGCCTGACCAAATGAGACTTGAGAAAGCGCTCAAGAACAACAGAAAGAAGAAGACAAACGTGCAGAAATGCAATCATGCTTTCCTCCAACGACGAGGAGTGAAAGTGTCGTCTCAACAATCAGGTCAGTGGTTTAATTTAAAAATATCAGGCAACACAAAAAAGAAAATCTGGCTTAAAAGAGAGGATCTGCTCTCCAAACAGGTGGTGTTTTTTTTTAATAAATCCCCCCCCTGAGCCAGCCTGAGGAGCGAGTCCAACTTTGCATAAATGTCGAGCAGGTGGAGGGAGTTCAGGGAATCGACTACCTTGAGAAGCAGATCAGCGACAAACAGTGAAACAAAAAAGACCTACTCCAGACCTGCGTTATATGCATGACTTCATACTTGATGTGGTAATAAGAGAGCTCCAACCATCTCACCCCAAAAAGTATCGTCACCGTCATCACATGAGTGGAAAGAACTGACGATCCAAACCAGCCCAACCCAACAAACTGCGGCTACAGGGACGATAAAAGCAAAGCAATACTCCTGTGGTGCTTGTCAGTGAGTGTGAACACTCATTTCATGTTGAGGTTTGTTATTTGAGCTGTGTACATAAGTGAAGCGCTGCTTTTTGTTGTGGATAGTTTGAGTTGTCAGTAATCGGAATTGGAAAAATACATCATTGTGTTGATCTTTGATTTTCTGATAGTGGAAAGAGACAAAGACGTTGTGAGTTCAAGTCACATAATCACCATCAGTCAACAGCAGGACTTACCTACCTCTCATTGCCCAGGTGAGTGCTGTTTCCTGGGGGACAGTTCGCTGAAGAGTTGGCAGGGAGCATGTGTGATTTTTATTTTTTTTGCATGTAGCTGTAGTTATCTGAAATAGCTGTTTACAGCAGTTTCTTTAAGTCAAACTCTGTTTAAAAAGCTGCAAATGCCACGTATTTGGTATCAAATTAATGAAAACAACTTGTGATTGTCAGTTTCTGATTTTGAGATAAAGCTGTCCTCGGTGAACTTTAGCGACGTTAAAGAACTCAACTGTTTCCTGTTTTATTTTGTAATTCTTCCCCCGCTCTTGTGCCTGTAACTTTACTTCCTGCGTTTGCTGCGTTTCCCCACCGGTTCTGCCCTGATTAGTTTTCATCTGTGTCTTGTTATTCTGCCCTCACAAGTGTATTCAGTCACTGTGTTCCTTTGTTTCAGTGTCAGTTTGTGTTCGCACCATGTCGAAGTGTTTCAGCACTTCATAGTGTTTTATTCTCCTGTTGTTCTTTTGTATTTTTGCCCTGTACCTGTTCTGCATTATGGGCATGATTTTCTGTGTACTCCCAGTTGGATCTGTTTTCTTGTATGCCATGTGAAAATAAACAAAACATAGTTTGAGCTTGTTTCCAGTCCTCAGCATGCAGGCACGCGTTGAGGGTAACCAGTCATCTGCAGCCAGCTCTGTGTCCTCCAATTTGGGAGTTGCAAAGGATCGGCCTTATTCCACTCAGACAACCACCTGCTCATTAGTAGAAAATCTTTCAGGTCTGCATGTAGTCCAAACCTTCAGGAATAACTCATCCCTACAACAGCTTGTAGCCCTATGTGGGGGAGGATATTAAAATCTCCCTATTCCAGAGGGTAACACTTGGTGGAGAAGTTTTGATCCAGTTTTGCAAGAACACAGCGACTAGAAGGAGTTTTTCCAAGAAGCTTGTGTGATACAATAAGTCCCTAGAGGGAACACCTAGGAGGAAAACACCAGGTTTCTTAATTTTTATTTTAAATATCCTTTGAGAGATGTGTCCAAAATCTGGAAATCAGTTTACATTCCCAAAAACAACGTCTTATCTGAATCGCCTTTTAATACAATATCTGTCTTGTCACTGTACTGACACTATTTTGACATTGATATTTGATTTCACAGCTTGTATTTATTTATTTGACGCAGTATGAACATGAGTATCTGCTGCGTCTGTTTCCCTTTGTGCCGAGGTTTTAGTCCTCTAATCTGAAATCAGCGTATGAAGAAGCACAAAATACTTCTTCTCTTCTTCATGGATGACTCACGAGATCCGGACATTTAAGACAGGTAACCTTAAGTAGCAATCTGGGGGGGTGTAATGAACACACACCTACTCATATATAAAAGGCACGGATATGAAAATTTAATGCGGCTCTGCACTATATTTAATATGAGCTGTGCTGTTTTTCTTCCTGCTGTAATTATTCTTTACCTTCTAGACAAATGCTGTTTGTAAATACGTGTAGAAATGGAGCCTTGCATGATCGCACCAGTCAGGACAACATGTCGGTAATGAGCAGTGGTGGAAGTCCAAATTGTGTGTGTGGAGAGTGTGTGTGTGTGTGTGTGTGTGTGTGTGATCCACAGCCAATCTGATGAGATTTTAATTAGGTTAATTATGTCTTTGTTGTTCTGACATTTTAACAAAACCTCGTGGTACAGTTGTGCTTTGCCAAATTCACATCAGCCGCCATAAAAACCAAATGATCTTAATACAGCTGGCGGAATATCAAGGGGCCTTCGACAGTAATGAAATTAAAAGTGCCTGTTAATTTTCATTGTTCACACTGATCCTCTGTAGCTCATTGAGAAGACAGAGTAAGCTGATGAGGGCATGTTTCCTTGCTCTTCTT
This sequence comes from Miichthys miiuy, assembly GCA_036365135.1. Taxonomy (NCBI): domain Eukaryota; kingdom Metazoa; phylum Chordata; class Actinopteri; family Sciaenidae; genus Miichthys; species Miichthys miiuy. Next base: position 29,428,945 of record CM071604.1, read on the forward strand.
CTTCTTCTTCTTCTTCTTTTATTTATTTATTATTTAACCAAGATAACTAAGTCAGCTGTTAAAGCAACACTGTGTGTTAGCCAGTGTAATGCCACTGTGGTAAATATGGACTGCTGTACACATGTATTTATTATGATTACATTATTTATGATCTAAAAGTAGCAAGGTCACCAACAGCAGACGCAGCAGCCAGCTAATATTACTGACTAGTCCAACAGCAGTCAGCCCAGCTCGGCGTCTGTCTTTCAGCCTTTTATTTCACCAAGCTCTCACCAACCACTAAAAGTCAGCCCCAGATTTACTCTTGTCCGGCGGCTTCTCGCTCGCTCACAGTAACTGACATTAGCAAATCTGAATGTACTACAGATTAAGGTAGCAGCTTCTGGTTTTTCCACCTCTGACCGTCACATTCACTTGTTTAAAAAAGACAATATAAACAGAATATTCTCGGACCAGGCTTTTCCAAAGGTCTACAGCTGTTATTTCAGGGTGTCAGGTACACATTTAATCAACCTTTAGGTAAATGTTAGTGTCGGATGGGACACGTTATCAGCAGACATTAAAGGACTCTGATCTAGATAGGGCGGTCACGGCTGGTTATGCAGGCCAGCAGGATGACTTCAATGATTTATTGGAGAAAGACCTTACAGGCAGGTACATCTCCACCCACCCTGACCTCCTCCTTAATACATTTTGCAGCATAATGATATCATGTTACCCTCCACCTCCAAAAATACTAAAGGCAGTTATCAGGAAGAACAAACTTACAAACAAAATTACCTTTACATACACACACTTTAAACCATTGTATGTGTGTTTCCAAGAAAAAAGATGTTAGAAACATCTCTTTGTTTGGACAGCTCTCGTGGTTTCAAGTTGTGCGAGATGACTTCTTCACTTGGCAGGAATTAAAACTATTTTTGTTACTCTTTTCTCGTGAGGAAAATCAAACTTTTGCTTGTGAAGCTTGTTGAAAAAAATCCAAAATGTTGAACTCTCTGGAGAGAAGCTTGGAGCGATACCTTTAACCAAAAAACCTGGCTGTCAGTCAAACCGTCTTTGATGCATATTTATTTGTTTGAATTCCCTCATTGACTGATTATTGTCAGGAAAATGTAGCACAAAATCTAGGCCAGACTTGCTCTTGTCAAACAAAATCACTACAGGCGTTTTCCCTGCTGTAAATCAGCTGCCAAATCAAGACGTTCTGTTTTTTAATGTTGAAAGTTTCAGACTAAAGATTAACAGCCTTCGATTGCACGGTCCAACCTCCTGTGCGCCGACTCTGCTGAATGGTATCACCTCCAAACCACATATGAGCAATTCAAACCCTCATTCAAGTCATTGTGTATCACCTTTGCCTTTGAGTTCTGGGCCCTACAATTATGGAGCGGAGACTGTCACACCAACAGATTAATGTATCGTATGGCCTGTAAATTCTTAACTTGCACCCAGTATCAGCCATTTATTTATATTCTGCGCTCATAACCAACACATAATATATACGACTGAACTGTGAAGTGCCCTTAATCTCCGGGCTTGGAGCTGGCAGTGTGCTGGTGTGTTTGTGTGTGCTCTGCCAACAGTGAAAGGTGTTAAAGGGTCATTTCAGGGTCGCTATTAAGGGTGAAGGTGAGGAATCAAAATTGAGTTAAGGTGAGCAGCAGTGAGAGGTGAAGTTAGAGGTCAGGGCTGCTGTAGCAACACACCACTGACGGCCAACTTAATTTGTTCCCTCTCGCACAAACACACACAGTTTGTCACACCTTTAACCTTCTTCAAAGATCTGGATGTTGGTCATACCTTTGCGCCTAATGTTGTGGCAGCGTGTGCAGTGCTCCACAACATTTGCGTCATTGCTGGGGACATCCTGGAGCCAGCTGAGGAAGACAATCGTGCACCACATGTGCAGAAGATGAACATGGAGGTCAGCATTTGAAGGACACACTTGGCAGCTCCAAACCAGTTCATAATTCACTTTGATCATTTTAGTGTCACACAGAGAAACAACTTTATAACAAGCAGGTTTTAGTTTTTTGGAAATTGTGGGACGGCAGGATCTGCTTTCCTTTTATTAAAGACCGGTCCAGGAGATAAAAGAGAAACTGAAGCAGCTTCCTTCGTGTTTGTATGTCATGGCTGAATACGTCATTTCACTCAGTGAGTAACCTTCCTATACAAAAAAGACTGGTTTGAACTAGAACTGTTAGTAACACCTGTATTGTATGATCAACACATGGACATTTAAAGAAAGATCGCAGAGAAAGTTAGACGCAACAGAGCCACGATGCTTTACTTTATCAATGTGTGTGACAGAGAATGGAAGATTTTAAAATGACTCATTCCCAAAATAAAAAGTTCAGCGCACCGTCTTGATAACACCCTCCCGTCTGAACAAACTGTCTTCACCATCTGCCGCTCGGAGGTGAAGCTGACGATTTACTGTTTTGTTTTTTTCTCTTCTTCTGAAATTGCAATTAAAAGCCGACTCAGAGGCCTTCTTCAGCACAGCAATGAGAGAAGCAAACAAGCCTTCATTTCAAAGCTGTGGATTGTTTCTCTGAAATGTGCAACGAATTCAGGTTTTTGTGAAATGAGGTCTCAGTGAATGGTGAAATGTGGCTAAATCCTGCATTATTCACAATTTTAAGTGAATTAAACAATCTCAAGTTAAGCCAAACTTAAAAACAGTCGGGTTCACTATTTTCAGTCCGCTTTGCTTTGACTCTCAACTTCATAACAGTAACAAGAGCACTCAGCTCAGGTTGCTAACCATGAAACAGAATAAAATGACATTACTACTTCAAACAGAACCACTCGTTAAATAAATGAGACATTTCCTTAGTGGCTTTATTTGTGTCCAATTTATTCTACATAATACACGTCATTATAACCAAGGTCAACTGAGACCACGAATCAGATGATTATGCTTATTATATGGTTTTGTTTTTATAATTCAACCCAGACCTTCCAATGTTTTGTGTCAAAGTAACCACGAGGTGCAGTATTGAAGGAGAGCGCCGCTGTCTGCAGCTGCGAAACAAGTTCACGTCTATTAAATGTGCTTGTTTTAGCGTCCGACAACACGACCCTTCAGGTAAAATAGACATTTTCTTGACTTTGACTTGATCTGCTACGTGTCTAACCAAATATTGCTTAAGGAGGATCTCGTTTAGAAATCTTAGAAGTGTTAAGAAAAACTAAACTCAGACCAAATTGTAAACTTCAAAAGTTCTTTCCAGTCCATCCATGTTCCAACCCTCACCGATGGTCATGACCGAAAGAAAGAGATTGCGGATACAAGCAGCCAAACTGAGCTTCCTCTGCCGGGTAGAGACAGGGTGAGGAGCTCGGACATCCTGGGATAGCTCGGAGTACAGCCTCTGCTCCTTTGCGTCGAAAGGAGCCAGTTGAGGTGTTCAGTCATCTGATTAGGATGTCCAACTGGTAGGAGACCCCCCCTGCAGACACAGAACCGGCTGGAGGGACTATGTAGCCCATCTAGCCTGGGAACTCCTCGGGATCCCCAAGGCGGAGCTGGAATGTTGCTGGGGAGAAGGAAGTCTGGAGCGCCCTGTTAAACCTGCTGCCACTACGACACGACTCCGGATAAGAGGAAATCTGGATGGATGAAGCTGAGTCCACAGACAGCTGAGGTAAAGGGCATAGCGAACCTGGAGCACAGGAGTTGCAGCAGGAGGAGGACGACTGGGCGGGGGAGGAGGAGAACATGAAACAAGAGGAAAAAGGTGACACTTAGCTCTGCAAACTTATTTCCAAGAACCTGACAAGAACACCTTTTTGTAAAACGTTGCTTCTCCACAGGCGATACACAACCTTTGAAATGCAGGACTTACAACCTTTTCACAACCTCCAATGAACCTCTCTCAAACATTTATACAACCACTCCGGTCTCCTTCAAAAGTTTTCAGGACCTTCACCTGAACCTTCCCTGCACCTTCCTACATAGCACTCCCCCTCCACACATAAACACACACACACACACCTTTTCCCATGCTTAGTAACTGAAAGTCCCCCAGAGCCCACATGCACTCGTTAACACCTCGTTTTCTCCTCGTTAAGCCAAGATCAAAGAGAGGGGGGTAATTAACGAGGTTCACACCACTGTAGGCTATTGCACAACCGCAATCCCTGCTCTGCTGCGGGTTCAGACTAACACACACACACACACACAGCGCACCTGCTCAAACAGTAATACACACTCATACACACGTTTTCAGCAGTGATTCCCCCCCTACACACACGCATGAACACACACACACACACAGAAACAAAACTGTGAGTTTAGATCGTGCAGCAGCCTTGCAGGAGTCTTTTTGTATAGACATTTTACAGGCTGTTTTCTGTACTACATAAGTCCTACAAATAAATCATTTATTTCAGTTTGTGGACTTTAATGCACAGAAATCACTGTCTGTTATCTTGTTATCATGGCTCCTACAAAACAAGTAAAAAAGTTGAACTTTCTGGTGGCTAATTAAGTGTGTCCTGCTTGATTTCTTTCTAATAATAAAGCTGGATTATAGATCCAGAAGCACTTTGGTTGGTCTGAAGTCCTATCCACTGTTTTGTTCTCCCTACCTTCTTCACAGCCCTCCCCTCAGCCCACACACAGACATCCATTGCTCAGGCTGTCATGCATATGTTAATTTCCTGTCACACTAATTTATTTCAAGGTGACCAAACAGCATAGTAGCATGCAACAATTAGTGTGTGTGTGTGTGCGTGCGTGTAGGTGAGTCAGTGAGAGAAGGGTTAAGAGAAGGGGAAGAGGATTTTAATGGAAACACGAGATGGTGACGGGAAGAGAGTGATGGTTTGAACATACATTACCTGCCGGGTTAAGTAAGGGCGTGCTCTCCGTTATGGAATTTTCCATCCTTTGGTTGCACAGGGCTGCACATGGACCTTGGAGTCATAGACGGTGACGGCATTAAGCCAGATCAGAGAAGACGCTCTCTCTTTGGCATGTAAGGCCGCTGTTTGGAGTGCAGGTGCCGGCCTATCTCAGAGTTGCCTGGTGATCAGGGTCAAAGAAACTCAGTATTGGCCTCCTAAGAGATAGCTAACTGTTGACGTTCCATTAGCATGAACAGACAACAGTGTCTACAGACTAGAATGTGTTGAAGGTGAACACTAACACAGGTAAATGCATTCCCTTGGCGTCATCTGTAAGAGTTTAAAGTCTGAGTTGATGAAGGCAGCGACAGGAGGAAAGGAAACATCCATAACTGCTATGAAACAATCAGAAAATAACTTTTTATTTCTCACATTCGCCGGCTTTCTCGTTACCGGCGCTCCCTCTTTCTCTCATTCACAGTCTATGTCGCTCAACCACAGCCGTCTCTCCCGAAACAAAGGAAGACTGAAGCTAAACACAGACGCAGAAGCTGGGTACACAAATAAACCAAATCAGGACACAACTGGGAGAGTATCGCAGTTTAGTCCGTGATCTCTCGTCCAGTGTCAGTGACATTTTAGGCTGACTATGGAGAACTTTGAAAGTCAGTCTACTTTCTTGAAAACACCGGTGAAAAGTGGGCAATGTTTAATCTGTAACAATAAAACTAAGTGTAGACATTAAAATACAAACTGTTTGGAAATTTGCATGCACTAATAAACATGTTAAATGACTCAACAACCTGATGAAGGAAAGAAATGGCGTGACACAATGACACAAGGCAACACTGACAATCTTGCAACTTAACAGAGGAAACCAGAACTATGTACACCAAGGGCTAATGAACTATTGGAAACAGGTGTGCAGGCAGGTTGCTGCACAAAACAGCGAGGAGGCGAGGGAACGTTCCAATATAATACCAGACCCTGAGCGACTTCCCACCAGATCGCTCTTTGCTACCATCCAAAAGAAGCAGCATGCTGCTACCTCTAACTGCCAACCCTGCAAAAAGTTGTTTTTTTTACTATCAGCGTCTGTTAGATACGCCTGTGTGATTCCTGCCATGACCAAGTATTAATATGCACGTACAAGCTCGAGGTTTTAAGAGGAAAGTGACGCATGAGGCAGAGTGTGTGGGAGCGAAGGGGGATTAGACTGAGTCCTATTTAATGATCTGCTTAATCGTTAACATCTTTTATTTGTCTCTTACTCTTTATTGCTTTGGCAATTTTGTTTTCATTATACTAATATGGTTAATTAAAACTGACAAAGGTGCAGAACAAACATCAACTTTATACTTTTTTATGCTTTACATTTAAGTTTTATGTAAAATAACACACATCACGCCCTCAGCTCCTCTCGCTCTTTGTTAATTAAAACACCAACTGTCGCCGATTTACTTGTGTGTGTGTGTTTTTTTTAATCCTCTTAATGTAAGCACTGGGCTGCTGGAACATTATCTAGACTCTGAACTGCATTTAATTCACACACACACACACACACACACACACACACACACGCACACTGCTGTGTTTATTTCTGTGGACATTTTTCTTTAATGTTTTAGTCGCTGAGCTGAACAGTATGTGGCAGCGAGCAACAGCTGAACATGAATTTTCTATGAATTTTCAGTTTGCAAGTGACTTAAGTGAGTGTGGGCATGAACACTGAAACTAAATCCAAATGTATTTAATTAAAAGCAGCGCCTGGTAACTGACATTTATACTAAATAAAAATATAACTAAATAAAAATCTTCCAGCACCTTGAGAGTGAGGCTGGCTTTACAAGGATAATAACCTCAATGCTCAATATACGTTTATTGTATTTTAAGAAATCACAGTCGAGTCGATATCAAAAGACATTTCCATTCAAGCACTTCTCCAAGAAGCCTTCTTCTCATTGTAAAAAAATGTAAATGTATGGAAAAAACTAATTTTTACAGTAATTTTCTGTTTTTTCCCCCCAGTTATTTCTCATTTTTGTACAGAAAAATCACTTTAATATTTATAGATTATCTTTCCTGGTTTATTAAAGAGTTATATAACGAGCCACATCGTTTATTAAAGATAACAATTGTCATTTTACGTGAATTTATTATGTAATTTATGTCCATACTAACAATTTAATGTTTTTCTTTGTAATTTTCACATAAATCTTATCAGTTTTAGATGCATGTGTAACGTTAACATTCAGACTTAATTCATGGAAAATAACTATAATTTGTATAACATTTTAAAAACAGAAAATGACTGGAATAATTTATACGTTTTCTGTACATTAACAACCAAACTGTCCATCCATCTATTTCCTACAAACTGCTTGTTGTGGAAATTCTTATCAAACGGTGTGTGACTGAAATAAAGACTTGGGAATGAATTGTCTTTTAGTATGTTTATTCTTTACAAAGGGGGTCACACAGTCATACAGAGTGTACGCAGTCTGTAGGATGAGAGACAAAAGGTTACACATGAGCAAAGTATTTATCAGAAACTATAACAGATGCTATCATTGTCTTCCTACAGTTTGGCTCCTCTGGAGACATACCAGGTAAAACATAGTATGACAGTTATCAGAGTGCAAGGTCACAAATAGTTATCTGGAACATCCTCCTCGTCTAAGAATACCACGAGGTAGAAAAACAGGAGAATATGGTGACAATGACGACTCCGAGAGTGAAAAACAGCTTACATAGCCATAGTTAATATAAGAAATGAGCATTTTAATACATTTCTACTTGCACACATTTATAATTTCCCATCACTATTAAGTATTTTTCCATTTTTGGACAGATTAATTTTTATTTATACGGTATTTTCTCTGCTTGTTTAAATTACATACAATTTTATCTAAAATAAGAATATTCATTTGAATTCTGACTGTTAAAATGTTTTCATATATTCATTTTGAAAGCCTTCCTTCTTCCCTACTCTGACAAGTACATCCATGACAGAACACTGTGATGCAAATACCACATGCATATTCAATGTAACAGGCTAAATATCCCCCCGAATGCACACGCAGCATTCCCTGCACGACACCGACGTGCCGTGCATCCCCGTGGTGGTGTGCGCAGAAACACAAGACGTGTTTTTCAAGTGTGTAAGCAGGCTAATCCTCAGCAGCGTGCTGTTAGGTAGCTGCCCTGAAGCTACAGGAGCTCAGCGAGACGGCAACTGTGCACAGATCAGCATGTTGGAGGTTTAATTTAGCGGTATGTACACACACACACACACACACGTATTTGTGTGATTCACAAAACAGGGATCTTCAAAGAGGCCCCATTGGGTTTGGGGGAAGTTTTACTAGTTACCAAAGAGGTGTTACCAAAGAGGTGCTGGAGCTCTTAAGGGGGTCTGAAGATGTTTGGAAGGTTTTTAAAATATATTTTTAAGATGGCACCTCAAGTGGTGTTAAGGGATTTTTGAGTAACGTTTCAAGGTCATTGGTTTCGAATCACTGAAGAAGGTTCTTGGTTGGTTTCTTCAGGGAAGTCAAAATTTCTTTTCCAATGTTACTCATAATTGGATTGAGGATCACTCAATTAGACTCAACAACAGTGCTACAGTCTGCAACATTGAACATTTCTATTCATACACAAAATCCTCTTATCGTGAGACACGTGTCGAGAGAGTAACTGACTAACCGACTGTAAATCAAGTATAAAGCTTTCAGGTTCTGGTGACGGAAGATGGTGATATTATGAGGTGTTTCCTCAAGGGAGTTTGAAGCAGTCGTGATAAAGATGAAGGTCCTGGGAGAGTTCACTATGTTCATAAAGAGACTGTAAGGGTTACTGATTGGTTCTCCAAAGGGCTGTAGAGATCTTGGTTGAAAAGAAAACAGATCTTTTATCAGTTCAAGGCTATGTGATGAGGTTTCAGTATCATTGACGCCCCGGGCTCTTTAAGAGTCTTTTCAAGGAGGTTTTGATAGTCCTTGAAGGTGATCTTTGTGAACTTCCTTTAGTCCTTGACAGCTCCTCTGGATCTTCAGGAAATGCAGTATTTGAAATAAAATGTCCTTGAGAAGATGTCAGCTTTCAGGAGGCTCAGTCAGGATTTACCTTAAAGAGGTTTGTGTTTCAATGATCCTTCAGTGGAAGTCCACTTAGAGGTCCTTGAAGCGATGCTAAGTGAGAAATGCTGCAAACAAGCAGTGATGTCAGGACCAACAGCTGCAAGTGTGCCACCACTGACGAAACCTATAACGGGAGTCCATTTTTTCTTTGTTAGTTTGATTCTTTTTGACAAACAGAAGTCTTAAAAAATAAAATAAACTATTAAAACCAAACAAAATTCTTTCTCTTGACCCACAGTGTGAATTCCTGTGGTTCTGGACCTGGATGCTGAGTCTGTATATCACACTGTGCCAGTTTACTTTGTAGCATTACTCTTCCTCAGCTCCAGTCCACTCATATAACACACTGTATGAAGAATGTGTTTTGGTGTTGGAGCTCATATGCATTATGAATGGAGCTTGCTGCTTCTAGCTCCTCCTGGGAGAGAAGAGCAAGCTGGAGACTGTGATATGAGCTGTGGTGGTACGGAGAGGAGAGACAAACAAGAAGACAAAGGAGGAAAAGAGGAAGGAGGAATGGTAAGAATAAGGTAAATGATGAAAGGTTATATCAGAGCTTCTCTGTCAATATTCTGCCTGCCGGTCAGTCCTCGCTTCCTCCACAGGATCAGATAGTTCCACGTATAAGTCCGGAGGTGGATTGACAGGTTCGAGAAGCTCTTCCCCTCAGAAAGGTGTTTTTATAGGCTGTACGGTGAAAATGTGGTCTGAGGAACAAGAAGAGCTTTTAGGGGAACGGGGAGAAATTCAAACACTTATCATTTGTTTTTATCATCACGCTGAGGCTGTGTGGATTTTTTATTTGGATATACTGCTCTCCTCTACCATGACCCATGAACAGACTTCTTTAATCTCAAGGAAAATGTTCTCTTACTTTGCTCAGAGAGAGAGAGGACCGTGAACCCAAAGATGCGATGAGAAAAGAAGTAAGGGGAAGTAGGTAGGAGGACTTTGTTGAAATTGAATGGAGGACAGATGATAGATAGAGAGAGAGAAAAGGAGGCGGGAAGGAGAGTTTGACCGGAGGAAGGAGGTGGGCAGAAGAAAAATGAAAAGTGGTGAGAGAATTAGAGAGGGATGGAAGAAGAGAAAGATAAAGCATGGGAGAAAAGGAAGGAAAGAGATAGAGCAGGTAGGAGGCACGAGAAAAGAGTGAACAGGAAGACGGATGGAAATGAAGAGAAGGGGAGAAATGATCGGAGGCTCTTTTTCATCATGTTAACGCATCAGGAAAATGGACAGAGGAGCCAGAACCCCTTATTAAAGGATCTACAGCATACATTTAGATGCGTGGATTGTTTAACCCCAGAGTCATTTTCACTCCCAGTGTATGAAAACACGGAAAAATATGGTCCTGAGCTTTGTATTGCAGTCGATTCATTACGCTGATATCTATGATTATTTTTCTGTGGAAGCTGTAAGATTGTGCTGTGGGAAATCCTGATCCACCGTGCATAGTGGAAAGATAGATTGTGAGTTCAAGTGTTCTGAAATCACATCACAGAATCTCCATCAGTAAACAGAGGGACCCGCCCGGCTCTCACGGCCCAGACGGAGGCTGCTTTCTGGGGAACAGTTTGCCAAAGCGTTGGTAGTGAGGACCGACCGGGTTGTGGCAACTTTTCCACATAAATTGGAAGATATTGCTCAAGGTACTGGCTACTGACGCATTGCTGTTGTTTGTTGTCAAAATGTTAATAATCACAGAGGGACTTAACCGGCCCTCACTGCCCGGATGGAGGTTTGTTTTCTGGGAGGCGAGGGGGAGAAAATAACCTTATTTTGCTGATTCACCGGCATTTTCGTCACCGTTGCGCTCCCTCGCTCTCATTCGCTGTCTATATCACTCGTCCACTGCTTGCTCACTTTCTCTGCGAACCAGAAAGAGACGTATTATAGAAGCTGGGTACATGAACTGGGAGAGTATCACAGTTGAGTCCATGAACTTCACCTGGATAGAGCTTAGTTTTAGGGACATTACAGGCTGACTGTGGAGCAGTCTGCACTGCAGTGCGATGTCAGGTTGCGTTTCTCTCTCAAAAGCTGAATCTGACTCAACTTCCTCGCTGCAGGTCACTGCATGTATTCGGCACTCCTTCAAATAGAAAAACCTGCGTTGACCGGGTCTGAATCAGACTTTATGCACACACAAGCACTAAATGAAATTAGTGATTAAGAGTTGCAGAGGCCATCAGAGCAGCAATCAAAGTGAACACTGAGGATAATGGTACTGTAGCGCTGGCACACACAGACACCCTTTGCTTCTTGCCAGTACAACACAATGGATCAATAGTGAAGTCTGTTTCCTGTTAGCTGTGAAGTGCATTACTGAGAGTAACTGACTGCGAGCAACAAGTTCTACAGCTGCACTCTTTAAGGATCATTCGCTATACCTAAAGAGATCTGTCCGAACGCTGAGCGATGATACAGCGACGACGAAAAAACAAAAGAAAAAGAATACAAGAAGTTTTTCACTATGATGGATTCAAAAAAAAAAGCGCAGCGTTCAAATCCAGCCAGGAGCAGGATTTACTCATTTGTCAGTGCCTTCCCGGAAAAATCAGTTCTCTGATCTGCTGCTTCTTAAAGGTCTGCTGAAGTTTAGACAACTTAAAGAAAACTAAAATCGACTCCGTGTCTGAAACAAACCAGTCAGACACTTTGTACACTTAAACATCCACCCAGACCTCCGCTTTGAAGTGTTTCTGGAGGACTTTTAGCATCCATCACTCGCCCTGCCTGCTTTTTAGTCTTGTTTTACTCTCTCGCTGTCTCCCTTGGGCTCTTGGTGAAGCATAATAGCCACAGGCAGCTGTTCAGACAGGCTGCATGTTTTAATCTGATTAACTATACTGTATATATCAATCAAGGCCCCCAACCTGTTTCACTGTGTTTCAGTTTTATAGGGGTAAGGGGACTATATAGCTGAATTTATACTCTATTGTGCATGTGAACACATGCACAAACTGTTTAAATTCACCTTCAGGACCTAAAATAACAAAGTGATCGTACATTTGACTGTAATTTGTTAACATTCTGCCCCATCTGCATTAAGAAAGAAGTTCCATCCTGTCACTTCTCCTTCTCTTTCACTCTTCATTCCTCAAACCAACAGAGGAATTATTTCATGGAGGTGGAAAGTTTTACGACCACCATGCCACACGATGAGATGTTCCTCTTGGGCTCAATGAATTCTGGATATCTGCTGCACATAATTGCAGAAGATTTGCCAGCGATGGCTCAGGCATGCAAACAGATTCTTTCCCAGGTGTATTGCAGGAAATGAAAGGACAGAACAGGAGACAAAAAACAGTCAAATACTATGCAAAAAAACATATATTTACCCAAATTTTCAGTCAAAGAGAAACACGTTTATTTCACAGATGTTCCCTGAATTATTTTATTTAAAGGTCCAGTGTGTCAGATTTAGGAGGCTCTACTTACAGAATATAATATGCATAACTATGTTGTCATTAGTGTTTAATCACCTGAAAATGAGAATCATTATGTTTTTTTAACCTTAGAATGATACTTTAACATCTATAGACACCACAGGTCTCCTCCACAGAGTGCATCATGCTGAACCACCAACATATTTACCTCTACACGCTAGGAAGGAGAGGGTGAAGCGAGGGGGCTGCAATCAACAATTAGATACCCACAAATCCTTTTTAAACACAGACACACACACACACACACACACACTCTTTCTGTCTGTACTTGCTGATGTTTGCCTGCTGAGCTGCTTCTTTATTATTCAATTAGAGAAGAAAATTCATCTGAGCGTCTGCAGCCGAGAAAACCTGCTGGAACCTCTTCACACAGTACAGAGGAGTGTGTGTGTGTGTGTGTGTGTGTGTAGTGTGTAGTTGTGTGTCACAGTGACAAATTGTGTGTTAGAGAGCATCGTGAATATATGTGTTATGCGTGTGATTCTGCTTGTCTGCAGCTGTGCGTTAGAGTGTGTGTGGTAACTAAGGACTGTGTCACAAATGTGGGAAACATGAGTGTGTGTGTGTGTGTGTGTGCTGCTGTTACACAGAAGCCCACCTTCCCTCTGCCTCCTCTGGGTTGTTACGCAGGTTGACTGATTGTAGTGAGTCTCATTTGACATCCCATGATTCATTTCAAGAGGTGAAGAAGGGAAACGGAGAGTGTGTATGCGCCAAATATACCCTGTGAGTGAGAGAAAAACTGTGTGTGTGTGTGTGTGTGTTTGGGGACCTCAGGGAGAAAGGATGTAGGAAAGAGGCTGATTATTTTTCTCTCTTTAACACCATATTACATGATGGATAACCACATCCACTGGGACACATGATGGATAGATCTCACACACACATTTAAAAACACACAAACAGATAATCCTCACACACACACACACACACACACATGCACACTGCATTTCCACATAGAGGCTGTTGTTGTGTTTCTCTTAACCACAGTACAATAAGCAGGCCCATCTAAACACCAGCATCCGCTGTTTTTCAGGTTGATGCATGTTGATACTCGTGCTGGCTGCTTTTTCTGTCTGTGTGATGTATTTGGTGTGTGAAGCATGTGTCAGGTGAGTGTCAGGTGACGTGCAGACGTGGCCGGTGTGTGTGCCGAACTTCAGTCAACACGTATCATTGTGCAGCACAGCAAATTCAAGATCAGCTTCTGGTACGTATTCGTCAATTGACTCATTAATGGCAGCGGTTATAGGAGGTGTTTGTAGGGTTTAGTGGTAAGGTTGCTGATTACATCCCCCTCGCCTCACCTCACATGTTTTGCCATCCTGCCGTCATTGGATTGCTGTCGAGAAAGCGTTGTCCATCTGTTGTCTAACATCTCTCAAAAAACTGGAGCTTTCAATGTTTTTCTAGCTCAGTTTAAGATTTAAATTTGAGGTTTTGACCAACTGCAAACTGGATTTTTATTATCTTGCTGGTTCAAAATTGTTCTGACAGAACACGGAGAACCAGTCCAAAGCAATCGTATGCCAGAAAGTAAACCAGCCATGACCATTTGTAGACGCTGCACACACAATTAGTCACTATACAGGCTTCCAGGACCATCCATCTCACAGGCTTTGCAGAAACCTTCCCAGATAAATAATACAAGGTTACATCTACGTTTTATTAATGCCGAGTAGAAGAAAGTACCCGCAGCGTGAAAAATCTGACTCTGACAAATTGAGGGTATGCTCTACCATTAATTTATTGGAATAATTCTCACTGCCATCGTGTATCATCTGTAGATCTTCGCTTGGAGAGCAAGTGATATTTTTGAGTCCTTTAAAATAATAATAACTGATGAATTCCATGTAGAAACATTTTCCTGAAACAGTTTGTGTTTCAGGACTCAAACTCTTCATTTGAATTCATTCATTCTGCAAGTTTAAATAATTCAAGCAGCAAAGTATGATCCCCTTTTCCTCTAGCACCACCAAGAGGCTGACATTTGTCTTATAAGTAAAATATCTTGACAACTATTGGATGGACCAGCAGGTCACTGCCTCTTACCCTCCACACACTGCTGCACAACCCTGCTGCGACAGCTGATTTGGTCTGAATACGGCCTACAGCCTCACAGAGACATAGTGTGGCTGTAGTCTCTTCAGCCCTGCTGAACCATAACATTACATTTTTTAAGGCAACTGACAAAATATCTGAAAGTATTTCTCACACTTTACATTCCTGTCAACACTTCCATCAGTTCCTTTCTGCATGAAGCCTAACACACTGCACTATAAGGAAGCATGGGATTATTTGTCACCTTCTATTCACAGGAGACTTTCTGAAGACATGTGGTTGCTAGGCTGCCTCAATGTAGTAAAAGACAGCAAAATTTAATTTCCATCTAAACTTTTTCATGCAGGTAGCAGGCGCAACCTTGGCCGCCCACTTTCTCATTGCTCTATAGAGATCCTCTCTATAGAGCGAGTAAGAGAAGAAACGTCTCATTTTTTTAACTTATACGTTGCATATACTCTCTCCTTGGAAAGCCAAGACGATCACAGTGCCAAGCTTTATTTAATAATTGGCATCACCCACTCCTGACATGTGAAAACACAGAGTGTAGGCAATATATAAAAGGCCACAGACAAGCAGACCTGTTTTGGAGGAAAATTGAGGTCAGTGGTGAAGCCAGAGCTACAGGAATGAGAGTAAGATTAGGAAGCTGATGAGGGCAAGGAAGGACAGTTGTCAGATGAGATCAGGGCCAAATTTGTTGACCATGTGCTCAACCATGGGCTGAGTGCAGCAGGGCAGAGTGTTCAGCCCAACCTCAGCCATTACATGGTTGGATTTGTGGTGACGAAATGTATCTAACTGGCAACTAACAACTACGAGGAGTTCATGTGATAACCTTCAAGGTTAAAGATAAAGGTCAGATTCCCATTAAGGAAAGATTCACTTGTCTTCCTGTAATCACGTTGAAGGTTTCCAATCTCTGAAACAATATGTGTGTGTAAGGACTTCAGACCTTTCAGCTGAAATACTTGGTACTGATGTTCTTACATGTTTCGTTTTATTCTTACTCTGTTGAATAGATAAACGGCAAAGACAATATCGGAGTAGCTTTGTTTATTTGTTCATCTCTCCACAGCAAAATCTGTCATTTAAACAGCATAATACCGTTAATTTTAGTGTATTACAGTAATTCTACGTTAACTCTACCAAAGTTTCATATTTTCCACAGTAAAATTGTGTTTTTTACATACTGTCAAAGTAAAAATGAAAGTTATGCACCGTTTGTTAATTTAGGGTCATTCCATGTATCTACTACACAGATGTACTGTTTTCAATTTTACAGTCTTTTACTGTAATTTTAACGAACATTTCTTACAGTGTGGATGAAACGGGTCTACAGGGTGCTATACAGGGTGTGTTACAGTCCTGTAACCCAGTGTATTGTGCTTCACATATTATCTTATTATGTTGGATGTCACTGCAGTTCACCATGTGTATATTTTCACCGATGAGGTTGGCTTTAATCTATAAAGACGGGGACAAGGACAGAATATCATTGGACGTCGAGCCATTGTGAAAGTCCCTTGACGGCATTGAATGAACATCCGGTCCCTACAACACCGCCTTTGTCATCACATTCCTAGACATCTTCATGGCATCCTTAGTCCAGCTGAGCACAGGGGTGGACCAGAGCAGCCCAGGTATGTGATCATTTCGGACTGTCATTTGGTCTACAGCTGGTTCATCGAGCACCAACAATGTACTGTATTGCTCTACACCTCCCACCATATTCCTCATACCTAAACCCAGAAGAAGTTTTTTGTTCTGGGTGGCGATGAAAGGTGTTTGACTGTGGCTATGAGCAGCTGGATCAGTCACTGTAGATGATTCTCTAACCCGCTGTTTAGCCAGGCAGAGTATTGATGCGATGTAGATGAGGTGCCGTGGCCAGGATGCAGCCTAATTTCCTGCATTTTGCATTTGTTTTTGTCTTTTTATGTTTATATTTTTGCAGAAATTTCTTTAATCTTACTGGATGTTTTTCTTTTTCTTTTGTTGCGTATGTAAAGTTTTATTTATTAAGGTTTTAAAAATGTCCCAAAATACTTTATAAAATAAACAGTTATTGTTACTGTTAGTGCACTTGCCTGTTTATATATAATCTACTGATGAAATCGTCATAATTGTTTTTTTTTTGAGCACATGATTGTGTTGTTGGTTAGCAGAGAGATCTTTTCAGTCAGTTATCATGGACTCATCTGAAGTCCTTTTTATTTCTTTATGTGAGAGCTGATGTAACTCAGAAAGGCCTCATGCAGCAGATTCATAACCAAGTTTGGTAACAGTGAGGTTTTGGTCTTAAATCTGGATTATATGGATCTGGAGTGTTCCATTTGTTTCTTGTACAATGTTTTTTCTGCTGTTGGAGTCTAACCAAGAAGCAAGAAACATCTATGTGCTTGAGCAACCTGGAGGTGAGCATTTTTAACTGATGCACTACTCAGCTTTGAATTCAAATCAATAGATAATTCATTGATAACTTGACAAATGTCTTTAGCTGTTTGCAATACACTGTTCCAGTCAGGATGTCTTCACTCTTGTTTTGGCTCAACCCTTAGCAGAATAGCATGGCATTAACAGGGAGGCCTTGCAGCTGCATACAAGCAGAAACATGAAATTCAACTAAATGAGTTCTTCCAACTGTACTCTGTATTTGGTGGAAGCGTGTTTGTTTGTTAGATCCTCTATGTTTGTCTGTCACTATGTTTTTTCTTTAAGGTTGTAGCCAGGCATTAAAGTCAACCACAACTTAGCTTTTTCTTTTTGTAACACGCAACACAGCTTCATCCCAAAGAAGAGGAGCTTGTAAAGCCTTGTGATTCAAAAGGGTTTTGCTAAACTGTCATCCACAAAATGAAACAGCTGAGCATGTGTATTATTCTTGAAATATGTGTTTTTTTTTTATTTCCAAGCTTTTATCATTCGTCTCCTTCTACCCATAACGCTTTGAATTATGAGACTGTTTTCGACCAAGTCTCCTACATATTCATTCATGGTGTTTGCTTGAGTTGAGTTGACCACTCTCCAGTGAGCGTGGCTGTCTAGACGAGTGGTTTCCAGCTCATTTCACAGAGTTCTTTTGAACTGGAGTTTAGATTAATGTGGTTCCCTTTATGTCTTCTGTTCCCTCAGCAACTTCTTCAATATATGGACCTGCAGGAGTACAGAGACCATGGCCAGGGAGCTGTTTGTTGGTGCAGTTGGACAGGCATGGGAAGCACGGGTTGACTCACAGGAATACCAGTATTCTTAAAGTTATTATGCTTAAAGGCAGCACAACTTTTGGGAACTTGGTGCTCTTGGTCAGAGAACAAGCTAGTCATTCACAGTTGCTGTGTTTAGTCCATCAGAGACCAGTATCTTGACTCCCATGGTCAGTACCCAGGTTTTATTCCTGGCCTCTAATTCATGTCACACACTTTAACCCAGTGCGATCTTTACTACAATAAAGTAAATCCATCCATTTTCCATGATCACTTATCCTTATCAAGGTCGCTGACATTGGGTGAGAGGTTTTCTTACATCCTGCACAAGTCTCCAGTTCATCATGGTCACATTCACACCTACAGGCAACTTTGAGTGACCAATTAACCTGCATGCATTTGGACTGTGGGAGGAAGCCAGAGTACCCTGAGAGAACCCACGCAGACACGGGGAGAACATGCAAACTCCACGCAGAAAGACTGCAACGAACCACATTTATGATTCTTTTAGGTGCCTTTTTTTACATGGCTTTTCTGCTGACCCTGTCCATCTTTAACCTGAACATTTGTTAACTGAATATAAATCAACTGAAAGCACTGAAATATTTGCTGTTTTTACAACAAAACCTACAATAGAATTCACGAGTAATTCAAGGGAGGTTAAATGACAAGTTGTTTTGCACCATTTTGCTAATGCCTTGATCGATATAAGTCCAGGGATGTATTGTGTGTCTTGGTAACCAGAATTTATAAATCAATCAATGTCACTGAGTTCCTTCAGTCACGTGCAAAAGCCTGACTGCAGATGTCTTTATCTGTATTCTTAGTATCTGTTGAAGAGAGAGCAGAACATTTATGAAATCACTTTAACCTTTTTAATACAGAGGCAGAACGCACAGCGCGATGCTGAATGTGGCCTGAATGTGTGTATAAACATGAAATGATGTAGCCCAGTTGACCCTACCTTGCAAAACCTTCACACTGAATGAATCAATTCATCGAATATCCTCCCACCATGTTTACAGGGAATTGGCGCCTCCCCAGCTGCCAGTCCACTACCTCCTAGGCACAGGCCTGGAGGGTGAAGCGGCGCCTCCCCGGGGACACCAGTCCCCCACCTTTGTCCCCTGGTTGCCCTCACGTGACCTTAAAGACTGTCATTTACACCATGGAATACCTGTGTATCCCGACCAGTCAACTGGGGAACTGGGGCCTCCCCGGCCGTCAGTCCACCACCTTTATCTCCTGATAATCATCATTCATCATCATTTACAACAGACTGACTGGTGGGGATACCCAGGTATTGAACCATGGCATGAACGTTACATGTCCTGGCACTGGCTGGGAGGCTGCAATCCTGAATCGCGTCTAAACTGTGGTCGTGTTTCAGTGTGTTCAGTAGGAAGGACTGATGTATTTATGGAGAAGAATGTGGAGGTCAGGATGGTGGATGTGAATACAAAAGTGACATTTTTCACTAAATATCTTATGGTGTTGGGAAAAAATTGAGGTGAACACACCACCTGAAAAACTGTGAATTGGGAAACTGGGACTATTATTGAAATCTAGAAAATAAAAACTATATTTTTATCATTTCTAATAAACTTGGAAGCTCATTGTATTGTTGTCTTTGAGCATGTTTTTTTTTCATCTAACTAAGTCTAACCTCATTACTACAGATTTGGCTCAGTTGTTGGTTTTGGTGCTGTTTGTTTGTGCCTCCAAGGTAATGCTGACTCACCTCTGAGGGGGGGACGACAGTTTCTTGCCAAATTGGTTTCAGGTGTTTCAGCAGTAAGTAGGTTACCAAGTGTGCTTGTTTGAAAGTCATTCAAGATTCAAGTTTGTGGAAGAATCACACATGAACGCAACTTTTTTTTCAACTCTTTAAAGCAGTAAACCGTTTTTAATTAAATGCTGAAGCTGAGCCTTTGTTGCGCCGATACAAACAGGGTCTGGTATTTAACTTGGCCCATGAAATCTGTGAATGAAACCAATCACAGTGGCTGCTCATGAAGCCTGCTGCTCTCACTGCTGATTTTTCAAGTGAACAAATCAGAATATCGCTGTATGCACGCGGGCTGCACAAGAAGCACCATCGTGATTCAGAGGCTCTGTCAGCCGAGGTCTACATTTCAAGACCGTATACATCGTTACAAGTCGACGCAGCCTGTCCAGTTCATAAGCTCATCTAAATGAAGCCTGTCTCACAGATATTGCCAAATATGTTCTTCAAGTCTGGTTCCTAAAGTTGCGTTCATTGTGAAGCTATTTTACAACTTTGTAGTCCATGACTGGTTTACTGGAGGTTTTGAGGGTGTGAGGATGCTGATGAGGAGCAGAGCCAGCATCGCACCAGAACCAGAGCTGGAGAAGCAGCCTCTATGAAAGGGCAACACCTTCTCCTCCCTAAGAGGATGTTGATGGAAGAAGTTGAGAAGAGAACAGAAGAGTAAATCTGGGACTGACTTTTAGTGGTTGGTGAGAGCTTGGTGAAATAAAAGGCTGAAAGACAGACGCCGAGCTGGGCTGACTGCTGTTGGACTAGTCAGTAATATTAGCTGCTGCTGCGTCTGCTGTTGTTGCACTTGCTTTACATTTGATTTTTGACCATAAATAATCTAATCATCAACAAATTCACATGTACAGCTGTATATATTTACCACAGTGGGATTACACACTTTCTACGCAGCATTGCTTTAAAACATCCAAAGAGCTCATAGAACCATACTCAATGATACTCAATGATACTCAACGATAATTACAGAAAATGGGTCCATTAAAAAAAAATAGTCTATATGACCTGACAGACAGGTCGGCACAACTCTTCCCAGCAGGTCACTTTGCACATTTTTACGTGATCATGGTGCAATGTAACAATTGCAGCCGAAGGCAAAAGAGTTTTCGGTTACCAGTAGTCTCAGTTTTCGCCTGATTTTAATTTAAAAAATGACAAAATTATCGCCGTTCATCATTATATTATCAGTATTTTAGTAAATATCTGTTGGTTTGTTTCAAGTTGACAGCTAAGATTATTAATTAAACTGTACGAACTGCAATAAGCAGATAAATTCCTTCCTCCGCTGATCCTTCTTTGATGAGTCAGGGTTTTGAGAAATAAATGTGTACTGTGTGAATGAGTGTACCGTGATTGCTGCGGCCCTGTCTGTACTCGTTCCTCCGCTGGAAGAAAAACTGACTGTGCATGATGAATAAAGGAGTGCGGAGACTCTCTCTCCGTCTCCACACATCATTAATAAACTGGCCCTAATTGCATGTGAACGTCCTCAGAGTATAAAGATATTTTTGTGTCTCATTTAAAAGACAAATTACTGAACCCGTCATCAATAATCTCCCCAAGCAGGGAGAAGTGTGATGCTGCCCGAGTGTGAAACTCCGTGTGTGTGTGTGCACTTTAATTTCTTTACGTGATGATAAAAAGGCCGGACATGTCAGAATCAGCGTATGTTTTAAATGTGGATGATTTTGTTTCAGCTCTGTGAGGACCAGTTTGAGTTTAAGACCTTTTGTGACCTTTAGAGTGAAAAGTTTGAAATTGAAATCTGATATTCATTTTTTATGTTTAGCATGTAGATATCAGGTGACAGTTAATAACAGGATCAGGCACTATGGCCAATTGCAGCAGGGTTGTGCGGCAGAAGGGTGCTGAGTTGGGTTGCATGTGTTGAACTTAACCGCTGTCAGGAAATAACCTTTTGTTTCTGATTAACCGGCCTTATAGTGGCCGGCGCTCGCTCACTCTCATTCACTGTCTAAGTTGCTCGACCACTGCTGACTCTCTCTCAAACTATCAGAGGAAAACCAAATTAAACTTCTTTGTGTCTCGATTTTGCAGCGCATCAGAACACAGCAGGTAGAGTATCCACCTGATAGTCTCAGTGTCAGAGACACTTCATGGGGGCTTATACGACTTGTTCTGCAGCCAACCTCAAGTGGACAGTAGAAGAACTGCAGTTCTCCTGTGTTGGCTTGGCTTCACAGTCACAGAGGTTGCTGCTTGTTTTAGACATACAGCTGTGATGGTTAAGGTTAGGTCTGCGTAAAGTCCAGAGTGTGTGTGTGTGTGTGCTGACATATTTCATGAGACACACAGAGGTTCTGTATTAATGAGATCAGCAATTATTTAGCACCAAACGAGTGAAGAGAGTCATGCAAGCTCTCACTGCCTCAGCTGCAAGTAACAACCAGTACTGTGGCAGCGCTGTTACTGGAAGTACTGGTGCCATGCATAGATTTAGTACTGTTTGTACTACTTTTCCCTTTACCCTATAAAACCAGGATATTCCAGGGTAGTGAAAAAGATGCAAAAATAAACATGATCTACGTAGCAGGCTGCCTAACGCACATGACGTCAGTGGATGTGACAGTACAGATGATATTTATATTTTTTTAGGAACGACATTTAATTTAGACACTGAGAATAAAAAAGTGTGAATGCTATAATGCTGCAAAAACATGTATAAACACAGCTGAAGTAGAGAAGACTTTGATGACTTCGGTACCTGCTTTTACTTCTTGGCAACATCCCCAGTTCGATTCCCAAAGGGGAACTCAAGTATGACAACAACAAAACACATTTCAGAGGCAAAAGCTACTCTTCACTCTCCGTCTCTTCCTCGTCCGGTGTTTTTCTTCACTGTGTCTCCCACTCACTTCACACTGTCTCTCTTTACACGACACAGGAGAGCACACACACACACACACCTCCATGAACCTCTCTCCACTGCCCTTTTATTCCTTCCTAATGTGCTTGTTGTTATATGTGGGTGTGAAGTGAGCGAGAGAAGACGAGAAGTCATTAAGGTTTTTGGTGCCTTCCAAGGCCTTCATCGGTGACTGCACAAACTCAAACTAACAAACACTGCTCGGGTCTGATTCACACTGTCACACACACACACACACACGCATCTATAAGCCTCCTTCACACATTCTTCACTTTGTAAATTCTCTGGTAATTTTACGTGTTAGTGTTGCTTTCAAAAACAAAAAAAAAGAAGACCTTGACGTGTTGTTGCTGTAAAAGTCGCTCTGTCCTTCTCTCGACTTACTTACTTACTTACAGGCATTTATTTAACTCTTCCTCTGTGGCTCGAATCTGAATATGAAGCACACACAAGGTTATTTTTTAGATGCCGTGCCTTGACGGCCTCCAGATTGTAAAGCAAAACCACAAAACAATCTATTACAAAAAGACCATAAGATCATAAATCATAAACTTCAGCATACTTAAACATAAACATACAGGAATAAAGACATATAGCAAATCATTCCACTAGTTTTCACCACCTTCAAAGTAAACTGGATTTGATACATCTATTTATATATAGATTACTATGAGAGAGTGAGAGAGAGACTGAGAAAGACCCATGAAATCATTAATTCCATCTCGGTTTCAAGACCACTTCTCGCTGTCTCAGGTGAAGAGGACGCAGGATTTTATTTCAATACACAACTGCAGAGATTTTACTGATCCTGGACGCTTTGATTGACAGGTGGATGCAGCCCTTATTCAGCCCACCTCGGGTCCCACCGATGATCCACGTCTTTGCCCAATTTTAGGTTAGGTCGGGAGGAGGAACTCTTCAGAAACTTGGTTAAGAATGCACTGATCTAACATGTTTTCCGATTGATTTTGTACAGTATTAATATTTGTGGATGTGTTGCAGAGCTTCACCGTCTCTACACCTCAGAGGACTTCACTCTTATGTCCATTATTAAACAGCTCTTCATGTTTACTTGCCCTGACCCGTACCTCCTTATTGTGAGGTGAGAATACAGGTTTTATATTGTCCAATGTCCTGAAATGTATGTCAAGGAGATGCTTTATTTAATGCTGAAATAAAACCGTGAATGCATTTTTGATACCTTCACTTCTTTTGCATACTCACACTGGGATGTTTATTAACACTGATTGGATGTGGCACAGTTCTACCTAGTTTCCTGAGCTGTAGTTTCTTTCTTTATATTGCTGCATTGAGAGAATCCTCAAGTGAACCTTTCTACAATGAATATTTGAGCAATAAAAATACATCAAACCATGTCCATCCAATCAAAAGAGAAATGCACAAAGTGATGAATATGTAATTAACAAAACAACAGACTTGACTTGTCTCTCTATTCTCCTGACCCGGGACTCTTTACACAGAGCCGTCATCTGTTTCTTTCTTTAATCATTTATCTGATGTCTTCATCCAGAGTTAATTATGATGAATTCTTTATTCTCATGTAGAAACACGGTGTGAAGAAGCAGGCCAAGGAGGACGTTCTCATACTCCTTTTCAGCTGAGAATTGCCTGTAGGTGGATTTTATAGGTGGTAGAATACATTGAATAGCACGAAGTCGTCTGAGGTCGAACAGCAGGGAACACAACATGGACTCAGAGAGCAGAGCGTGAATACCTGAGGACAGAACGTGTGGGTGAATCTACAGAAACAACGTCGGAAAATAAATGAAATCTGTAAACTCTGATGTGTGTGCAGACCTGCAGGTGATGTAGTTATGTCATAAATGTAAACTGAAGTTAAAAAGAGTTCGACTAAACACACCAAGGTGAAGGATACTGAGCTGTATGGACCACATCCAGGTGCAGGAGATTTATACTTACCTGATATATGTAAGTTGAATATCTCAAACGTGTGGCTAAGTACAACAAAAATTAATTAAATTACATTTATACAGCACATTTCATAAAAGGTGTAACTCAAGGTCTTTACATGCTGTCAGCTCACGATAGAGGCTTTTGTTCCCTCCCCTCTGTTGTGTGTGTTGTTGGACGTAGCCTCCGGTCTCCTTGTCTCGCCACGCTCATCATCCAGTCAACCCAACGCTGTTTAAAAAGCCAGATCGCTCAGCAACGACACAACCTTGGCCAGCCTTGTGAAAGTCTATGAACCCGCTTCAATAAAGCGTTTGATTCTGGTTCTGGTCTCCGTACATAACACGGTATAACGTTTACCCCTGTGTGCACACACATGCTAACTGGACTGTTGATGGCTCATATTCCCATGCTGCGTCTCAGTTTGTCGTTCCAACGTTTTAGCACTTTTGCTTCTTTTGTTTTTGCCGAATTGCAACATACAGAAATGTTAACTGTCATGAAGCAGGTACCAAACGTCACCCGTTTGGCACATCTTCATCTCCTTTCTTTGGAGACTCATTTTAATCATTTTCATGTTTTCTGTCGCTCATCTCATCTTCTTTACTTTTTTCTCTCAGATTTCCTCATTCGCTCGTTTTCCTTCCTTTCAAAATAGTTTTCTCTCTTTTAATCTCTATTTTTTTCTTTCATTAACATGTATCCATGCTATCCATCCCACATTCTCTCTCTCTCTCCGGTCTGTAGACTGGCATACACATTCAATAGATATACCTGCCCACACACACACACACACACACACACAGTTCTCAGAGGCTCCATTACAGCACTACAGGAACCATCTGTTGGTCGGAATGGAATGCTGCTCATTTGCATATGATTAGCATGTCATTAATGGAGCATTATGCAGAGTAATGTGATTGCTAAACGAGTTTTGCTTCCCCCACAGAGTAAAAACCTCTGTTCTGCTAATCGCTGCTGGCTCACCCTTCCTACTTTCGAAGTGTGTGTGTGTGTGTGCGCACAAATGGATGAATCCGGGTGCATTGTTACCATGCCAACACTCTGTACTGGGCTTTAGGTTTGTTGGTCATGTCAGCAACATGCACACACGAACAAAGCTATCATCCTGGTCTGAATAGGAGATGACATTTACATGTAGAAATCTGGGATTTTTATATTTGAGGAAAGCAAACAAGACGGAAATGTTCTTGTTGAGCCGGCTGCCGCGGGTCAATCTGACCCACACAGATCCATCAGTAAAATGTTTTAGTCAAAGAATTCAGAAGGAAGAAAATAAATGTATGCATAACTATGTTTTCATGAGTGTATAATCGCCTGAGAATAAGAGTCATTATGTTTTTGTTACCTTACAATGAGCCTGCCAGACTCGCTCTGATTTGGTCATTTTTTCTTGGTTTAAGTGCTTCTGAGTAAGTAGACTGTGTAATTAAATTCTTTGTCTGATTTTACAATAGAGCTCTGCACAGGGTGTTTTATTTTGAAAACTGATTGTCAATGAAGGTCACATGTTACCCTGCTGCTCATCGAGCTCCACTGGCTACCTGTAGCAGCCCGCATTAAATTCAGATCCCTAATGCTGACTACAAAGTAGTCTCTGGTGCTTCACCCACCTACTTGAACGCCCTTATGTTGGTTGGTGGTTTCACGCGGCACACAAACAGCCGTGTTTGACCCACCAATTCGCCACAGTGCCTCCACATGCAAGCTCCTTAGCTCTTTATATGTTACTTAACTGGCCTCATCCAGCATTGATGCTAGAGGGGTACCAACAGAATATTTTAAAAAGGGGGGGCCGCTGACCAAGAGGCTGTATTTGATTAGCTGGGAGTGAGAACAGGTCGATACAAACCTACAAGGAGGAGGGAAGCCACTGAGGAGTACAGATCTCCCAGATCTAAATAAAACATTGCTCAGACCTGTGCGCTTATTGATCAGTTTCTGAATGGATTTTATATATATATATATAAAAAGAAGCAGCTGACGCCACTTTAGAGGTTATCTGTTAAAATGTTAATAAAGGTCACATTTGCCTGCACAACAACCCTATTCTGATACTGATAAAATCTGTGGGGTGATGCATTGAGATCATGTATATTTAATGAATTAAAACTTATAAATAAACATTTGATGTTCTGCTGGATCCAGGCTCTGGCTCTCCGCCAACAAGCTACAAACAAAAGGATCATATGTGGACTTGGAGTTTGGCAGAGGTGTGGTGGAGTGCCCTGAATGTGATACCCTGCAGTCAGTGTCACCTTCTCCAGCTGTTGGAAGGTGAACGCTGTCAAAGCAGTTTCAAAAATGACAAAAATAACTCTGGATTGTCGACCTCAGTGTTGGTGTGTGAGGTGAGATTTAATAGCACATCAGCATCTGACGTCAGTCCTCTGTCGCCTTGAAGTGAAGAAACACCTCGACTCCTCATTGTTCTATCAGTGTTACCGTCTTCTTCACTTCCTGTTTGTTACGTTTCTCCTCTTTCTGACACTTCGTACTCAAGTCTTACAGAAATGTTCAGAACAACTTGTTGGGTGAGCCACACACTCGGACGTCTCCAAACTGCCTCTAGATGTCACACATGAGCACCAGCATCAGTCCAAAACAGATCATCGTAACACACACTTCAAACTGGTCTTTCCACCGTTCCAGCAGTCACCTACACTGCTTTGGTCTAAATAAATGCAAAAATGGGCTTCAGTGGCTGTAGATTAACTTCGCTTAGTGGACGTTCCTCTGGCTTTGGTTGCTAAAAGTGTGTGGAAACAATCAGAGAATTAAAAAAATCCATGCATTGCAGCGTGGTGACAGTTGTTGAGACTGCTGTCCATCAATGGTCAGTTCAACATACTCACAAATCATGAAGAAGCTGTCCTCTCTGGCTCATCTACATTCCCTCAGAATAACGCAGCAACTTCTCCACGTCGATAAATACCTGGGAGTTCACCTCAACAACAGACTGGACTGGTCTGATGACACAGACGTTCTGTACGAGAACGGTCAAAGTCGAGTAGACTCCACAGAGGAAGTGGGAGAAAGGAGGATGTTAGCAAAACCGGCATCCATCATGAACAACTCCTCTCACCTCCTACATGAGACTGTGGAGGCCTTAAACAGCTCCTTCAGCAACAGACTGCTTCACCCACCATGTAAGAAGGAGCGCGACCACAGGTCCTTCATTGCAACAGCTGTCGGACTCTTTAACACCATCATGTAAACACGTGGTACCATGTAACGTTGCTCAGGACATCCATTTCACGGGCCGTTCTTGCTGCCGTTCAAGCGACTACTTTACATTTAGAGATCTCTGGTCATCTGGCACAGCAACGTGATCACTGTGCCCATGCTAGCACGTCAACAAAAGATGAATGAAAACACATTTATTGTGTTCGATTATCACACAAAACAAGGAAACAGAGACACAGTCTGAAGTACACCATGAAAGTATACCATGAAAGTCCCCAGACTCCCTTTAAAAATCACATTTTGTATATCACTCTAACATACACATACAAATCAAATGCATCAGTATGAACTGTGTTTATGAGGTTCTTTCTTCCTGCCCTCGCCCTGATCTGGTTTGCAGGGCTAAAAGCTGCCTCCATCTCGTCTCTGTTCTCTTTTCACGGCCGCTCGTGAGATTAAAAGCATGACTTTTCACCATTTATCACTTTTGTGCCATTTATGGGGTTAAAAGCTTCGCCCTCACACACTCCGGCTCTCAATTTATTCTCTTTTTTTTAAATTCCTTTCTTCACCTCTCCCTCTGTTCTCTTTATCTGACTGTCATTCATGGGGTTAAATGTTATTTCGCTCCCTCACGCCCCGTGAAACGTTTCAGATTCATCTTGGTGTTGATTATGTGTTAAACTCGTCCTCTCTTCAACCTCTCCTCTTATTTATTCCTTCAGTCATCGGTGAGGTTAAAAGCAGCCACTCTTCGAGTCTCCTCTCTGACTTTTCTCTCTGTTATTAAATAAACGATCCATTATCATTCAGAGATTCATTCAAAGGGTTCATGTCTGAGATTTACACAAGCGACAGCGTGTTGCAGATGCTCAGCATGTTTGTTAACACTTCAAAGTAATTACCTGCAGCATTTTAATATCATAATTCTGACATCGATATCTGATGCAAATGTTCTGTAACTGCTCCTCGTTAGTGAGTCACACTTGATTATTTTTTAGATTAACTCTGGTTTCCAGTGTATTCGTGCCTAATTACATGCATGTGCTGAAGACAACACAAGATAAACAAGACTGAAAGCATCTTGAAAGAGTAAAAGTGCATACGTGATATCAAAGTTGAGTGTCTCATCAAGCAGCCACAAAAATCTGAGTGAAAACAAATGTTTATACCAAAAAACACTCAAGAGCAAAGACTAGATTGTTGGCTCCAGTCGGCAGAGGTGAAAGTAACGAATTACAACCACTCATGTTACTGTAAAGAAGTAACTTCTTTGCGTACTGGTACTTTTGTGAATATTTTATTTATTTCCTTTATAATATTTCCTTTCATTTGTATCTTTGTAGGTGCACTACGCTACCCGCTTACTTTCGTTGGTCATCTTTAACTGATCGAGATGTTCAGGCAGTGCGTAGCACTCGCAGACGCCTGCAGCGATAGTTTCAGCATCGCCTTTTCTCATACCGCAAATGAATCTAAACCATGAACAAAAAAGGTTGCAGCAGGTGCAAGTTTGGAGAGGTGACCACATTGAGGAGAACAGTGCAGGTGAAGGATTTAAGATTACGAGAAACAGACAAGCCTTTGCCTGGCTCTTCTCTGCAGTGCACTGAGAAGAAATAAAACTGACTGAATGAGTAATCATGTGTTCTGTGCAGGTTCAAAACCAGTTTTAGCAGCTTTTAACTGACAGAATTTCTTAAGAAAACAAATTACGTGCCAAACCTTGAGGTGCTCCCACCATTTCAAACACGAGAACCAAAGTGCAAAACGCTCACTGCCTGTAGCAGCGATTCTCAAACTGCACGTTGCATACACAAAATCTGTTTTGTGAATGAGATATGTTAACATATAATACGATAAATATGCTACAAAATATAGTATAGTATATCCTGTAATACACTTTGTTTCAATGCACATTCATGCATGCACACGTCATGCATGACTAGTTACGAGCTAAACTGTGATGGCAAAAAGTTACGTAGAGGTAAAATGAAAGGTTCAAAACTATTATTGTTATAATTGTAGCTGCAAATGGGAACTATGAGGAAGAGAAGTGTGGATCACGCCACAAAGACTGCATTCCTTCTGATCAAAGATTATAGAGTTTACTTGAGGTGGAAAAGAAGAAAAGGATTTGAATACGATAAAAGTCTTTGAAGGACTGCGGTCTGAGGAATCATACTTTTACACCTTTTGTAGTTTCTTTCACTCTTTGTGAGTCTTCTGAGGCAGGATGAGCTGCCATGATGTTTCGGAAAAACAACACGCATCACTCATCTGATTCCTCCACCATCTCCTCTGACCTGCACGAACGCCTCTCCATCATCGTTCCTCTGATGCTGTTTGTTTCCTGTCCATCCTTCAGTCTGTTTGACTCATCAGTTCATTGCTCTGAAATCGTCTCACCTTTTTTTTTCCTCTAGATTTCGACAGCCTGCTTTTTGTGTCTCCTGTCTGTCTGTCTGTCTCTCTGACGGGCTTGTATCGTCCATCTGTGGCTTTTATTTTATTATCTGTTTCTTTATTCCGCATCCATCATCCATCTGCTGCCTCACTCGGCCGGTTTTAATCATCCATCCTGTTCTCAGTGTTTATCAGTCCATCTAACCTGTCTCTCTTTCATGTCGCTCTCATTTCTCGAGCTCTCTCTGACATCCAAGCAGTTCTTTTTGTGTTAAACTTGTTTTTTTACTCACTTAACTAATGTAACTTCCTATTCTCCAAAAGTTTCATTAGTTTTTCAGGTGACTTATTTTGCCTTTTGATTTGTTGGGTTCTTATAAAGCAGTGCATATTTTCCGTGCAGCTTTCATACAAAGTTGTGTCCTACTCATTGGGGACAATCCTAGCTTGGTGTCTTGCTCAAGGACACTTATTGACGTGTGGACAGGATAATGGCTGGCCCAGTCTTCCATATAATGAAGCATTTAACCAAAGTTTTAGTCAGGTTTGAGTAAATAAAGCTCTGAATTCAGAAACGACTGTAGTTAACACACAGTGTTAATATTAACAAGGGTTTTCTCAACGTTAGATAGAGAACCTTTGACCAAATGCTTTAATCTCTATACGCAGATTTTATTTCAGAGCAAATGAAACGCGTTGTCCATGAACGTCTCGCCTGTACGATATGTATGAAACTTTTTTTTAAACTTAGATCTGGTCACTGAAATTTTTGCCTCATTATTTTAACAATAAAACACGAGGGCATCGTTAAGCTTCTTCAAAATGTGTTTCTATTATATCATTTCTGGGATATGATGGTTTCACAGGTCATTAAATCACAAAAAATAGAAAGAGTTATCTTCATGTGCAAAAAAGTGTAATCCATCGCGGGTCTAATTGGTTTAAATAAACTTTTTGTTGACCTTGGTTTAAAATGTCTGAAAGGTTCTTCAAAGCTCTTTACTCAACTATGAAATACAAAATAATTGTTTCTAGCTTTGGCAATGAGCGAAATGTTTTAAATGAATCGTGTTCCCCGTCTGTTTTTACAAATTAATTGAACTGTCATTTGTATTTCTTACTTTACTTTTCTACAGAAAGCATCTGTGTGTGTCTGTGGTCGAGAATTAGTTGAAGCTTGTTAGTCACTATTCAGATCAGTGGGATGATTTAATTGCTGCCAAACGGTTTCTTTTTTTTTTACTCGAATTGATGCTGTTGACTTCAGTTATGAACACTAAGCAAAGAACATCTGCCTCATGGAAATCAGCGGTACAACGTAAAATTAAAATACTACTTTTCCTCTTTTATGTTGGTATCTCTGCACGGAAACAATCTCTTAACCTCCACTTCACCTCTCCCTCTGGAGTCTCAGTGTTACCTCTCTTCTTTGCTCTCCATCAGCTCCTCTTTCAGGTTCAGTCAGTCCATTTCCACTCTCTCTCTCCCCGAGCAGACGTCTCATTCATCTCAACACCTCTCCTCTCCGGATTCGTACATCCATCCTTCCCATCTGCGCTGGGCTGATGGAGAGAGAGGAAGAAAAGGGAGGAGGAGGGTAGAAAATGAGATATTGCTCTCCACCCTTCTCTCTGTAGACTCTCCATATTATACTGCTGCAATGCACTTGCAGTAAGAGGATGGGTGGTTTTGACATTTACAATGAATTATCAATGGATTGACTGTGTGTTACCTACTAATGGCGAGCCGAGTCAGCGTGTCGGATCTAATATTTTTAAATTATTATTAGAAAAGTGTGTGTGGCCTGTAATGCTGATGCAGTGTGATGTGTGCACTGCACAGATGTGTGTGTGTGAGGAATACATATTAAGAATTTATAGGAGTTCTCCATATTTTATACACTTTGTCAATGCATGAATTTTTCTAAATGGAATAATTAATAAGAACACCTTCATCCTGACCTTTACCTGTGTACCTTTACATTATGTATACTGTCTTACACTGCCCGCATGGTCGCTGCCTTCTCGTTTCCCTCATTGAAGTTGAAACTGTTTGGATTTATATATTATGTAAGTGTTTTAATGAGTTCCTTCAGAAACCAGCTCACAAAATAAACCTAAGACTCCGTAATGAGACACATTTAACACCAGAAATGAAAATCTATGTTTACACAGACATTGAGGAACCGTTTAATATTTATGAAACAAGCTTCTTCCATCAGGAGATACGGTTAGGAGCTCGGACATCCAGAGGAAGCCACCGCAGCTGAGGTGGTCTGAACGTCTGATTAGGATGCGTCCTGCGCGCCTTCCTTTGGAGGTGTTCTGGGCATGTCCAACTGGTTGGAGACCCCGGGGCAACCCACTGGAGGGACTGTATAGCCCATCTGGCAAGGGAATGCCTCGGATCCCCAAGAGGAACGTCACTGCGACCCAACCCGGATAAACGGAAAGGGAATGGATTGCATGTGAACGTGGATATCCCCGTTTTATGGTTCTGATGACGTGCGGGTGTTTCCGAGCCTCGACTCTGCTGTTTACGTCCTCCTCAGGTGGTAAACTATCAACACCAAGGCTGAGCACATTGTCCTAGTCAAAGCTATTTAATCCAGTTAATGGCCAGCTGACACTGATGTGTGTGTGCGCATCAGTCTAACTCGGTTCAGAGAGATCACAGAGCTTGACATCTATTATTTATCCAGAGCTATCTATCTATGCTACATACATGATGTCACAGAACACATTTTCATTGGTCAACAATCCACGGTATCCTTGTTCTGTGTCCTGTGTTAGGTGTTACATTGAATCCTGGTTGATTTCATATAGATGCATGTTTGAGACGTTTCCGTGGATGTTTCGATACTTTTTTCACGGATGGAAAATAAAAATGACCGGTTAAATCCGCAGAGCTTTGCGTGTTTGATCCTCAGTGTATAGGTTTGTGGTCAAAGCTTCTGAGATCACAGAAACATTATGTGATCACGAAGGAGCTGGATAGTTTTCCTCAGCTCATATTGACTGTCCCTTTTCTGGTTTTCACCATCGGCTTCAAGGCTACTTCATTTCCTGACTCCTTATTCATTATTTATTTGTGTACCAGTCTCAATCTGTGCTGGCTTTTGATGTCATTTGGGTTCTTTTTCCCAATTCTCTTTTGTCTTTGTCATCTTATTTTCCCTCATTCTCTTTTGTGGAGAGATGTTTTCACCCTTGAGAATTCCTTTTATATTTATTTTTCTTCTCATATTTCATCATGTGAACGTGCAAAAAAAAACCCAACTAAATTATCAGTTGTTCAAACCTTCTGCTTCTTTTTGATCTTTGTCTCTCTGCCCTCTCCTGACTCTACATTCATCGTGCCAGGCAAGGGCAGCACATACAATATGTATCAGTACATGTCCTGCAGCACGCATACTTTTAGTGTTCACTATACACTTGAGTTTATTTGTGGATCCTGATGGAGTTAACATTTTTGGCACGTTTTCCAGCGTGTTAGGTAACTGCAGTGTGATCTGTACGTGGAAAGGTGTCAAGCAGGTCATACAGAACTTTTACCGAAACTAAAACAGTGATGGTGAGTCCGATAAATGTGGCGTGCATGATCAGATGACATGTGTACACTCTGGGTCTTTTCTTATAGTAGCCTTCATTCCAGGTTCTTATATTTTATTCACCAGCCTCTTGCTGACATCCAAGCAGTGACAACATGAGTGTGAATATACACCAATCAGCCATAGCATTTTGACCACCTGACTAATATTGTGTACGTCCCTCTTTCCCCAAATCAGCCCTGAAGCATCGAGGCTTGGACTCCACTAGACCCGCGAAGGTGTGCTGTGGTATCTGGCAACAAGACGTCAGCAGCATTATCCTTTAAGTCCTGGACGTTTGCGATGTGAAGGATGGAAGAACGGACTTGTTTGTCCAGCATATCCCACAGATGCTGGATTGGACTGAGGTCCTGGGGGAATTCAGAGGCCGAGTCAACACCTTGAATTTGTTGTCGTGTTCTGCAAACCGCTGCTGAATCATCTTTGTTTTGTGGCTGTTTCCATGAAAGGGTGTGCATGCTCTGCAACAGTGTTTAGATAGGCAGACAGGTAGTATGTGTCAGAGTAACATCATTAGATGCTGTAAGGGCCACTTAAGCCATATAGTTTTATTTGTTTATTTGCATGTGGCGTCGGTTTGGTTAATTGGCTTTAGAATTGCGCTCTGAAGTCAATGGAGGCTTGGATCGATGTAACAGCATCGAGTCGGTAGTGGACCGGTTTAGGATGTGGAATTTTTGTAACATAACTTGTTAATTTCTAAATTAATCATCCTTCATGATAACTTTCTGTTCTCTTTGGGTTTTTTGCAACACGACTGAGTTAGGTTCATGGACACGCGTGGCCTAGACACTACAGGTGTCATGATGAGGAGATAATCAGTGTTATTCACCTGATGGTAGGCATAATGTTAAGTTCAGTGCATTGTGCATTCGTGTTGTTGAGATCTGGTAATTGTGAAGGTCGTAGCATATTATTCACATCATTTTCATTCTCATCAGAATATTAGTTAATTCATTTTCATGATCATATTTGGGCGTCATCACTCTTCTTAGTAAAAGTTGGTGTCTCGTGCTGAAAAAAGTGCAAGCCGCACATCTCTGCTGAACTTTTAGTTCACATCGACACGTGATTAGCAGCCCGTCCTCCGTGTCCTCGCTGTCACATTACACCTTCTCATGTTGTACGAACATAAATCTCTCATTCTCCAAGCCTTCCACGCTTTTTCCGTCTCTCTCTGCGTCTGTCTCTGGAGGATGTCGCTGAAGGACCCTCAGAGGATCCAGTCGTAACCTGAAGGAGCTCACATCAAAGAGAAACCTGATTGGCAACATACAGCTTTGATCACATGCTTCCTGCTCTCCCAGATGATGCCAGATGCTGCCTGCATGTGTGTGCGCGCGCGTCTCCATTGACATGCATGTTTGTGTGCGTCTGGGCTTTAGCTACACACACACACTGCTTGGGGGGGATGCTCATTGTCTGACTGAAAACAGATTAAAATGGGACTTTTACATATAAATGAAAGTCTGCTACCTTCATGCCCTCGCCAAATGAGTTCACACAATATTGATTAAGCACTGCCAGGTACAACTCTTGCAGTATATCAGAGTTTTTGAAGAAAACAGTGTTGCATCGATGGCACAGTTGCAAACTCTCTCGTTCACGTTCTCCTTCCTCGTGTGAAGGAGAAACTACGGTGGCATATTCTGTAAATAGAGCCTCATAAATCTGACAAACTGGACCTTTAAGTAAGCGATGTAATGACGCAGTAGGCTACAGCAACCAGGTGGAGGGATACTTCATGAGCACAAGTTGACGCTCTGAGTTTGTGTGAATTTTAAAATGTTAATTCACTTTTTAACCCATCGTGTTCACAGGAAAATATCAGCTTTCAGGCTGCAAAGGTGGTGCAAATCAGCTCACAGCAGCGTGCTGGTCATGAGGTGTTCACAGCCTAGAGAGGATAGAGCTGCAGACAAAACTCATAAATAATAAATTCAGTCAGGTCATCAAGGAAATTAACTCTTAGTTTAGGAAAGGTTAGTGCATTAACGATGCAGCAATTCACAGTCGGCCTGTGAGTCATGGCAAAAACTTAAAAAGGTATTTATTGCAGTCAAGAAAATACACAGAGGTAAATTTAGACGTGAGTCGTGTTAGTCAGGTGTTCAGCAGAGCTCAGCATAGCCAAAGGGCTTGCAGGTGCTGGATGATGGGATCCAGGTGCTCCAGGTCTTGGTTGAAACTGCAATCAGGATCCTTTGCCCCCGTAAAGACATCAATCTAAGCTTAAAGTAAACTTGTCCCGTGTCTTCCCCGTCGCATGGCTTTCTGTATGGAGCATATAACATTAACCATCTGTATTTCCTTCTCTAGTTGTGTCTCATACTGTAACTCTGTGTTGCATGGCTCCTGTAATTTTAATCAATATAATAACTACTGTATTTTTATCTACGAGCGCTGTTTATTGCTGCTCTGCAGGGTAGTGTTTTGTCTCTTTGTTTGTTGCTGTTGTATTATTGCACTGATGCTTCGTGTTCTGTCTTGAAGAATTTGTTGCCGTCGTCGTCTCTGTGTGGCGTCTTGTTGCCTTTATTCTGTAAATTTCCATCACTATGAGGGTTTAAAAGATCTTGCCAGAGGACTGCAAGTTGAAAACGATCCAGCTGGCTAACACTGGCACACTTACAGAAATGTTGATTAATGTGTGCTGTCCCTGTAAATGAATACATGAAAAATGAAAATAAGGAACATGGGCATGAAGAGCACTGAGAAAACACAAACACTGTTGTCTGTCTTGGCAGCAAAGTGCTGTTCCCTCCCCCACATACTCTTAATATTAAAACAAGCTCAGTACAGCTTATGTCGGATCTTTTGACAGCAGCCGTGTGGGAAATCAAACAGTGGAACTGCTCAACCTGCAAGACAGCCGACTAAAGTTTGTAACCTGCCAGAAATCCATCTGATTGTCCAAAAGTCAGAGACCGAATCACGGATCGTAACGCTTCTTCAAACTGAATGTCAAAAGAGCCAAATTCTAAAATGAATCTGTGATGTGTGTACTGGGAAAAAGCAATATCACGAGAGGAGTGCTGTTATACTGAATAACCGCACGGCTGGGATTCGGTCGTCACAGCATGCTGGTATTCAGTATAAACAGCACGACGTCCAGTTTCATGTTTCTGTTAGACCACAGTTCCACAATCTCCATTTATTAATTAACAGCAGCACGGTTTCTAGAGTGATTTTACGGACACGTAACAAATTGTTCAAATGTCATGTTTTCCAAAGACGGCGCAGGGAACTGTAGTTTAAATCAGACTGCTATTATGTTTATTTTGGAACATTTTGTTACCAATAATGTACTGTACCGTACCTGTAACAGGTATGGAATAAACCCAGTTGCAGCACTAATGAAGCAAGTATCCTTTTACAGTCTTTATTCAGCAGACTATCACAGGTATACAGCAAAGCAGAAGATGGTGACAGAAGTGGATCCAGGTGAGTATGGCAGGTAATGGATGCGTGGGACTCGTGAGCAGACAATAGTCCAAAAGTTCTCAACAGGCTCAACGAGTATGATGAGGGGGAAATGGAGCAAACTCACTGCTGGTGAAACTCTGGCTGGACTATGGTTCAGATGAGGACTGGGTGAGGATCCGGACCTCGAGACGGAGTCAGCGACAGTAGAACAGGCAAGGTGGGTCTCCTCTCCGAGCAGGAACAGGCTGAATGCCACCCAGCCACTGAACAGGAAAACAGGCAGGCAATACTCATAGTCAGGGACGGAAGGCTGGTGGATTTACCGGAGCAGAGACGTGTAGGAAAGGTCGGAGGCAAGTTGGGTCGATACCAGGTAAGCAGTCCGGGAACAAATGCTGGAGAGTCAGGCATGGGAGCAAAGACAATCTGGCAAAGAGTGAGCGTGGTGAAGCTGCATAGACACTGTACTGGCTTGACTGGAGATTGTGAGCAGGTGAGAGCAGCAGGTGGAAGCAGTTCAGCTGATGAGGGGTGTGGCTAAGCAGCAGTGCAGGAGAGGGGCAGAGCCGGCTGTGACAGTAACATCGTATTCAGTTTGCAGTATGCAGTAAATAGTTGCCCCTGTGTGTGTGTGTGTGTGTGTGTGTGTGTGTGTGTGTTTAAACTGCTTGTACAAATATGTTCATCTTTGTGATTTACACTCTAAGATAGACGAGGATGTTAATATAACGTTAATGTAACAGAACACCTGTGAAGCAGAGTGACACATGCAGTTAAACGTCTCAGTGCTATATCCGCACTCCTGGAACGCCTCTCGTCCAATCAGATTACTTGGCTGTAACTAACTGTTGTGTAACAGGTGGGTAGGAGTCACATTGTTTCAGCGTGTTTTTATATGCCCTCGTGTGTGGAGGGAGCTGACACAGACTGAGTTAAAGTGCAGAGCAGCAGAAGTGAAAACGACTCAGAATTAATAAACGTTAAAGTTCAGACGTGTCCCTGAGCAAGGCACTGACAGGTTACAATTTATCTTACCCTCCAGTGTGTGTGTGTGTGTGTGTGTGTGTGTGTGCATGGTGCAGGTGTGCATCCCTCACACTGATGTACATGTCAGTCGTGTACATGTGTACTTGTATGTGTGCATGTTCCTGCGTTTGTGTGCCTGTTTTTTTTTTCATTTCTGTCTATTCCTGTGTGTGTGTGTGTGTGTGTGTCCAGCTTTAATAAGCCTCTGTGTGATGAGTGCGGCTCTCTGCAGCCTGGAGGAACAGGTTTCACTGTTGAACTCTAAATCCAACAACCTTTTGGTGTCTGACTGAAATGAAATGCCAGACGCAGCCCGACGCTCTGCTCAGCCCTCCAGCCGACAGATACAGCCCTGTAACTGCCTCACCGGGCTACATCACAGCGCTTTAATCTTTTATGATTGTCAAATGTCAGACCAGACGATCAGTTCTTAACGCATCTGGGTGACCAGACGTGCAGCATGGTCGACACTGAGGGCTGCAGACGGGACGGGAGTTGGACAGGACCGATCTGTGCGGTGAAATTCAATTTTGTTTTTTAATCTGGATCTCATTTTTAGTTCTTAGATTGCTACAGAAACCAATTTAAAAGAGTATAATAATGGTAATAATACATTTATTCTGAATAGAGCTTTGAAAGCTACTTAAAGGAACTTTACATGGTAGCAAAAGACAGTCACAGAAACAGCAGAGGCAATATCAGGATAATAACAATGACTATAAACTACCCCAAACAGGTGAATAAAAAGTAGTAAGTGGTAATCTTTGCCTCTTGCTCAGTTTGGTTGTTTAATTTGCAGGTCAGTTGGATGCTTAGATTGGCTTTTTTCCTCACTCAGATGGATTTTGGGCAAACTTTTGAGCATTTCTCTCCTCGCCTCACTAGTCACTAGTTTCCTTCTCGTCTCTTTTTACAGACTTCAGTTTCTCTCTGCTCTTTCATTAGCAGCTGTGTCTTTGATCTGCACGAAGGAGGTTGTAACACTGCTGCCTCACAGGCCGCCGTGAGCCTCCGAACACACAAACACTCACGGACCAATATGAAAAAGAAAAAAAAGAAAAAACACTGATTCGTACTCGATGATATTTCCCATCACACAGTTCTCATCGTGTCCACTGTGTGTAAACAGCACAGGAGGATTTGTTCAGTGGGGGGAAGGTGCAGCTCGACCGCTGCTTTGAACTGTGGACAAATAGAGTAACCCCTGAAGGAGGCGGAGGAGGCGGAGGAAGGAGGAGGCCAGAGCCTGCAGACAACGTCCATCTTTTATACAGTCTTTGACTGTGATACTGTCATCGTCTGTCTGTAACTTTTTCTTGTTTTTCCCGTTGGGCACAGAAATCACAGTAAATTCCTGGTTAATAATTGCAGTAAACTCACAGTAGTCATTATTTTATGATAATATACCTGAAAATCACAGGATTGTACTGTGTTTCTACGGTAACCAGACACAATTACTGTAAAAAAAAAATCGTACTGTAAAATGGTATTCATCTGTAGTTAAGTTCACAACAACTACTTCCTTTAACATCACAGTAATGTACTGTGTTTTCATGGTAACAGTACAGTAACACTACATTATTTTATTGTTAAATTACCGTATGGTGCTGTACCTAGTGATCATAGTAATTACTTGGAATTTAGCATTTTTATGGCAACTCAGTGACCGGTGTAGTCCTGTGAAATTACATTAAGTGACTGTAATTTTACATAGAAACTGTATTTTTAGATTTCTTTGCAGTCATTTCTTTAATTCACAACCGTGTGTGTGTGTGTGTGTGTGTGCTGGGCGTGGCGTAATCTCACCTAATCTTCCTCCTCCTGCGTCAACCTGCACACCTTCTCCTCATTCATCAATCAAGACCCTGCAGCATATCTACACCGTGTCTTCACTCCAGTCTTCACCGGATTGTTGCATCACTCCTGTGATACTCACACAAATGATCAAAATTATTGTTACTGTTTGTTACTGTACACTAGCCAGCGGGGTTTGCGAGTTAGACAACACTCAAACACAGAAACAGTTTGTGAACCAGCGAATCTCCCCAAGTTTGAACCAGGGGGACAAACACAGAAGTTGGACTGCTTCAGCAACATCTTCATCTCTATGTGGTGCCACTGTATAAAAGATTAAGGTTAAATTCATAAGGGGCAACCTACTGAGGCCGACACTCCATGAACATGACAAACCAGGCCTGGCCTTGAAGAAGTTCCCTCCCTTTGTTCAGTTATCACAGAGCTGCTAAAGCGTCTGAATCCTGGAGGAGATGTCGGATCTTTGGGGGCAGATAGTGTCAGGCGCATGGCTGCTGAGCTCCTGCCGAGATGTGCACGCTGAGATTTACACACACACACACACACACACACACACACACACACACACAAAAAAATCTGGAGTACAGCACAGTATGACTTCAATGGAGAAGGTCAAGTTAGTTGAAGTAGCGAGAAGCCTTTCCGAGTCACAGATGAAAAGAGAGCTGAAAATCTACGTTTCACGCTTTGTACTTGACAGCGGGACTCCACTTGTGGGAGTAATTAGCGCTGCGGCTTTTCTTTTGGAGTGAACTCGAAGAAACTGTTGAGGAGAAAGCAGTTACTGCTTGTGAGGGCCACACAGTTACTGAGATACGAGGAGAGGGGAGGAAAGCATAGTGAAGCTGGAGGTGACGGTTAGTTTCATGCAATCATGTAATCTGGCACAAAGAAATGCATCAAAAATGGATAAATATTTTGGGCAATATTACTTTCCAGGAGGAGCCAAGACAAAACAACAGAGCTGATTTACAAAGAAAGGACAAATATTAAAATTCATTTCAAGAATAAATTAAATTTTATTCTAATCGTAATAAATTTCTTAATTTCTGCAGCCACAACAATTACAATTGTCTTTTCTCAAAGTTAAAGAGACAAGAAAAAAGGCATAGTTTGATATTGTGAAGTAGTTATCTTGTCTTTCAGCCTTTTATTTCACCAAGCTCTCACCAACCACTAAAAGTCAGTCCCAGATTTACTCTTGTCCGGCGGCTTCTTGCTCGCTCGCTCTCTCCTTCTCCCTTCTTAGCTTCCTCCGTCAACGTCCTCTTTGGCCTCTTCTCCTCTGCCATTATGTCCGTAGATTCTGTTACATTTCCCAGCTCCTGTTCTGGCACGACACCAGCTCTGCTCCTCTTCAGAGAAATAGTTGGTCGTGTGTCACATAGGGTTACGTACTTCAAAGTTACATACTGTGTGTTACATTTTCTGTATCTTCACAGAAAACTTCTAAACTGCATCTCATCCCTCTTCAGCTCCAACCAAGCTTCTTCCACCTAGCCCAGAGTTTATTGTTACAGTTCCACATGGCTGCCCTGACGGTGACAGTTGGCTTTTACACGCCCCATCAGTTCACCTTGTGGGGTTCGCTCTATGAGCATGTCTTATTATTTTGGATTGGGTTTCATGTTATGTGTTAGCTGAAAGCCTGGCGTTTCCAAGTTCAGTTTCTGCAGCAAAGCTTCCACACTAACACTCACTCTGGTCTGCTGAGATGAAAAACGTTTTTTTTGGGGGGGGGGCTAAATTGGACCAAGACTGGGTCAGCGTCCAGGTCTGGAGTTAGTCTCCGGTGAGGGAATTTCAGGATACAAGGCTAATTTGCATGTTATGTTCCCAAACACAATTTGTTGGTCTCATCTGTTCATGTTTGTGGAAATAACAGGGCAACACAGATGACAACGGTGGCTGAGGGATGCCAGCTAATCAGGGCCTGTGCCTATTAAGTACTCCCTGAAGCAGAAACCAGAATAATTCTGGGTGTCATGCTCAGTTTAAACTTCCATTTTCAGCCTGATAGTAGTTGATCGTTGAAGTTTTCTTCATGATATTTTAGTTTGTCATTTCCTGATGAACCATAAAAAGTTGATGATGATGATTCATCCTGCACTTGTGTACTAGTTTTACATCCAGTGAAACGAATCTGCCGTTAGCATGCAACAGAACCGGGCTCAGCAGCCGGGCCGGCCTCTGACACCTACAGGGAATAACGTTACACTACTGCAGACTTTCCCGATTGAAAGATGGCTGACTAACAGATCAAATAGTCAGGCTGTAAAAGATCTAATATGATGCACTAACAACTGTCTAAAGTGTGCAGTGTAAAGTTTTATCTCATGTTTGTTCAAATTTTAAGAGGAAAAACTGTAAAAAAAAAAACAAAAGAAAATGACGAACTATCACTGTAAAAATCACAAATCATAATTAGTGGCAAAAGTTATCCTGAGGACAGCAGACAGACACACACACACACACACACAGGCATGTATACACACCTGCACACATCGATGATCACCACACACACAACCTTGAAAGCCTCTGGCTGCCACGGCAACCTTCCAGATAGCGGATTAAACCGAACAGACAGTGAGCCAGGG
This sequence comes from Miichthys miiuy, assembly GCA_036365135.1. NCBI lineage: Eukaryota > Metazoa > Chordata > Actinopteri > Sciaenidae > Miichthys > Miichthys miiuy. The sequence continues at coordinate 29,471,367 of CM071604.1, forward strand.
TTGTAATTAGTGTGTGTGTGTGTGTGTGTGTGTTTGAACACTAAACAGACACACCTGTCGCTAGTCGGGTACCAGTTGTGCCAACCAGACGCCAGACAAATGCCAGCAACACACACACACACACACACACACACTGACTCCTCAGCCGTATCCGTAGCCTGGAGTTCAGTTTGGCTGCATCCACAATATGATCAGCCTGAAAGTGTCGCTGTAATTTATTTCCATTTGCTTTCATCGCCAGTCTGAATGTGACCTGTTCAAAGCCTCACAGGAAGTCTGGTCTGCAGCAGCAAGAAGCCGATCCAAGAAACATCCTGATGTCAGTTCACACAAACGAGGAAATGAAAATCAGACACCGAGAACAAAGATTAGTTCTGGGACGTAAGTTTGAACCACCTCTAATATTACCCCCCCAAAAAAGGCACTTTTCTGACCATGTAACCTTCAATTAAGTGGGCTTTTTTTGGTGCAGCTGTCGATAAAGGGGGGTCCTGTTGCACCTCTACTTCCAATATCTCTTGTTGCGGTTAAACAAATATACATTGCAGGCAGTGAGCTAGTGCTAGAATGCGGTCTAGACCTGCTCTATATGGAAATGTCACGAGATAACCTCCGTTATGCTTTTTAACTAGACCGTACTCTTTATAATATTATTTGCAGAGACTCAGCAATTCCAACTATGAACAAGCACTTGGCGACAGTGGCAAGGAAGAACTTTGTTCGAGGGGTAGACCTCAGAACCTCATGATCATGGTGGACGGACATCCGTAGGGGCCGATTAAGTTTAGAGAGGGAGAAAGGGCGGTTGAGGGTTGAATCAGTTGCCCTTGCTGCAACTTACTGCAACAGTAGCACTTTTAACTGACGTACTTTGGCGGTGTGTGACTGTCCATAAGGATTACATTGTAGCCTGTGTGTTTTCGGGGCTGCCGCACTCAAAACTGGACCAAATCCAAACACCTTGTTGTCCCTCATTAGTCACTTTGACACAGAAACGTGGGGAAACAAGGTCAAGTTACCCTTTTAAGGTTGAACCAATTTTGACTACTTCATAAACTGCTGGGTAGTTTAATCTACAGCAATGCATCATGGTCTAGGAGATCATGTTTTTTTTGTAGCATCTTTATCCTGCGATGTCTCTTTGTGATAAAGCACTTTTTCAACCAATCAAAGAGAATTTTAAATGATTCATTTAACCTGACGCTGCCTTCACATCATAAGAGATTTGCTCTTGACGCTTGAGGAACTGCAAGTTTTAGCACTTGGTGACAAAATGTCGGGACTGACTGTTGCTAAGCTAACCCTTTTTTTAGCCAGCGACTGTTTACTATATATGAAGCATGTCCACTGTTGCCGTGTACCTGGCATAGCTACGTACATAAACCGATAACATTAGCATTGGGTTTAACCTGCTATATTTATAATCTATACAATGCTGGTCCATATTTATGAGGTGGTATTTCACTCAGGGGACGCTAAACTGCAAAAATAGTCATTTCTGTGTGATGCATTTAAACACCCTTAGTTCTACTGCACATGTAATCTCGGTACAATACATTTTAACAAGTAGAATCGTAGCATCATCATGCTCACAGTGTCAGCTATGATGTTTTGGTCTTATAGTCTTTCCAGGCTAAAAACAAAACGACTGTAAAACTATTGATAGAGTTGAGGCGGAGGACATCAGAGAGAAAACCAGAAAACATTCTCTCCATTAAAATATGTTCCAGTTTCACAAAAATCATTGAAATAGTCGGTGGTGTGTGACTTAGTTAATGTACTTTTCAATAAAAAGAATTTTGTTTTCAGTTTTCCTCAGATGACATTAGTCTTCACTGGAAAACACGAGAGAAAATAAAGACAGAGAGAGATTTATTAGTGGGAGGAAGCGCCTGATAACAGAAACACATAAGCCAATTTTCCACAGTGATAGTGGCGAGAGAATTAAATAAAAGCTTCACTTAAATGTGAAGGATGGAGATGTACTCGTAGGGAAGGGAAAAAGGGGAGATCAAGCAAAGGGGAGGAGAGGAAATGAAAAGGTTCAAGAGGAGAGTGAAGGAGAGGAGAGACTGCAATATACTGAGTCTCATTGTGAACCTGATGACCAGCTCTGTGTGTCAGGAAACAGAAAGTGACATTTTGCTTTGTAAAATGTCAACGCCTTTGACTCTTGCACTGCATTTTCACGATCTTCTCCCACCTCTGAGCTCTTTTTACTGGTCAAAGTCGATGCGCTCTCCTGCCACTTCAGTCTGCTCTCGACGCTGTTAGGAGACACTTGCGAAAGGTTTGGCAGCTGCAAAACTTCTTCACAGGAATTGGCAGATTCTGAAAAAGAGCTCTCAGGGTGAAGGTTTATTTTCTTGAATTTGAGAGCTTGAGTGGTTTCTTGGGGATTTTTTTTTTATGTCCTTGCTTATTTTGCCAGTCTTTGTACATCAAACTTTGAACCACAACCCACATCAGCTGCAGGATTGCTCCATCTTATTCACATGTTTGTATCACTTTGTATTCTAAGTACCTCCGCTGTCTTAACTCATTTTTTCACTGCAAAGTTTGAATGTGGATTTCTTCTTTCTCACACCAAAAGTTTTAAAACCCAACTGTATGGGTGGTTTGCCAAACATTCCTACACAGCTCTGGTCTTTTAAGCAACTCATGATCAAACACTAGCGAGTTGAAGACTTTGTCTTTGAGCCTTTTATTTCACAAAGTTCTCGACAATGACTGACTAAGTATTATTCAGTCACACTCATTTTCTCTTCTTAGACTGGCCGGCTCTACTGTAAGCAGAGAGCAGCTACCTGGCGATGAGAGCAGCTACCACCAACGAGCTACAAATGCCCAACAACAAACAACATTGCTAGAAACTTACTTACGAGTATGAAAAGTAAAGCTGTGCCTCGCTAGGCCACGCCAAACCAAGCCACGCCAAACCAAGCCACGCTGCCCACGCCAAAGTCTGCCCCGGATAAGACGCACACCTGAGAAATGATTCTCTCCCACCTATAATGCTTACAGCACCGCCTCGTGGTCAAAACGAAGAAGGATGATTGCTCACCGACACACAGTGGGCGGGGAGCAGAGGTGGAAAGCCACCGTGATTTAATACGCCCCCATTACAGAAACATAGGAGTGAGTAGGGCCACCCTGCCACATCAGCTTCCTTCATCAGTGTCCTATTCGGCCTCTTCAGAGATCAGAGATCGTACTTCTCCCGACCCGGAGCCCAAAGTTACATAGTGTGAGAACAGACGTACGAATGACAGAGACACCGTTCACCTGATCACAGGTCAGTGTGGATCAACAGGAGTAAAGTTACACAATAGGGTAAAAAAAAACACACCTAGGTAACAGAGATTGTGCTACAAATTAATTTCAGAACATAGACCCACAATTTTGTTATTTCCGTGTTATTTTGTTTCTTTATGTGGATGTTGTTTGTTACACACAGGCTGCTATAACTGCTCGCACACTGATTGTTCAGCACAAATCACATTTTCACTGTGTTACAGTAGAAAGGACAAAATAAACTAAATGAATATTAGACTATGGGGTGTAATATGATCCTGGGTGTCTAAAGACGGAAGGTAAAAGTTCAAGGGTTAATAAACGAGGAAATGAGCTTCTCCATTGGGGAAAAAAAAGACCCATAGAAAAGATGTGGCTTCATTATAATGAGGTTCATCATGAAGGTACATGACACCAAAAAGTAACTGAAGCTCATTCATACACTGTTTTTAATTTAAAGTTTCTTCCTTATGTTCTTAAATTGTCGTATCTTCATATATTCTCTGCTCTGTATCATGTTGTCTCAGTGGATTTGTTAAAAAAATAAAACGCTAAAATAAACCAGCATTTTTCTAATAAATCCAACACAAAGGTGAAGACAGTCCTCTGTCGGGTCTGTTATTTTCTTCTAAATTGATTTCGTGTATGTAACAGTCCTTGTTTCTTCTGCTTACACAAGTGGGCCAAGTCTTGAAAATAACAAAGCATTAAAAAAAATGATTATGGCAGTTTTGGAGCAATGGGACACATCCAAGGGGAGGCGTAAAAGAAGTGAAGAAAAGGAGGTAAGGAAGAGAGAGAGAGTGAAGAAGGAAGGAGAGGCTTTAACAGGACGGGAGCTGATGAGGCGGAAAGGAGGAGATGGAGGTAGAAAAATAAGCGAGGAGACGGTGAAAGTAAAAGAGAAAAACCAGGCAAAACTGATAATGATTATGTTATTAAATATTATGTTTTGCACTGGACTAAAGCATCCTGATCCAGAATAGTTAACTGTAAAGGAAAAATTCACAAAGCTGAAGCAAAAACGATCCCAAAATTCAATATTTAAGAAGGAACGAATGAACGGAGGACAGCAATGATTGTGGGAAAACAAGCAAACATTAAAACTAAAGCAAATGTTATGCAAGAATGCAGCTGAATTATCACATTATGTATAAACTAATATGCTGGAAAGAAAAACAGAAAAAACTGGACCGGATCCATTTTTAGAGGCCTGATGGGTGGCAGAGCAGGTGTCGTGCCAGAACCGGAGCAAGGTGAGCAGGTAACATAACCAAACTCAGCAGCCTTGCCTTGATGCACTTGCATGATGTCTGGCGGTTGACTTACTAGTTTTTCATGATAAGTAACGTCATCATAACACATGGTACTCAGATTTCTGGCCTCGTTTTTTTGTCTTTAACGTTAGCACTGAAGCCCAAAGCCAAATAAATAAATGATGCAAACTCACACAATGACCTTTCTGATTCTGAACTGAAAATAACTGTGTCACTAACCAAAGTCTGGCTGAGGCAGCAGCATTGTAGACGTGAGAGATAGTCAAGGTGCTGCAGAGAATCGGGTTGATCCAGGTTGTGTGATTTTCTTTATTTATTCTCTACGAGGATGAATAAGGAACTTGAAGGTGTCAGCAGAATCCTCAGGCTGAGGAGAGAAGCTAGGGTGTTACAGTGAGTGAGGAGAGGAGGACGAGGGATGTTCTGCAGGAGGACGACGAAGAGGAAAGCAGCAGGGTGGATTAGGGAGAGGATTTGGTGTGTGTGTGTGTGTGTGTGTGTGTGTGTGTGTGTGCCAGAAAACCCTTTTTCCATTAACGTAAGGGTTCATGTTAAAACTGATGACTTGTCAATTCCAAGATCCACGTATTCATGTTTTTCAAACCCTTTGTTACTGAGGAACTGTTCATGAACTCGTGTCAGTCAAACACTGTGGGCAGTGCTGTTGCTTCCTCTGAGCTCCAGTTCCTGCAGGTTGTGTTGGTGTTAGAGAAACATTTCTTAAGGTGCGTCTTATCAAAGTCACCCCTGGATCCCGGCAAGCACAGCTCTGTGACGTCACGGCCACAATGCTGTTTTTTTCATCCGTTCTCCACATGACTTCACACCCCACCGGGTGCGTTTTTGTCCGTTTTTAGGCTTGTAAGATTTCACAGGGAGTTTTTATTTTGAAAAATGACCAGGTTCTCTATGCCATTTCTACGTCTGACCTCTGGCCGGCTCGATCTGCTCTGTGCTGCCTGACGTGACTGGTCATGTCATCTGTCAAAAATAGAACAGCCACTTATTCCCGTAGAGTAAAGAGCAGTTTCTGGGACGCTTATGAAAGAGCACCACGGTGCTTCTGGTGGACTCACAAACACTTTCCTGAACGGAAACAGTGCAGCCAGAACGAGTCGCCCGGAAGACTTTATCTACAAGACGTTTGACAACCATGCTGTCAGTGTGATCCGGACCGGGATTCCTGATGATCTCTGTAGAATGGTCAACTGGAGTCAGAACTCATAGAAGTCAAAATTTGTGAGAGCAGAAGAAGAGGACAGGAGAAAGTCCAGTTCGGTGCTCAAACATCCCGAAATGTTTGTTGGGTTGGGCTCTATAACAAAGTCAACTTCTCATGAGCTGAGAAACATCCCTCTTTATCCAAACAAACAGATTATTGCAACCACATTTGGGGATACACAGTTTTCACTGGACAGAAACAAAATATTACCAATATGCAGTTGAATATCGAACGCATCGTGTTATCTGGGTGTTTTCACTCTGTTCCAGACTGTTTGCATTGTTTGATTCTCGTGCGGTGGCTTCGTCTCATATCTGTCACTTCTTATAATTAGCTGCTGATTACATAACACAGTGAGGCTTTGTTCTTCATCTATGGAAGAACGTGCGTGCACTGCTTGTTTGCTCCTGTATTTCTATACCAGTTGGACTAAATGTCAAACGTTTGTTTCAGGCTTGGGATTAGAATTTCCTGAGAAGAGTTTTGTTGCAAAAGATGTGAATATTTGGTTCATTTGTAAAGTAATGTGTAGTTGTTATAATTACACAGTTAATGCTTGGTAAAGGCCTAGGTAAAGGGACACTCACTCATTTTACTTGTCAAAGTCTGTTTACTCGTCATGCGTATTATGAAAACCGTCATTTAATGTCGTCTGCGGCTCTGGAGAAGCTTCGTCAAGTGAAAGAAAATCACAGATGATGCCAGGAGACTTGAAGCTGATGTTAAAAACTGATGGCATTGCGTATCATTCAGGCATCTCTCAGGCTACCACTTCTCGTTAATGACTAATTCACAATGCTGACTGCGAGGTCCAAGAAACAAGACCACATCACTCTTAGATCATCCAACGATGGTTCGTTGGCTGTGCCCCAGTTGAAGAAAAGAGTGGTTAGAAACAGTGGTGGTGAACCTGGACACTGGATATGATGACCTGGAGCTTAATCACGGAGCTTCAGTTTTGACTGTTCTGTTTTAAATCTGTCTCTTACAGTGTCCCATCTTTTGTAGAAGCGCAATGCAAAGCCACTGGAGTGCCTTTATGTGGAGTATTTTTACACATACTTCTTTTTGAGGTCACCCTATGAATTCCCTCTTAGCCCCTCTCATCTCCCCTTTGTCCCATTCTCCTGTTAGAAAAAAAGCTAGATGTCGCTTCTCCAAGCTCCCAGCATCATCATCCATCCTGCAGTTTCTAAAGGGAAAGACCCACCAACACCTGCAGCCACTGTTTTCAGTCCACCGTTATTTCACACAATGTATTTCTCAGCCTTGACCCAGGTCAGGGTTTGAGAAAAGCAATAGATTGTCACATTACGACTGTGTCTGTCGACTGCTTCTGTCTGTGTGCTGCATTAATGTGCGCTATAGGCGACGATCCACAGCATCAACTGTATGTTGTGCCTGATGGTGCATGCGTCATATGAACGCAAAATCTGTGGGCAAAGGGACCAACAGCTTGGCCCCAGAAGTGTTCTGGTTTCCGTTTGTAGTCCGATTAGTATTGACCAGTCATGTTTGAGTGAACTTCGGTTGCAACAGTTCATGTGGAGAGCAAAAGAGGCGAAATGCAATCTTAGGAAACCATCAAAACCATCCGATGACTATTTAGTTTTTCATTAGCTTCTTAATTAGGTGGGACTGCAGAGGAAGTCTTGGCCCAGACATCCATAATCTCTATCTGCTAGCTACATCAGAGGCCCAGAAACATTGACTGTTGGCCCTGTTGTCAGACAATAGCAAATGGGTTCCAAGATTGTTCCTCGGATACCTGGGCCAAGACCTCCTCTTCTATGCACCTGTTATTGCTTATGGTCTGATTAGCAACTTGACATACAAGAATGGAGTTGGAGACGATGTCTTTCACAGTGTAAACTGATCACTTGTCTGCAATGCCAAGAAATCTGCTAAATTGTTGCCAGACGATCGTTGGTGGGTTCCGAGAATGCCTTTCGGCCAGTGCCCTCTGCTTCTTTTGCTCTCCACACGGACTGTCCACTCAAACATCACCAATACTACCTGGACTATGAACGGAAACCAGGACGTCTCCGAAACCAAAATGTTGTCCCTTGCCTACAGATTGACATTTACAGATCAATTTCTAGAGATTACTCAGGTATAAAGGCAGCATCCTTAAATCGAGATTTTTTTGTTTAAATTCATTCATACAGTGCAAACACTACCGTCCACATCAATGGTAAATGGTCTTGTATTTACATAGCAATATTGACCATTCTTTTACAACAGTTGTTAAGGTGTCCACTGCTCATCAAGAGCAACACAGCACTTCTTATTCAAAGCACTCACATTGATACTTTATACATACTGTAATTTTTAAAAGACATTTGACAAACATTAACTGAAAAGCTGCATCACAACAAGCTGTGCCAGCCAGCCTCTTTGTTTCCAGCCTGTTTGTCTGCAGTGGACCTCTATGATTGAACAAGCGAGTGATTGCTGGGAGATTTATGATACACACAGCCATAAAGCCTCTAGAGGCTGCTGCCATCTTGTTATATGTATCCAGTTTCTTTGTTGATCCAGTCCAGTGTGTCACAAAACCAATGTATTTTACATGAGCTCAAAAATGGGCCGAGGCAAAGAGACCGTTTAGTCTCCGGCCTCTGGGGAAATTCTCAAATGCTCCTGTGCTCTACATTTATATTCTACTCTGGAAGTCCAGAGGGTGATGAGACTGGACGTAAACTGCTTACACACTCACCTAGAAGCACAATCAGTGTTTGCTTTTTGCTCCATCTTTGCTTATCCTTATTCTTATGCATCTGCCTTATTGCAAAAATGTAACTAGGCTAACGCCAACATATCTGAGTGTTTTATTCTCAAGTGAAACATTTGGAAATCATAGATTTGAAAGTTTTTGTTCATTGCTAATTAAATGTGCTTTTTTTTATTTCGGTTGATGGAAATGTGATTCAAAAAAATCAAACAATCCCAGATAATGTGACCTCTTTCACTGAATTATCCTACATTTTTTAGGACGGTTGCTTCTGTACACTAGGTTGAGATAATATATCAGTTCAGTAATAACACAAGCTGACAGACATTGACGTTTGGAGGTTTTGTGACGTATAAAAGAAACCTCACGGTGCCCAAACAAAGAAAGCATTCATCAGATTCCTGCTTTTACTCAAAGTATTTCCTTCATTGCCAGCAGGGACTGTGTTATAAACTCATCTTCGGTTTGCATAGAGATACACAGACAAATCAGATATTTATGATTTGGCTTCCAAGAACATCAACTATTTCACTTTTATAGTGCATGAATTTGTTTATTGTTTGGCCTCTGGTTTTCATTTTCCAGCACCATACAGAAGCTCAGGAATGTGATGCTTTTCAGCTCTTTATATGTGCAAGTAAACCTTCAACTCACATTGAATTCCAGAGCTGCATTGAAAATAAAAAAATAAAGTTACAACAAGTTTTTGTCACTGGCTCTGAAGTTAGTTTCTGTGTGTGACCTATCGGCCCATTAGTCAGTGGCAGAGAGCTGAAAACTGTGTTGTTTATTTACTTTCATGTCTGATTCTTTCATACATCCATAATCTGTTTGTGTCTGTATCTTTGAGGCCTGTGTTGTCTCATGTATGAGTCTCATTTTTTTTTGTGCATCTCTATGAGATAATGAAGGGTTTTTTGTTGTTTTTTTCTAGCAGAATTCATTGTGATCATTAAAATAATGACATTGCAGTTTGTGTGAAAACAGATCTGCTGCCTGTGTATTCAGGGGTTGGGTCCAAATAAAGTGTGTTCGTGGTAATAAAGGAAGCCAGTATAACAGTGTGGCTGATTGGTGTGTTTGTAATAGTTTTTGGACAACAATGGAGCTCTATGTCACAGAGGAATAAGATATGTCAGGCTTTGGATACACAGACAATACCTGTTGATTTTGGTCCATGCATGGGATTTGTTGACAGTAAGAAAAATGAGTCTCCCATGCAGCCAATCACAGGATGGAAGCAGTAGCATTAACTGACATCAACTGGCCCCCCTCTGGATAATCTCTTCATCCTGCTGTTCCACAGAGTAGAAAACAACTATGGAATGGGTCAAGAAGTGCCTCATTATCCCAAAGATGTCCCTCAATGATAACGATGTGTTAAAGCTGCAGTAACTGACAAATGCCTTAGTTAGTGGCAGACTCAGGCTGCCTGAGTGGCAGCAGAAAATAAAATGGCATCCTTAGAAAGCATGTTATCTAGAGGACACAGTATAATGTATTCTTGACTAGAACAGACTCTAGAAGGTTTTTTCCACTGAAAGTTCACCCTAGAAGGCACCTTATTGAGTTTTTTCCAATGAAAGGGTACCCTAGAATACACTTCATCATATTTTCTACATTAAAAGGGCACCTTAAAAGGCACAGCATCATGTTTTCTCCACAAGAAGGGCACCTTAGAAGGTACCCCAATTTTTTCTCACCATAATGGCACCTTGAAGACACTTAATTGAGTTTTCTACACTGGAGGAAAACCCCAAAGCAAAGCACTTAGTAAATGGTAAGTGGACTGTACTTATATAGCGCCACAGTACATATCTCATTCACACACATTCATACACTGATGGCACTGGCTGCCATGCAAAGTGCCAACTGCTCATCAGTTTGAGGAGCTAACCATTCATACACATTCACACACCGATGGCACAGCCTTCGGGAGCAATGTGGGGTTTAGTATGTTGCCCAAGGACACTTCGACATAAACTGGAGGGGATTGAACCGCTTATCTTCTGATTAGTGGACAACCTACCTCCGAGCCACAACCACACCGAGACTGTACTGGAGATGAGCACTCCCTGCAGACTAAGATGAGCACCGCCTGCAAACTAAGATGAGCACTCCCTGCAGACTAAGATGAGCACTCCCTGCAGACTAAGATGAGCACTCCCTGCAGACTAAGATGAGCACTCCCTGCAGACTAAGATGAGCACCCCCTGCAGACTAAGATGAGCACTCCCTGCAGACTAAGATGAGCTCTCCCTGCAGACTAAGATGAGCACTCCCTGCAGACTAAGATGAGCTCTCCCTGCAGACTAAGCAGTCATGTATGAAGCTCTGTAGTGAAGAAACTGGCAACGTTTTGATCAACAGAGAACCAAAGAAATAAAGCTGAGACTTCACCGAGACCTTCAGCACTGTCTCATTGATGTACCATGTAATCACACAGTGTCTTTTACAATCATTCAGTTCTTGAGTAAAGTGTTCGAGTCCCAGAAGTCACAACAATCTTAATTAACCTTGAGATTGAGGAGGTTGTGTTTAACAAGTAGCAGGGACGATTTAAATGAACAATGTAATTAGATTTAATTATGTCTCTCCTGCAGTATTTTCACTGTTGAACATCTTGCTTGCTCTACTCCGTCTTTATGAACTCATTTGCTTGCTGTATTTGTCCAAGTTTCTCTCCCTCTTTCTTTCAGACTCCTTCATTATTTATTCATGTTGTGTTGTCAAGCCTGGAAACCCTTATGATCTCCCAAAAATACTGTAAGCACCAGTTTCAGGGTTAATTTCATTGGACCCTCTTAAAGAACACCTGACCTTGCAAAAGAGCTTCCTTCATGTTGTTTGATTTTACTTCTATCCCACATATTTCATGTTTTCATTGATTAAATCTCACAGGGAATCAATGTTTCTGCTTCCTTGTGCAACTTTGGAGGCTTCACTGCTCAATTATTTTGATGCCGTTGAATACATCACCACAGAGAGAAAGACGAGCTGAATCTGAAGCAGATGTATCTGAATGAATCTGTGAATCTTTTCCTTTTTATGTTTAATTAATCATTCATATTCTGACAGTGGAATAAACTCAGAGCACTTTCTGTGTCAGGGCTGATGTGGTTCAGGAAGCCTTGATCACTCTGGTGGTTGTAGCAGTTTTGGTTGGTCTCGTCTGAAACCTCAAAGATGTCATTTACATTAAAAAGGAACAGGACATCAAACAGGAAACTTAACCTGTCCATGGACGTTGTTGTTATTTAGCAAAACATACATGTATGAGGTTTAAAGAACAGAAGTGCATCATTATGCTTCTGAACATATCCCCTTGCTGAAGACAGTCCAATAAGCGGAAGCTTGTTCTCATTAGACCCAAAGTGTTTGGCCCCAGAGGTAAGGATCAACATCCGAATATCATTATGTACACAGAGACAGCTGACTGACATGCAGTCATCTCTGGGGGCTGACCGGGCTTATCGTTGTGCTTTTCTTGTACATATATGATTTAATTGGTCGTCTCTCTCATTTTCTCTCTCCCTTGCTTGCTCAGCTCAGTCTCTATAAATTATTCTCTCTTCTCTGCGTCATGTAATTTCTTTTCTTTCATAAATCAATTTCTCCCCTAAGGATTAATTAAGCTGAATGTAATTTCAAACTTAATTATAAAAGCAATTATACAGGCATGGAAAATATCCACATTTCATATTATATACATACTATGGAAATTATCCGCTTTACTTTATAAAGATGTGTATTAATTCTGTGGCATGTTTACATTAATAAACTACTACAAAACCAGTCATGATGGACTGGTAATATATTCAACCTATGCCGTCTCAACCGACTTGATTTTTTTATGGTTTTGTTGGACAAATTAAGATTTCACAAGGTCATAAAAATGTATTTAGTAGTCGCCCCCAAAATCTCAATTTAAACAATGTCCTTGGTTATTTTTTTGGTTCATCCAAAACAGTGCAGTACATTGATTTTCTGTGTACTAGACACAAAAAGTATTTGCTGTATACAATTAGTTCAGGTTCAGGATGTAACTTCTACGGCTGGATGCACCCCGTGAGCCAAACGGTAACTCTCAAACCGTCTTTCTATGTCTAATAGTCACACGGGTGGAGCAATGGAGCATGACTGACATTTGTCTGGTTGCCTTAACTTTTATGCTGCATTCACATTGATTCAGCGATAACAAAAAAAATCTGGGCGGAGGCAAAACTAAACACTTGTGATGATATGTTGCCATGGTGATGTTATATTCTTTACAAAGAATGGAATAAAATGCATTAAATGAAAGTATTGTCTGTTATTTTATGTAAATATTCTAGTTGTGCATGTCGCTATAAAATGTAGCTTCCCATTGTCCAGATCGTCCATGTTTTGTGTCATGTGGAAACAGAAACTGTCCACTCATCTAATGCAGGTAGCAATGAGGCTGATGTTGAGGCATGTGTGTCACATACATTATCGAGGCTGATGTTAGCATGGTGTCACATAATATCGTAGGCAATTATGGCTAACATGACAGCTCGTTGACAAAACGTCAGTCTGACTTCTCTCTGGTGCCCTCGGTACTTTCAGCTGTCACGTGAGGCCTGATGGGCCCCTGTGGTGGACCAGTGACCGTAAACCAGCCGCAGCTTGTTAGGACAAAATTCAGAAGCCTTCCACACCAAAGGAAACACGAGATTCAGACATGTGAGTGTAAACAGGCTTATCGGCTGAGAAGTCAACGTCATCATGGGTCTAAAAATTCATCAAAGTCTTTGTGGTATTATTGGAAAGTGTCTCCATTTCATTTTCCGGTTCATTGCCTTTGTTTACTGACTTAATGACTTGTTGAGAGACGCTCTCAAATGAATTCTTTCGTAGGTGTGGTTTCTTGAGCTTGTTAGAGGGTGTCCATACCCTGATGACCAATCAAAAAGCTCATAAATGCTCATCCGTCCTCAGGCGCTGTTGTTGCTCTTTCACTAAAGCCTTCCTTCCTGTTGTCTTGCTGTGTTTCGGAGGTTTTGTCACTGCTTGTTGTCAGTTTCCCCCAGGTTGCACTCAGCAGCAGGTTCCTGTTGCCTTCAGCCTGTGAGAAAAACAACTAACCTGCCACTTCCTCTAACGTTTATCACTGTCTTGAGATCAGTAGCGGTGCTTTATTGCTCGGAGTCCAATTTGGAGTTTCAGGAGTCCTGATGGAAACAAGAAAGAATTCAAACTTTCTGAACAGATTATTTGGCTGTATCAAACACAGCATCTTCTAGTAATTTTTGAAGTTTATATGCTTTCACCACCTAAATGACACCAATCTGATACCTCACTGTAATCAATACATTAATTCATCCACTCCTCCATCGAGCATTCATGTATCCCTCCATCTATCTATCCTCCATCTCCTTTTTTCATTTTTTTTTTTTTTAATCTGGTCTCCACTAAATCTACCATCTGCCATCTAACCACTCATCCATCACACTGACAGTCTCTGGAGTACCAGTGTATTTATCCTCACCTTTCTAACCCTCTAATTATCCACACAGGCCAGGCCCGAAGCAACAGAGCTGTTTGTTAACAAGACAGCCACAAAATTCGACTGAATGAAAGAAGTTGCTTCCTGGTAGGTTTTAATTCAGTCCATTTCGATTTACACCTTAATGTCTAAGAGAGGAATTTGTGTTTGCAAGATTGTTTACTGTCCAGACACAAAGAAATAGAGCCAAATCTTCCTGCGTAGCTATCCAGTGACAGAAAAATGGCCACAAACATCACAAGTGTGGATGAGGTTGATGCAGCAGAAGGTTGTTAATAGTTCATTTGCAGAAGTACATGGACTCAGGAACACTTGCCAGTCAACACAGGTCGTCGCTGCATCTACAAACACAAGTTAAGTCTGCAAAGAGACAGAAATCAACAATATCCACAAACTTTGCTGATGTCTCTGGACTCGAGTGAGGAGAAAAGTGTGCTGTGGTGTGACGAGTCCACATTTCAGATTGTTTTTTTGGAAATCGTGAACATTGTGTCCTCCGGGCTAAAGAGTTGACGGGTCATGAAACATTAGCGGTCAGACGATGAGACAGGCACTCATTGCAGCAATGAGGGACTACCGACATTTCAGGTGAACTCATTTTGAGTTTGACCTTCGACTAAAGTCGTTCAGATTATCGAGATACTGTTGGTGTGTTTGCAGTCTGTCAGACCATCTGACTGCTCACAGATCTCACCGGTTAACTAGAGAACAATGGTTTTATGACTGAGACAAATGTCGAGCAAAACTGCAGAACCCGTTACCCTTAAAGATGCGGTTAATGGCGCAGGTGAACACAAGTTTAAATTTCCAAAGCCTGCCCGATGGGCTGCAATGTGGCTAATGTGGTCACCGGATCAATAGAGTTCATCTTTGTGGGAACATCAATTTCAAACATAATGCCAGTGCAGCATTACTTATTACTCACAGGTGATTTCAGTATGCATAATGTAATAACCGTAAATCAATACTGAACCAATCAGGAGAGTGATGATTAACAATCCTGACTTTAAGGAAAGGAATTACATGCTGTCGATAGACGTCAGAGGACAAAACTGCTCTCTATCAATCCGACACGCCTGAAAAATACAAAGCAGCAAACATTTTATACAAGAAGAAGAGCCTTTAGTTAATTATTAAGTTAGTGATTATAAGAATACACCTATAATTTCTCTGAACACCCACAACACCACCTGTTCATCCACATGCAGATGTCTTTTAGGCCGATATCTTCTCAGAGCTAGGAACACTTTCATTTCATCTGCAATTTTTATGGAAATCAGGCGAGTAGTTTATTGTGTGGGATCCAAACTGATCCCCCGAGGGACAGGTGACTCCAGATGTTCTACTTTCCAACAACGAAAATGTTGGAAAGACACACAAGATGACTAAAGTTGTTAGCTAATCTGCAAATACAGTACAGACACCGGGTGATCAATCTTCGCTGGTCCAAATTAAAGCTGCTCTGCGAAGCATTTTAAAATCAATAGTGCAAGAATGGAAAGTTTCTCTTCTTTCTGCGAGGAAGGATGGAAAAGAAGAGCAGCGTTTATGTGAAATGTGGTCTCTCACGAGGCATCAAAGCCTCTTTTATGAGACTGAGGTGACCAGTCATCTCTGTCGTGAACTCATTTGCTGAACTTAATTACACCAAGAACCGAATACTAATTAGACAATTATACACTTGCGGTTAAAAATGATCCTCGCAGCACCTTTTAAATGATTTTAAATTCTCTCATTTATCTTCCGTGACACTGTCAGGCTCTGTGAATCCTCCATGTGAATCCACTCTGTGCTTATCTATACACACCTACCTGAAGTAATTTGGTAAAAGATAAAATTACTCGTTTGACACGAACATTTATTTTGGAGTGTAGAACTTGACTGCGTGATAGCTCCATTTTCTCCTGAAGGATTAGCTCTGCCACTGGGACTGCACGGCTAATTTGACAGATAAAAAGGTGGAGATGTTAACATGCAAATGTAATGGAAAGGCAGTCCCTCTGTTCTGACATCTGTGTGTGTGTTGGACTGGCATGGCAATGACAGGCAGTTATGGTGCACTTCAGTTGATGGAAACATGACCTAGCGTGTTAGCACATTGAGCTGAATCTAATTGGTCTCCATGCTAACAAGCTGCAGATGATTTAACCATGAGATTAACGACTTATTTTCTCACTTCAACATTGTTGACTGCTTCTCTTTAAAACAACAAATTAAGTCTTGGTTTTCTTCTTCATCGCTTCAAATATTCTTCAGGAAGAATATTCCATCTATTTCTGTCATGACGAATGATCGCAATGAAGAGTGCTGAGTAAAGGCGGCCTCTAATTAATCATCTCATCAATTCAGAAATGTGAAGATTTACTCATGCGTAAATGCTCCACACATCACTTCAGTATACTCACTTAAAGTAATCTGTTGCTACAAGCTAAAACACCGTGTGACCACGTGTTTCTGGTCATTTTGAAACAAGCAAAAATAAATTAATATACATTTTACTTTCAAGATCTTTTGCCATAATATTACTAATGATATTACTAATATATGCTGCGATGTAACTGTCTGTATCCAGTGGCAGTAGTTCAGTCCATAGGGAACCGGAGGGTGGACTGTTCAAGTCCAGCATAGAGCAAAGTATGGAGGTTGGACTGGTAGCTGGAGAGGTGCCAGTTCCCCTACTGGGCACTGCCAAAGGTACCTTGAGCAATGTACCGAACCCCTAACTGCTCCCAGGGCACCTCTACGTGGCTCCATCTCTCCACATTTGCATGCTTATGAGCCTTTTGTGTGTGTGTGTGTGTGTGGTTGTATGATGTAAAACTTGAGTGGACTATTTCTATCCATTCTTTCACTTTATGAGTGTTTGTTTACTGCAGATAATAACGATGGGGACTTAATATTTTATCTGTAATTCGGTAATAACTTTGACTGCATTCATAAATATCTAGGACGGCAGTTTTAGCACTAAAATTTACTTTATCTCAGTTAGATAAAAAAAAATTATTACACGATTATTGGACTAATTATCACCTCCAAAATGTCCCCTGTTGGCTTGTCTGTCCCCCGTTGGCGAATGTGTAACGATGGCAAAGTCCCCAGTCGGACACGAGTGCGAACACACACAAACACACACACCGACCTGCCTGTCACATCTGTCCTTACCAGACCAGAGAGACTCCAGAACTCAAACACACAGTTTTAATTCTCATGATATTACAGTCCAGTGGTGGATTAGCATAGTATGTAAACAGATCCATCAAAGTGTCGGCAGGACGAGGCCTCGAACACCCTGGAGGATGCAGAGAGAGAGAGAGCGAGAGAGAGAGGTTTAATGTAAAGGTGTTCTTTTGCATTTTAATAAACACCATAGTGTGTGTAGCTATGCGTGTGTGTGTTTTCAGTATTCAATATTTAACATGTCCTCCAGGTCAAGTTGCCCCTGAGAGCCCAGTTCATCAATACAACACTACAATGTCTGAGTGACACACACACACAACAAATATTTCCCTCGTGGTTACGCTGTAAAGAAATAAAAATACAGCATCTGGCCTTATTATGAAGTAGTGTTCACCTCGCCACTTCTTTAATATTCCCATCTTGTACAAGAAAACTATAAAGTCGACAACAAAAAAATAAATATGTTTTTGGCTTTACTTTTACGCTGACACGCAGATACACACACCTGCTGGTTAGAAGAACTGAAAACACAGACAACACATCTAGTCATTGCTTATATGATCACTTTACACCCACACACACCTGCACATTTGGACACACACCTGGAATATCTCCTACTGCACATGGTGAGTTCAATGTCAAGGCAGAAAAGATGTTTACTCACATATGACCTCTTAGCAGCTTTTTCACAGTTGGGCCACATGGCAAAAACAATATGTGCAATATATAAACTAATAAAATCTTTAAGTTTAACACAACTTTTAATAAATAATTTGATACTACTGCTGTAATGGGAAAGGTTATCATACAGACGGAGGGAAGCTAGCTAGCCTGATTCTGTCCAAAGTTAACAAAATATGCCGACCACCACCTCTTAACTCTACCATGTCATATTCTTTTGTTCAATGCAAACATAAACAAACGGGGAGCTGCATCCTAAAACTATTTCTTACAATAACTCCCAGTGAAAGTGATTAAGCAAACAGGTTTGTCGTAAAGAATCTCAGCAGTGACTGAATCAGGGCTTCTGCGGCTACGACAAAGCACGGCAAAAAAAATGTGTCAGTCACCACGCACGCTGCTAAAAGTAAGTTACAGAGGTTTTATTAGCTTTTTAAAAAAAAAGTTGTCTGCATTCATATACAGATATGTGTTTGTAGAGATTAGCAGAAATGCGTCACAGCATTCTCACGTAACTTGTTGTTAATCGGATTGCAAAGACAATCTTCGCCCGGACATCTTCTGGGTACACCGAATTCCAGAAAGATTGGCCGTAGACAATGTCTGGGTAATATCATAGACTGTACAATGAATAGTGAATGTAGCCACTTTGATGTCATCCACTGGTTTGTTGACCATTTTAAAGCCTTAAGTTTGACATTACGGCTGTCTGTGTCCTGGATTATTGGAGCCAGAAGTGACCATAATTGGATAATCCTGCATAACTTTAAGCCTTAATATAACCTGAACAGGTGAGTTGTATATAAATTCACCCTCAGTACAGTTGTCATGAACGGGGAAATTAGCTACAGAGACCAAAACTGTTTTTTGTACCAGGCTGTATTTCTGACAGCTTTGACAGCCATGATTGTTTAACATACAAGTATTTTGTTATGAATGTGTGCTGCAGCTTGAATACAACAAGTCGGTGAATGTTTCTGTCTCCACTGAGCCGCAGAGCTGCTTCTCATTCAGCTATTAGACGCTAAAGTAGTTTGTCTGATTAGTCAAGTGTTTACGAGCCGAGCCTGATTCCTGACAGAGCCACGGTATCCATCAACATATCCATTTTAATTAACACTCCATCACAATTATCTTTGTTATCAGCAACACAGTGGGCTGAGGTGAGCGCACACACACACACACACACACACACACTGCTGTCAATGACTGAAGAGCCCACAGAGGCAGGATGTTAGAATATTTTCCATCGAGGTGCCCGGAGCAAAAACATGAAAACATAATGGAGGTCAGCTGACCTCTCTACACTCTACACAAACTGATGGGTAGCCTCTGTGCTGTACAATGGAAAACTACAGAAAGAGTAATCTGCGCCCGGTTTGAACTTTTCTGTGCCCGCTGAGCAGGTTTGAAAAATGCGAGACGAGGTTTGGAGTCAGACCGGATGGAGAAAACGGGAAAATTCAAATGTGTGGACTGTGTTTGAGCTCAGTATAAACCACAATGTGTTCACTAATTGGTTGGGATGTGCACTGTCGGTGGAGCATCAGAACATCTGGTGCAGATGTGATGTTTTCTTCTGGATATGACCCGTGTCTGAACACTAATAATTGTTATCTGTCGTCAGAGAAGGATCCAAATGTAAAAGTTTTCTGTTATATCATCACAACAGAGCAATTTGTGGGGTGTCGTTTAGCTCAGTCGGTAGAGCATCTGCCCCAAACCCTAACCCTTACCCGAACCTAACCCTCAGAGGCCTGATCCCACCACCACCACCACACTTCTCTGATGCTGACCTCCGGTCTCCACCTCTAAAGGACCAAGCCCTCCCTCTGGGAACCTTCTTCCCAAAGACCAAACCTTCAACATTCAAAACACGACTCAGAACTAATCATTTGTTTGGCCTGTGTTCACCAATGCATCAAACCGCAATTATTCATTATTAATTCACGCAGGCCTCATATCTACAAAACAAAATCTTAACCACAAGATTCACACGACAAAACAGACCACTACAATTAGACTCCATTCAGACCAAGGGTTCATTAGGAACATCCAATCAGGCAGTGGTGAGCTGACACTGATACAATAGCTAGATCGACAGCCTCGAGGGGGACGAGGCTGATTGAGCTGATTCAGTTTTCCTGTGTGAGTGTTGCTTTTTAAGAGTAGCAACATGATCACCAAAATGAAACCAGCAACATTCACTAGAGACTAGATAAAACCCAGATTCACGACTAAAACTGTGCACAAACAAAGAAAAAGATGCCTTCTATTAGACAGATTGATGAAGCTCAGCGTCGGCATGGTTCTGTTTAATGACTCTCAATCATCGTGGAAACGGGGACACGTGCACGAGATTCATTTGCACTCCCATAATTATCAATAAATGGATGTGGAAACGCCCTTAATCATATCTAAACTTGTGCTCGCTCCACCGCTCATTACACATGTCAACGAGAGGAAGAAGGACGGAAGATAACCAGCGGCAGAGCAGCTGTCACGGCTTACTGTTACGCACAGCTGTGGCTATTCATAGTGCTCAGATGACTTATTCATCACATGTACCTGTTAACCACCATCGTGGTGATATTTCTGTTGTTATAATACATCAGAGGGATGATTCGTGATTCATTTAAAGAGGTCATTTTGAAACAGGCTTAGTAACGGCTCCAACGAAAATAGCGCATGCGTGTTTATTGTGCGTACACATTGTTTTAAACATCTGGCAGGTGCAGAGTGTCTCATGACAAGATAGATTTCAGGTGGAGTATCACTTTAACAATTGAAAATGTCCCTAGATGTGTTTACATGCAGTGATTCAGCCCTGCAGTAATTGAAATGCTAAGAGGAATCACACACACACACACACACACACAGAAACATTGATGAAAGGAAGAGTGGTGGCAATAAATCTTACACATACAGATACAAAAACTCTATTACGCTGTCTGCCTGCAATTAGAGTCAAGGTGATGAAGTGCGCATACACACACTCGCACACACACACACACACACACACTGATCAGTCTATTTGTCAGGGAGTTAGTTAACCTCATTTACTTTGCTGAGAAGAACTCTCCGTGGTCCCTTCTCAATCAACAAGTATTGATTGCTTGTGTGTGTGCATACATGACACTTATAAGCGTGTTTGTGCGTGCTATCTGTGCATCTGAATGTGTGTGTGCTGCACAGGCAATGCAGCATTCATTCAAATAATGTCCAGATTTTCAGTCTTTACTTCCTCCGGTCTGTGGGAGGAGTTCAGTTTGAGTTATGAAATGCAGCATATGGCTTTAAAGCATCACTAATCAGCATGTTTCTACTCTGATAAATCATTGACTACAGATAATGTGAAAGGGGTGACTTGTGGTGATGAATTCACAGATAGTTCTCACCGACTGTGCAGCAAAACAAAGCTTCTTCTGCAGCACATTTGCTGTATACGGTTCGGTCTGATGAGCCTCATTCCAGCAGCTGTTTTCAGCCACCAAACACCTCCTGCCAAACCAAAACTAAAAGGGAGTCAACGGTAGACTCGTATTCATAAAGTTGATACGTCAGGAGATCACACTCATATTTAAGGTGAGCCGCCTTTGTGAAAACAGCCTTCTAGTGCCTGCACACACATCGTTCTGTACATCCATCCATTTTCCATAACCGCTTGTCCTTATCAGGGTCATGAGGGGGCTGGAGCCAATCGCAGCTGTCAATTAATGAGAGGCAGGAAACACCCTGAACAGGTCGCCAGTTTATCGTAAGGCTGACATGCTCACATTCACGTCTATGGGATTCCATTCCAGCTCCTCCTGGAGGATCCCGAGGTGTTCCCAGGCTAGATGAGCTTCTGATGATGGGATTCTGGGTCTGCCTCCGGGCTCTCCTCCCAGTTGGACGTGCCCGGGAAGACCTCCAAAGGAAGGCATCCTAATCAGATGTTGAACCACCTCTGCTGGACTCTTTCGACATGAAGGAGCAGCAGCTCTACTCCGGCGCTATTAAGATTTTATATTTTGAAAATAAGGATTCACTGCTTCAAATTCTAAAAATTGTTTCATTCCTCTGTAAGGCTGACATCTCCCCTGTCTGAAGTCTTTATCATACTCACAGGTAGAAACTCAG
The DNA here is from genome assembly GCA_036365135.1 of Miichthys miiuy. Classification (NCBI taxonomy): domain Eukaryota; kingdom Metazoa; phylum Chordata; class Actinopteri; family Sciaenidae; genus Miichthys; species Miichthys miiuy. The sequence goes on from CM071604.1 coordinate 29,493,401, forward strand.
GCATGCACGTACATGGCAAAGAAAGAGTTTTAAATTCAGATCTGTCTCACAAAAGATAATTCATGAACTTTAAAGGTTTAAGGTGTCAGTTTAAACTTTGGTCAGAGCCAGGCTGGTTAGTGAAGCTAAGCTACTGCTACTGCAGCTCTGAATTCACATGATATAGATCAAGATACAGATCTTCTGGTCTAAGCTTGAACTCTTCCCTTCAGTGTGATTTAAATTCATCTGTTTCCCAAAGTGGATTGATACAGAAATGAAAGTTGGTCTGATTTGTGAGTCAGATTTGCTGATCTCAAATTCAAAACGCTTCAAAAACACACTGTTGTTGTAGATTGGCCTCTTAGCCGAGAGGGAATTGAACCTGTTATTGATCCGCACAGTTTTAGTGAGTGTGTGTTCAGCTTTTAAACTTCTGAACAGAGCAGTGTGTGTGTGTGTGTGTGTGTGTGTGTGTGTGTGTGCGCTTACTGTCATTACTGCCGATGCTAATTGCAAGCAGAGAGAGTAATGAAGTAGTTTGCTTGTTCGTGTGTGTGCGTTTGTGTGTGCGTTTGTGTGTGCACCCTTTATCATTTTGCTGTCGTTAGCACTGATGCTAATTGCCAGCACACAGAATAATGAAGTACTTCTAGTGTGTGTGTGTGTGTGTGTGTGTGTATGTGTGTTCCTGCATCCATTTTTGCAAGTTCGATTGTGTAACTGTGTATCAACGTGTGTGTGTGTGTGTGTGTGTGTGTGTGTGTGTGTCTGCACCATCAGTCACTGTCCTGTCGTTAGCACTGGTGCTAATTGCTAGCAGACAGTGTAATGGAGTGGTCCCACAGGGCTGCTCAACAACTTCAGACTTCAATACAGCCAACACACACCACTCACACTGTGTGTGTGTGTGTGTGTGTGTGTGTGTGTGTGCGCCCTGATAGGAGGATTAATGAAGGAAGCAGGTGAATTATGTTTGTGTGTTAGTGTGTGTGACAGAGACACACTGGAAGGATTAATGGCAGAATGGTGTGTGTGTGTGTGTGTGTGTGTGTGTGTGTGTGTGTGTGTGTGTGTTGTGGCCTTTCAGATGAGTAAAATAGTCCAGTAAGGATATTTATCCAGTCCTCTCTATCAGATCTAATTAGACTGAGGTTAAGGAGGGAAGTCAATGTGAAAGGAGAGGCAGCAGAGTCGGCTCTCGCTGTGAAATCATGTTTGAAAAGTTTTCTTTGAAGGAAACTTAAACGTTCCCTCGCACAGGGTAAGTTAACTAAACCATACTAGCTTTTTAGAGCCAGCAGAGGTTCATGTTTAATTTCTCACACTGACATATTGGAGTGTCAAAATAATACAAACACTACACTACCCATAAACCTCTGCAGCTGTTCCTGTAGAGAGATTCCAGTAGCTCTCAAAACGGACGGACGTCTATCTAACCGGGCAGCCTGTTCATCACAGGGCTGACACATAGAGACAAACAACCATTCACACACACACACACTGACACCAATTTAAAGTCACCAATTAAACCTGCATGTCTTTGCATCTTATCCCTGTGTCTTCGTGGGTTCTCCGGCTTCCTCTCACAGCTCAGACTCCACACCAGGAACCTCCTTACTGCAAGGCAACAACGATAACCACTGCACCACCATGAAGTTCAATAACCAGACAATCAAAGATCAGTAATCAAACAAGCACTCTGGTGCTAACGAGGCTGCTCATATTGGCGAAGATTAATTCAGACAGCAAAATGAGGGGGTGGCCGTTTTACTTTGTAGTTCACTGTAGCAGGAGAGCTTCATGTCTTTGGTCTCTAAAACCTCTTTTATCTTAAAAACAGCTCAAACTTTTACCAGGTCTGGAGCTTTTAACCACGTCACACAGACTTCATCAGCTAATAAATGCTCAACTTAACATGGATGTGAAGTCATAAGAGCTAGTGATCTTGAACAGATCATAAGCAGCTATCGTGATGCTTGAAAGGCTTGTAAGAGTTGGGATTGTTTGTCCCAAAACTTGCAACTTGTTCAGTTTGGAGCATGCAGTACAATACACGGATATCAGCACAAAATATAAATATCGATTTGATGGTGTAGTGGCTGTAGTTGTTTCCAAATACAGGAAGATCAGACTACGGTCCAAAAAAACCTAATGATGTCATCAGAAATGTAAAATATGATTTATTACATTTTCCATGCAAGAGAACATGCGATCTAATAACTGCGGCGATGGTAAAGATGCTCCAGATGCTGACATATCAATCTGCTGCCTGCAGCGTGGACATCAACCTACACACGCTGGTTATTGCTTTGCAAAGTGTTTGGGTTCAATGACTCCTGAGGGGACGTTCATCTCATCTGCACATGCATTACTTCCACCCTTAACTGTGACGAGCCAGCAGAGAACAGAACATACATGACATGAAATGTGTGGCGTCGTCACATGAACGTAAAGGTTTAATTTTAGGGGATTTGCTGAAGCCATTGATGCCGCATTGTTTAATGTATGCAGAGTCTCAAATTAACTTTTATTTTACCACATAAAAAAGTAAAGTTCTTAAATCAGTCCTCATCATTCATTTTATCCAATTCCCCAAAGTCTGCAGACATGTTTTGTAACCTCATGTTTTATGTGTTCGGTGGTATTTTTTCAACCAGGACACTGTTTGCCCATGTTTTTGTGTCTCTGTGACTAATGGGGACAGCAATTTTTAAAATTGGTCCAGTATTGAGTGAGAGTGCTGGCTGCTGACTTCACCGAGTTAGACGTGAAAATGTTCTGGCTCTATGTGCTGTTTCTCTCTGCTGCATCTCTGATGCCCAAACTCTCCCTCTCCGATATTTTCACATCGAACTCGGTGAATTAAGGGCTCATTTTGACCAAATCAGATATGGTGAATGTTGAAAGAGTGACAAGACAAACCAAGTTTTTGGATCTATATTCAGTTGAATACCGTACAAAGACGAGATACTTAATGTTCAAACTGATCAACTTTGTAAATGTAAACTCATTTTGAGTTTAGTGCCTGCAAGGATTCCAAAAATTGCGGCAGGATCAACAAAAGGCTGGGAAAGTTTGGATCGTTCCACAGGTGAACTCGTTGTGTTGCGTGTTGGACCTGTGAAACCGGTGTGTTGAGAAATTGACCACGTCAGGGATAGTCAGAGAACACGAAGTCTCTCATGGGTTTCCGAAGCTCAGCCAAAAATGGGCAAAGACGTGTTGCTCAATCAAGTCACCTGTAATGACACCCACCTGTCAATCAAAGCGTCCACGCTCTTAATCCTGCATAACTTTAAGCCTTAATATAACCTGAACAGGTGAGTTGTATATAAATTCACCCTCAGTACAGTTGTCATGAACGGGGAAATTAGCTACAGAGACCAAAACTGTTTTTTGTACCAGGCTGTAAACATGTTTATTTCTGCTGTGAAGTTGGACATTTGAACATGGGGACTTATGGAGACTGACTCACTTCCGGAGGCAGCCTCAAGTGGACGACAAGAGGAACTGCAGGTGTTTGGCTTTTGGCTTTAACAGTCCCAGAGGTTGACACTTGGTCAAGACTCTACTATGCAAAGCTAAAGCCATACATCAACAACATCCAGAAACGCCGTCGACTTCTCTGAGCCTCTTTCAAGTGTTCAGAACGAACCAACAAAATCAGTTTATAATTTCTGATACATGAACATTATAAAATATATGTAAGAATGTGGAGATCCAGGAGGACACTGAACAACACCAAGTGGGACCTGAACCACAAACTGTGAGCTCAAAGGCCTGATCATTTGCTTTTGCAATCCAGGGCTGCGATTACTCGGACCCCAGATGGGTAATCTCAGCAGATGCCGTTTCCTTTCTTTTAATCAAGACGTCCATTAAAATGTCCTGATTCATACAAAAGCTGGTTATAGTTCTGACGTGTGTTCTTCTTTGTAAGCCTGCAATCATTTAAATCAGTATTCCGTGTGAAAAAAGATAAAGCCTCTAACCAGCAATCTAACAGATTTGTGCTCAGTGAATAGCGGGTCATTATGTCAAACATCAGTGTGATATTCACAGATGAGAAACCACAAAATGACTCCAACAGCCAATCAGACCAGGAGCTTTGACCTGAGATGTGTATTTAATGTCTTAAATTAAATATTTAAGGATTTCCTGCTCTGACGGGACAGCTGCCATTCGATAGCAGCTAACAGCTGAGCGTATATGATGCAAAATGTCTGCAGAAACACCCATTTTTCTTACCCCTAATCTAAATCCTTAACAAGAGATGATGTGTGTGAGATTTAAGTGTAAATAATGAAATGTGAATGAAAAACTGTAATCAATCACGGAGACGCAAATAAATGAGTAGAAATTAAGAGGAAGATTAAAAGAGTGAGAGGAAAAGAGGGTGTGAGACTCTGAGTGTGTGTGTGTGTGTGCACGTGTGTGTGTGTGTCTTTCCCTCAGAGACCTCTAGAAAGGAAATGAATGGTGAGTAATTGTGTTTAGCTCCTCTGGTCTGACTGCACTGTCAGCTCAACATCAATCACCTGCTCATTCACACACACACACACACACACACGAACACTGCATACACCCAAACACACACAAAATACGATATGCAATACAGTGTGTGTTACGTTTAGTCGCATCCTCTTGTTCTGAACTTGTTTAAACAGCCTGATTTAGCACAAACACACACATTTACTTAAATACTCCAAACACTTGTGAGAATGGTGTTCATGTAATACATTTTCTAAGTACTGAACTGAGAGGTAGGGTCATTTTTACTGAAGGCTTTTTTGTAATGCCCCCTGCTGGTCATTAGAAAGAAAAACCAACGCCACTGCTCGGTTCTTCACAGGACCGTACTGTGTTCAGACCAAGCGGCAACCTCCATGTATGTAACACCCCGAGCGGCTGCTTGAGGCTGGCTACAGAATATTTCAACCTCCATAAGTCCCCATGTTCAAATGTCCAACTTCACAGCAGAAATAAACATGTTTACAGCCTGGTACAGCCTGATCTGGTCGCATCTTAGGAAGGTCAGCATGTTCGAGTTCAAGCTTTTTTTTTATAATCTCTTTCTACTTTTTGGCAAAGTAGAGTTTAATTAATAAATTTTAACCTTAACCTTAAATATTAACCCTAACCCTTCAAACGAACCTTTGAAGTGACAACTGAATAAAAAAAAAGACCTTACTTTGAAGGACTGAAGCTCAGATTGGTCCTCACAAACATAAAAGTACAAAAGACACAGAGAGGACAGACCATCAGTCATCGTTGTTGTGTTGATTGTGTGAAAAATGTTGCTTTATAAGGAATAATGCACACAGCAACACCTGATACGAGTCCCTGCATGTACTCATAATCCTCATAATCCTGTTTGTTTGACATGTTTTTATGAAGTTGTTATGTTGTTAACTGTGTTTTGTTTTGTTGTTGTTTTTTTCCTGACATGAGGGGGAGTAAATAATGAGTTTAATCTCCAGCTGTTCTGTGTTGGTACTGCAAATATAAATATAACTGTAAGAGCCTGAAGCAGAATGGAGCTGACAAAGAGTGTAATGTTCCCTGCTTTAAAAATGAAAAGTAATACATCGAGATACGCCTTAATACATCCAGAACTGCAAAGATTTGCTTACTTCACCATCCTGCAAACACACCAGCTTGGCATATCCCCCACTGTTTTAGAAGAGGCTGTTTACATTTGACCCACATTATGAATATCGCAGGCTGAGTTTTATGATTTCAAACTCCCACAGTTCTGCATGAAGGCATCTAAAGTTGCAACCTCATTACGGCTTCACAGCAGCACTTTAAATATTCTTTTAAACTTTAGTATAAAACATATCCGAGAACAACTTTTAACATCTAGCAATCTTTTGAACGTGACATGTTCAAACGTGGAGAAGTGAACTCTTTTATCCAGAAAAGCTTCTGTGGGTTTGTAGCAATGCTGTATTTACATCTGGCCCACATTATTTACATTATAAATTCTATTGCATCACTGTATAATTGTGAAAAAAAACACTAACTTATTCATGAAGGCATCTATAGTCCATCAACAATTATCTGTTTCAAAAGAAGAGATGATTTACAGTCCACATTTGAAATATTAATATGTGTTTCTGTTTCATCACAGCACAAATACATTCACTGATTTTTCACATAAGAGATCATTTAACACAATTCATTCTGATTCTGTGAGATTTTTTTGGATACTTTAAGATGTTTGTTAAGTTAGAAATTTTCTGTCAATCGCCATCCATCTTTCTATCCGCCCCAATTATTACTTAAACTTTACTTAAAATGAAAAGTTCTTTAGTTAAAAGCTCCGGTTGGTTTAATGTCTCTATGGGATAAACTGTGGTTGCCAGAATTTACAGTAAAAAGAGGGAGGCAATGCCGTTTTGCCAAATAATGACCATGAAAATACCATATGAATGTCGTATGTGGAGCCGGTGTCGTGCTAGAACAGGAGCTGGGCAAGCAAGCAATGTAACCGGGCTCAGCAGCCTCTATGGACGTAATGGCAGAGGAGAAGAGAGCGAGGAGGACGCTGACGGAGGAAGCTAAGAAGAGAAAAGGAGAGAGTGAGCGAGCAAGAAGCCGCCGGACAAGAGTAAATCTGGGACTGACTTTTAGTGGTTGGTGAGAGCTTGGTGAAATAAAAGGCTGAAAGACAGACGCCGAGCTGGGCTGACTGCTGTTGGACTAGTCAGTAATATTAGCTGCTGCTACGTCTGCTGTTGGTGACCTGGTTGATGTTTGGCTGTTAGCAAAGTTGTCGACTTGCTAGTTTTTGATCAGAAGTACTCAGTAATAAGTAATCAGAACAAATACTCGAGTTCACTCTGAAACTGGGGGCACAAAATGGCAAAAGTACCAACTTCAAAGCCATGTTGCTTTAATGTGTCGTATAAATTAAGGTTTTACCATGAAATGTGACTGCACTTCAATGTTTGTTACTCACCAGAAAATATATTTTCCAGTTTCTCTCTCACCTGCCTGATTGCCTCATCATCTGTTCCTCACTGCGGTATAAAGAACCAGCTCTTCCACTCAGACTCCATCAGTTTGTTCCCTCTCCATAGTGGTACAATACTTCAGTTGAATTCAGGGTTTTTTTTTGTGTGTGACTTTGCTCTCTGTGAATAATCTTAAAAATTTTTTTGCTGCTAGTTGGACACCAGAGGAAAGAAATGTTACCGTCTCAGTCAAAAGACTTTGAGTGGCATCCAATTCAGAACACATTCATGTTCATAGAATCATTTTCATCGGTCCGCAGCGAAAAAGCAGCAGAACACAGGAAATACTGGGGTTAACGCTGTAATCATAAAAGTTTGGAGCTAGCAGGCTGCTGAGGTTCTTTCGTCACACGCTTACATGAACAATAATCACATCACGCCTTTTCGATTTTAGATTTTGACTTACTAAATTTGCTTTTTTCATTCAACTGAATCTTTGAACTTGGGTTAGAACTTTTCAGAATAAAAGCCTTTTATTTTGTAGGCAAAATAATGCTAAAGAGGAAGCTCCAATTTAAAAAAAAAAACAATCCAAAGATTTCCTCTGGGGGAAAAACCAAATTACTGATCTGTCTTTAAGACAGTTTTCTTGTCGTTCATCTGAATGTATTACATTTGCAGAGAGAAGAAGCTAAAAATAGGTCAGAACATCAATTATTACTATAGAAGTTTGTTCACACACACAAACACACACTGACCTAATTTCCTACAGTTTATTGTACCTGTAGTTGTTTTTAATACGAACGTACGTCTTTGTGTTAAAGAGCTCATTAAAAAATAAATGAAGAGTTCATAATATACAGGCTGTATTTTTAAACCCAGCTATTATATATATATATATATATATATATATATATATATATATATATATATATATATATATATATATATATATATATATATATATATATATATATATATATATATATATATATATATATATATATATATATATATATATATATAAACAAAGAGCAAGAAAAACACAATGGTGCCATCGAGAGCAACAGCATGAGAGTAGTACAGACTCTTCTCTGTGGTCTAATCCACTGCTTTGTTTACATTGATAACACATTATATGGTGTGTGACACGTTACTCTACCCCACGTAACACAAATGTTTTAACTTAATTAGCCTACATTTTAAATAATCACGGTGAACATGACATTGTTTTTACTGCAGTCAGCATCCTGTTGACCGTAGGTATGAGTGAGCGTCATCCTGGGCATCAACCAGAAGTGACACAAGACCGAACATCGGAAAACAAATCACACTATGCAGAACAGTGTTACTATCGCTAAAGTTACTGTGTTTTATTCGGACCACTGGCTCCGTGATATTCATCCCATCAGCCAACACCATGAAGACCAGACAGTTAGCTCGTTGGCCGTTGTCTTGTATCGCACTTGGCCAGTATAGGACTGAAACGTCATAGGTTAAGTTATACACCTTTTCCCATGTACGAAGGCTTAATCCTTGCCGCGGTGGCCCAGGGTTTGAATCCAACCTGTGGCTCTTTGCTGCATGTCATTATCCAATAAGGCCAACAAAATATCTTTACAGTTTTTAGCACCTCTGCATTGGCTTCACATCCCAGCCATGGAGGAGGATGCTTGGCTACAACCCATGCTGAATTATCTGGCTGTAATTACTAATTTTTGAGTCATGTTACAACATGTTTACCCATCAGCAAAATAAAAAATATCTTACATACCTCACCTTTTAGTATGTATAACATCTGGTGGTCGGTGGTACACGATAAACTGCCTCTCACCCTGTAGCTTCAATGGTAGCGTCTCCAGAAGAAGAAGACCTTGGTCTGACCTTTATCTGTACCTTCACCTTAACACTGTCTGTGTGTCCTTTATGGAAAGGCCAAGTGGTTGTCTTGGATGTGAATGTCGGTGACAGCTTGTCTCCTCTCTTCACCTTGTCGCCACACCTTGTCTCTCCACCTCTCTCATTTCCTCTCTGTCTGTCTGTCAAATCCTTTCTCATTCTACATCTTTTCTTTGGTTGTTCCAGTTTCTTCCCTCCATTTCTGTCCACACCTCAATGTCTCCATATCAGCTCTTGGAAGTGAAATTTTCTGTCTTTGTCACACACACCTCAATGTGTTGGTTGACTATTTGCTGCAACAACAACTCATAATTTAAGGACTAACGTCACGCGTCATCTTTTCCTCAACAGCTACAGCAGGAACAAATCAATAGATAAATTGAAGGACTGATCCATTTGTCTAGTTTCATTCAGAGCCGACTGCTGCTCGTTTCCTCGCCCTGAGAGATGGTAACGAGACCTGAGATGTCATTTATTCTCACAGTTAACAGCCCCTGCTCAACATAAAGGGCTGAGAGAGACGAAGAGAGAGAGAGAGAGAGAGAGAGAGAGAATTATTCGGCTGAGCATTCAGGGATGGAAATGACTGCATTTATCTATCAAGATATTGTGCAAAGAGAAACGAGAGGGAGGTAAGAGAGAAATGCAGACAACAAAACTTGTCCGACGCCTTACTAGAGGCTTTAATGGTCACTTCATACTAGAATATACAACTGTTGCATTGCTCAATCATCTGCTGATGAGAGAAAACTTCCCCTTGCTCATTGTTTTTCTCTTAAATCACGACTGGACGGGATCTTGGGCTGTATTGAGTGGGTGAAATATTGACTGGAGCATCAAATACATAATTATCCGCTGCTGATAATAGTCCCAGATAATCCTGTGTGCGTATTGTTGCTACAGTGCCCAGCTGTTTCAGGAAACTGTACTGCAAATCACAAGCGGCAACCATTATTGACTTGCATTGAGCATTTCGTAGCTCTGCTTTTGGGTACGGTGACCGACGCATCCTGGTTTCAGTCTGGGCATCCCGAGCCGTGACAAATGTCTGTAAAACGTGAGAAAGGTGCACACTACACTGAAATAATTGCCCCCCATCCTGATGAATATGGTGCATAAATACGGTCATCCCGGGCCTGATGTTGGTGATCCTGAATAATTGGTTGCACTGGAAATAATCTTTGAGTCTGACACACAAAGGTCCTCACCTTCTCCCACCTATCTGGCTTTTATATGTTACCAAACTCGCTGCCAGCCAAATAAATGGAAGCATTACGACCTTAAACATTGTTATATCTCACTCGAAGACTGTGTGACAAAGTTCAGCTTGTTTGATGGTGACTTTTCCCCTCTGAGCTTATTGTAGCCGCTGCTGAGACTCGACCTGACTCAGCTGCTATGCCGATACCAGCTTTCATACTTGTGAAAGTTATGTGCAATAAAGTAGAATGACACCGGGGAAAAAGTAGTGAACAGGCTACATGAAATCTATTTAATACTTTTGTTTGTAATGACACCACCAATTCCTGTGTGAAGAGACTATTTCTGTCAGTGTTTTCCACCATAGACCTATAGCATGATGCTTCCACCTCAATCTGTAGAACTTCATGGTTTGTATACAAACATGGCACATCATGTTGTTGCTGCTTGTAAGTCAAAGTTGGATTTTTGTCTCGTCTGACCACAAACTCCCAGAAATCTTCTCCAGATTTTGTGTAGCAAGGTCAGTAATGGAGTCTGAGTGGTCGTGCACGATTACCTTGCGGTGGAGTCCTTGGCTCTCAGGCTGCTATTCTGATGAACCTTTTCACCGCCTGGTTGAAAATCTTGCAAGGAGCTCATCTGTGTAGTCAGTTGATGATGGAGGGATGTTCCTTTCCGTTGTACATAAAGGCCCCAACGATGCTCATAGTAGCATTTAGGAGTTGAGAGGTCCATCTGTAACCAGTGCCATCGTTACGCAGCTCAACAATGTTGTTCTGAAGGTCTTGGGAGAGCTCATTGCCTCTACCCATCACCCACGTTTCTTGCATGACAGCTCGGTAAACTCGTTTAATTGCATCCAGAGGTGGGTAACTTTTTTTTCAAAGAGTTGAAGAGTCGAGCGTGACGCGTGTTTTCCTTTTGCATTACTATTTAACAACCTGAGACTCAACAGCCTCTTTCTCCAGTATGACTCATCCCACCATAAGTCTATATTTACCTTAAGGTGTGAGCATGAAACAGATTGAGTTTGTAATGACAAGCCAATCACATGTAGCATCAGCTCAGCGAGCAAGATATTTCATAATCTTGCAACAGATTGCCGTGATATCTGCTCATTGCATTCAAGATACAGAGAGAGGGCACATCAATGTTATCAGGCATTCACATTGATCTTCCAGTAGACTGCAAATAGAGATACGAGTACAGCCCACACTGTCAATGTGTTCTCTCTTTTACGAAAATATATCGACGCTTCTCGTCTTGGTTGAAGTTTCGGAGAGATGAAAGCTGGTTCTGGTTTTGGGGCACGGTGGGATAAATGAATGGGAGGTGGAGGTTGGTTCAAGGGCTGTTTTATCTTCTTGTTGAGCAGAGTTTGAGTCTTGTGCTTAATTAACAGAATTTCACTCCCTTCACCATAGTTACGACAGACGAGTAGTAATTCAGTACCGTGTTAGTAGATAGTACAACTAAAAGTGTACATCTACTTGAATCCGTGAGTTGTTTTTTCACTTCATCAAAGAGTACTTTGGAAGTACACACTATGTGCAACACTATGAATTATTTTGAGGAGAGGCTATCGAAAAAAGTGTGTGCCGGTATCCCCATTTGTACAATTCATCTCACCGAGATAACACGAAAAAGAGACAGGGTCCATTTCTTAATGCTTCCCTTATTGCATCCACGTTTACCTCCCTTTCATCTTTTCCTCTTGTCTTCAGTGGGCCGAACTAAGATGGAAGGAGAGATACGAGAAAAATGACGAGAGATGAACAGAGAAAATGTGTTTTAGAGAAATTCTTCCAAAGCATCATTTGAGGGAACGTCAGCAGTCAGCAGTCAACGGCTCTGTAGTTTTTTGACGCCTTACAGTTGGTTATTTGCTGAGGCAGTGGTACGTGATGTTTTGACTGAATAATACTAAACTGACTTGTATTTATATAGCAGTTTTCTGATCTGCACATTCACATACCGACGTCACAGCCATCAGGAGCAATTTGGGGTTCAGTATCGTGCTCAAGGACTCTACAGCTGCACTGAGAAGCCATTTTTATATTTTCTCCCACAAGCCAAAGTACCTGCATGATCCCCTTAAAATTCACTGATATTACATTATCCATTAAAACTCTCTAAATCCCCTTAAAGGGTCCAGTGAGTAAGCTTCAGTGGGCTCTATTTACAGGAGACAGACTTGGCAGAAATTAAATATAATGTGCAAAACTATGTATGCATAATCACTAGAAAATAAGAAAAGGTTTTTCTTTTCTTGGAATAAGCCTTCTAAAAATGTCCTCTTCCAAGGAGTCTGCCATGTTTCTACGGTAACCCAGAACGAACCAACTAAACACGGGCTCTAAATCAGGCATGCCGTGTTTTTGTGGACACTGTAGGTGCGCAACTTTTCGTGTAACACTGACAGCTAGCGGTTAAAATAGGTACTGCAGTCCAAATTCAAAATACTCATTGTCAACCTTTCAATGTTTAGAGTCGTTTCCCTCCACGCCCGCTTCCCCAGACTCAAAGCTCATGTGGGTTCCCAGATTGGAGATGCTGAAGCTTTGCAAGCGAGAGCAAGACGAGCACAAACACGGTTTATTTCATGGACCAGCTTCTACTTCTGAGTCTGACTTCAGTCTGGGCTGCAAAATTTCAGACAGGTCTATCTATATACAAATTATTAATTAAATAAGCAGAATGATAAACATTCATATATGCATGCGCATCCATTAGTTTAACCACAGTTGGTAAATGGCATTCAGACACAGAGTGCACGTTCTTTCTACTGGCGGCACATGTTTTACATCTACTCTTCTTATATATATATATACTCTATTATATCTATTATCTAGTATGTCTGTTTTATAATGTTATTCTATCTAATCTTTGTCTGCATTTATTAATATTCTGTAATGATTTAATAATCCAGGTTATGAATGTCTTTTTTATGTTTTTTTTTTTGTTAAAGTTACAGTTAACACACATGTAATTACTTGAACGAAATGGCAAAGAAATAAAATGTAAACATTTCTTTAACAGTAATATTCTAACTGAGTTGGTTCTGATATGTAAGAATATTATTATTATTATTATTAAGTTCAGTCAAATCAATAATACATTTCCAGAATAGGGATGCGTCTCTCTCTCTTTCTCTTGTATCTGCACTCGAGCCTCCTCCATGAAATCTTTGCTACTCTGAAGAAATAAAATATGTGTAATCACGATCAAAAGTAACATCTGAGATGTTGATGTGAACTTTATCAATCTGCAGAAATGTATTAGGCTGACTTTGGGAAGACAGAGGGGTAAAATGTGCCTTGTTGCTCCTTTAAGCAGCTGCTGGATAGTCTGCTCAAGACACGCACAGTATATTTAGTCATTGACATCAGATACAACATCACTGACATTCTACTACAGTCTGATTCTGTCCTCCCGGTGTACAAACCTCCTGCGCGGTAGATTGCAGATGTACAGTACATTAAAATCTTTGGAACAGAAAACCTTCACCTCACGTAGAGAGAGACAAGCTTCCTCCTCGCAGTCCCCCGCAGTCACCTTAAATTCAATTTGGTTACAATGGGTTTCAGCAGTGACAGATTTTAATGGTGGATAAAAGTTTGGATCAGAGTTATCGTATTAAAACAAAGGAAACGTCAGCTCTGCCAGCTCATGTGGAACAGATTATAACGTGAAGACAGAATCTGTGCAGAGCTGATATTTATGTTTCCTGACCTCATCACTCCCTGCAAGAATACAATAAGCTCAGCATAGCAGAACTCGGGGAATGACAACAGTGATCCAATTTGAAATTTGCAGATGTATCAATCCACACGGACTCTGTGAGGTGGATGTGGGATGCGCGATGTGCACTTTTTTTTCCTGTTGTGAACCCTTCAAATGACACAAACCTCCTACAGTCCTGTATATGTTGTGTCTATAATGATTGATCAAGGATGACGATGCTGTAATGGAGGTCGGGGGCCATTGTGGATTGAAAGGATGACTGCTTGCAGTGAGGCTGAGCAGGCTTTTAGCTCAGACACTGCATTAAAACAAAGAAAGTGGCTGTATTGATGCGGGGGTGTTGTAACAGTGAGATGATGAAATATGCTCCAGCACCAGTTTGAGTAATTAATTCATCAGTTTGAAGGATCACACGCCAAAAGACTGCACAGCAGTTTATAATGTATGAAGAAGAATTTTACAACTCTATTAAGTTATCACTGAAACAGTCATTTCATCCTCAATCTTGATTGACTTTTAATTTCCGGTGTGAGATTGATGAAGATTTATGGTGAATGGAATCATATCACATTCATAGGTATGTTTTCATTAGTGTATGATCGCCTGAAAATGTCTCAAAGTTGACGTGTTCGAAGTAGAAAAATGGGCAAGCGTGACAATTTGTGGTATGGCTAGACGACTGGGTCAGAGCATCTCCAAAACTGCAGCTCTTGTGGGATTGTTCTCAGTCTGCAGAGGTCAGTATCAATCAAAAGTGATCCAAGGGCAACCAACAATGGGCATGTGAGCATCAGAACTGGACCAAGGAGCAATGGAAGAAGGTGCCCTGGACTGCCATTCATGTGGATGTTACTTTGACACGTACCACCTGTTTAAGCATTGTTGTTTAAGCATTGTCTTGTGCAATCTTCCAGGCTCGTACGCCATCTGGAATGTTACGCAATCTCATCCTGTTTTTAAGCGATCACAACTGTTGCACAATTACTCATAAAACCAAGGTCGTTGGAACTCAAGGACTTCACTATTTTTAGCCAATGCTCCGGTTTCACCCTCACCTGCCAGAGTTCCTCATCACCTGTTCCTCGTTTGCCAATGCTGCTGCTGAAAAGACCGGCTCTTCCACCAAGACACCGCCAGATGTTTTTAGTCACCCTAGTGATAACTATGCTACGGTCAACACCAGTGGTAGTCTTGTTTCAGTCTTGTGGAAAACTCTGATCTTGTTCTTCTGGAAAATCCTCTCTGCCACTAACCTGCCACGTCCTCAGCCACCACCAGCTCTGCACCTGAAGACCCCCTCACTGGATCGCCCAATCTTCTCTACATTCCCTTGTGTTTGCATCTTGCTAGACTGCTATCATTCACCATAACTATTAAATGAGGCAGGGGGTGATTCAGGTGGTTGCAATCTGCAACCTCACTGCTTGATGCCACTAAATCCTTCATACTTAAACATCAGAGTTACGCCTTTTATGTTACAAAGTAATCTATTGGAAATGTATGCTTGCGCTTGCATCGTTGCAGCATCTTGCCAGATGACATAACACTGAGCCAGGTTCAGCTTTTTTTTTTTTTGCAGGAGGGCTCCAACAAAGTGTCCTTGAGTTGAAATAAATTAGAGAGGGAGCGGGCTGCGTTTTTTTTTTTTTTTTACTCGGTGCTGATGTCAATCTGAACATGACTGATGTCCTGCATCTGGTTTAAATCTTTGCTTTGAAGCAGTCTGGGTCAGTTTGTCATATTATGTGACTGCAGCTCATTAGCTGCTGTACAAAGATAAAATATAAAGACTGTAGTAACCTCTGTACTGTTATAATGAATGGTACAGCCTGGTACCACACACACACACACACGGTTCTGAGGTACTCGACAGAAATGCTTCTCTCAGCGTTTATCTCAGAGTAATTAGCTAAGATCTCCTCTCATCTCTCTCACCTCTTTACCTCCTCGTGCTCTCTCTTTCTTCCTGTCTCCATCCATTTCTTTTGTTCGTACAGCTCCCACCTGATGTCATAATGACTCATGGGAGAGATTATTGACTTCCTGCTTAATCATCAGAATTCACTGTGTGGGACCAAAAACATTATATGATGATTGCAATGAAACTGTGTCTCTTTAATAGAAATAAAGATTAAACAGCCATTGTTTTGAGTCATTTCCTGCACAGATATTTCATATTCCAGCAGCTCAAAGGGTGTATACACTTCCTGGTATGGATTAAATGGGAAAAACCAGCAGGATGTGTTGAGTTTCATTGAGCTAAAAAGGCCTGATCACACCAAAAAAGTTCCACAGTGGATATTATTCTATTTTCTCTGTAGTGTGTTGGTCACAGATTTGTTCATCATGCCATTCAATAAAGACTTACCAAGAGGGCAAAACATTTCCTTATGAAGTGAGGGTCACCAATATTGATTGGTGTTCACAATAGCCAATGACAAGTGTTTGTTACACCCCCACTGCTATACATTGCAGGTAGCACTATGAGCTAGTATCAACTACATTACAGACTTGGGCCCGAACACAACCTCCCAAACCAATGGTGGCCAGTCTGGCAAGGAATACAGTAGCCTACCGAGGTGGTTTTCTTGCCAGGTTTGGCTCCTGGCATCCGAAGGCTGTCAGTTGAGTTAGCTACATGAGCTAACAATAGTTAATGATTCGTTCAATCAAAATAATTCGTTCCTTAGCAATCTTTCCATCATAAAGTCTGTAAATCATGCGACACGCTCGGTAAACTGCTTCCTCTATTTTTTCCAGCTCCAAAGTCTCAAAGGTCAGCACTGTCAGCACTAAAGGACTTCAGGATGTGGAAATGTACAAGGTGAGCCACCATAGCAGGGATACTCAACTTAACTGGTGCTGGCTTGCCCTCTGACCAGTTTCTTTATACCAATTAGTAAATATTCAATAATCTTCATATTCACCGGTGACACTCGATATCTGAACCTGCACGGGTTTGTTGCCACCAGATTTTCCTCTTGGCAAAGACGATTGAGGACAGTAAACATCGAAAGGTTGACAGTGAAAAGTGGCAGTTCAATGAAGAAAGGGCAGATGAATTTGACTCTTTTGCCACAGCATACCAAACCTTAACCAGTGTGTGTTGATATGTCACCGTCAACCATCAACAGTGGCCCCCAGGCAAGACAACTGAAGTATCCCTGCACTCAGGTATACTGGCCTTTATTTGTCGCGCATTTGTTTGAGAGCTTATGAATTATAGAGCAAACAGAGGTCCCAGCAGCAAAAGGACAACTCTTGAACACACACACCGTCATGACCACCGTCCCAGCTGACTTGAGTTGACCTCACCTTGTTGAACCCACGCACTACCTATCAATACCTCCTATCACATGTATCAATACTCCTTGCTGCTTGATAAACTCATCGGATTCACTCATCGATACCCACCACTGTTGTATCAAATTATAGCTCTTTGTTATCGATACCCAAGACTGTGTGTATTCAATTACAAAGATCGGATCGATAGCCAACAGCTACTGCAGCCAATCCTGAAGCCTTATCAATGCCAGCCGCCCGTCCTAACAAATGATAACGCAGACAGATCAATAGGTTGTGCTGATGATAACGTCACCTCGCCCGGGTGTTACCCCGGGATCAGCAGACAGAGAATAGACCGTAATGCATTAATCCAACCATAGTAGTTTTATTTATTTATTGTTTAGTTTAGTTTTTAGTCTTTTAATGAAAATGCCAATTCATTTCATCACATTCTAGATATTTGCTGATTCATGTCTGGTTTTCAGTAAATTTTAAAGTCTCATTTTCGTTGTTTTACTGTTTCACCACACCACCCTTGAAATGTACAGTTGCCATAGTTACATATGTTTTTCTTTTCTGTTGTTGCCTCAGCTGTTTTATTGCAGTTCCTGTCTCATTTTTGGTGACATTCTTCTGTTCTTTAGTCTACAGATCTTTAACTTTTTCTTTGATATGAACCCATAATGTTTGCCAACTGACATCACAATGAAATTCAAGACTGGTTGATAAGTGCAAGATTGATGATTAGAGTAACCGGTTGAGCAACAAAAGCAGAGATGCTTTTTGCATGTGGTTACAGACACAATGCAAAGTCATCTAACAGTAAGTAGTTAATTTGTCACTGTGGCGTCATTGGTTTTCAAAGGCTACTTTTTGAGTTTTGTCCTTTTTTGTGGACCAAAATTTCTTGTCCAACTTTTTGTGACTCTCAACACATTTTAAATATTTTATTCTCATGGACAATTAAAGACAAAGTGTTTCAACTATGTGAGGTATTATTAGTTCAGAGGACCCGTTTGATGTATAACCACAGCATCACCTGTGAAGAAGCTGTCACCTTTAACATAACACATGAATTGGTAGATTGATTTCAGGGTCTTTGCTACTCAGCAATGTGACCTGTTTGTGAAAAGTAACTGACTGCTCTGAGTAAACCAACATTTAGTACAAAGCTCCTAATGTTTATTTGTATCATTTTTAATGCTTCAAATGATCCAACTTCCAGTCACATCTGCCACAAATAACCACGTTGATAACAAGCACACAAGAAAACATTGAAACTGAAACGTCACACTAAGCAGAAAACAAATTTAAAAAAAAGCTTTTTAAAATGAAATGATATCAGGAAACATTCACAAATTTGGAATAAACACAAACAGCACTAAATGCCCTACAGTATATTCATTTTATTGTACTTTGTGTATAAATGTTACAATAAAGAGCATTAAGCAATTTTTAGAAGTATACATCACTGAATCAAGTTTCTCTTACACAATATTCATGTTTGCTGCTTTCATACACACTTTCTTGTCATGCAACATATGCCTGATGTATATGGAAGGGAGGGTAACAGAGAGTCTAACACTAGGACCCAGGCAAAGGGACAGAGTCAATAAAAAGGGGAGTGAAGCTCATGTGGACTTTTCTTCCTGCACTGAGAGAGTTGTTTGGAGTTTGATTTGGTAGGTTAGATTTTTGAAAATATGTTTGTGTTTGTATATTTTTATCAGCCAAAAAAAAAAAAAGGTCTGCACAAGCAGTGCTGAGATATTTTAAATTGGTTTTAGTCCCTTTGCTACAATAAATAACGTGATCATTTAGTCGCCTGCATATTTTCAACTGAGAGGGGATTGTGGTCCATGTTTACAATTTACATTGCACGTCATGCAAAGTTTCCTTTAATTCTAATGATCATAATGTTTATTAGTTTTATTTTCTTTTATGCATGCCTCTACACTACTACCTCCCTGACTGCTCAAAGTTTGATTTCTGTATTTACTATGCAGCTGCGTGCATGTCTGCGTGTTAATGAGACACTCACAGATATGTAGCATTAAGCTAAGCATTATGTTAGTTCTGTCTTGGCAATTATAGCTGAAAGTGAGAAATGTTACGCAGAGTATCTCCCCCCTCCCCACCTTTTATATGACTGCAGAGTTATCAAGCTGATCTTCTCTCACAGACAGAGAGTAATGCAATCTCACATACATAATCATTCCAGTTGTTTTCACCTGGAGGAAGATATGCGTACATTTCACCACAGTCTTCTCCCCCATTTGCATCGTTCGGTTCAGTTGGAGCCCAGTAACTGAAACCCAGAAACAAAATACAAAACTTTTACAAACAACACATATCAATAAGCATTTGATTGACAGAAAACAACTCAACTCAGGAATTACTCTGTAATACTGCTCAACACAGCACAGTGGTGCAGCTGGGCAATCTGGCTGTAACATAAAATCTTTGTATTTTACACCATGATGAAAATGCTTTGCAAAAGGACA